>JAJNCI010000006.1:738750-1477500 GCA_030708095.1 Trichoderma sp. CBMAI-0020
TCTTAAGATGACAAACCCCAGATAAGGCGTATCGCTGCATTCTCCAAGGACGGTTTCGAGCTGTAACTGGACGATTTCGTAGATGGGACGCTTTGCTATGAGATCAATCAGACCTGACCGAAGTTCATTGGTCAGTATGTTCCTGATGGTCGGCTGACTGAGCGCTGGGCAGTCCTGCAGATCAATGCGCTTGTCGCCGGGCAATGATTCAATCGCCAAACCATCTTTCCTGGAAGTAGACAGGATAAAGCTAGGGGTACGCTCGCAATAACTCTGAAAAGTCAATATACCCTGTGCAAACCACTTGCGCTCCTCCTCATGGCACTGGTCGAAGCAGCTAATAAAGAACGTGAGCTCCGAGCTATCGAGCAATGACAACATTTCTTTATATAAGACCCAGATATTCTCCAATGACCAGGTTTTGGTGACTCTGAAGATGTCTTCCCAGTGGCCGAACATATCGTCCGTATAGAAGCGCCAGGACAAAATATTGACAAAGTATACTAGCATAGATAAAATGCTGTTGTATCTGGAATCCTGTAAATCAAATTCAAAGTAGATGACGCTTCTACTAGGCATTCGATACCTAGCACTCGTGACCTTTGAATCATCATAGGCAACATAAAGATGCCGAGAGATTTCACAAATATCAGTTTGAGGGCTCCCATCTCCATGCAAATGGAGGACTTTGGGGGCTTTGTCTGTCTTTCTGAGCTCTGAAAATGCCCTTTGTTCCATGATCCAACTTACCGTCGCATACGTAGGCATCATTGGATCATATGGCGTATCAAATTGCCGCGTCGGAGGAGCCAGTGACAGGAGCCTTGCTTGTAGCTGAAGAAACTGATAACTGATCTTGATGGCTGATGCATTGAGCACATTCTGTCAGAAAGGCAATTGCGATTTTGCTTTAACAAATGATATCAAAAAGCGCGAAGAGAGAGACTCACGGCAGCCATCCATGTTAAACATCTTGAAGATGCGTCTAACCCAGCTTTCGTCCGGTCCATCTCCGCTGACCATATGTAAATGATTCAGTTTTTTCAGACCATATCTTCCAACTGATTCAAACGAGTGTCCCACAGCATACGTGGAGGTCGGGAAGGGAGTATCCGCTGCAGGTGCACCCAGAGCATCGTGATCAATCTCAGTAGTTGTATCATGGGTGGCTTCGCCATCAATTGGTCGTTGATTCCTGGCCTCATGGGTGTTCTCAGAGAAGACGTTGAAAATAGCGGCCCGATCGAACAATTTGGTGCTCAGAAATTCTTGATTAGCTCTCTCTACCTGGTCAGCAAGCCTCTTGACCTTTCTCAGTAGCTGAGTCCTGATGGAAGGTCCTTGAAGCATAATTAGTGCAAGAAGTTGGTCTTCAAGGTCCTCCAAAGAATAGAATCGATGAGGAGTGCCGAGAAACACCTAACAAGATCATTAATGTCGTACTACTTCCATACGGGAAAAAATCCCAACCCCTTAAACTCACAATTGCTGTAGTTAGAATTGCTATCTTTCCAAACTTATCAGGACGAGCCAATGCCATGGAAAGAGCCTGAAATTCTTAGTGAATGGTACCTTGGGTGGCAGACCGACTTATCAATACCTCTTTCACGATTGTGCCGCCGAGGTCGTGACAAACCCAGATGATAGGACGATCCCTTTCTGTCTATCAATTCTCTTGTCAGAATCGCGCACTTTACGATTTTTGTGATGCTGTAACCCTACCTCTTCCAGTTCCCCACGAATCTTTGCATACGCAGTCATAAGTCGCTCAGCATGTAGTCGAAGTCCATTTACTTCGTACAGCTCGGAATCCTCATGAATGTCATATGAATAATCGATTTGCCTGGTTGACAGATCGCGGAAGAGTTTGGTCCTTATCCACCACAGGCCTTCTCCGTCAATCCAGGCAGTCCTGTAATCGTCACGTATGCCATGAACGGTGACAACGCTGTCGTCTTATAGTAAGCTTTTTGATCTTTTGGTATGGGGTTAGTTTTTGCACCTACTCATAATCATCATCATTAGAACCAGACCAACCGAAGTTCCGAACAATACTCAATCCTAGTTTTCGCTGATCCAAGTCGGTTTGTGGCTCTGTCGATCCGTCAAAGATTTGATCTGTCGTGGTCATTACACTCAACGCATCCATGTTCTCGTCCTGATCTTTATTGTTCGGCCTCTCAGACTGGGCCTCCAACTCTTGAGGCACTTCTCCGGTGGAAAGCGCCAAGTTTGTTCCCATGATTGGAGCCAGAACTTCTCTGTGGCTATCGTCCATCGTTGAATGATTCAATAATCCTGCACTGGTATCTCTCTCGCTTGTACTGAGTGAGTCTGGAGAGAAATCCAGAGCCTGGTAGGCGGAATATAGCGGGGTGTTGCAGCTTGAGGCACACTTCTCCCCTCGCACGCGTCCTTGTCTGTATTAATTCGGTAATATGGCCAGTCTGAATTACTCGAAAATTCCACGGAGTACCTTTGCGCGCGTCCAACGCGCGCAACACACGCAACACGCATAACGTCAAAATCTCGCTCGAGCCAACACAACACGTCGGGAACAAAGGATGAGTCACAGCATTCAATCTGTCTGCTACGATCGGTATGCTGGAGGGAGCAGGTGCCCAGTTTCAGGTGAATGAAGACAACGTACACGTAGCAGTGGCGGGCTTAACTGACATGTCCAAATGTTACCCATCTTAGGCAATTGCAATGCTGACCTCACGGCTAACACATAATACATTTTACTCAATGGTTGCTTCTTGATGTCAAATTTGAGCAAAGCAAACGCATACACACAGCCCAATAGCCCTAATTCAGTGTCTTTTCCCCGCGCGCAATGACAGTCCTACAGGTCACATCGCCGACCTCGTCAAGATAGAGGAGGCGGTACCCACAAACGAAGATCCAAAGAATGTGGAGCTTCTTCCGTATAGGCAATTGAGAGAGCTGTGGATGAGATGGAGTGGGAGTAATGCTATGGTTCGGGCATGGAGCGAGCCGGAAGGCTTGCCAATGCTGCCTCGATTAGAGAGAGTCCATCTTCTTACCCCAGCGACCAGCAAGGTATGAAAGCTCCCAGAGAATCGATCCCCATGCTTTAAATTTGGCTGATCACAGAGAGTAGATGCACAACGATCCCCAGTGGATCAAACAAAAATTTGAAGAGTTTGGAGTAAGATGCAACAAGAACTTTAGAGACGCTCGAGACAAGAGACCCGGATTGGGGGAGGAGGATGAATTTAGAGCAACTAGAGATGCCAAAGTTTCACTCAAAGCCGTAGATGTTGACGGAGACTCTAAGCTGACAGCTCGAGGCGTCTCTAATTTCACATCGTCTACTCCTGTCAAGGGTATCAACTCACATCGGTGGTTAGGCTCCACATCCAGATTTGCCGGCAATATGAAGCATTTTTGGGATGCTACACTAGAGCAATGGACTAATAGTCCGAACAAGCCAATGCGGACCGAAGGTGACGTTGAAGGCGACGTAGAAGACGACGTCGTTGTGGCTTTGATCGACGACGGCGTCGATAGGTTGGACAATACCCTTTCTGGTCAAATTTTGGAAGGGAAGAGTTTTGACTACCATGACGGCCAAGTGCGGCCGCCTTTCTCATCGGCGAGAGGCCACGGGACAGTCATGGCCAGCATGATCCTGCGTGTATGCCCTATGGCCAAGATATATCCTATACGACTCAGGACGTACGACACCGGCGGAGGCAAAAGCCAGATCGACCGAAAATACGCAGCACAGGTGAGTCTCACCACTTATTCTATATGGGACAATCAAAGCAGCGCTCGATAAGAAAGCCACTATTATTTCCATGTCATGGACGCTGCCGAAATCATCGCTCGAGAATGAAACTGAAGATGAGCGTAAGTCTCTCTCTTAAAGAAAATACATGCTCAAGGATTTGTAGAGTTTCATTAACTCTTCTTTTGAACATAGTCCATAAAATTCTGAAAGAGGCCGTCAGAAAAAAGGTCCTCATGTTCTGCTCATCACCTGATGAAGGGAAATTTACCGCACTCGACTATCCAAGCGGCCCCTGGCGCGACCATTTCTTCCGTATCGGCGCTGCCCGTGCTGATGGTACCGTTTTCGAATGGACCCCCGACGACGGCATTTCCTTTGTCCTCCCTGGTGTCGACGTAGTCAAAGAACAGGCGGGGAGGACCTCATCCGAGACGCAGTCGCTTGGCGTCACAAGTCGCGTGGCTAACTTCAAGTATGAGACGGGCTCGAGCGTGGCTACAGCTCTGGCGGCTGGTCTGGCGGCCATGATTATATACTGCGTAAAAGCCAGTATAATGGCCATTAGAATCGCGTACCCGAAACCAGAGTCTGTCATAGGCATCGCAATTACAAACGACCATTTGGCGATGATTTCCAAGCACGATGCCATGAAGCAAGCTTTCTCTACCTTGGGTAAGGTAACGCCCAACAGATTTATTCAGGTATGGGAAAAGCTGGACGCCATCAGCGGTATACTGGAGGCGGCACGATCTCGGGAGCCAACAGAAGAGGAGCAAAGGAAACTTACTCAGTCCTTTGTCAATTTTGGGTCGATGCTTCTCAATGGCAAACAATTAGATGTGAAAGTGGTAGATATATGATGGGATCAGCGTGTGGAGGAAAGACAGGACTCTACTCCCTATTCTATAAACAAGCCTATAGGACTCGATATCAGGTCGATCTAAGGGGTCAAAGACATGTCCGCTTGGCAGATCAGGGAATTGACGGGAGCATTTGCCAGAGTAAGTGTCATATTCAGCCTGACGCAGAAATTGAGTAGCTTAGACGAAGTAGGTCAGGCGAACATCTACTTCCCTTAAAGGCGGCAATTGGCAGGAAGAATTATTTTCCTAGTGGCGTAAGAATTGAGAGATTGAAAGTGAACCATACCACCAACATCCTACTGATCCTTTTTGGGGAGAGTATCATCTTATGCGGGCCAAGCTGACATCTCCTGAATTCAGTGATCCTTTGGATATCTGCGCATGAGTCAAGATCCAGTGATTCTAGAGGTGACGGATGTGCGGTATTACATACACAGCTTGTTCCATTGCCAGCATGTTGCTAGCATCCTCTTGGCCAACCTCGTGCCTTAGGCAGGCCATACACGACAGTACGGCCAGCGGTTCGGTCATCACAGTATACCTTGACGGAGTCAAAGGATGCTTGAGCTCTCGGATAGGCTCTCTTTTGGGCGATACCACCACACAATCAGCTGATCAAAACCTGTCCAGTCGTGTTGCATGATGAGGAGATGGAGGAGAATGCGATCTTTCAGGCCGGGTCATTCCTCTCCAATCTAGCCGAACCACCTGTTTTGCCTGAAGAGGCATTTCAAACATTACCTCCTGGGCTAGCAGGCAAGAAGGGGGCGCCTCAGATATATCACATATGAGCGTACGGCTGGCAAAGGTGCCTTGTGTCCAGGAGGTTTCACCAAGCATTTCCGATTATAGATGCCAAGTTGATTTCACTTGGCGTGAAAAGCTCCAAGTAATCTATCGTCCGGTTCACCAGCAGTGTTTACCACATGGCAATAAGCATATAATAGGTCATTTGAAGGTTAGCCGAAGCCTACAGCCTCGTTTATGTAATCTGCCCCTGACCAACTGACCATGTTGATGCCTGTGCTGGATCCTTTTGGTCACAGAATGAAGACTTCAAAGTGGCACAAATCCATAGGAACCAACAAGAAAGTTGTTTGAGATCTTGGAGGCCAAGGCGGAATTCAGCAGGAACCAGAATGAGGAGAGATGCTTTAAATTATTCATTCTCGTTCGGCTGAATGTCCCCGGCGCCCCGTATCCTAGCGAAAGCCTACCCGCTCTGGATTCTCCGCTTTCTGCCCTGCCATTCCAATCGTCCTTCGACCAAGGGTTTAGAGACTCAAGAGGAGGCTCTGCATGCCCTCGCTGATAAGTGGCAGAATTTACTAGCTAAGCGGTCTTGGTCTTAAGATACACAGTAGATCTTTCAGGGGCAGACATTGCTAACATGAACACAAGATGAACACACAGATTTGATCTAAGAACTGAATACACATACTGTCTAACACTTCCTGTCCCATAACTATAACCACAGCTTCCAATTATTCCCCGTTGAGAGAAGTTATCCAGCACCTCAATGTCATTTCCAACACCCCAGCTGGAGCTTGAAAATGCAGCCAATCCACATATTAAAATACACAACTACTGAATACATTATAAAATAGCAGTAGCCGTAGGGTTAGTAACAGTAGTACATGTAGCATCAATAGCAGCAGTAATAGCAGCAGCAGTAGTCTACGCAACAGCTGGAGTGCTGAATAACAGAATTGGGGTACTGGATGACTTGAATCTTTCCCGTTCCCTCTTCATCTTCTTCCACGTTTAGAGCCTCTGTCTTCGTCGTCCTGGCTAAGGAATCTCGCCACCATAGAATGCTAGCATATCTTGATCATAATCATTGGCTCCGGTAGGTGCGTCTAATACGGATAGAAGAGTCTGACAATTATTGCATGGTTTGCGATATACCCCTGATACATTGGCGGCGTGGAAATTGTTAAGCGTGGTGCTGTCGAAGCTGGTCATTAGGCTCGCGGCTGTTGTTCCGTTGACGTTATTGTTAAACTTCCTGACGTGCATTGCGAATCCACGCACTTGGGATGGATTGGGTGCACCTAAGAGAGCTCGTCCTGGTGTATAATGCGGCCTATATCACTTGGTTACTCAAATTTTGTCTATGAGGTTGGGAGGAGGAGGAGGAGGGGAAAGAGGCAGTATAAGAAAGGAGGAAGTCATCCAACACCCCAGCTGTACGGCAACAAGGCAGCCAGTTCACATATCCAAGTACATAACCGTTGGGTGTATATAAAAATAGCAGTAGCCCACGCTACAGCTGGAGTACTGGATAACAGAATTTGGGTACCAGGTAACTTTTCTCGATGAGAAGAGGGGCCTTAGGTTGAAAGTAGGGAAGAGGAGGAGGAGGAGGAGGAGGACGATAGAGGAGAGGCAAGAGGACCTACATTATACCTGCAATCGGGTATGTCTCTGCACAGCGGCCATACCTTTGAACTGCTGGACCTGCAAATGCAAGGTAATCATTTCCATCGTTAACCCAGATATATAAATAATCCAGCATACGAAGAACAGGGCTTGTGTCGACGTCCCCATAGAGTTCGTTGAAGAGTTTGTCCTTCAGGATCATGTACGTCGGTACCAATTGTCCAGGATCGATCTCCCCCTGTAGTGTGTCAGGTTTGTTATCCGGATCAGGCCGAAACATCCTTGGAACAAACATGATGTCAAACACATCTCTGTATTGATCCCGTATAGCAGTATTGTTACGGTTATTGCCTAACAGCCACCGACGCCGCACAACGTTCACCAGCGCCGTGCGCAGGGCAGCGCTGAACGGGCCTCCGTCCCAGTGTCCATTGCGGGGAAAGGGCACAAGATCAAGATCTTGAGGGTTGGCCAGCTTCCACGCATCTTTCACCGCTGTTTCAATGATCTTGAACTGGAAGTCTGCGCGATCCTCGGGCACAGTGACCCAGGGGTCCGGTTGTGGGAGGTTTGTGCCATGGAGAATAGCATCACTAGTTCCAAGAGACTTATTGAGGAGGCTCCTCCAGATAGTCTCGGCGACGGCTATTTCCAGAACAGGTGGCAGAACATGAGGATCAGGGGGAAGGTCGCGATTAGGGTTGTATGATTGCAAAGCCGGGTTAAGGACATGCTCCCGTCTCCAGCCATTCATCAGGCGTCTCTTAGCATTATGATCGGCTGTATCGGCTCCGTCCACAGCATATGAGAGAGTATATGTGCTGCCGAGGAGGAACCACAATTGTTTGCCTGCGTCGCGGAAGTAGATACAAGAGCTCATGACGGGGGGGTCCCCAACATTATTGACTGGCCGGGGATCCCCGATCTTGAGAATATACGCCAGATAGAGGCAGCGACTGTAGATTGCTTGCAGCGGTACAAGGTAGTTTTCGTAGGTGGCGTTATCAGGGGGCATTGCGACGCTGAATATGTAGCCAAGGGCTGCAGGCCCATCGATGATCTTCAAGTCCTGGTTGTTAGGACCCCATGGCACGGTCACGGGATCAGGGTCTCGTGTGCGGGCATCATTTCCAAGGTGACATGAGATATCAACACGTCTATGACAAGGGTTAGTCATATAACTAGCGGTTTACTTCTCGCTATATAGAGATTGTGAACAAGATCCTTTTAAAGAATGAAACTCTCATTCTATTCACAGTACTACATCACGAGGCATGTAGACTGATATCAAAATGATTGGTGAGAGCTGGATCATTTTGATATATCCATCTATCCAGTAGGTAGGAACGGAAAAACAAAGGAGTTAGGGGCCGGATTGGGGTGAAGGGAGGGATAATTAAGACAGTATAAGCAATAACCATAGTAAAGAGGGTATAGTAGAAATAGTACAAATAATAAAGGGGGTTGGAACTTGTTGAGAGATTGTCTTTGTTGGCTTACCCATTAATAGGAAAAAATGTGTCAAGCAGATGCATTACATTAATCACACGGTCTCCAGGAATTCCGCAGGTTGCCACACCGCCGCCGACTGAAGCTGCCTCTACTTCTGTGCTACCCTGGTTATCAGTATAGGTCTATTACGGTGTGAATGGATAAGGTATACAACACACCGGAGAGTGTTCAGCCACGTGTAGAAACGTTTGACCATGGTTATGAGACCATCTTGAGCTGGTGCTTCAAAGATGTTGCAGTCGAGGCGGCACGGTGCCGCAAAGACACCAAAGCCATTGCCCCAGACTATGTTTGCCATCTTGTAAAGGAGGGAGGAATAATTAACAAGAAGTAGCCTAATGAGACTGATGAATGCCCAGGCAATGATGTAGATACCAACACCTTGGAAACAGGCCTAATATCATATCTTATATCAACTTCCTGCCAATTTCTCACTTTTGATCTATCTCCCCTTTGTCTCTGTGCTAGCTTTCCTCTTCCCTTTGGCTGCGCCTCCCTCCTGACAAGGATATAAGGTGCAGATAACCACCATGAGTTGGCAAGTTGTACCTCCGATAGGAGGTTTGGACTCTTCAGCCAGCCACAAGCCAATAGCTGTTACAAATTCGTTGCGGACGATTTCCTCCTAGAGGGCCGGGTTCCAGTCGGCCTCGCACTGGATCGTTTGAGACTGCAGTGAGCTGACTGCTTGCATCACCTGCATTTACAACAAATGCCGTTTGGCGGCCACGGTAGGGGCTTGGAGGCTATTTGGGGAAAAGTCAATCACATCTAGGTCTCGTAGAATGCCGTACATGTATGTTGTTCTATTGGTAGGTATGCTGTGTGGTGGCGAATGGCCTAGATCTCTGATCCCCGTGAACTATTGGCCCGCGTGCATGCATGCACCCCTCCCGCCTTCAATAGTCAATATTGCGCTAGAAGAGTGAAGCCTTCAGCTCGGACAGGTCCTGAGATCAATACTTTACCTGACTTGGGCAGATGAGGGGGCTGGGTAACGCCGGCCTAGGAAATGGCAGATGTCAAGTCTCCCACGAGCTCTGGCCTTGCATCCCATACTCTTCTTCTGCTCTTTGCCCAGGTCAGAAAAGATAATCTTTGATCAGGTTTCTCTTTATTCATCAACTGAAATCCGAAAAGCTCATCTTATCTACTTTTCTTTGCTGTGAAGACCGAAGATGCCGGACACTGATCCCGCCAACCCAGGCCGTGACACTTCGGCCGAGGCCGGCACTCGAGACAACGCCGGCGAAGGTTCCTCGTCGGCCGTTCCCATACCTCCAGTGTCCGAGGGGGATCCGAGGAGTGTCCCGTGGTACCTGGAGCTTGACTCTAAACTCTTACCATCAGATTCCTCCTGGTCCAACGACCCAAAAAACATGAACTTGGAGACGTACTTCTCCCGCAACCCAGGTTCGCCCTTCTTCTCTCTCTTCCGCTTTTTTCCCTCTTTTCTCTTCTTTCTATTTCTTCGCTTACGTACCTATCACTACTATTACACCAGCGGTTCCTAGTCTCGCCGAAAGTTTTAATCTTGACAATCTCATCCCCGTCATGGTAAAGGTCGATTACGACCGCGGCGACACCTATCTCCTAACCGTTTACATGACGGACAACTTCTACCTTTGGAACGAGATAGACACCACCATGTGGGCCTTCAGGAAGCCTAACAAGGGGTCGCTGAAGCTCGAGGATGTGGTTGAATTGGTCCGTACTGAGACCTACGGCGGCGAGGATCTGATTCGACAGTACAGAAGCAGGCAGGGTAGCTGGGGACAGGGCTAGTCCGCAAGACTGGAAACTGGGGGTACTTCTCTGAGATAATGACCGGCTTCTCTACGGCCTTGGGAAGTCTCGAGAGCCTATTGCCAAGGTTTTTAGGCAATGTGGTAGCTTGCTTTATTCAGTCATTTTTCCTTGGTTCAATTGGCACTTTGATCGTGCCTTGCAGCTGATTATAATGATGGAGATGAAAACTATATCAAGTAATGAATCTCACTGGAGTATGGTAACTGTTAAACAGAAGCCTGCACAATCAATCTTGCTCAATTCGAGCGAGTAGCAGTAGCATTCGACCCCAAGTCGGCGGGCGCGGATGACCCTGAGACATCAAAGTTTACTGGCGACGTCCCCTCCTCGCCAGGAACCCTCATCCTGATAAGCCCACCTGTATCATTATGGGTCAAGGTGACTTGGTCCGTCCCCAGCGTGCCAAAGTCTACCTTGCACGTCGATTGGCTGCCTTTCAGAGTCGGGCTGGTCAGGTCGTAAGGGTTGAATTCACCCACCACGACGTAGAATATCTTGGATGGTGCGATCTGATACTCTTGGCCCGGCTCGGGGACAAAGGTGGCATAAGGTCCGATGTTTTGGCGCATGGACGAACAGAAGCCAACAACGTACTGATCTTGTCGTCCCTGGTCAGCATCAGATGCCCGCATCAACTGCACTTGAGGATATCGGAAGACAAGGGTAGAAGATGGGACGCAGCAACGTTGGAACAACGAGCAGAGGCCTCAGTAGCGGAAGAGGAGGAGGAGGATGGAGCATCTCACTGTGCCTAGCTTCTTTGACCGAGAAATCTCGACCAGTCAGAATGGAAAAACAACCAGAGGCGCCCGACGGGGTGATTTCCTCCTTGGTAAACGCTGGCGTACCACCAGAACACTCAATCTGGAGCGTGGTTCCGGGGACAAGCCTGCCTCGCTCATCTAAACAGCCGAGGTCGACGGGGCGCTGGTCGACGACCTCGATGCCCGTACCGATGCGCTTCCTGTTCTGATTCTGGGGTGACGGGTCAGCTTCGACGTCGTACACGCCGCATGTCGCAAAGAGCTTCTTGGACAGCATGAAGCTGGCCTGGCCCTGGGGGCTGGCAACGCCCCGGACGCTGGTGATGATGCGGGTGACGACGTCGACGGTGGAAGCCCCGTTGCGCTTGATGACGGGGGCAGCGGCGAAAATGGCGTACGCCTGCTTGATATTGGACTGGTTGTTGATGGAAACGATGTACGGCGCCATGATGCTCTTCGACAAGGTCGCAAGCAGCATGCGAAAAGGGGTTACGCTGGTAGACTAAAAGAACCTAGGAGTAATTTGGAGGGACAAAACAGCAATCAGGAGCCGTAGCCAACAAGAGAGAAAGACGTTCGGAGAGAGACTTGGGACTTGAAGCCTAGTAGATGACCTACGAAGAGCGTCTATCCGCGTCTATCCGCGCAATCAAACCTCCTGCCCGCGGCAGTATACATGCAGGGCAGGAAACATGAGGCGAACCGGGTTAATCGGTGGCGCTTAGAGGAGAGAACCGAAACCGATAGTATCACGATAGTACAGGCGCTTGCTTCCCCAGCTTGGCTCTTCCTTGTCCATCCAAGCCATCGTTCCCAATCCGGCCAGTCAAGCCTCAGCCCTACCAGTCCAGCGGCCTACGGGCCTGCATACCCGCCTGCCGTGCCTTGCTCAGCTCCCACTGGCAAAGCCATGTGCGGACACTAAGCCATGTGTGGAAGCCATGGGCGAGTAAACGCTGCCACCGTCCGGAACGTTGGCCCCGGACGTTCGAGGCGGTTCTGAAGTACACGGAACGGGCTTAGCTCAGCCCAGCGGATATATCCGCTAGTGTCCATTAGTGCCCGCCGATCCGCACGTGGCTCCAGTCGTGAACGGTGCATCATTCAATTATATTCAATTACAAGACTCTTCGTCCCGTCCACCGTCCTGCCCCGCAACCACCCGCACGCCACATGGCCGCATCCCAACCCCGGATTGCCCAATTGGGTCCCTTTTACTCCGATACTCAGCCTAGAGGCGCGATCGGGTGGCTCCATTGAAACAACTATCGAACGCCCCAGCGGCTATTCAGGCCTTCTTTGTCATGGCCCTGCTCTGGGAATCACTACTCTCTCCTCCTCACGGACATACCGATGCAGTTTCTATATCCCATTCCTCTGAGAAGAGGGGCATGAAGCTGGTTCTCAACGTCCTATTCGATATGATCATCCTTCTAGGCTAGCTGAAGAAGGACTATTCGATTCTATCGATCGCCACTCCAGGCAGAACAAGCAGAATCCTCACCTCATTAGGCACGGTGCCGTGATCCTAGACCAGCTGAGGGCGTCTAGACTGTTGGATACTCCACCATCACCACAGCTCCGTGATGGAAACACCGCCTGCAAACACACAAGTCTTGGGAGCTTCGTCTCGGAATGCGGTCAGCCTACAGTCGTCGGCGTCTCGCCTTGGTCTAGGCGGCGGTGTAGTGTTCGCTATCAGAGCTCAGGGGAGGACTCAACACCGTGGAAGTCTGCCTCGTTTCCAGGTTGGAATGGGGACAATCTGTCGCTGGTCAGAGGAAGTCGTCCAGACTTGCCATTCTCGACGTATATAAGACCACCATCGTCCTCCCCGATATAACACTGTCGTCTCATCAGCAGCAATCATCAACACAGTCTTGACTTCAAAGCAATCTTTCAACTTGCAAACTATTCTTCCTCACTACCATCTTCTCTCAACCGCCTTCAAGATGTCAAACACCTTCAAGATTACCGTCAGGAACCAGTCCAACAGCCTCCAGCAGTATGCCCTCTTTAATAAGGTTCCCAAAGTGATAGGCAACGTCCAAGAACAGATCTGGTCCAACGTTTTCGCCATCGACAAGGCCGCCAACAGGCAGGATATCAGCTTCGAGGTGACCAACGAGTACTTCGCCATTGTCGGCAAGAAGAAGAAGAACGCTAGCGGCAGCGTCACCATTACTGTCACCGGCACTGAGCCCGTTATCCTCGGTGCGACCGAGGACAACGGCCAGCCGATCCCGGGAACCAGCTTGAGCATGTTTGTCGCCAACCAAACCCCCCAGTTTGATACCACGTCTCTCCCCAACAAAAGCTTTCCCAATGCCTATGAGATCCGCACCGGCGAATTCAGTAATAGTGAAGCCAAGAATGGTACGTTTAACCTCCACCTCTGCTCCGGCGCGCTTCTTCCCCGGCTGAATCTAGATACTAACATGAAATGTCCTGCAGGCGGGTATTTGATTGGCCTGGGTGCCAAGGGTGGCTCCGACGGACCCGCTGCTACCTTCGTTCCCGAGTCTCGGATGAGCTACCAGATCCAGCCGGCCAACACCTACTATGTTGCTGTTGGCGAGTTCAAGATGGGACAGCTCATTGACGTCACCAAGATCGGAGAAGTCTGCCCTGTTGACTTCACCAAGCTACCCAGTGAAGTTCTCATTGTCCACGACGACAAAGGTGGCCTCACCGTTCAGGTTGGTTTTACAGAGAACTGATCAGCCAAGAATTGCGGGGGGAGACGAGCAGGTGGCCGAGTGTGAGGCTCATTCATTTCTCTTGCTTGTTTGTGTCTTGGAGGACAAGTGATCGATAGTCGAAGGTGTGCCCATGATCGGAGGCATCACCTATAGAGCCTTGAAGGCTTTGTGTTTCCTTTGCTAGACAATTACTACAGCACACTAGAGACTTTTCTTTATAACTTTCTATTGCTCTTGCTCTTGCCTTGTATCGTGACCATAAAAACTTGAGCAGCTTGTTTACCTCCTGAATTTCCAGATCCGTCAAACTGGCAACATAATAGATGAAGTCGATTCCTATTCTGTTGTGCCATATGTATTCGAATGTTCCTGGTTTCTGCAAAACCTCATTGGCCAACCGACCCTAACGGTGAACATGTCTAAGACGGCTTGCTCCCTGCCGGCGCCATTACCAGTGGATAGGAGGCTGGTCCGAAGGCCCTTCAGCTCATCAATAAAATTCCCAAACAGGCAAATATCGTCAAGACTATTGAATTCAAGAAGCATGGGGATACAGCCTAAGTACCGAGCTGGACTTGCTGTTCGTCTATGGCTAGGGGGTATTGCGTGGTATCCGATGGCTATTTAAGTTTCTGTCATCCCCTCGTCTCCTCTCCCGATGCTCTCTATCATTCTTCTCTTCTCGCCATTCATAGGCACCTAGTGCTGGTATCTCAACATAACCCGCAAGCAATCCATTGCACGAAATATTCCCATCTTGTCGCATACCAACCACCATCTCAACATCTACTTGCCCTATTTATCTCCATCGTCAACCCCCTCAAGATGCAACTCAAGTCTTTCACCCCGCTTGTTAGCCTTGCTTTCTGGTCTGCGATGCCCTCACCCGCTGTTTTAGCCCATGACACGGATGCCGCCGCCGCCAAAATCAGGGTTGGCCATAAGGACGGGTCAGCTGTGCAGGTACCCCTGGCTACGGTTCCAGGCTGGTGGTTGAAATACTGCTCGTTGCCTGACTGCAACCAAGTTGGCGGCGGCGTTTGCGACGTACGCACGGGGCAACATCCCATTGCCTGTCAACAATTCAATATACCAGCCGGCGTCGTTTCCCTCTTATTCACCTCCGATATTCCTGGCCTTAGGGTCCGAGTCTTCACCGGCAGCGGCTGTACCGGCAACTCGAGAGATTTCTGGCCTGTTAACCCAATCGATTGCCAGGATTTCCACGACTGGCTGCCATGGGGCGCCGAGTCGTTTCTGGTGTTCTAGACACATGTAGGACTGACTGAGACCATTCGTGTAGGCGGGTCTTGGTTGACATGGAGACTTTTAGGCATGAGATTACGCGCTGTGAAAGTGTCTCACTAGTGCACGAAAAGTGGTCGCCAGATCTTTAGTTTGATAAGTAGATAACTAATAAACCATCTTCCACATAACGAGAATGCTGTCGCAGAGAAAAATGCCCATGTATTATGCTATAGTGTCAATTTACAGGCAAAGCGATCGAAAAATGTAGGTAGCCTTGAAATCCGACGTCTCACTTCGAGAAGGGAATAGAAATCAATGCAACTCAAAATGGATTAGGTTTTAGCCAGTTCAAGGGGAGCAAACGCGCCATTTCTAGGATAATATCAGTTGGTGGCGAGCTGGAACTAGGCCTCGACCAGGTTCTACCCAGTCCCCTTACCTTTTACGCTCATGGCGGCTATAGAGTGATCATCATTGGGCAACATGGCAGCCGCAGAGTCTGCAGCCAGCTAATTGACAAGGCCAATTCATGCCGATTTCGATGCCCAGCGTTGCCCGTGCAATGCTATATACTAGATCTGCACACGAGAGTTGCTTAGGGAACCAAAAGAAAGAGCTGCGAAGCGTTAGATATAGGATAATTCTCCAGGTATTTCATTTGCTAGCCAGCACTCCATGCTGGATATACATCATGCCGCATCAAAGATAGTCAATTTACATAAATACATAATAGTAGATTATATCGAAATTCACATAGTACAACGACATTGTCAACTCATAGCACACTACCACTATCACACTCATAAAGCAACATAGAATCAACCTCCTCGCGTGAAAGCCCGCAATAGTTTTGCCACATCTTCATGTCCTTGGTCGGCGGCCCGATGGAATGGCGTGTATCCGTAGTGATCTTTCGCATTGACATCTGCACCATGCTTCAGGAGCACTATGGCAAGGTGCCCTCTATCAGCTGCTCTATGTAAAGCCGTTTGGAGATAACTATTCTTGACAAGCAGGTCGGCATTTGCATCCAGAAGAAGCCGGGTGACTATTTCGTCTCCCGCCTCGGCGGCGCGGTATAGGGGTGTTGCATTATACCCATCGACCGCATTAACATCGGCGCCTTTCAGTATGAGCAACTTGGCAGTGTTTCCGTCAGCGTTGGTGGACGCCTGATGGAGAGGCGATGAGCCGTCGAGATCTCTCGAATTGATCCCAGCGCCCATGTCTAACAGCAACGCCGCCGTATCTGTATGCCCATTTTGCACGGCATGATGCAGAGCAGTTTGCCCGTTTAAGTCTCTTTCGTGCAGGGATGAGCCTGAGCTGACCAAAATAGATGCCACAATCTTGAGACCAAAAGAAGAAGCCAGTGTTAAGCCGGATACTTGTGTCCGTGGCCTAAAGTAGGTCCCTTTGACGAGGTTATCTGCATACTCCTTCAACCAGGCGATAAGGTGCACTTTGTTTCTATCGTTCAGTAATCCAATTGCCTGCTCGTTGATCTCCTTATCGTTAACTTGCCTCAGATGATTTCCCCAATGTTGCGCTGCGTAGCCTAGAAGCGGGTTGTTTTGCAACAGCGTTAGAAATGCATCATGGCTCGTCACATTTGTGGCGTCGCAACTAAAGCTGTCGAAATGTAGATACGTCAAACAAGTAGCGGCAATATCCCTATTTGCATGGCCTAAAAGACGTTGGCCGCTGCGTTGGAAGTATTCTTGTGCCGTATAGTGGACAAAACTAATCGTGTCACTATTATCATTGATCATCACTATGCCAGCGCATACCGACACGAGTAAATCGCGATTCGGGATACCATCATCATCCAAGCAAGAGTCTCCGGGTTCGACCGCCAGAGCATTTGTGTCTCAATAACAGTAAGAGGTCTGGAGGTATAAAATATCCAACCAATCACTCTCATTGCCAGCTCTGCGTGATCATGTGGGTTTTGCAGCTTGACCCGGTTCATCAGCTCTTCGTATATGAAGTCGAGGCCTTCAGGCAGCGTTTCCAAGGCAGTCTTTATTTTTCGACGAGTCGTCTTCTTTACCAGCGTGTCCAAGTACAGTCGAGCCATGAGAAACCTAAAGCAGCAGATCAGCATCCATTGGTCCTTGCAACGTCTATAGCTCAAGTCTAAACCTACATGCCCTTGATTTTCTGGACGATAACCGATACAATCTTATCTCGTAGACTTGGCTCCTCTGCAAGATGCCTTTGCATGCTTCGCGTCCTTTCAAGGCGCTGCAGGAGATAGTTTCTGATGTCGATGAGGCTGGCTTCCACATTGACGCGAGTGGCGCCCTCCAAGGGCTCTTCTAGATCAGGAATCGGTCTAGACATGACAAGTAAACACGTTCGATGCTGCAATTTCTTCAACTCTGTCAAAAGTATAAATCGAACGTCTTCGGCGTCGGTACATTCATCTAGCGCGTCAATGATGATGAAAACTTTGGAATAGCTAAGAACAACTTCTTGAAGAAGCGAGACTATGTCGGGAACGGATGGTCGCGTGTTGTCTTTGATGTGTTGAGCATATAATATTTTCAGATCTGAAAGAAAGCTTTGTTTGTCGGAAATCAGCTGCTGAAGAATGCTGGCCATCACATTGACCGGGGTCTGTGTCTCAATGTCTTTGTAGCTAAAATAGACGTAAGCAATACCAAGGCCGCTCCCATGACTCAGTTTTCGCAATGCTTCGATTATATAAGACCTGTGGAACGAAGACTTTTTTTTAGATGCATCATCATTCGAGTCAGTAGAGGGGTTACTTACACGTTTATCGTCTTTCCAATACCGGCTGTAAGAAACTAATAAGCCAAAACGGTCTCTATCTGGTCAAGAAGTATTCTTACGCAAACCAGTGCACCATAGGGTAGTGCCAGTCGAAGTCATCCATGACTTAAATTGTTCGTGTTGCAGCAGCTGCTGGGCCCCATTGTCTTGGCGGGCCTTGGTTGCGAGGCTCTCTAGGTGTTTATTTCGAAAAATCGTCGTAAGAGGTGTCAGCCAGGCGTATATATCCGCCACGATGCTTTCTAATATTGGTTCTCAGCTCTGGTGCCGTGAAATAACAGCGTATTCCTCACAATACCTTCTTGCTCCACCCGGATTGATCGAATATCCGTAGTGACACTCGCGATATCAGTAGCTATACTCCGGACTGTTTTCGATACACGAGATGTAAGATGGGAGATGAGATCGAGGCGCTGCTGGGTTATAAAAGCTGCATGACTACAAGATGCCTTGAGCATGGAATCTTATCTGCACACAGAACGTAGGTAGCAGCTACCAGAGGTTTAGATCGAGACTTACACGTTCAGGGCATCAATAGCTAAGCCAAGATTGCTCTTAAGATCGTGGCAAATCTCTCTCAACTTGGCGAGAGTGCTTTCTTTAAATGGATAAAGTAGCCTCCGCTTCGTATTTTCCAGTCGGGTCCTCGGCGTGCCATCCGCCTGAGTTGAGCGAATCTTGTCAAGTTTCTTTGCCAAAGTCTGCAATCCCTGCGTGCAAAGGTTGATACTACTCTCAACCACGGCGATGATTTTCTGGTCAAAATTACCGTGACGAAGAGTCATGTCGACTGCCAGAAGCGTCTTGGCCACATTCTCCATGGAAGCACACATCTGGCCAACTTCTTGTTCGGAATCTCTGAACGCATTGTAATATGTCAAAACACCCTGACAGGTGCTGATTCCAAATGATATGATGGCTACAACATCAGCCATTTTGTGGGGTGATATTTCGCATGTTGTGGAAAAGGATATCCACGCTGGGCTGCAGTCCCGACAGCATATTGTTATTTACAGGCCAAACTTGTGTAACACGCACTATAGCCAGGCTTAGGCTTTCAGCGCCTGCTGTTAGAGCCATTATACTTCGTACCTACATATAGGCTGTTGCATGTTTACTCTGTGCATACCTATCCATGTTATGCGCCCCGTGCGCTTTCATCGCGACCAATTGTTATCGTGCACTTAAAAAGACACCATGAACCAACGACTGTAACAGCGCACATGTCATTTCGTCATTGCCCTGCCTATCTTCATCCCTTGATCTTTCCCGCCCTTCTCGCTTGGTACCTTTCATCCAAAGCTGAGTTGCGATGCTCTTGTGTAACTGAGGGGTCATCCGATGCATGGACATACTAGTAGTTCTCTGCATATATTTTTCGATCTCTACAGCAGCGTCCTTTTTCACAAATCGAGCCAATAATGCGGGCGAGCCGCATCCCGGTATAATTTTTCAGTAGCCATGAATCCTCGATAACTAGTACTACAAATTCAATCCTCCAGACTGGACTAAAGAACAGCTGTCTTCTGCTTCTTATCCAAACTCCACACCACATCTCACAACGCAGCACCGTCACAATGCCACAGCAACCAGTCCGCATCATTGGAGCAGGCATCGGAGGCTTGACGCTCGGTCGCTGTCTCCTCAAGCACGGGGTCCCAGCGGTGCTTTACGAGCGAATGCCCTCAACCCCCCGCCATAGCTATGGCGTCACGCTTCACGCCTCGTCTTATATGCCACTTCTGGATATCCTGGGCCTGGATGAATTCACCTTCAGGCGTCGTATAGCCGTGGACGCATCGCTCGGCGGGAATGGGCATATTGAGCCGAAATCCATGGTCTATCCTGGGAAAACAAATTCCGTCTCGTTTCGTGCTCATCGCGAGAAGCTAGAAAAATTGCTTCGCGAGGGTCTCGATGTCCAATGGGAGCACCCCTTGGAAAAGGTGGAAGAGACATCATCGGGGGTCGCCTTATACCTGCAAAATGGACAGAAGATTGAGAGCTCGTGTGTAATTGGAGCTGACGGACCGCACTCAAATACTCGAAAAAATCCCTCTCTCCTGACACGCCCTTTGGGATTCTCCCATACGTTGCTTTCAATGGCAAGCGACGAGTAAAGCGCGCGCTATTCGACAGCATCTACGCCCCAGCATTCAAGGGTTCGAATGTTTTGGAGATGAAAATGGGCAATCATGTGTTGAATGTATCCATCAATGAGCAACAGGCTGATATGGTGAGCGTGAGTTGGATCTTCTCGCGCCCGGCCAGAGGCCCTACGGATCCTCTCCACAAACCCAATCGCCCAGTGTCGGGAGCAACAGATATTCCAGAGGAGTTTTTCGACGAAGTAAAAAATCTGAGGGGATTAAGCCAGCCATTTAAAGAGATTTTTGACGCGGAAAAGCTGAAGATGGAGCGTGTTTTGCATTGGCTTATGCGTACAGTGCTCGTCAAACAGCAGGAGCTTCACGCACTCGCCAAGAAGGGCGTTTTTTTCATGGGTGATTCTGTGCATGCAGAGCCAATACTAGGAGGAGAGGGCGCAAACAATGCCATCACGGATGGCATCGAGCTTGCAAAGTGCATCTCTGCCTCTGGCCCAAGTGGCATCCGATCGTGGTACGAAGCCAGGTATCCTGTGTGGGAGAGGGGTATTCGCAATAGCGAAAATGCCATCATTGCGATGCACAATAGCCACAAGGCTTCTCTATAGTGATATTTTAGCAGAGACTAGTTTGAAGACAAGGCAGCCGAGGTTTTTATAGAAGCTGATTCAATATATAAGTGCCTCTGCTCCTGTTGGTGTAATTTCTTCAGACGAGGGAAAACTCATAACAGCATGTCGGTTTCAACCCGAGACTTTATACGTACAGGACTAACATAATAGAACCGCAGCTGAACATACGATGTAGCTAAGCTTGACATGCAACACTTACTTCAAAAAATAAGTCGAAATACCCATCACGACACCAACCACGCCTATCACAGCACCAAACACTCCCAGACCAGTATCTAAACTCTTCCAACATACACCCGCCACGGCACCACAAATGATAGATGCGACAATTGACAGTGCAGCAAGCGCTGAGAAAATGAATTTGTCAAGCTCCCAGCGAACTAATAATGCATCTCTGGCACGGATAGTGCCGGGTGCCTCGTCCAGAGCTGTGAAACGACGATATGAAGTAACGAAGTCGCATCTGGCTGGGATCTCTCTGGGGTCACGCAAAGCTTTTGTGAGAATGTGGCAGCGATGTTTGGTTTCAATATCAACGATACATGGGACATCTTTAGAGAGAGCCTCAATTGGCACCTAGGAACAGGCCTATGTCAGTCTGATTGCACGTCACTCATCAAGAATGCCCACATACCGCGCATATCGTTGCATTATAAACCACTGGTGTTATAAATGGAACAACATTCATTGATTTACTCGTCCAAAATCCGCGGGAGGTCATGAGAGACTTCTCGAGCTTGAGAGAGACATCTCCCCATCTGTCAGAGGGTCGAAGCGGAATGTGGTGGAGAATAGAGTCACCATTATTGAGCATGATTACACGGAGGTCAATACTAACTACCTCAAGTCGGCCCTCCATTTCAACTTCCCATGATAAAGTCATTATGAAACTTGAGTATTTGACGTTTGGCACAATGACCTTGGGATCAGAAGAGTTGCGGCCGTGCCATCTATTAAAGGTTTCATAATTTCAGGGGTATGGCGATTCTTAAAGAGCATCGAGAGAATCGCAATTGGGCCCCCTGAGCTAGGACAGAGCAATGACTAATGGAGTGGTTCCTCTATGATAGAATACAGCAAAACATTGGTCGCTAAAGTTAGGAATTCAGCGGCAGCCTGAGAAGCCCAACATGCAGTAAGACGCAACGGGGTACTGGCGCATGCACCTAAAATATGTGCAGAGTGAGATGCATAGCATCTTTTAGGAATCGACAAATGCTGGCTAAGGCTTTGAAAGGCCCGGCATTGAGCAATACTATATTAGTGGATGCGATTCCTAACAATCTCTACCGTGCCGGATAAGAGCCTAGATGGGAGATGGGCACACCGGAGAGTTATTAGCGGACATGATCCCTGCCAAGTTTCGGGCGGCAGCGTTTTAGTTGGAGTTAAAATGCATCCCCAGAACTTCCCCTGGTCTCTAGTATCCACTCGCCCAGGCACGCATCCATGTTCGGTCGCAGCTAGTACATCTTGCCTTCTGCGCTGGTCGTTTGTGGTGGCAGATTCCTAAAATTGCGACCAATAATAACGACCACGACCATTATTAGTACCGATTCCTAAAATGTCGGCACGTGTCCGGTGACGAAATGCCATACACTCCAAACGAGCCAAATGAGCGGTGTCTTGTCTCATCGTCGGTGTATATAATAGGCAGTCCTCACTCTTCTCCCCAGTCTCTATCGCTTTCGGACAATTCCAAAGCGCATGGCTGCTCCTCTGCAACCTGTCGCTTCAATAAGCTCTCGTCTCTTGACTTTCTGCCAATATCTACAGGAATTCTCAGGCGGCATAGCACCGTCGTCGCCGCCATGTGCGCTGCGTGGTCGTCACGCAAAGCCTTCGTCTTGCTCGAACGCTTGGGAGAGTGAGTGCGCCTCTTTAAGCATCTACGCCGATGTATTTCTCATGCATGCTAACCGCCGTCAAGGGAAACTCTCGAAGTCTATTCGTGCGGCAATGGCCGCTTCATCCCAGGCACTCCCAGCGCTGACATCGAGATATACTTCAGAGTCTATAAGTCCGAGAGCTCGCTCAACATTCAAATTCACGAAAACAACCTCCTACAGTGGTTGCGTGCAGTCCTCTTACCGCACGACAGCTTCGATACTGTACTATCTAATGCTTCGATCAGCATGGATGCTCTACTACCCCGCTACCCAGAGATGAGTGCGAAATACAACCAGGATAAAAGAGAGGGACACAGCTTCGACGCATTAGACTTATTTGTCTGTCATTTCATACGCGAAGGCTCAATCTTTGCTTGCTTCGGATTTGAGCGTCTCTATGAAGAGCAGATTCTCACGGAGCTCCATTTCCATGATATCCACAGTCAGAACCGCTCTATTTCTGAAGATCTTGACCTTTTAGATGAAGCGATTGACGAGCTTGGCAAGGAGGACATCCAGAGCTCGAGCCACCTCTTTCCCTTCATAAATGAACCCTTCCTATCTCAATTACGAGCCGCCATCACACAGCGTGACCTCACCGTTGTGCGCAATGTGCTCGCCATGAGCCCAGGCTCTGTTGACGCTCAGACTTTATGCCTCGCCATACGCTATTATGAAAGGGCCATCTTCCACCTTCTTCTCGAGCGTGGCGCTCAGGTAGACGGTGATAGTTTCACTGCCGGGCCTGTGTACCATGCCGCAAAAGCCGGCCACATGGAAGCAGTTCAGCTGCTTCTCAACCATGGCGCCAATAAAGAAGGAGGAAGTTCCTACGTCAGCGCAACACCCATGAGTGGTGCAGCCTCTGGTGGCCATCTTGGAATTATTCAATACCTCTTCGAAGAGAAAGGTGCAAACATCAATGGTGATGGATACAAGTCCCCGCTATCCCGTGCCATCATGCATCGCCATACATACATTGTCGACTATCTACTGAGAGCCGGCGTGAATGTGTTTGAGGAAGATTACTTAGAGCTTCTCTCCCAGTTCGTGGAAAACAAAGATATAGTCTATGGAGACATACTTGCACGCTCTATAGCCGACATGAGTAATGAGGCTCGTGAACTTCTGTCTTCGAGAGCAATATCAGAAGGTCACTTTGAGATTAGTCGCTACCTCTCAGAAGTCGGTACAACAGATTACCAAGCCAGGTGGTGTAGAGACTTCAAGCTGGTCGGCGAGTCCGTTGACAATAGTTGGTCGTTTGAAGACGCCGGCAACTTTATCGGCAGTCGTTGGCCTGACTACTGTGACTTGGACAGCAGTTTACTGGAAGGCGGCGAGTCGGTTAACTTTGAGCTTACAAACTTTGAGCTGGACAACAAATTCATCGGGAGTGATTTTTCTTGGGAAAACATTAAGTTGGGTGGCGAATTTAATGAGTCTCTGCTAGGCTTTGGAGACTTCGAAAACTTTGGAGGCTTCAAAGGTTCGAAAAACCCGGAAGACCCTAAAGACTCCAAAGATGCTCCAGGTTCCAAAATTCCTCCAGACTCCAAAAACCCTTCAGATTTTAGAAGCCCCCAAGGTCTCAAGACTCCTCGTGGTTTCAAAAATTCTCATGATTTCAAAAACCCTCATGACTTCGAAAACCCTTATGGCCGCAAAGGACCTGGTGGCATCAAAAACCCGGGAGTGGTTAAAAGCTCCAGGGTTTTTGAAGCTGTCGACGTGGAGAATTGCCCAACAGTTGCCGCTATACAGGCCCAAATACGCAGAACAATGACACGCAGGTTAATAGCTAGGGTTGCGAGCTCATGCGAAAAACTACTGTACGCAGGCACCCAAAAGAGCGCCTCTGCTGGTCTTATAGAATTTGTAGGACATGCCGGAACCAGCTTGTCCGTCTGGAAGAGCGGAACGCGCGCAATTAGGGACATATGCGAAGGATATATGCCGCGCAGCCTCTCGGATGTCGTCAACGCTTTGCAAGTCGCAGACGCAATGCGGTCGGCCGTTCCAACTTCCTATCCCTCTTCACGATTCAGACGATTCAGGTGCTCCAAGCAAGAGTAAGCACGCTAGACCCTTAGGCGATAACGTCAGTTTACACATCCAGCTAACGATTCCTAGATTTGTTAATGACATCCCACGGTGGGCTGCTCTACTAAGTTCGGATGATCAAGATCTGTTCTTCGAGATAGCTTATTATCTCTGGGGCGTTCCAGCATCAACAGCCGCCCAAACAGGGCCAGGCAATTTTTCGCGTCCTTTAGAATTCTTACAACTATTAGTCGGCCGTCTCGTAAGAGAATCCGCAAACTCTCTTGGCTCTTACCGGCTGCAGAGTCTGCGACAACAACACTTTTCTATGATTCTATGTGGTCATCCATGTGAAAGAAGGCTTCCTTTAACCCAGTGGTGTCCATCACCCACGCAAGGCGCACAAGGGAATCTACATGTCAATTCCTCCAAGCCGCCTGATCCAGAGGTAGAACAGTCTAGTGTTCTGGCTCGCATCACTGTTTTCATGGCGGGCGCCATATTCGGCGTAATCCTGCTCTATTTATGTCGTAGGTTTTCAGATATTTCGCCCGCTTCCATCAGACTAACATAACGACAGTGTCTCGATACGGTTTTTCGACCCTGCGCCTACCTATTCTGGCTCCAGATGACGGGCAAGGTTGCGCTCTAGATCATATAATAACTCGAAACTACATCATCCTTGCCATGTACCTCGGGTTTACGTCTCCTACTATTGGCTTTGGGAGCCGGAAGAGCGCCGACTATTTGCTGCCTGGTACTTCCCTTCCAGAGAGAATTCAAGACAATACCGCAACCGATCAGTCATACCACGAGAGTAATTATATCATATTCAGTTCGCCCAGGTAAACTCTCAATCCCTATCTTGTCCAGATTCGTCACTAATAATGTAAGTACGGTCGACACCATCGTGGAACTCGCGCCAGCGGACAGCTCTGCCAGTGTGTCGTCAAATCCAGTCACCTCCTCAATTACTACTGCTATCTCGCCTCCCGCAACTAATACATTGACAAATGTCTCGTCTAGCACAGGCAGATCGACGGATGGAACGATTAGTTGCGATCATTGTGCTTCGACATTTAAACTTGGAAAAAACGGTCGCAGGGGCCAGGCCAGCAATCTCCAGAAGCACATCAAGAATTACCATCCTGAGACCCTGCAAAATTACCACCGAGAAATTTACAAGTGTCGCTACAACTGCGGCACAGTGGATCCCAACAAATGGAATATTGAGAACCACCAGGAAAAACACTGCGCGAATAAGAAAGGAAAGCAGCCAAGACGCCATGGTAAGTGGAGGCATGTTACTACAGGGACCGCCTGAGTTGTGAGTGGGCATCGATGCGTATTCTTGGGAGGATTAAAAGGCGTTATAGTCGAGTCATGGCGAATGGGTATGCATTGGAAACGGCGGCGACGATATTTGGGCTTATAATTTCTCTGGTGTTAGCATTATTAGTGATCTTTATCTATTTAGACGTTTACAAGTTATGTGAAATTTATTCAATCAGGTAGGATAACACTCGCTCTAGCAGTCTGGGAAACCGCCTATCAAAGCATTATTTTCTTGCGTCAGTTTGTCTATCGATAGACGTGGGTTTGTTGTTTTCGTTTGTTGCTCGTATTTTCGTTTGTTGCTCGTAAGTTTGCCGCAAAGATGTAGGTATATATTAGATCATAAGAGATATCAGCCAGTTCTGATAAAATTATACTTTTAGATATTACCATATCATCGCCCTATTAATCAAAATATTGTAATGTATCAACTTGTTTATAAAGCTTAGATATGATTCGTATTGGATAGCTATGAATAATAAAGAGTTCGAATTGTACAGACTCATTGACAACTGTCTTTCATAATTTGTCATTTGAAACCGTTTTTTTTTTTCCTTCTTTTTCTCTCCTATTTCTTTCGTAATGATTGATGAGGGAGTGATGAAGCTACCTCGCTTTTAGTTGCAAGGACTAACTTTCCAGAATGTTGATACATGGTTCCAATTCAGCCACTGGCAGTCATAACCAATCGGACTTGCTGCAGACATCTTACAAGTTACACAAGCCAGCTCGTGGCTTAATAATAGCGAATGGACCTGGGAGCACCATCACCCCAGAGTCCAATCACGGACAGCACAAAACCAGCGGCAGCAAGGCCAGTCCTAGCAAGGTATGCTCTCGCGGCACCGTCAATGTTGGCTCTGACCTCCTCGCCATTGATATCTTCAAGCTCTGACTCGCTAGGCAAGTCTCCCTCGCTGTGCGAATCACCCAAGACCTCGTAGCTCGCTTCCATCCTAGCCCTGGACGAAGTAGCTTTGCGCGCGCCGGAAGGCTTCGAAGCTGAGGTGGCTGGCTTGGGGAGGTAGCTAGGAGCTACGGCAGACAGCACAGCCAGCAGGGACGTATAGAAGAGGTACGGGTGGCGAGCATAGCGCGGGGACAAGACGAACGACAGGAATAGCGGAGCGGCGGCAAGAGATGAAAGGGCGAGGACTGGAAGACGGAGAGCAGATTGGAGAGAGGCCAAGGCGTGGGCGGCGGAAGACGATGATGGAAGGCTGACAAGGGTCGGGAGAGTGACGGCCGAGACGGTATATGAGACGCCCTGCGATGGCAAAGAGTTAGTGCCAGATTCACCCTCGGTGTTGAAGGCCAGAGCCGAGACTGTGTGGAAGCAATGCGATTCATTGGCGTTTTGCTGCTGTAGCTCCAATTGCTTTTGCTTTTGGTTGTGTATATCACGGCTAAAGCTGCGATGATGCAGCCGAGCATGCGACTTTGCTGAGAGAAGAGGGGCAGTCGGCTATTTTTCGTCGTTGCTACCACGGCCCTTTCTCAAGACGGCATAACAAATGAAAAGAAACCTCACAACAATGAAAAACTCACCGTCAGCAGGCCGAGGGACACTGTGCCCACAAATTTGAGGACCGAAATCCCTTTTGCCATGGCGATTGATGATGCTGTCTCTGTTGCGATGCGAGGCGGGGAGGTTGATGAGAAGAAGTAAGTAGAGCTACGGAGCTACGGAGAACTAACAGGGGAGAGATGGGTTGAATTAAGCTAGAAACAAGGGTCGCAAAAAGAAATAGCCGCAGCCTGCCTGATGGAACGCCGCTCTGCAGATAAGGCGGATAAAGCGCTTTGGCTTCAGCGTCACGTCATGCCTTTGAAGCAAACAAGCAATGGCGGGCTGCGAGTTAGGCAGTTGGTTGATGCTAAGCAAATTATGGGGACTTTGGTTGGGTAGATGACTAAGCAAGTTCGAAAAGTGGGTTGTGAGCTAAGATCCCCACTTATGAGTGATTCACGTGCAGCGGGAACAGCTTTGCCGTACCACAGCTACAATTTTTCTTTTTTGCTCCTGACCCAAACTCTTTCTTGGATATATCAAAAACAAGAGGAAAAGATTCGCAGCCGCGCTTCTAATATCGAAGCTTGCTTTCATTGACTGGTTTCTTTTCTTTCCTTGTCAACTTCTTATTGCTATTCTTTTAATTATTAACTGACAGACAGCCAACTGCACAGCTGTAAAATGTACGTTTGTCCTTCTGTCTGTTCTCCCCTTCCACGCAGCCATCACGCATACACGAAGAAAAGAAAAATACAATTCCTTCTCCTTACATGATGAACTACATCACCCATTTTTTTCTTATAGGAAGAGCCGTCTGAGACTACCTCCGGTCAGCGGATACGAGCGACCCTTCTGGGGAAGCTTGGGGATGCTGTTCCTCTGGTCGCTTCCAGCAAGGCAATCGTGGGTACCAATGCTCAATTTGCATCGTCATATGCGCAATTGGGTGTTCCGCGATGGCCTCGCTGGCGGCGGTGGGGGTCGTAGTGCTTATACCTGGGTATCTGAAAAATAGTTGAAGAGATGTTGTTTTTAGAGCAATTCTACCATTACATTCATTTCTCGTACGAATGCTAATCAGCTCTTATTAGGTAAACAATATTTGATCAAGACGGTACTCGAACAAACTATCCGTGTAATGTATATAGTCATCAATTCGTGGCTTTGGAATCTTCCTGCATCTGCGCAGATAGCTAGCTCCTAAGAAGAAAAATTGAATTCTGTAATTTTAAATACCGTGCTTCCCTCTTTGAACATTCTCTCCAAGCCATGTCACTGCTCAGTTCCCGTGCCCTTTGATCGCGCCTCTTAGAAATCACTGTCATCGCTGTCCAAGATTGCAGCCCTTCCGCGTCGCGCCCTCTTAGCTGGTGCAGACGCTTCGTCCAATCGACTCTTGGAAGGGCCAACAAGCAAATCAAACTCGGGGACGTCTTCGCTCTCTTGTGTTGCTGTAAATTGAGTTGGTACAAAATAGGGTTTGCTTGCCTCTGCTCGTGGTGTCCGTTCTTTGGGCCGTATAGGCGATGTCGCCTCAGAATCCAGCATGCTGGAAGTCGCCTGGTCGTCTCCCACAACGAAATCTAGCAGATCAGCCCCGTCGTCCGAGTCACTCTCATCCAGCAGATCGCTATCTCTTTCACAGTCGTCTCCTTCTTCATCACTGCCAATGGCAGCTTTCCGAGAGTATTTGCCTTTAGACTTTGCATTCAGCTTCTTCCGTCTTTTTGCTTCACTTAGTCGAGGCGGCAACCCAGGCTCCTCTTCTTCGGCATCTATGTCAAGATCAGAGTCAAACAGCTCTTCATCTTCCGAATTCAATTCAGGTAAGGTGGCAGGCCGAGAAGTCTTTCTAAGTAAGGCGTTTTTAGTTGATGGCTGAGCTTTTGGCTTGGCTTTTGCTTGAGCTTTGGGCTGAACTTTCGGCTGAGCTTTCGGGGCGGAGATCCTTCTCCTCTTTTGCTGAACCTCACTCTCTGGAGCGCTGTCATCCGAATCAACTTCAATCACTGGTCGCTTTTTCCCGTCTGGTACACTCCGAACATCACTCGCATCCGTCTCGCCGTTATCAGAATACACAAAGGGCTTTACTGGGATCTCAAGGTATTCGCTTATATCCTCATCGCGACACGGCCTCACAAGGCTATCGGCATCTCCACTGATCTTGCGTAACATTTTGGTCCAGCGTTTTGTGTAAGTCCCATGCGCAACCAAGGCAGTCGGCCGTGGCTCTCTTTGTAATGTCGGATTAGCAGTGTAGTCCGGCAACGCAGTGTCTTCAACCACACTACGGTTGAATGGCAGATTCCGGTAGATTCGATCGAGCTCATAAAGCTCGTCTTCACCAAGCACAACGCGCTCCAATTCGGGAACTGCAGCGACATCATCTAGCTCGGGAGTCCGTTCCGGCTTCGAGCTCAATCTAGACACAGGCTGTCTTGTCTTTGGCGTGACCCGCATAAAGTCGCTGACTTTTTGGAAACCAGTCTGAACACCATCGGGCATGTGGAATTTTTTGGGCGGCTTCTTCTTCCCCTTGGGCACTTGTCTCTTCTTGGGTTCTGGCAATGACGTGTTCTGGGTGTTTTCAATCGGAATCTCCACATGCCGCATGTCCACCTCTGGGCGTATATCCCGGGGAACAATTCTCGTAGAGAGATCAAACCGAAAGTTGAACCGGCTTCCTTCGCAAATGAGCTGTTGCATCTTCTCATAATTGTCCTTTGACTTTGCAAACTGTTCCTCCTCTTTGCCTCTCATTAGAAGCAATGTGATGTTGCCTGCGCGCTTTCGTCCTGTTCTGCCCATTCGCTGCAGCATTCGAATAGGCGATGCTGAAGAGTCGTAACATACGATGAGATCAACTTGGCCAATGTCCAAACCTTCCTCTCCAATCGACGTGGCGACTAAAACGTTGTAGGCGCCGGTCTTGAATTTCTCAATGGTATCTATTTGCTGTTTCTGCTTCATGCCTTCGCCGCGCTTTCCATCAGCCTGCCCAACAAAGACAGTAGCTTTGATGAGAGGCCGGTGGGTGTTAAACATGCGAACGATTTCCTCTGCAGAATCACGATACTCGCTGAACACAATGACCCGTGTTGCCTCTCCATTGTCCATGAAGTGGTTCAACACGCAATCAGCCAGAGCGGTCAACTTTGGATGTCCTACAAAGCCATCCGTCTTGAGCCATCCAGAGATCTTGTCCATCATTTCTTGGAAGCTAGTGCTGTCAAGGATTTGGCGCCTGTACTTGGATCCCTTCTCACCCTTCCCTTCTTGTTCGCTGCGGAAGTCGACCATGTTGTCGTAAAAAGGTCGGATACCATGATACTGCAGTAGTTTGATCGAATGAGCAAGACTCGTCAACACGCTGAATATTGCCCGCATCATGAACTGAACGCCTGGGTTGGCACGATGCCCGCGCGTAGCAAACCACTCCTTCTGCGCCTGTATCAAGCCATAAGTCGTGAGAGCCATTGGATTCCGTCCATACCATATATTTTGGGCGCTGAGCTTCTCCGTCAGTGGCTTGAGAGCTTCGGTAAAGAGTTCTCCAATAAGATTTATCTCATCTGAAGGCTCGAGAACTATTTGGTCGATGTTCCTCTGGTGCACATACTGCCGAATATCCAGAGATTCTTCGGTTCTGATTTCGCAGTGCGAGATTCCCAGATTATCAATGACCTCTTGGACCGTTTCAACCTTTGATCCAGGTGTGGCCGTCAGAGCCAACACTCGAAAATTGTTGGAAAATCGACGAATAAGTTTGGTGGCCTTGGCATACGCATATTCTCCCACGGCGCGATGTGCTTCATCAATGACTATAAGGCCAATGCTCTTGGGATCTGCGTATCCATGCGAAAGATCATTGAGAAGCGTTTGAGGTGTCATGAAGAAGACTCGTCTTTTTTCCCACTCATCGCTCCGCAGTGCGGGAGGGATATCACCAGTAAGAAGTGTCGTCTCCGATCGGGGGATTCCCGCAATGTTATAACAAGCGTCAATCTGTTGAGTTACAAGCGGTTTCGTTGGCGCCACAAAGACAATTTTGGCCGTTTTCGTCCAACGATAAAAGTTCAACATGACTGTGGCAGCAATAAACGTCTTTCCTAGACCTGTCGGCAAGGCTACCAATGTGTTGTTGAACAGGCTGTTTCTGACAATGCTGTACTGGTAGTCGCGAGTTGGCCCCAGATTTGTCGGATACACCCAAGTTTTCATCGCCTCTCTGTCAAGCTGATGCGGACTGGGTTGTTCAGGCGGCAGATCAGCACGATAGACCCTAGCAGTTGTAGTTTGAGATGCACGAGGAGCATCATCAGTTGCTGCATGGCCACCCCATAACGTAGTCTGTCTAAACGTCCCTGAATTCGTCCGACTGAAACCAGAGCGTGCAGTCACTGCCGGCCGTGTAGGGGGCTGCACGTTCTTTCTGGGAGGTTCCGGTGAAGAGAAAGCGTCTGAAGGTAAATCAAGCAGCTCCTGGGCCACGCTCTGATCGTTGGTCAATCCATGGATACGATTCGTATTCACTGCATTCGACGTAGATGTGGACGCGATTTGCCCTCCTTTAGATGAAGATAATTGATCAAAGGCAGCAAGCATGTCCTCATCGGCGATATCGTCATCGAATTCATCGGAATCCATGGCTGGCAAATGCCATGCAATATGGTCTCCAAATGTCAAACAACGCTCAGTCTCATAATTTTGAAAGAATCTTCAAAAAATATAGGAATTATTTGGCCTTGATCTCGTTTGTTGTATTGCCAATGCTGAATCGCGTAAAGTACTCTGTAGATCTTCCTTCGATTCTCTAAGCCTGCGTCGCCAATGTGACGCGCCAAACGGTGACCAACACGCGAAAAAGGTACCCTGTCACGTGGTTTTAATGGCTGAGCCTTGCTATCCGGCGGCTCAAAATATCGGCATGTAGTGACGTCTGCATATCAATATTATTCTTTGAGCGATTTTAGAGAAAGAACATACAGTGAAAGAAATCATATAACAAGAATAGCAGGTTTCTCTCAAAGAAAACACATTTCATTTGCTTCTTTATGCTCCTTTTGTTCGCTTCCATACCAGCTCAGCTACAGCAAACAAGGCTTTGGACCAGAATGCAAGGCGGTGGAAATAGCACTAGGCTGCACTGGGCAATAGTGCACGCCTAGGCAGGAAAAATCCGGCTGGCAGCCTAGGCCAGTAGCTAAAGTCAAATCCGCATGGAGACGCCGCCGCCATATTTCTTCCCTCACAAACCTCAAAGCGAAACTTGTTGGCTTCGTTTCTTCAACAGCGCACGGCCGCCCCCAAACAGCGTCTCATAAAACGAAGCCCTGGCTCTTTCTATCAGCCGCCAGCTTTTCTCTCCTTCTCTAGACATCCACACGTTCTCTCCGAGCCAGCTGCCACGATCGCAGCCGACACAGCCTCGATAGACCGTCTAGAACTTGTTGCGCTCTTGCGCTCTTGCGCCCGGCCAGCGTGGTTTGCGCTGAACCAGAGCGACGACAATCCTTTGAAAATCCTCGATACCTTCGCCAAACTCACTCCTTACCCGTGTTTGCGCAAAGATCCTAGAATATCAAGCATCTGAGCTCGATCCGATACAAGCCTTCATCGCCTCGCTGCGCGGATTCAATACCCTTCTTTTTCCATCAAATCAACACCAAAAATCCATTTCACAGCACCTTGCCACTCGTTGCCATGGCTCCCCGCGGGAAGAACCAACCAACTCGAGAAGGCCGAAATCCTCTGGGATCAAAGCCGAGCTCCAGGGGCGGCATTCAGAAGAGGAGGGGCCCAACCAAGACCGACAACGATGGAGACCTTGACATGGACGCGCCTTCCAAGCGACTGAACAGAGGCTCTACAAATGAAACAAGAGGTAGAGGTCGGTCTTCAGGAAGAGGTCCTCAGCCGTCGCGAGGAGCTGCCAAGGTAGCTCAAATTGTCATGAAGCAACTGGGTAGCGGCAACTCGTCGGACTTGTCAGCTCGGGTTTCAAGACCAACCAGATCAAGAGGAGGCTATATTGAAGGACTTACCTGGCTGAGGATCCGCGGCCTTAAACAAAGCAAAGCTGCGTCTAACCCGGATGGGGGTCTCTCTGACCTGCTTAGCTTTATGGAGAGGAAAGCCTCTTCCTTTTCAACCGGACGAAGACGACACCTGACGATCAGAAAAGTAAGTTCATCATTGACGAGAAAGCAGGGGTGCCAACATCAAACGACGTCTCAGCTGCTCGAATGGCGACTGGAAGACAAATATCTCCGGGGAGATTCTTCGCGTCAAATTTTATTTCGCCCCAGCGCTCAAGGTTGAAATCCTCTCTCTTTTATTAGCTGCTAACCCGCCACAGTCACATAGAGCTGGAGATTACGTATTCATTGGAGCGAACAAGGAGGATGCGGAAGAATTTCTCAAGATCAACAATCTTACTTTTGCTGGTACTCAGCTGGAGGTGGTGGAATCTAACGAGGATTTTGCGCCTCCCAACAAGGCGACGGAATCGCCAGAGACTATAGAGTTACGCTCAAAGCTGCAGGGTATTCTCAGTCAGCGCTACATTGGTGACAACAAACTACTAAAGCTCGATGCTCTTGCATCTGATGCTGAGTTGGTAACCCTGGGCATGTTTGAGAATCGAGAACGAGCCCTAAAGACTTTCAAAGGCCTCATGGCTATCTGCGATGGTCTTTTCAAGACTGCACAGGAAAAGAAAGACGCTATTGAAAGCATCAGTCTTGCCAATAACAGCATTGACGATGTTATTCAAGTGGAGTCCGTGGCATCATCCTTCCCACACCTCAAGAACCTTGACATGAGTGGCAATCAAATTAGCAACATGGAGGGACTCAAGCGATGGAAGGGGACATTCAAAGAGCTCGAGACCTTGTATACAACTGGGAACCCAATCGAGGCGACGGATGCCAATTTCCAGACGACTTTATTAGAATGGTTTCCCAAACTACGAATCATCAATGGGATTGAACTTCGTACTGCACAGCAGATTGCCGAGCAGGAGGCCGCCCGTCAACCAAAACCGATCCCACAGAGCGGCCCTGATTTCCGGGATGTCAACGGCATTGGCGAGCAATTTCTACTCGATTTTTTCGCAGCCTACGACAGCAATCGCGAGGCACTTACGTCCAGACTATACGACGCTGGTAGTCAATTTTCCCTAGCCGTTGACACCGCCTCCGTCAGAGACCCGAACGCACCGCCTCCCCTACCTTGGGCAGCCTACATCAGATCATCTCGCAACCTCCAGAAAATCACAACGCTGCATGCCAGATCACAGCGACTAGTCAAAGGCGCAAACGCTATTTACAACTTGTGGAAAGACCTTCCTATGACTAAGCATCCCAATATGAAGGATGAGCTGAGCAAATACATCATGGACTGCCATCCATTGCCGGGCTTGGCGGACCCCACAGGCCAAAGCCAGCTGGGCGTGGACGGCTTGATCATTGCCGTTCATGGCGAATTCGAGGAATACGACCAGAAATCAGGACTTAATGGCAAGCGAAGCTTCTCTCGCACCTTTGTGCTGGCGCCGGGCATATCCGGTTCTGCTCAGATTCGAGTCGTCAGCGACATGCTATCCCTGCGAGCATTCAGTCCCCTCCCGAACGTGTTCGTGGCGCCATCGTCGGCTCCTACGGATACAGCAAATCAACATCAAGCAATGATCGCCGAGCTGTCGAAGCAAACAGGCATGGTTCCGCAATACTCGGAGATGTGTCTGTCACAGGTCGGATGGGATTTTGGCAAAGCTTTGATCATCTTCAATGAGAAGAAGGTATGTTACAATTCATCATTGAGAAACTAGTGCTACTCGAAACTAGCAGCTGACAATTAATTTTTTTTCCTATAGTCACAACTACCACCAGAAGCGTTTGCTTCAGCCACCTAGCAGACAGGCTGTCTCAAGTCGTTCTGAATTGGGCAATTCCTACACTGAGCAGTTAGATAGAATGGATTGGCAGGAGAAATGGAGCTTGTATGGAGCTTTTTGTCGTTTTATGGGTCGGATATTTATAGAGATTGTATTGTTGGAGGTAGGGGGCCTCGTTTATTACGTGTACGTGTACGGAAAAAGGGAGAAGAGAGATGACCAAGCAAGGTCCATAATAGTTGCGGGCAAGACCAAAAAAAAAAATACCTGCATGATGAGGAGTGTTTGGGAACAATTAGATACAAAAAAAATTGATTAAAGCCCGTATTGTGTTGTTTAAAAAAAAAACCATAGCTGCTGCGTGACTGATTATAATAATTCTATGCTCCAACTTTTTGTGTTTAGGGAATAACATTTGAGAGTATTGCCTACCTCTACTCAAGTACTTGTACGTATATCCAGGCAAACTGTTGCAATACAAACTTCGTGGCAGTGTTCGAATTCGCCCTTTGCAGCCAATCAATCAGAGCGGAAGAGAAGAAGTTCACAAGCTTGAAACCTCCTATCCGCGCGGTTTAGATGAAGCCAAGGAAGCGTTACGCAAGTCGCTGGGTACAGCGGCTCAATGCCAAGACCACGCGCAATATCATCAAACAAGGGGGGGCGGTTTGTCAAGATGCCTTTTGTTCCTGTTTGTGCGGCCGAATTAAACTGCGATGAGATTCGTGAGAATATTATAGACACGAGATTTTACATGTAGCTCTAGTTTCAATCGAGCTGTTCCATAGGGAGAATTATGAGTTGAGCAGGAATGGCAATAGTAAAAGATGATATGGTTATACGAAGAATTTGAGCTGCCTATTCCGAGCGGCCCCTATATTACCGCACATACTTGTATACGAACTGAGCCTATCCAGTATGATCAAGAACTGGAGCTGGGCAAATACGAGCAATTGTTTGCGCCTGAGCACAAGCCTGTTGCTGTTTGAGCGTTTATACTAGTTGTCCTAGCGGCGGGAAATCACTTGGTCTTGGGAACGGCATGCAGTTCCTACCCTATACCTGTCGATTGACCACTTTTTTTTCTCCCTCTTTTTCGACGATTCACTCTTGTCCTTTTTTTTGGTAATACTGGTTTTTTCTTTGTTGGTAAATAATAGAATAAATCGCTCGTATTCGTGAATCGATATTAGATGAGAGGCTGGTCGTTTCCACCACTTCTCACGAGCTGCATCGTGGCTCAACTTACACCCAGCCATTTCAAGGGAGGCACGTTGTGTTATTTAGATATCTAGACACTCAGAAACCCCCTCGTTCTGATTCGGATCTGCGTACCCAGCGCTCCCTGCTTTGTTAGTCACTCTTGTGCAGTAGTGGTGCTGTTGCTACTGCTTCTAGTCCAGATCTTCATGCTGTGTATCACACCGATCGCAGATATCCGAAGGATATTCGACATGAATGATTGAATCGGTCTGCGCATCCAAAGAAGGTATAGGTTACTAACCATCAACTCGACTCGGACCTCCCACGACTCCATTATTAGCACTTGATCCGCCCAATCCCCATTCGGTCAATCGCCTTTGTTTCTCTGCAGCAAACGTGATTGACGCGCAGTCCAGCCCAGCCCAGGACTCAAATTCGATGCAGGCGGAGTGATGGCCGTAGATGGCCGGGTCCAGTTAGGGGGGTTGAACAATGCAGAGCCAGGGTGCATCCCTGGTAGCGCGTTTCACAGTGATTGAAGCCGGTGGGGATGAGGGACTGGACTGCAAGCGATCTCCAGGGGTACCGATGTCATGCCTCTGCTGTTGACAGAAGATGGACCAGAGAGTCCGTGGTGCAGTAGGTACTGTATGATGCCACTGCTTGGTCAAAGGCAGCACTGCAATCTCAGCGGCGCAGCATTAGGGTGCTGTGGAGGCGATGGCGATGCTCAGTCCGTCGCAGTCCGGCTGCACCTGAGGCAGAGCTCATGGGCGCGAAGCTGGTGCTAGCTGACAGTCAGTGCGGACTTTTGGGGGGGCGTAGAGGGGCTTTTCTCGTGTGAGGATACCTATAGTAGCTCGTGCTCATCGTGGGTTGCGTTTAGCTTGTGGCTCGCGACTTGAGCGAGTTGTTGGCTGATACAGCGCTTGTACCAGTACAGATGGCATTATTCGAGTATGCGGGATGCCAAACCATCGTCGCGGGCCAATTCGAGCGAATGCTACTCTGGGCCAGGGCTGGTAATTACTTCAGGCGCCAGCATTTACCCGTATTCAATGCCCTCCCAAGCCCTCGTATGGGCCGTTGCCGGCATCTGCGTCTCTGGTAGAGTGCGGATACGGAGGTGCCAGGGTTGCCGCCAATTTGGGGGGAATGGAAATGTGCATACTCGTAGCATTTGATGCGAAGTATCGGGCTCAAGCGAGGGCTGCCTGGGTGAGATAGAAAAGCCCGGGTAAGAGAGGGTGCTGCTGTTGATGTCATTGGCGTACAAGTAAGCTGTGGTTCAGGGTCCATCGAACCGTGTTGGGTACGAGAGGCAAGATGGACAAACACACTGGCCAAAGAAGCCAGGAAAAGAAATAAGAAAATAAAGCTGGTGCTAGCCCGTAAGACAACCTACTGAAATTACTTATATGGAGGTGCTTATTCTTCCCCTCCTTGACCGAGCCCTCATTCGATGGTCTGCGTCGCATGGGATGGAAACGGAAACGCTTCACACAGCTGCTAATAGCCGCTATGCTGTACGAGGAGAGCACTTGCATAGCACTGCTAGCACTAAGCTCTTCGTAGCTCTGCAGGCGCCAAGGCACTTGAAGCCGGCGGCGTGATTGGCGGCTACCCCTTTTTCCACCTAAAAAAAAGTTGTCACCCTTCAGGAACGAATCTTGGCGCAAGGCAGGGGCTTTGCTAGCACGCCCGGGTCCTCTGCAAGTACCCCGGAGCAGAGCAGTACCTGTCATTAATGCCTCGCTCCACTGCATTCCAGGTACCATGACGTCCGCTGAAACCTGGGGCCTACCCCGGGGCTGCGCCGATGGAACGCCACCTGCGCCCGCTGATTGGACGACGCGAGCGTGATGCACCGCAAAACACCAGCGATCCCCCCCGGGCTCGGCCTTGTAGCGGTACCTGCGCTCCATCCGCAGCGCCTCCTGCCCATCCTCGTGTCTCAAAGCGGGTTCCGCTGGCCGAGAGCTAGAGCCCGGCAAGGTAGGACGCAGGGCATGCTGGAGGACGGGCAGGGGGGAGGCTCGTTCGTCCACTGCAGCGTGCGACGAGCGCCGGCCAGGCACGCGCAGCGAGTACCGGTACCTGCGATGCGACCGGGGTGTCGCAGCAGATTCTGTGCAGCAGCCCAGTTCTCTCTCGCTCTCTCTAATCCTCCTCCTCCGCCTCCTCGTTTTCGCCTCTCTGTCTTCCCTTTACCTGTGGCTTGGTGGCTTTTTTTTTCCCTTTCCTTCTTTTCGTGCTTGCGTCCGTCTTCGCCTTGACCTGCCTTGCAGACGCCGTAGCAGCAGCTTCGCCGGCCGTTGATTTCCACTTGTTGGCCGAGTTGCACTTTCTCCCTTGCGTCCTTTGCTTGTCTATCGCGCTGCTCTTTTTCGCCTTCTCTTCTCTTTCCGACTCCGAAAAACATCAAGATATTCGTTACCGATTCTGGAATCTCCGCCGTTGACACGTCTGGAACGAGAGCGTTGAGAAAACGTTGATTTGCCTCTTCACTTGTTGATTTGCCTGGTCCATCTTCCCGACACACGGCCTTGCCTCTCTGCTCGCTCAACGAAAACCTGCACCATTTTCGACGACTCGCTACGACTGCGCTTTTAGACCACTATATCGAGACTGTCACCACTACCACTATTCGCTCTTTTGAAAATCAGAAAGAAAAAAAAAACGTCTTCTTTACAGAAACTACTCTCGCACACCTGCTTATTAGATACATTCGTTATTGTTTTCGCCGTCCTATCATACGTTCTTGTCGCTACTTTTGTAACGACTGCCATTCATTTTTAGTTGTTTACCCGCCGATCGACGCTCACTTTTGGATCACGGGCCCTCTCTATCCACCAATTTTCACACACAACATCTAACAGCAACGACCTGGCAGTGCCCTCGTTGCCCAAGCTAACAGTCACCTCTCGGAATTTGAGAAGCTCTACGTCCAGAACCAGTATCACCGCAATGCGCTTATAGGAAACGATTTCTACATCACACCGAAAAAGATCTTGATATCGCTCCTAACGCTACCCTTGTGATTCCTCATCGAAGAGCCATGTCCTTACCGAAACCCCCTTCGTCTTTGGACGGTTCGTGCTCTGTCATTTATGACAACACGCTTTATTCATACTCACCTCAAGGATTCTTGTCCTTGTCTCTGGAAAGCGGCGCGGAATGGAAGAAGCTACCTCAGGGAGTGGCAGTGACTGGAGGGGCTTGCGTCGAAACCAACCCCAATGATGCTGCCAATGCCGCCCTCTTCATTGTTGGAGGAACCGCTGCGGGCGTCTATAACGGGCTCCAAAAATACACCTTTTCAACAGGCAACTGGACAACCATCACCCCTTCGGTTCCCGTCACGCAGAATCGTTTGCACCACGGAGCCACCTATATCCAGGCCGACGATGTCATCTTGGTTTACGCCGGTAGTCAAGACGGCAGCACTGGCCCCTCCTCACAGACATTCACCATACAGGCTTCTGAGCCGTACGCAGCTCGTTCGTTTCAATCCAGCGCCACGCCCGCCATTTCTCCCTTCCTTACGAGCTGGACCAACAGTGATGCTGCCATGATGAGCGGCGACGGCGTCGACGGCAACATCTACTGGTTCAATCCTCAAGCCGGCTGGAGATACTCTGGTGCCGGCCTGTCAAAGCCACTCAACACGGCTTCGGGCTCGGTAACTGCTGCGCTGGTTTCTGGGGATGATGGATCAAAGAGTCTCTATACCTTTGACTTGTCACAGTCCCCCAACGCCGTTTCCCGCACCATTGTACAAGATGCTGCCGGCAATCCCCTCCCCAGCTCAGCCCCTATTGCTGCACGCAGCGTCGAGCAGCGCGCGTTGACCTTGGGCAACTGGCCTGATTACAACTCAACATTGGCCCCCACTACCACTCGAACAAACTTCGCCGTGGCCCAGGCACCCGACGGCACTGTAGTCTTTTCTGGTGGAAACGATCAGGTTCCACTTGCTATTTTCAATGCCGACAAGAATGGCTGGGTCGATGCGAAGGCGCTGTTGGATGATCAGCAGATAGCCATTCAAGACATCTCTTCATCGTCAACAACAACTACGGCGTCGAAGACCAAGACGACCTCTAGCGTGCGGCACACGTCGACAACACACTCCACCTCGACCGCGACTACGGATTCCCCTTCGACCACTGGTTCGTTTACCGGTTCATTCACCGGCACTGCGACGGGCACTGCAGCCGCTGGCGTATCCGACTTGTCTGTCCCTGCCCTCCCGACTGGTAGCGGCAGTGCGAGCGACGACTCCGGTCCTAGCTCCAACGCAATTCTTGGTATCACTCTCGGAACCATTGCTGGATTCCTTGCGCTTCTTGGTCTTATTCTTCTCCTTCTTCGCTGCCGCAGAAGGCAGCAGCTCCACCCTGAAACCGGAAAGCCAAAGACGCCTCCTATCAACGAGAAGAGCAATGCTGGCTTTGCCCAGAGCACGTTTGCGAAAGGTACTCTTCCCCCACAAGTGGCAAAGCAGTTCAAAGGCCACCAGCACACGGCATCTTCAGAGTCAACCTCTTCAATGGCGATTTTGATGGGCCGCGTGGGCCAGCACAAGCCAAGAAAGCTCAGCAACGACTTCAAGAGCCAGATTAGCAAGCCAATTCTCCAACCACAGCAGGCCCCCATTCTTTCCGTCTCTGACGAGAAGGGCGATCCTTTTGATGATTCAGTCGCCGAGCTTCGACCTCAAGAAGGACTTGCAGGAGCAGATGATGGCACTCGAAGAAGTTCGGGCTGGAATAAATACTGGTCAGGAGGAAGTGCGCTGAACATTCTCGGATATGGAGCGTCACAGCCACCCGCACAAGCACAAGCGCAAGCACCCGCACCCGCCGCACCCGCACCAGTATCCGCACAGAGAGCCACGGTGGTATCGGACCGAAGCTCTCACTACTCACAGTCTCACTACTCACAAGCGCCTACCACACGTAATGTCAGAGCAACGCAGGATTCAGCCACGGTTCCGCCTCTCAACTTTGAAGCCCCTCCTGGGATGAACAGAGTCAATACGGGGAGCCCTGTGGTTTCATCCTACCCGGATATCCCTTGGAAAGAGGGCATGGCGGGAAAGATTGAGCGACCTGTCTCAGCAGTTTCGGCACTTTCAGCAACGTCGTCGGGCTATTCAAGCGGCATTCCTGAGAGTATCCAAGAGTCGTGGGATCCGACGCATGCTGGAAAGTCATGGGGTGCCAACCGGGCTCCGAGCAGTGCATATGCTCCCAGCATAGTATCCAGCGTTCAGCCCCAAGGACTGGGCGTAAGCAAGCAGCCTAAGCTTGCCACGGCGTCGACATCAAATGACATGAGCTGGCTCAACCTTGGTGAGAATTCACGGGTGTGAGTCAAACGACATGATCATGGAGCAAAGTCTTTTGAGCGAAATTAATTTTTTTTTTGATGAATTGGTCGGCTTATATCCTCGAATCTATTTTGGGCGCGGTATTCTCAGCGGCATGCCGCTCTAATTTTCTCTCACTCTCACTATCTCAATTTTTGTTTTATATTCCTTGCGGCCCGGAGCAGAGCAAACTCGCGTGTTCGTTATAGACATTGTACTGCCGGAAGCGCTGATTCCTTTGAAGGAAGCATTACAGCAACGCAACCTCGACCTGAGCTAGCCTGGACGCCCAGATATGTGTCCGTTATCTTGGCCTCACAGCATACCTTGTCGATATCTCTGTTTGGACATATTGGACTCATACTCTTGTTTCTTTTCATTTTCTTTTTCATTTTTTTCTGTACATTTTAGAAGCAAAGGCCCGGGCTTGGCCGTTTTCCTTGCGTGTCTTGCGATTGATGTTACCATCTCCCTATAAGTAATTCGCTGGATGGAAGTTGGAGCAAGTAGATGTTAGATGTTGGTGCGGATGGGGTAGACGGGATAGATGGGGTAGATGTGGTGATGGGGGTAGGAGGTGGATGGAAAGAGGGGGGGTTTTGATAGAGCTAGGAGCATGGGTTAGGGGTGCTGAGTTGTGGGTAGCTGTCGAGAGCTGGAGAAGAGGATGAGTAGAAGAAAATATGGCAATCTGTGTGTTGTTCTTAAGCAATGGCTCGATTCCGCAATGTGAATGTGGGTGACTGGACGCATGAGTTGTTCTAGTTAAATATACTACTTGTACGGAGTAAGTAGGTGACGTTGAGCGATCTTGGGCGACATCTCTCCTATCGATAAGGCGATCATCACATTGCATACTGTGGTGCAGAGTTCCCGAAAGCCTCATGCACCTATTCAGCCGGAATGCGGCACGTCAAAAGGATGGGCAGCCTTTGCAGAATGAAGAAAACGGCCCTGGCCAATGGGGTTTGCGAAGCTGGAAATAAGCTTGCAGCTTCAGCTTGCTTCGAGTTTTGCCTATCAGCTTATCAAGCGAGCGAGCGGGGCCTTGCCTGGTTGAGCCAAGCTCGGACATTCTTTTTTGGAAGTATTAATCAATCATCACATGAAATTTGTGGAATGGGCGGGTTTGTATCCCCTTGTTATACGGACTGTAGCTCGAGTTGCTTTTTTTGCGCCGGGGCCTCATTTAGAGTCTCGTACGAGACAGAGATGAATCTTTTGTACGGAATGCATTACGAGGTCGGAGATGGGCTGTCCACTGTGTGGATATCTTTTCTTGGCTTCCTGTTTGTTGTTGGTGCTTTCATGTTTCTGAAATGGCAATATACGATCTAAAAGGGGAACTATGGAGTAATGCATACTACCCATACAAAGAGAGAGAAGAAAAGAAAAAAGACAAGTGATAAATGACTGTCATGCAAGCAGAAACCAACGTCCGGGCTCTTTTCGTCCATAGCTTTCGTCCCATGGCCACTAGCGCGGGATGCTAGCAGGCGGTATTCGGCACTAACGAGGAAAATGGAGACTGCAAGGAACGCTGCGTGTGTGCTCTTCTGCTTCTTCGTCTTTTTTTTTTTTTTTTTTTTTTTTTTTTTTTTTTTTTTTTTGGCCATTCTGCCGCCTGTCACTTTATTATACTTTTGCTTTATTTCCTAGGAGTTTTCGGGTGTTGAAGGTTCGTGGGGGTTAGACAAGTTGAAGTGCCGGAATAGGAGGAAAAGAAGGGTCTTGTAAAGAGTCTAGAAACGTTGGGTACAGTTCTCTGGGTATGCGCTAATTTCTTCTCTTTTGACAAGATGCCACGGACGTTGTGCTTTGTCCTTGTATAAACTCTCTGTACCCGTTTCCCATTGATACTCGTTACTACAATTAATATCCATACAAATAAACCAGCGCTGGAGCTCTGGCGGGGTTCAAAAACCCACGTGCGAGAGCGAGAATACGCTCCACGGGGAATTACAGCGAGCGCCGAGGAAAAAAAAGTTGAGGTTTTGGTCCGCTTTCCACTTTTTTTTTCTTGAAACCCCCACTTCTAGCGAGCGACCCTGGATTCGAAAAAAAGAAGAGGGTCTCGAGTTCCCCTCGGCTAGGTTTACCGGCCGCTGGCTCCAAATTTGGGAGCATGAGGAATTTAATAGGTATACGCAGCTAGAGCATGATAGAGACGGGCGCTCTCAGTTCGCGACAAGCTGGAAAGGTGCGCTGCGAGTGGGAGAGCACGTAGATGGAGGGCTGAATGGTGACTCTCCGCGCATATGGGCGGTATCTGGTGATTGCGGACAAGCCACCGCCGGGCAGGCTTCAATCTGGAGGGTAGATTCGAGCCAATGGGCGGGCTGGACTCGGGCTGCTGTGTTCGGTGTGTTGTGTTGGTCGAGGGCCATGCCGTGTAGATGCAGGGGAGGGTCGTTCTCGTCTGTGCATTTCACCTTTTCAGTCCATTTGCTTCCTTGTCGGCATCTTCTCTTTTCTCCCCTGGCAACAGCACCAACCGGGTAACGCAGATGATAGTGCCGAGTACTGTATCCGTAGATAGTAGTAGTATATAGTGGTGGAATGCGGAATAGGAGAGGCCTTTCTTGATTCATCTAGCCTATAATATGAATCTGACTCGAGGAGCGACGGCTCCCCACAGGCCGTAATAGCATACGGCGTAGTCAGACATTAGCACGCTGCCAGCTTCGGAGGCCTTCGTGTTGTAACGTTTTTTCCCCTTGGAGATTTTCCCCCAGCGCTTACAAGTCAGAACTCGGCCAGCAGGCAGGTGTTATGGAGTCTCCGTGGAGCATGGCCTACAGACGGCAAAGGGTTTGGGCTGGGGACCCCATTTTGGAGCTCAACGCTCCTAGAAGGCGAGAAGTGCGGCCACAGGCTTCCATCTTCTCTTCTCGGACGCTGTAGGATCACATCCATAGTCCCAGAACCTGCAGCCTGCAAATGTAGTGCTGTTAGTGCCGTCTCGGCCTATCGTGCGTCTGCCCTATCGTTCCAGTCCTTTTTGGGCGTGACAACCGACCTCAAGCTGGTGCTGTAGCATCTGATTCGAGACCGGGAGAAAAAAACGATGTCGCTGTCCAGTGAATGACAGAGCCATGCGCCGAGCTTCTTTAGCACCTGGCACCGCTGTGGCCGCTAGTCCCCTAGCACTGGGCCACGCGAGATCCGCTGCTGCGATCCCCCACCTGCTGCCACACTGACCACATGCACTGGCACCGCTAGCGAACGGCACTACAAGCACCAAGAGACGTGCCGCCGGGCCCTGTTACCTGCCTCTCAGTGGCCTCTTTTTTTTGCTCCTCAGCCCCGGAGATTGACCCCATCCGGGCCTTTTTCTTCGCTCGCGCTCCTGGCCTTTTTCCTCATCCCTCTTTCGCCCTGTTGCTGCTTCTCTTGGCCATCGACGCTGTCGTGCTTGCGGCCTTGACCATCGCCAGATGCTGCTTCAGCGACCGGCTTGCCGACGACTTCTCGACTCCCTTCCCGCTGCGTCACTATTCGCCAATTGCTGAGTCCTTACCTGCGGTACGGCCTTTGTCCGATTTGCTGCCGCTACTCCTCGACCGAAGCGCTCTTCGCTACCCCGACATTTCTTCAACCAACGGCGTGATCGTCATCTTCTCTAGGATTTTTATTTGCTTTTTTTCTCCGCCTATTCTCCTTTTTCTTTTTCAAAGACAAAGTCTCGGGAGAGTGGTGTCCGAGAGCCGCTACTCGCACTGTGAGCACACTACTTGGAAGGGAAAAAGGTGTGTCGCAACAACGCCTCGGGCTGGGACTCGATCGCCGAATATCTTTTGATTTGGGTCTTTATCGCTACGGACGAGGGTGCGGGTTCTCTTCTTCTTCTTTTTTTTTCTTCTTATTATTCAGAGAGGTTCCCATTTCGGCGCACCTCAAAACACAGAGCCATGATGAGCTCTGCGACGTGGAATACGCAGGACCAGGCCATGGCCGCGGCATCAGAGGATGACTTCCAGCAGTTTCTTGACATCAGCGGCATGGCCAACATGGGCGACGGAATGCAGTTTGACTTCCAGGGTTTCCAGGATGACGGCTCCCACTCCATCATGGCGCAGCCTCGACAGACCGCCGACGCCCTCATGAGCGACACAGATCCCTCCAGCATGATCGCCAGGAGCGACGGCTTGCTACAGAACCACACGCCGGCCATGGCGCCGCTGCCGTCCCACATGATGCCGGCGTCAGCGTCGCACGAGGCTATTTCCAACATTGACGCCCAGATCCAGTATCTCCAGCAACAGAAGTTCCAGCAGCAGCAGCGGCAACTTCAGGAGCAGCAGGCCACTTTCTTCGTGAACCAAGGCCATTCGGTGCCCCCGACGCCGCAGAGCCTGGAGATGACGCCTGGCAGTGGTCAGTTTTACTCCCAGGCTGAGCAGATGCCGTCAAGAGGTGCCTATGATAGGGGTTACCATCAGCGATTGGCCGAGCAGGATGTGAGTTTCCATTTGATCAATTTTTAATTGTTTCTCCTTTTCTTGTCCTCTTCCTTTCTTGATCTGGTGAGTTGGAACCATGTTCTAACAAGATGATTCTCAGATGGCATTTACTCCTCTTGTCTCGCCTGCTGTCACCCCTCTGGATCCCCATTTCAATATGGACAATGCTTTTACTGTACCAGGAGCGTACTTTAGTCCCCTCACTTCGCCAGCACTCCATGCTCAGAATGATTCATCATCAAATTACGACCACAACACTCACTCAAACAACTCACCGATAGACATGGACCTCGAACCCCTCATCGTCCCTGCCGTCAACTTGGACCTCTCAAAAAAGACAAGAAAGACACAGGCCACCAAAGCCAGGAGTAAGCCTGGCGTCAAGAGCTCACCTATTTCGAAACCACTGAGACGAAAGACTGGTCCTAGCCCGGCTATGGTATCCCAGGTGCTGAGCGAAGTTGAAGAGAGGAATCTGCAAATCGAGCACGGGCTACTTCCATTGCCTGCTGCTTCTACTGATGGGTCAGACGAAAACGCATCCGTTTCGCCAGAGAACCTTTCAGAAATGCCTCCTCCCCCAATACCCGCCAGACGCTCAATGAGCAAATCGCCCTATATAAGGCCGCAGACGAATATGCAGCCAAATCACGCAACTGCTCTGCTCGAAGAACAACACCTCCCTCACCCTGCCACGCCAGCTTCGCTGATGAAGCTGCCTGCCTCCAAGACGAAGAAGCTCGCAACAAGCCACCAAGAGCCTCAACTGTCCGACAATATCGAATCACTTGAACTTCCTGAATCAATATCGAACCCGACTCTGGCTGGTAGCCTCGCCAACGTCCGGATTGCTTCCCAACCCCCCCGACCTGAGCCGAGCACGGCATCCAAGGGAGTCACGTTTCAGTCTATGCCCTCACCGATTGTGAGAGCAACAGGAACATCGTCAGCAACCCAGAGCCCTGTTCTACTGCCTGGGCCAGCCAGCTCTAGCCAGCGAAAGACACCGCAGCTCTCCGCCCGCAACAGCCGTAAGCGGTCTACGGGCTCGATCCACGCCTCTCCAGCTTTGCTACCCAAGATATCTCCCAATATCAAACCCCTACTTCCCGGGACGCCTGGAATGTCTGTCGAGGACCATGCGTCGCGACTGCTGATGTCAAAATCGAACTATCAAAACATCTTGGAGGGCAACCAAGTCCCCGGTGTGTCTTACCCCAGCGAGTTGTCGACAAATCTCACGTCAAAGCGGACATCACACAAAATCGCCGAACAAGGTCGCCGTAATCGAATCAACTCTGCTTTGCAGATCATGGCAAGCCTCCTTCCGGAGGGCAAGAATAAGATAGTTTCGGGTGACGACAGCGAACAAAAGGACGGCAAGCAAGCCCACGCGTCAAACAGCAAAGCCAGCGTCGTGGAAAATGCCATTGTCCATATGAAGAGCCTCGAGAAGGAAAATGGGGACTTGAAGCAAGAGCTTCAGGCCTTGAAAGAGCAGCTTGAGAAGCTGACAGGATCAAACGGCGGTAGTGTCGATAAGACGCTGCCAATGATTAATGAGGAGCAATGTGCCGGTGGGGGGCCGGATGCCCAAGGAGACATGAAAATGGCGAACGAGGCAGCAGACGAGCCTCAAAAGGCCAGCTGACGTTGATATTGGAGAGCATACATATGTGTGGAGCAGAAGCATTACGAGCTGGAGCGGGAACATGGTGTTATTAATGGGATACGATCATTATACATGATATTGCGTCGTGTGGTGTTTTCCGGTTGGCAAGGAGTGGAGGAACGGGGAAGAATTATGGCATATCTGGGTGGCCTTTTTACGATTTCTCAGTTTCGATTCCCCCCTTTCTTACTGCATTGATGTCAAATGGGGAGACAATTTTGATCTTTTTTGATTTGGCTCTTTTCCTCTCTTGTTCATTATCTTATTATCTGCATGATAGTGTAATCTAGACTCTGAAGAGAGTAAACTCCTGAATATCACTACGCAACCGAAGGCGTATCATTTCTTCGTCATACAAGTTTCATGATGTCTATCGAGAGGCAGTCGACGTTGTATCAATTTAGGTGGCTGGTACTGCTCAGTATCGTGGTATGGGTGTTTCACATTGTATTAGGCGCGGGACAGCTGTGGGATATATTTTTACGGAGACTCGATTGCCGTCTTGCTCTCTGCCGCCAAAACGTCGACGTCTAGCTGTTCCATGACCTCCAAGACCAGCTTGAGGCCTTCCATGAAGGAGTTGACGGCAACTCGCAGCATGCGATTCGTCGTTGCCTGGTATTCCACCTGCAGCACTTGCGCACTCTCCGCGGGCTCCGTCGACGAAGTAGAGGCGATGGAAAAGTGTCTCTGGACGAGGGGCGACAGCTCGGGATCGACTTGGAGGGCCTTGAGGGCCGTGGAGGCGAGTCGGGGCGTGGGGAAGGGGATTTGCAGATGTCTGTGAGGAGCCAAGATTCTGAGTGTTAGAAGATTGAGAAGACGCCTATCAGAGAGAGGGGGGATTGGACTGAAAATATCATCGATTGGCAGGGAAACGAGGGGACATTGTAACTTGCATGCTGCATGGGAACTTGGGATCGGAACTCATTGTGACGGGGCAACCGGCCAGCGGCGGGGGAGTGATTGCTTGAAGACCGAGACAACGGCGCAGGTTTGTTTTTTCTTTGTTTCTGTTTTGGGTTGTGCTCCTGGTTTAATACGATAATCTCCTTTTCTTCTTCTTTATTCCGGCACTTTGGAGATTTTTTTTTTTTTCGTTTGACAAAGGACGGAGTGTCTGTGCTCTTTTCTTTTTATTATTATTATCCGTCTTCCTCGTTGTTTCGTTCGACAGGGCTTAAGCGATGGCAGCTGAGTGGCTGATGCGCGTCAGGATAACAGACCGGGGGGCAGGGGGGGAGCGGTTGCTGTGGATCTGCAGTCGTTGACTCGACGGCGTCTGGTATGCGAGGAATGGGCAGAATGGAAGCTTTTGCGCCCTGATGATGTGACGATGTGTAGTGCGCGTGGAATGGAAAGGATCAGCCACAAGGCAGTTGTGGCGCGAGCAGGCCGAAGCCCGGGGGTACGTATCTCCGCCGAGTGCCAGCAGAGCAGCAGCTTGGACCATGTTGTGATGTTGCCGTGGCGACGCAGCCGCGACCCGCCATAACAGCGCATGCGCTGGCTCTAGGCGTTGGCGAAACAGGCTTCATAGGGGCTGAAGGCGCCCTGTAAGCATAACATCTGCAGCTAAACCACCCCCCTGTTACAAAAACACCGTGACGACCCATACATATCACCAGGTTCCAAGCATCACTTCTTCTCTTGATTCCTCTCTTCTCGCTTCCCCTCTCGCGCACGGGTTCTTCCTTTCCTCCTTCCATCCCTTCCTACCTCTTCTCCTCTCCAAACGAAGGCTTGGCCTGTCGCAGTCACATCTTTTGCTTGGAAGGTCTCTGGTTGAATATCATTGACGGAAGAAGAGACGGGAGACTGAGAGAGAGAGAGAGAGAGAGAGAGAGAGAAACCGAGAACTGTCAAGGCGTATCCATTCGTGCAGTCGCCGCTCAACCACATGCACACCCCCGGAATATCCGCTATCCCGCGACGAATTTATTCATCCCTTTGCGACGAGACGACGAGACTCATTCGACGGCGGAGCAATTGCGGCTTCAATTGAGTTTTACTCTGGTGGATTTTTATTTCTTTTTTCTGATATAGAAAATATCCTACCAAACGCCAACCCCCCCCTTTTAAAGCTGTCGTTTGTGTTCACATTAACCGGATCACACGACCCTTTTTTTTTTTTGGAGCTTCACCGCAGCTTTATAATTTCCCTTGTTTTTTTTTTTTTTGCGCATTTGCACCGCGTTGCGCAATTTGATATCCCGTTTGTGCATTGTCAATCAGCATTTTACAATTTTGTGGTATAGTAGAATTGTTTGTTGAAACAACGGTTTGCTGCTGCGATCTGCGAGAGGCGAGCCTGGAAATATGGCTCCTGCTACCAGACATTCCCAGAATCTGGGCCATGTAGTCGAATACATTCCGGGTATGTTTTTTTTTTTTCTCTTCTTTGGACTCTTGTTTCTGCTGGCGCTGACAATCATCTCGATCTACAGACCGACTTTATCTCGGCGCCTACGTCCGCACCCCGGATCCAGACACGCCGCTGCCCGGCACCGAATCGCCCCGGAAACGAGCGTCTCGATATGCCGACGGCGCTGCGCCAGCGCCTCTGGTCACCAACAAAAACCCGCCCTGCTACTTCACCGTCGACGACACTCTGCTGTACAACGCGTTCCACCACGACTTTGGCCCGCTGCACATCGGCCACCTGTACCGCTTTGCTATCAAGTTCCACGATATCCTGGGCGCCAAGGAGAACCGAGATCGACCGATTGTGTTCTACAGTCTCGCCGACCCGAGAAGTGAGTCTCTGCCGCCTGCAATCCATCATGGCCTAAACTAACGGGTGGAAATGACGATAGGCCGCGCAAATGCTGCGTGCATGCTGGCCTGCTACATGGTTCTGATCCAAAACTGGCCGCCTCACCTGGCCCTGGCGCCGATTGCCCAGATCGACCCTCCGCTGATGCCCTTCCGCGACGCCGGCTACAGCCAGGCCGACTACGGAATCAGCGTCCAAGATGTGGTGTATGGCGTTTGGAAGGCCAAGGAGGAGAAGTGCTGCGACTTGGACAACTTTGACCTGGACCAGTACGAGATGTATGAGCGAGTCGAGCACGGCGACTTCAACTGGATCACGCCCAACTTTCTTGCTTTTGCCTCTCCCCAGCACGCGCCGGTGGCCAAGATTACCGAGGGCTCTGAGCTGTATCCGCTGCTACCTAGAGACGTTGCCGCAGTTGAAGATCACCCGCTTCTTCCCCAGCCCTTCAAGAATGTGCTCTCCCACTTTAGCGAACGCAACATTGGCTTGGTCGTCCGGCTAAACTCACACCTGTACTCTCCGTCTTATTTCGAGTCGATGGGAATCCAGCACATTGACATGATTTTCGATGACGGGACGTGCCCCCCTCTTTCGATGGTTCGCAAGTTCATTCGCATGGCCCACGAGACAATCACCGTCAAGAAGAGGGGCGTGGCTGTCCACTGCAAGGCTGGGCTGGGCCGGACTGGCTGCCTCATTGGCGCCTATCTGATCTACCGCCATGGCTTCACCGCCAACGAGGTCATCTCTTTCATGCGGTTTATGAGACCCGGCATGGTTGTTGGGCCTCAGCAGCACTGGCTGCATCTCAACCAGGGGACTTTCCGCGAGTGGTGGATCGAGGAGCGCATCGAGCGAAAGCTCAGAAGGGAGTTTGCCGCTGCCGCTGCTGCTGGCGGCCACCAAGTGCCCAGCACACCCATGCGAGCTACCAAGAGTTCGCGAAACCTGCAGGCCACGACACCCTCCAACCGAAGCCCATCCAACCGCACACCACTCAGCGAGGTGGACCACGATCGAAGTAGCAACGTCGGGGTCCATGAGGACTATCTACCGGCGCCAACACCTGGCCAGCCGCGAAAGGCGGCACGAGATCGTTACCAACATTATGGCAGATCGGGCTCTGAGGAGCAGATGTTGGCACAAGCAGCAGAGGCGGCTGCTGCGGCGCCACCGCCGCAACGCCGATCCCAGGGGAACGCAGAGCCGGAAGAAGAGCAGCTGCACCACTTGCGGATGCGAAAGCAACGCAAAGCGGCCCAGTCATCCAGCCGAAATACCGACAAGACGGCAACAAGTCAAAACACGGGCTTTGTGATTGACAACGACGCCTCCTTTGATGCCGAGAATATAGGCACGGTGAAGCCCAAGTCTGCGGAACGGCCGTCCAGCCAGTCGGGCACGCTTGCCAAGGTGCGCGCGAGACGGCAAGCTGCGGATTCACCGCTGCGGTCCAAGGAATCTGCTGGTGTCCGCAAGACGAGTGGCCGCGTGGGTAGCGCCGGGGCAGGCATATCACCAGCGGCATCGTCGACGGCTCGGAGAGTCTCTGGCACGTCGTAGGGGACCGTGACGAGGCGGCGAGCCGGAGCGGCCATTCACAGGGAAATGGCCGAGCACCTTGTAAACTTTTCATCTTGACGATCATGACTTGACGTTTTATTCTATTACGAGCGATTGATGCGTATGCATATACACGGGCGTTTTAGTAGAGAAGCGGGATGATTGACTTTTATACCACCATACCACCACCACCAATACCACTGCTACTACAACGCTGGAAGTTGTTGTCTTGAAGTTGCCAGAAGAAAGCTGACGATGACGAGGAAGAGGGGGCGAAGAAGAAGACGTACACTCAAGAGAGAGAGAGAGAGAGAGAGAGAGAGAGAAGGAGAAATGAGGAACGAGAAAGCTACGATGGCGACGGCGCAATGGACGGAAAGGGGAACGGATTGGAATCTGGGGTATATTGGGTTTCTTTTTTGCTCAACGTTTTTTTTTTTTTTCTAGCATGGTACTGGTTATCTTTTTTTTTTTTTTCACGGTTTCATTCAGCTCTTTTCCTGGTATCTCTTCTCTTTTCTCTTTCTTCTCTTCTTGCTCTTCAATACCTCTTATAAGCTACTACAACTGCCGGCTTGGACTACTAAGTTTGGGATTTGAGGATTTGGGTAATGCAATATTGCTGATGTTGGTTGCTTGGGGAAGTGGTGGCGGGGTGTTTGTTCATATATCAATTTGTTGCATGATATTCCAACTTTTCTAATTAATAGTCGGCTGAACTTTGCAAAAATAACATTTCATGATTTGTGAGTGTTGCTATATTTAGATGGAGCACCTCTATTTGGAGTTGTAACATTAGCATTTCTTTCTATGCCAATCCCGGCTCTTCTATATGCTGTATATGCTTTTGCCATCCTGTCATTGCTGTATCACGCTATGCTGATCATTATCATCATCATCATTATCAATCGCCATCATACCCGTATGCTCTCCAGCTTGCTCACTACCTCCTCCATCAACTCGCCCGCCTCAATGCTCGTCATGTCCTCATCCACGCGCAGACACATCTCCACCACCTCCTTGTAGACCCTGCCGACCTTGCTCCCCAGCGCCGGCACCAGCACCGCAAGCACGACCCTGTCGCGCCAGCGCTCGGCCGAGTAGTGCGCCTTGTAGTACGCCTGCAGCACCTTCCAGAGCCCAATCTCGAGCAGCACCAGGCCGAAGCTGTAAATGTCAAACGACTTGATGTGCGGGCGGCCGCGCAGCGAGCCCGGGTGGCGGTGCAGGTCCTCGATGGACGGGTTCTTGGGCGCCACGGACAGCGCCGTGTCCAGCTCCGGGCGCGAGGCGTCGAAGCCGCTGAGGAAGGGCAGCGAGATGTCCGGCACGAGGGCGGCGGCGGCCGTGGGCGAGTTGGCGGCCGTGGCAAAGGCCGAGGGGAAGAAGAGCACGTTGGCGCTGCAGAGCGACTTGTGCAGCCAGTCGAGCGAGTGCAGCGACCAGACGGCCACGGCGAGGGTGCGCGCGAGATGGACGCGATCGTCGAGATCTGGTGTTTTCAGGTCCGGGCTGGCGATGAGCGTCTTGAGCGTCGAGTGCGACGAGGCCGGCGCCTTGTAGACGAGGCCGTAGCGGCTGTGGGCGGCGTCGTCGGTGTAGCCGAGGCAGTCGATGCTGTGCAGGTCCGGATGGCACTCCGACGCCGAGTGCATCATGCGTGCCAGATCGTCCATGCGGCGGACATGGGCGACGCGCTCGTCAATGGCCTCGCGGTCGTAGTCCACCCACTCGATGAGGACGTCTCCGGCGGCGACGTGGTGGCCGTGGCACCGGCGCTGGGCGCTGCTGCTGCTGCTACCGCTGCCCTTATCCTCGCTGTGGCTGATGTCCAGCGACGAGAGGCCGACTTTCAGCGCAAAGGTGGGCTTGAAGGCGGCCTGGGGCCTGCTGTCGAGGTTGATGCGCAGCTTCTTGAGCGTGGCCGACTTGGTCAGCTGCGGGTAGATGCCCGACGCGGCGTTTTCGAGCAGCGACAGCTCGGCGACGTCGCGCTGGGCGCGGTCCAGCAGCTGGTGCGTCCAGGCGCGCTGGAAGGAGGGCACGTGCGCGGGGGGGAAGAGGCGCTCGAGGCCGTCGTTGAAGTCTTTGAGGTCTTTCAGCAGGTTGCTGAACTTTTCCTTATCTGCCAGCCGTGTTATCAGCACATCACATCCCTGATACATGACGAGGCTATCCTCTCGCTCACCTCCAATCACCCACTTGGTCCTCAGGCCCAGCTCCCGCCGCCAGCTCCTCTCGTTTGCGCCCGCGCCCGTCCTCGTCCGCTTCTCGTCATCGCCGTTCCGCTCCTCGCCCACCAGTCCGTAGCGGTCCTGCAGCTTACGAAAGTCCGTCACGGTGCCGTGCAGCTGCTCCAGAATCTGCGTCGCCAGCGCCCTCAGCTGCGGGTTGCGCTCGCTCAGGTGCGCGTCGAAGCGGCCCTCGGCCACGCCCCATTCGCGGCCCCAGACGGTCAGGCGCATCTCCTCGATGCGCACCTTGCACAGCATGCGCTGGCTGTCGGCGTCGAGGTTGGCGGCCGTGGTGAAGTAGCCGTAGGCCTTGACGCAGCCGTCGAAGAGCTGGCCGAGGAAGCCAACCACGCCAATGGCGGTGCCGAGAGCCTCTGCCATTGGGAGTGTTTTGGGGGCCGAATACACAAGGAAGAAGCAATGACGGGTTGGAAACGGCACGAAAGACTTATCATTGGGAGGGAAACAGAATGGCCCACCAATGTGCAGCTCGACTCAGCCTCAATTGCATTGATACTACTACTAGTAGTATTTCCATGCCCGCGTTTCTGCTTAGACCCGTCTCCACCTCATTTGACGACCAGTGCCCAACAGGTAGGTGCCAGGTATGTATTCTGTGCAAGCACCAGGTGGGTTTTTTCAAGAACCAAAACCTCGCCATGACAAATCTCTCACTTGTCCAATTTCACGTGTTGAATCTGCCATGCCAAACACATAGCCCGAGATATAGGCATGACTGGCATTGTGGAGCAAAAGCTTGTCAGCTACCAAGGTAGGGAGGTATAGAGTGAGCATCCTTGCAGGCTGGGATAGATATAAATATTTCCAGTGGCTTTGAAACGGGCAGATGGAAGTAATAGGTACGTTGCCCATGTACGCTGTGTAGGTAGTAATGCTGCTAATGGCCGATCTTACTGATGCATCTATAGTGGGTAATATACGAGCTGCCATATTCGCTGGACGGGTACTCCAGTCTGACAGGTAATGTGATACAAAGACTGATTCAAACAACTATAGCTTTGATGTCTCTATTTGGTTCTACTATCGCCGATTGATTCACATGCAGCTACCGCTCTGTATAGTCCCGGCCTCGCTAATCCCGTCGATCGTCAGATATCCCCGATGAACTCGGCATCGGATCCTCCCAGCCGCAATGTGGAATTATTGCCTTTTCCGGCCAATGCTGCGTCGGATCGCGGAGCCTTGAAGCCAAACTGCAACCACAACGGAGCATCGTTTCTACACGAATTGCGTCTTCCCCGTCGTCCTAATATAAATAGATGCCTATCCAACACACTTTTCACTCTTTGACAGCACCGGATATGTTGATGGGGCATGTACTAATCATTCATCAACCAGTTCATCATGAGTCAGCCGCATATCCATCTACATCCCCAGTGCGGAGCCTGTGGTGATGATTTCAGCCTTGGGCAGAAAATCGTTGCGGGTACGGGAATGCCTTCAGTCTCGTCCTCCCGAGCCGTTGCTAACACTTTAGCGCAGCCATCCGCAAGAGTCACTCCGTTCAGCTCATCAATGCCTATGCTTTCCCAGACTATGATGCCGGTGACCGCTTCTGCCGCAAGCCCTCGTGCTCTCAGTCCGACGACGGAGCGCCAGACGCTGCAACGCTCCACGTCGATTGCTACCACTTATTCCGGCAACGTTGCAAAGCCGGCCATCCGCTACATCGACTGTGGCTGACGGCAGCGTGGAGAAGACCGTGGCACGGGGCTCCGTCCCTCCGATTAGCCCCTGATGCCGATGCAAACAAGACGATGCAGCTTGCAGCAACAGCCTGCTCTCTACCCCAGTTGACGGCCTTGCCAGCTGAGATATTGCATATTATAGGAGAGTATGCTCAGCCGAGCCCTCTCAGCCGCTATCGTGCTGTTATCGATCTGGCTTCTGACTGGGATGGCCGGGCCCTGGGCTGGCAACCTCCACTGCCACTCTCCAAAATCGCCTCGTGGGATCGAGATGGACATGCCGTGGTGGAAAATGGCCTCTCTCCCATTGTCAAGATTACAATTGACTGCTGGGGGCTGAAACGAATCGAGCGGTTGACAGACGATCCCGAATTGGCCGGTAACCGATCAGATACGGAAGTCTACATCATAGAGACACAGCACCGGTTACGAGACGTCATGGTGCACTTTCAAGTACGTGACACTATAGACCACATATTCATCACATCCACAGCCTTATTGACGAAACGCAATAGTCGGGCCTGGCTCGTTTGCAAGTACCAAAAGAGACGGGCCATCTCCACCTCTGGGACACGCCCTCGCCGCCGCCTTTGACGAGTCTCCGGAACATGCCCAAAATCAAAGGCACCGTCCAGTTCGCTACGGTTGATCTCAAAAACGCATACGGCATTACCTTTTTCGTAGCAAATGCATCTACCCTCGCCGTACACGGCCACACGCGCAGACGACCTCGCCCCGATGCCACGTTTAATCGACTTTCACGTCCACGGCAACGCCACACTGCTTGGGTCTACGTTCCATTCCCTCCCAAAGATCGACTCACTCATTTTGGCATTCGTGCTCCACACAGGTTCACGAAATCGTCCTGGGCTGTGGCCGACTATTCTTACCTGGTATGAGATTCCGTCCTTTTGCTGTGAACCCAAAAACTCCCACCTAACTCGTATAGTTCCGCTTCGAATTAGCTGGAGACGTCATGGTCGGCCCCCATTTTCTAGGACCAACGCAAGACGTCACATGGCCTGTAAAAGAAGAGCTGCTGCTCGTCTTCAACGTGGCAGAACCGGCGGCTATCTCGGCCATGAGTGCTTATCCCAACCAGAACGGCGAGATACAACCATTTGCCCGGCTCGGTAAGCCCCCTTTCCAAGAGGCGTGTTTCTCGTCCGCTCCCCTGGAGGACGTGGCCCTTGTCCACGTGTATTCAGACGCCGAAACTGGCCTCTGCCGGGGACTTCTCGCAGAGTACCACAACGGATCCCAGCGTGCCCTCGGTGAATGCCGGATTGGACTCGATCCGGTGTGCACTTACAGGAGCCCTGCATGCTTGTGTTTCAGGCGAACCACGCGTCATCGGCCGGGAACGTCGATTGAGCTGAGAGGAACAAGAGTCTGCACTGCTGACCAATCGAAGCATGAGCATGATGAAGAGGGGTGGTTGTGTTTCCCGATGCGAGGGAGCCTTCGATTCTGGTTTACCAATGAGCAGTCTGTTCTGGATGTGTTGGTAGATGCGGCAGGATCGACATCTTGAAGTGAGCATTTTGTTCAAGGGACAGAGCAAAGTATAACCAAAGCACTATAATGCATCGTTTGAGCAAGAATTGCATTTATTTGCGCAACTTATAGTCATGTTGATGCTCATTATCCAACGACCAGTGATTTTATGCTAATCCATCTAGAAATAGACTCAAGTGAGATGAATGATTGATAAAGGCTTCAAAGACTGGAAACGTGCATGAAACTGCGCAATCTCATATCCATATAAGTCGAAGCCAAAGACAGACGTTTTGACAGATAACAAAAACAAATCCAAACAAACAACCGATTCCAGTAGACTGGTGCCATTTCCCTTAATCCCAATCCCACGTCCACTGCGGCGGCACCTCTGGCATCTGCCTCTACTCATCTAGTCAGCACCTAATAACAGCAATCCATCACATATACAAGGTCAAGACATACCTTGGACTTCATCGCATCACGGCATTTAGCACACGCAACTGTACGACAGCTCGGGCACCGAAAAGCGAACCGCGACGTCGTCATCAAACACCGCTCGCACACGTGCTTCCCTTGCTCTCGATCCCACCAGGACTTGTGAAGACAGGCCGTCTTGCTTGTCGTTGCTCCGGCTGGCTGTTTCGAGTTTGTGCCTTGAGATGTAGATTCATGCCTATGCCTTATATGGGGCGGTACCCACTGGCCTGCACGTGTATTTGCATTTGCATTTGCATTTGCATTTGCATTTGCTTGCCTCTCCTTCTTCGCCTGGGGCGCTTTTCGAACTCGCTGCGCTTCTTGTTCTTTCTGCATTGCCTCAGCCATGTCGCGAAACGCCCGGCGTAATTCCTCTTCCACCTCCCGCTCTCTCCTCTCCTTTTCCTTTCTCTCCTTTTCTCTCCTCTCCTTGTCCTTCTTCTCCCTCTCTTTCCTCTCGCTTTCCTGCCGCTCCCTTTCCTGCCGCTCCTTTTCTCTCCGCAGCGCTTCTCTCTGCCGCATCTCCGCCCGCCGAACAGCTTCCTCCCGTGCCCTCTCTCGCTGCTGCAACGTCTCCTTGTCCGCCGTCTTCTGCCGTATCTGCTCGTTGAGAGCATCGATGCTTAGCTGCTTGCTGGCCATGGCACGTTTGCGGGACTTGATCTCTGCCTCCCGCACACTTTGAGCGACTCGATTGGTCAGCATGCGTCTCTGCCTCTCCTCCTTGTCTGCTTCTGGCTGCGACGCTGAGAAGATGTAGCCAAACCAGCTCTTCCGCCTGGCCTCTTCCTGGGCGTCTTTATCCGCCTCGCTTCGCAGCTTGTCGAGTGCAGCTTGACTGCGGTTACACTCGCGCTTAATCTCGAATAGCTCGCTTTCGAGCCTGTTTCGTCTGATATAAAGCTGCTGCAGCGCCGCGCTCAGAGTCTCCATTTGTTCATTGAAGTTTGGAAAAGTCTCAGGCTTTGCATCACTCGTTCGCTGCCACGAGCTGCTTTTACTGCTGGCATCGGCCGTATATGGGCGTTGGGCTCGTATGGAAGCATATTGGACATCGTATACCCGTCGTCGGTCGGCATCAAAGAGGGTGGAATAGGCAGCTTCGATCTGGAAGAGGTTACAATCCCACTGCAAAGATTCTCGGTAAAACGGCATTAAACGTACCAGCTGGAACTGAGCTGTGGCTTTGGGATTGTTTGGATTCCTGTCCGGATGATGCAACAGAGCAAGTCGTTTGTAGCTTGCCCGGATGGCATCTTTTCCTGCGGATTGTAAGACGCCGAGGATCTCGTAATAGTCGTCTGTGACTTGACAAGGAGCCATCATGAGCCTTAAGCCTGGCCGGCCGTGATCCAAAGGCAACCACAGGCCGGGATTTCAAACCACTGATGAATTAGCAAGAAAACACCGTAACCGCGTTTCGCCCTACATAAACACCCAATATCCAACGAGGCTGTGGGCGGCCGACAGCCTGTCACCGAGCTGCCCCTCGCGTTGCTACCCGACGTCATACCCACACGATCCTCAACCCTAACCAATGACATTTATAAAACCGTTACCTGTTTGAATCTCGGGTTACACTGGCATCTGCTCCAAGGCAACGAACGGTAAGCTGGTGGCTTATATCATGACTCACGTACTTGTAAACGGAGCGCGGCATAAAAGATATGCATTGAGTAAACATGTTTTTTTTTTCTTATATTTCCCGATTCCTTCTCCCGCCGAGACTCCCGACATTGATAATTCTTTTTGTTTTCTTTCTCTATGTAGTATGTGCATACTTGCAGCATCCTAAATGGTCCATACTTCGTCATGTAGACTCATACCAGCAAATCCACTTTCCATTGATCCCATACAACCCAAAAAAAGGTAGAAAAAAACAACTCCAACAAAGCGTTTTTGTGATGCAATTCCAGATCGTAGAAGAGCAGCGTTGCTCGTGTGCCATCAAATCCAAACACTGGGCTTTGTCCGTTCTTTTTGTTTTCGTCCGACTTAGTAAACCTTCTTCTTCTCGTCGATGCTGAACTGGCCCGGGCCGCTGTTGACCAGGAGAAGCAGACCACCGACGATGGACAGGATCTGGAAGAAGTCGTACTTGGCAAAGTCCTTGTGGGGGTGGTGCTCGTGAAGCTGTGGGAAGAATGTTGTTAGCGAAAGGAGTGCAAATGATGGCGGCGCAGAAACTTACGGTCCAGAAGTTGTTAACCAACAGGTTGAAGCCGCTCAGGATGACGACAAGCAGCGTGGCGCTGTACTTGGCCTTGAAGCCCACAACGACCATGACGCAGGCGCCAGCGCCAAGGATGCAGACAAGGACGCGCCAGAAAGACCATTCGCCGCTGAAGACGAAGCCAATGAAGAGGAAGATGAGGAGAACACGTCCGGCCAGCTGGAAGTACATCTTCTTGTCCTTCTCGTCCAGGGTGGGGAGACCGGCAAAGGCCTTGGTCTTGCGGACCCAGGAGTCAGAGAGGACCATGAGGAGGCCACCAATGACGGACAGGTTTCGCAGGAAGAAGTTGAGGTCGAAGATCAAGCCGTAGCCAAACGCCTGAATGACCACAACGCTCATGAGCCCTCCAACGGCGTAATCAGAGTACTTTCTGGCAATGACGAGAGTGGAGCAGGAGACCATGGCGATGACATTGAAGAGGAGGAAGAGATGGGTGATTCCGGATGGAACTAGCCAACGCGTTAGCACATGCATTCCAGAATAATACATACACATTGGACCATGGCCAATTCTTACTGTGGCGGTAATCGTGAAGATACAGCAGCTGGTCGCTCCATTGGGTGATGATTCGGAGCGCATCCTCGAGGAAGGTGACGACAATCAGGAATCTCCCAATTGCAGGCATGTATCTACAATGCGCCACCGCGTTAGCTGCCGAACCCCCTCCACTGACGCGATCGTGACCACTTACGGCTTGATGGGCTCGCTGGCAGTGTCCAGGATATCCTCGACCTTGCTGGTGTACGGCCGCAGCTGATCCAGGATGCTGCCTCCGTTGGACTCGTCGGAAACGCCAACACTTCCGCCGCCTCCAGGATAGGCGCTGGGGCCGCCAATGCCATAGCCAGAAGGACCACGGTGCGACATTTTGACCAGAGCTGTCCTGTCCTGTCCTGTCCTGTGACCTTTATCTTCCTGTTCCAAGCTCGACCTTGCTTCCTCGACTGCCTCTCGAGGATGTGACCGACGGCTGCGGGCCCTCTTCAGCGACTTGGGCAAGTTGGCGCTCCTGGAGCCAGTTCAAGAGGAGCGTTTTCGGCGCAGCACGATGCGATGCGATGAGATGCGATCCGATCCGGAGCTACCAAAGCAAAAAAAAGAGCTGGCGAGATCAACAAGCAACAGCGCGCCCGAGGCAGCTCAGACGAAGCACCGGGTGGTCGAATTGGGTGGGATGAGGACAATTGTGCGCCGGAGAAGCAGAAGCAGAAGCGAGATTGCAGCAAGCGGAGGGGCGAAGGGGAGCAGGTTTGGCGATGGCTATGACCTCAAAAACGCTCGGATTATCCTCCTACATACCACTGTGTCCTTTCCAAATCCCGTGATGTTGCAGGTCCCGACGTGTCCACTTTTTACCAGGCGGTGGAGTCGAATCAGTGAAGTGATCCCCCAGCTGTGGCTTTTCTGTCGGCGCTCACGCAGGTACCTGCCGTGGCCCCTCCAAGGACTTGCGCCCGGCGCGAGGCTGTGCGCGACGGCATGTAGCTTTGCCGAGGGCGGCTTGTACCGGACGGAATGAAGGCCTGCTGCCGGTACCTGTAGCGCTGGCTGCGAGACCGATTGCTAGCGGTAGCAGGTCTACCTCCGACGGCGGCGTTTTGCCTTGCCTGAGCTTGACACATCTCGCAGGCCCCAGGTACCCAGAGAACAAGTTCGGTAGGTAGATCCCTATTAGAGCTGCGTCCGGGTCAGCAGCAGCTGGACCTCCCTAATTGGGGCCCTGTGGCGATGCGCCGATTCAAGCTTTTGCAGGCAGGCCATTGAATGCGTGCAGCACGCGGTAGCAATACTCGCGTGAGCGCTATTGCGGGCTGCCGGATCTAGTACCTGTACGCACTGCGGCAAGCGGGGGTGACAGGCGCCAAAAATAAACTACTACTAAGATAATAGAAGGTACCACTAGCTATCGCGGCAAAAGGTCTTGGCATCAGGTTATCCTGGGCAGTAGGATTGGTTCAATGTCTTCGCTTTTTCTGATTCCGTGGACAGAGCATTGTTTGGGGCACAAGGCATTGTTGGGGATGAGAAGCTCCGGAGCATGCGTGGTGTTTTGAGTTTTTCTCCTGGGGAAATTAGGTTCCATAACAGTTAGTGGGATAGGCACGTTTGAATTCTATCTGTGCGCTGCTTCTACACTGTCTCTTGCGGTTAGCATGTGACGCACAGCCGCATCATCTATTGAGGATCCCTATTCAGTTAAGCTTTGCCGGGCACACGGACCTTTTGCTTTCTTTTGTTTTGCCATGTACTTGAACTGTTGTTTTTCATTCTTCTTTTGGCGCGGTTACTTTCCCATGTTGGTGGAAAGCTGCTCTTTGTGTTCTGAACTCAGACAATGTCGTCTGCATAGTTGGTACTTCCCCACAAGAAGAAATGCCACTTCAAATTATGGAGACCGACGCTCTTTGGAAGATTTGATTCGCATTTTCTACTTCGAGACACCGGTAGGCAACTTTACCCAACCGAATTTTTTCTGCCTCCATTTGTAAAGCAGAATACACCTATAGGTACGACGCATTCAATACCTCCAAGTGTCCACCTGCCTAAACAATCGCAGGTGGCGCCTATGGGGCCACTAGACCCGGTCCACTTGGAGATTCCGGTACTGTTCTCTTCTCGTACGACTGGAATAATGATGCGGATGCGGGAACTTTGGTTGTGGTGCCCTAGATAGGTATCATACTAGTAAGTAGGTATCTACTAGTGGTAATTCACGGAGCCCTGCCAAAGTCCCTTGAAACAACATACCTACTCGACAGCCGCACTATTGGTAGGTGGTGAGACATGCGTCGTTTGTTTTGAATTCCCGTAAAGGCAAGCCTAACTCGGATCGGATGGAAGCTCCCTGTCAATATCGTCTTATCTGCTTGCATCATGAAAACCAGCGCTTCACCGTCTACACTTGTTCTCATCTATGTGCTTTAACAAAACTACTAGTACCAAGGCTAATATGTATCCAACTCCAACATGCGTCCAACATCCATCTAATCTATGTGATTGAATATCTCATCCCACACCTTTTCTCTCAGAATATACGCTTGTATACTTACCATCAGTTTCCTCCAGCTTTCTTCACGTCATCTCCATATCATTCCCATCACTCGGCCCGGGCAAAATTCTAAGTGCTCCAGCATCATCATACTCAACCCTCCCTTCATTCACAGCCCTTTGCATCTCCTCCCTCAATACCGTGCGCTCTCCCGTTGCCGGATCCCATTCCCAGCCTTCGCGCATCCACATCCAGCGCAGACACGCTCGCAGCTCTTTGTCGGCCGGTCTCACTCTCATCCATTCAGGTTGAAATTCGGGTTCCCGGCCCCTCCCGTTCCAGTCCTCGGCTCGACCCAGCAACTCGTCGCGACAAAATATGCGCCAGCTGTCGATGGCATACTTGCCCTGAGTCATGTGCCCGATCTCCCACGTTTCGAGATCCCGGCTGCCGCCATCGGATGGCGGATGCCATCTCTCCGCATCTTCCGAGTCGCCGCTGCTGGCATCTCTCCACAGAGGACTGACGGCACGTTTGTCGTAGTTTCTCACTCTGTGCCGTACGCCAGCCTTGGGGGGATCTTCTATAAATGCCTTTGCATATCTTTGGATGTACGCTAGCCGTACGTTTGGGAGACCGAGGTGGCGTATCATGTCAAGAAGCTCTCCTTCGATGGACGGATCTAATAGCTCAGCCGGCGTGGGAAATCGCTCTCTAACCTTTCGAAAAGCAGGTAGAGCTACTTTCCCATTCGTTTTGATCAGAAACGTGATGGCGATGAGTAACCAGAACGGATCATGAGCCAGCTCCTCTTGAATGATACCAAATGACGGTGAGTCGAGAGGGGGAAACGGGATGCATGAGATGGTGCCTGCTGGCGGCCGCTTCTTTGAGGGACTCGGTTTGGCTGGCGATTGCTGCGGGAAGTAAGGTGATTTACTAGAGAGCCTGCTTCTTGACGGCTTCTTCTCATCCTCCGATTTACATATAGTCTGAGGCTGCCGTGGGTCATTCAAGCGAAGACGGTCAAGTGAGTGCAGGAGGTTCGAAGATTGGCCACCAAAACCAACGGCCTCAACGGCAGTGCTCGTGCCCGGATAGATGGCCTCCTCGTGTAATCGTGCTTGGCTGCATTGGCGATAGCCGGATCCAGGTACAGAGCGATCCAAACGCGTGCTCTGTTCGGCCTTTATGCTGCCGCTTTGGGTCGAAAGCCTGTCAGCCCAGTAATGAGATGTTACTCCTGATTGCGGTTTTTTGGCGTGCCGTTTTCTTGAGGATGCAGTCTCCCGCGCTTGTTGCGAGGCAGCAAGCATAGGTGGTAAAATCTCAACATCTCTCTCCAAGTCTTTGGCGAGCGCAATCAGGCGATCAGTCTCTCCCCATGGCTCAGCAGCCGATGGCCCTCCATGAAACCCATTCAGTATCTCCCAAACAAAAGTAAGAATGTCGCCACCGTCAAGGCTCTCGCAATCGTGACCTTGCATGCATCGCCTTGACCGTGCACAGTCGATCAGATAATGCCAGTCCTGTGCGCCGCCAGCCAGGCTCTGGTCAAAGAGAAGTTGAAATTCACCGCTTGGCGCGTCATCGGACTCTAATATTTCAGAAAGGAATGCGAGTGAGTCGTCCCAAACGTCAAACACAGACAAGAGGCTGTGGCCAAAGGACGTCGACATGGTGCTGAACTTCACGGAGCGCAGCTCAGCGTGCGTGGCTCTGATACTCGATGTCCAGGAGGGAAAGCTTTGATGGACATAGAGCGAACAAATAAACTGGCATGGTAGCGATATTTCCAAAAATGCATGCAATTTTATGATAGACGAAAGGGGAAATGCATCTTGAAGGGTTCCAATCCTGAGGGAAGGGTGCTGCGTTAACAATTGAACAAGGAGCGTTTGTTGCTTTGGAAGACTAGCCGCCGTTACGGCTTTCACTACAGACTCACCTCCACTAAGAGCACCACAGCGCTACCGTACTACCCTAGGGATGCAGATCTGGAATATTGCTTCATTTTCAATCCTCAAAGCGCACCTATTTGTATAATTTCATGCATTTTTATCAAGCATCTGTTAAGAGCCTGCAGGTTTTTTTTTTTTTTTACTCATGGTCAAGGTGGTAGTAGTTAATAGCACAGTGTATTTCTTGTTGGATTAATGTCTCGTTCATGTAGATTATAGCCTGGTCATGAAAGTATAACAGCAGGATGAATGGCCTACGTCTAGTCACTTGAATGGCTGATGTTCAATTCTCAATTCATTGGAACGAAAGCAGCTGTTTCGTACCTTGGTACCCAGATAATTCCGCATGAGGCTTGAACCCGTCACCAGTGGCTGAATTGCATCTCTTGCCCAAAGATAAGATAAGCCGTACGTGCATTTGCATCTTGGCTTGAAGAGCAGAGCACCCGCGAGCAGGCTAGTCTCATGGCAAAGATCAGACTGTGCCGCAAATGGATTTTTGCTGGTCAACCGGCCGTCAAAGCCGAGACGTTCGTGGGGTGCATGGCCGGACTGCCCCCTGAATGGCCTGTCGCCTGACTCATCAAAGACCGGTCCCACCGTGAATCGCTGCAGCAGGCTGGCGCGTGATGCAATTTGGCGTGCCTTGTGCGTCGGGTGGATTTGGGTTGATTTGATAGACCGTGTTTCTGTCCTCTTCTGCAGCCGTGTCGCGGTTGGGTGACTGCGAGTTGATTTGATGTTGATGGTGTGACTGATTTTACCGGCAGCGGGTATTTGCTTGCAGCGGCGATCAGGCTAAGCGAGCGGTGTTTGCGAGCGTGTACATACAAGGCAGATATGGCTGAGGAATAAAACCGCACTCGTTTCCCTCCTGCCTGTTCCAATAACGGCGTGACAGCTTATCAGATCCATATAATAGGCGATCCATACCGTACTTTTCCTCTCACCGAGGCAGCGCAGATTGCCCGAATGTGTCTTGATGGCCAGCGCTAATCATTCGCGCACCACCAGAAAATATCAAAAGTGGGGGCGCAGCAGCAGCGGTACGTACCTCGAAATAAGGCGAAAACAGCGAGTCACGTGTGCTCGTCCTATCAGGGCCCACCCGCAATCGCCCATTCTCTCTGGCCGTCTTCCGCCTTGTGCCTCCACCCGGGAATCTGTTTCCAATCCATCTTTCGCATTCCCTCTCCGGCGCCACCTCCGACCCTACTCGAGTCTGAAGCATCACCACCACAACCTCAATCATCCAAGAGATGAGTAGTCGCGGCGGGAAACTTGCCCCCGAAGTCAATCGGTGAGTTTTTCCGGCTTTCTGGCCAGTCTTGGCCGTGCGGCGAGCCTCGTGGTCTCCGAATCTCCGACCGAAAGGCCGGCACGCCTCGCCTTGATGGCCGAGAAAAGGACATGGAAGAGCCTTGGCTGACCAATTTCTTATAGCGCTCTGTTCGTAAAGAACCTGAGGTACGCCTCCATCGATCGCTACATCTCGAACCGAGTCGAGTGCCGTGCAACCCGACGCTAACCTGTTGATAGCTACAACGTTACTCCTGAAGAGCTCTTCGACCTCTTTGGAAAATTTGGGCCTATTCGGTATGTCCAGGAACCCGGTCGATTGCTGTCTCTTCGCCATCGCCATCGCCATCGCCATCGCTTTCTTCGATTTTTTTTTTTTTTTTTTGTTTCTATCGAATTGCGCCATGCTAACCCAACAACAGTCAGGTTCGTCAAGGTATCGCCAACAACACCAAGGGTACCGCTTTTGTAGTCTATGAAGATGTCATGGATGCGAAGCAAGCCTGTGACAAACTGAACGGTTTCAACTTTCAGAACCGTTATCTCGTTGGTACGTGGCAGCGCGTCTATTGAACATGATTATCCAAATCACGCTAGCAACACCCCTACTCTAACACGTCTGCAGTATTATATCATCAGCCCGACAAGATGGTAAAATCTAAAGAGGACCTCGACGCCCGTCGGGAATCTTTAGCGCAGCTCAAGAAGCAGCACGGCATCGATTGACAATCCGACCGGTCTGTAGGCACCCTGCAGAAGAAGACCATTTCTTCGTCTGCGGGCCGGTCTTCCTCATCATCATCGTCCTCCTCTTCTTCGTCAGAGATCAAGACAATCCTACGAAAGGGCAGGTCGCCAGCCAAGGCCACTCCGAGCAGTGGGCACGTCCACACCCGAGCCGTCCGATTTGCAGAAGGACTACGCGCAGCTCTACCGACGTTTGCCTAAACCGAGCATTCGAAACGTTGCCCACGGAGTGATACACTAAACGTACCACCATCTTTTTTTTTATCTGTTTTTCCGCCTTGGCTGGCACACAACTTCATTTTTTACACCTTAATGCCAGTAGTTACCGGATCAATCACCCTTTAAGAAATAAATAAATCAAATCACGAAATGAGACTTACATTTATGGGAACGGAAGGGGTGGGTTCAGATTGGGGAGCTGGGAAATTCAAAGGGTGTTTATACGGCAAGTGACGACATGGCAAGTCACATATAAACTGCTTTTTTCGGAATTTGGACGGAGCCTACCTTGCGGCCATGTTTACTAGCGAACATCTCCTGCCTCCCGAGGCCTTAACCAGAGAAATCAACAGCATGTCCCAACTGCGCACGCGTGTCCCAACCTTTGACCAAGTTGACAAAAAGAAGGGCTAGAGTTTCTCTTTCCTCGTTACTGAGACAGTTTCAATATTCATTGATTTGCTGCAGCTTGCCGTTGTGATAGAAGACGAAGAATTGCCCAAAGTGAATACATGTATTAACCTGAACTCTGACGTACGCCATACACGATATAGAATCCGTGCTCATCAACTGTCCGCCAACTGTCTACTGGTAGCTAATATGACATCATTTTCAGTGTTTAAATGTGGTAATGACTCGAATCCGTAGACGTTCTCACCAGTCGGTCAACGGAGAGATTCATACGCACCTATAACTGCCGTCTGTGACAGCCTCTCTCCATGTTTTCGCCATGAAACATCGCCAAGTCATCAATATCTTACCTGCCACAGGCAACATGACACACCGTTTCATCTCCAGACGACCTCGGAGAGAGAGCGCGAGGCACTCACTGGTACCTCTCGACCCGATGGCCGGGCAAAAGAGGAAGAAAAAACGCCTCGCGGGCTGCCGACAGGGCTCGAGACCCTCACAGAATCTACCGCAGAGATATTTTTGGAGGTAAAATCTCAGTCGCGTCCAAAACCTCTCAGGCAGGCCGCAGAGATGGCCTCGCCTCGCCGGGCGGTGTTCTAGAAAAGCGTCAACTATGAATGGGACTCGCTGCTTCACGGCCTTTTGGACTAACAGCCGGGCCGCACAAACGGGCCGGCCAAAGTGGACATTGGAGCGGGCGGTGCAGCCGCTGCGAGAGCGCTGTTCGCTTCTGCTGTTTGAGCCCTGAAGCGCAGTGCCGGTGCTGTAACGAGGGCCGCTCTAGGCGACTTCGTGGCGCAGCGCTTTTTCGGGTCTCTTTTGCGGTCGCCGTTGTGGAGTTGGTCCTTTGGCCAGGTTTCAAAAACTACATGTAACATGTAGACTTACCTGAGGTCGCAGTTACAGCGTCCTCCTCTTTCATCTAGCTCCAGCATTTTTGTTTTCCACAAGAAGAGCAACATCATGGAAAGCCTCAGGCCTCCAGCTGAGGTCGAGGCATCGATATAGCAGCAGAAGGGCCTTGGGTGCAGACGCTAGGTCCGCCATCCCGGCCTGGCCATGCTTCAGGAACAGGTCTGCATCTTCCAACAGCTGGTGGGCGAGGCTGATATTGACTTGAGAATAGGGCAAAGAAGCCTCGCGAGATGCAGTCTAGAGCAGGACAACGGAGTCACGCCGGGGGACTTGTGCTGGTGATTGCATGATCCTCTGATATAGGTGCCAGGGACAAACTATCCGGGCATGTGCGATGATGGAATGGATGACCTGGAGAGTCCAATGAGAGACTGGAAGCCAGCATCCAGATCCCAGTCTTTGATATAATGAACTCTAATATCACGACGTGTTCATCCCAAGGACCTGGCCGAACTGCCAATAGCAACAGCCTCCGGCCGGGTCCCACATGGCCGGCTGAAGGCCCCGGCCCAGTCCCGGCATCGCCCAAGGCCAGTCAGAGGCCGTTCCGTTGTGCTGGTACTAGGCTTCTCTGCCCTTTGATGCCTTCACAGCCCCTTTCCAAGGTGCATTGGTGACATCCCTGGGGCATGGCAGGGGCCGGATTGGGGGCTTCCAATGAGGCAAGACAGCCTTCCCTCTGAGCTCATGGCCCCTTGTCCAATGACGAGTTCTTCTGTGCCCTTACGAGGTATTATTCCCATTTGATGTAGTAACATCATCTCATCATTGCCTTTACGCCAACTATCTAAGGAAAGAGAGGCCCGGTTGGATCCCCCCTTTGCTGTTGGTCAATGTTGTTGGTTTGGCTCATACGCCCCCCCCTTGACATCATCATATCTTCGCGCCGTTCTATAAAACCGTCAGGTGTTCCCTTCGATTTCTCTTCTTACCATAACATAACCATATATTGGTTAGGGGCTGCTAGACGAGCTCGTATTCATAACCCCCGTGGCCAAGCTAATGCCAATACCAGCCGTCCCATTCAGCAGACTGGCCCTCGAAGACATGTCTCCCACCAGCCGAACGGGTCTATCTGCTACTTCAGAGGCTGGTTACCAACAAGAGCTACCCGTGGAAGACTCGAGCTCTGAATACGAGTCGTATTCGGACATGTCTGACGACGATGGTGACGAAGACGACGAGCTGCCCGCCATTGTGCAGTCTCCATCTGAGCTCTCCTACGCCATCGACCATCTTCCAGACGATGCCCAGGACGCGGTCCGAAGGGTCTTTAGTGAGCCGCCAAAGATTGCCCTGCAGCAATGCCGGCTCATTGACAACACATATGCCTTCCAGATGACCGAGCTCGTCACCCAGTCCGTTCGCATTCGCGCTTCCGGCAACGGGGCCGCCTCGCAGCTGACATGCTCCTGTGGACATGGCGGCGAGCTCGAGCCATGCTCGCACCTGATATGGCTCTTGGATCGCCTTGCAAAGCAGACGCTGTACGATTACGACGCCAAAACACCGCTCACCATGACTCAAGATGGCTTCGCGCAAGAGCTCGGCGATCCTTTCACGGCCATCTCGGAACATCGCCTGGACGTCTTGTCCGACGGCCTGCACTGCCCAGTCGTCGACCCAAAAGCCGTCTCGGGGGATGACGACATGGCATCCTGTCGAGTCCAAGAGTCGCGAGAACTCCTCTCAGCCGTCTATGGCATGTCGCCAGAAGAGTTCCGCCCAGACATCTTTGACAGCGGCAGCAACAGCGGCAGCCCGCTCCGTGGGAAGAAAGTGCTGAAGCGCAATGATCTCGACTACACAGTCCTCCGCATGCTGCTCGACAACCACCACTTCTTCAACTACTTCCAGTCCGTATCTCGCCCCAGAGATGCCATCAACGATCCCTTTAGGAAACTGTCCCAGCGAGTCGACCGCGTGCTCCGCGTCTTTGACGCATACGCCTCGGACCCAGCCTACGCAACAACAACAACAACAACATCTTCCATAGAAACGCCACCAGACGTCCCCTGGGCAGCAAAACACATCCTCGGCTGCACAAAACGCATCAACTCCTTCATCTACACGCGCGACCGGCCGCTCCAGCCCTCCGAGGCAACCTCAGCCGCCCGCACGCTCGTCCACATCCTGTCCGCAGTGGTGTCCCGCAGCCAAGACGTCGACACTGGCAGCGCGACGACGCGGACCGAGCACAACCTGTACCTCTATCTGATCGGCGACAGGGATACGGACTTTGCCATTGCGGAGCTCAATTTGCTTCCAGAGGCGGCGAGCCAACACCTCCATAGCCTGGAGGCCGTCTTTGACGACATTGGGCGACTCGGCGCTCCGCTGTCGTACTTTGAAAAGTTCAAGTCGCTGCTGGGCAGGCTGAGGACGCCGATCATGGGGGCTAGTCTGAAGAGACAGGTTGAAGAAGAGGATGGCACCTATCGACACTTTAAGAGGATGAAGTGAAAACACTGTAGATTTTGCATTTCACTCTTCTAGATTGGATCACGCTGGTCGTGGTGTAACACTATTACTCTTCTTTTGCTTGCTTTTTTTTCTTTCTTTCTTCTATCATTTAATATTCTTGCCATCATCCCTTCACATTTTGAGAATGGAGCACATTGTACCATTACTGTACCGGTTACCTATATAGACCAGCATTTATACCAAAACCAAAGTTTGTTAGACGAGCGCCAAAATACATAAACAAAAGCTCAAATAAAGTCGACACCTTGTGAATCGAATTGCAAAAATGTCATCAATTTGTTCCCTATAAAGAAATATCTCTTATGTGCCAATGTCATGCCGTCGTGTATCTAGACTAATATGTGCTTCTCACGTTCCCCCCCCTTTAGCTGCCCACGGTTCGCACATAGGACCAGGCGTTTTTTTATCACAACAGCACCTGACTTGGTAACCTAGCCCGAGGTGTTGTCCTTGCGAAATTTCTCAAGCTCGTCGTAAACCTCGCGCAGCGTAGGCCGATCATAATAGTTCTCGTTCCAGTCGCCCCTCTCCATGCCCTCGGCGCGCTCCTGGAGCCACGCCTCGGAGTCTGCAATCTCCCTCGCCCACCAGTCGCGCGCCACGTTCTGGACGTCTTGCGCCGTGGACTCTCCCGTGTTTTCAAACTCTCGGAGCACCAGCTTGTCCCTGCGGCGGACGATGAGCCTCGTAAGCCCAGCTTGGCGGCCGCGGGTGCAGCGGTCGATGAGATCTCGCATCGCGGGTGGTGTGCGTGTGTAGCCGGGGAATTCGACCAGGGGCTCCCAGCGGTAGGACAGCCAGACGGCAGCTCGCTGGGGCGCGCTGCTGGATTCGAAGATGCACCACAGGACGCGGCCGAGCATGTAGACTTCGCAGGCTTCCTGTTCTTTGGGCGCCAGGCACGCCCACGGCACGTTGTACCCCTTGCACGGCCAGATGTAGTCTTCTCCTTGGCCCATCTCCTCCCAGCCGGGAAGCATGCTCGTCAGGATGGCGGCATACTTGTCTCGAATCTCGGAAGGAATCTCGTCGTCGATTGCCAGCAGCCGGACGTACTCGATGGCATTGACCTCGGGTGCTGCAAACTCGCACCAAACGCCACGCTGTTCGAAGTCAACCATGACAACATCACCAGATCCCGTCAGGACAATGTTGTCAAGCCGGAGGTCCGGATAGAAGACGCCGCACGTCTCACGAAGGTGCACCAAGGCGGAGGCGAGTTGGACAGACCATTTGGCCTTGTCCGCCAGCGATACCTGATCGTGTACTTGCAAGAAGGGGATCAGGTCACGCAGGCTGCCATGAACGTGGAGCTCCAGCGTGAATCCGAGCACGGCCGTCTTGCTGCCAAAGGAGCATTTCTTTGTGATGAGGTGAGCTGGCCGTGCCATGACGTTGGGGTGAGATTGGATAATGAGAAGCTGTCGCAGCTCGTGGTAGAGGTACTTGGTGTAGCTCGTCAAGGCCTTGAAGATCCAGGTTTTGCCCCCATACTCGATCAGACAGACGCTGTCGTGCAACTGTGACAGATACACGACGTCGTGAATGTCGACTGTCTGGGGTAGATCCACCTCTGGACCCCAGATCTTTTGGAAGGATGCCACTGACAGCATTTGGCGCTCGAGGTAGTACGTCGGGGCGATGGAGACCTGAGCCTGGCTGACGTTCACGGGAAAGTTGCTGAAGACGATCCTCGAGCCAAAGGGCATGTTTTGATATATCTGGCGCGGGTCCTTGAGCGTCGACGTCCAATGTTGAAGCAGCCGGAGCAGATGCTGAGTAACTCCAAGCTGTGAGATGCGAGACTCATCTCTCGTGTAGAAAGCCACTCCCATGTCGAGGACGCTGCGAAGCTCGGGAGAGAGCGTTGCTGGTTCCGGGATGAAGACGTCAATCCGAAAGGGGGGAATTGACTCCATGAAAAGAGGTACGGCATAAAACTGGGTTCCAAATGCGGTGCAGCCATCAATACGCCACAAGGGCTTCTCGAGAGGCTCGAGGCTGTCGATACGGTTCTTGGGATTCAACAGGGACTCTTCCCACGGTATCTCTCGGGCGTCGTAGATGGCTGCCGCCGCCGCAGCCTGCTTCCAGACGCTCTCATCGCAGAATGCTGCCGTTGGATGGATGACATCGTGGATGGACTGCTGGCTGAGCTCCATGCTGGCGATTGAGGCTCGGTGGAATTGCGACTGGACTGATGCACGCTGCCCTGGCACTGCTTGGGCGACAAGACGGAAGGGCTCCGGAAAGAAATGCAGAAAGATGGCTCTGGCAGCGTGCAGGAGATGCCCGGCTATCTATTCCACGTATAAGCTCTTCAAGCTCGAGGCATTCGGCCGGAGTGCCCTTGTTTGCTGGCTTGTCACAAGGGTAGCGACGGTCGATGCGTTGAGCCCCTCATCAGCTGGAGAGACGAGGAGCTTCGGCCGTGTCACTGGTTCATTGCCTACCTACTTACTAGAATGCCTTGATCTGATTTGTGACCAGCTGCCCAGCTCCTGTCATGCATAAAAGCTGCATCTGGCTGGATTTGGTAGCCCAGTGCCCTCTGCCTATCTGTCCGATCACATGATTCGGCCTTGAGCGCCAAGAGCACCTGCATTTCTAGGCCAAAGGTCATTTCCAGTGCCATTATCGAAACCGCAGCATGATTTGATTGCCTTTTGCTGTGAACGCTGCTCAGGATCCAACCAAAGGCGCCGCGTTTGCAGTGGCGAGCGAACCCCCGACTACAGCGCAATATGGCCGCCACAACCTGTTCTTAGGCTGCTCGTACAGCTGGGGCCAAGGTTGTGCCGGAGCTCCGCATCCCCCAACGGAGCTGTCAGTGCTACAGTGGCCGCTGTCAGGTCGCTCAGGACGTGCACGCGGCAGAAATGATTGCTACAGCAATGCAGGAATCTTGCTCCTGGGTGAGACGGCCTAGACGCTCTGGTTTCTTTGTGTTATCCATTATTTGTCTGGGTGCTGATAGGAGGGATTACGATCCTCTGGCTGCCTCAGCATAGGGCGACAAGGCTTGGCCCTGCTCGATGGGCAAGCAAAATAGAAATTGCCAACATCAACATGACAAGTGCGTATGGGAAGTGGATTGTTTTGGATATAAGGGAGCAGGACGGGGCTCTACCAGTGTTGCTGGGTACTACTACTAGTAGCCACGGGCATGGCAACCTACAGTACTGTACCTACAGCAAGGGGGCTCGCAGCTTCGACACCGAGCATGGAGGCTATTTGCGGCTGATCGTCCCGTCGACCAGCCTCTTCCCCTATTTCTTACCGTCATGTCCGAATTTGTACAGAGTCAATGTCTTCCATATCAGTTCTGGCGTCATAGCTGGCCGCCACCGGCGCTTCGTATGCAGAGCAAAACCAATAGTACGTTTCAAGCACGGCTGTTGTTTGCTCGAGCTGAGTCGTAGGACGGCAATGGGTGGAGCAAGACACCCTTTTGGCCCCCAAAGCCTTGTCTCTCTTTCTTTACAAAGTCAATGCAAGTAACAAATGATATCAGTTGCGTCGAGGGCCGGCGGCAATGGGTACCATGCATTATGACACTTGGTACGTATGCTCCTTGGCAGGCTGCCGTGGCTTCAACCCATGGGGCACTCTGTGATATTGGCATGCCATGAACATGCAGCCATCCTAGGCTACGACAGCCTATGGCAACGGTCATGTGATGTCCGTCGGAAAGCAAGACCCTTGAACGGAACCGAGCGCGTGGCCGATGATGCTGTTGATGAGCCAGGACCCTGATGAGCTGACCAGAGATACTCCAAAAAGACGCAGCAGACAGCGGAGCGGAGCTCGCGACACGCTGCCATGCTCTCATTTGGTAGAGTTATATGCACGACTCATGGAGTCTATTAGCGGCAAGAAGCTCAGAAAGCGGCTTGTTGCTTGTATTCCAGCGGCGTAGCTGGGATTGGGATTGTTGGCACGTCATAATCATACTAGTATCTCTCACCCACTTACACGCCTGTTGTAAGAACTAATTATGCTACTGTAGCAGTTGAGCAATTATGACAGGACCCAAGCAGTCGACAGCTTTAGGATGAATGATACGTCTGTATCATAACTAGTGCTGGTGTCCTTAGCATGCTGCAGCACTCACGGCCCCAAGTTACGAATGCGGCATGTTGAAGTTGACTGACGTAGGCGTTCGCCGAAATGCATTTTATACGAGCGCACGCACAACACACGCCCATAGGATAGCAGCCGATCACAAGTCGCTCTCAGAAGTTGATAACTGACTCCTCAAGCAGATGCCAGAATAAGACGCAAGTCTCTGAGCTAAACTGAAAGTATCAGCGTCCTCGCCGTGACTTGGTGAGGGGGCCAGCGGTACCTTGCAGCCTGGTCGCAGAGACTTTTATCCATCTGAATAGCATAAGCTGCGAGGAATCCGAGGGACACACCGACACACTGACACCATCGAGCTGGATAATTTCCTAGCCCCCGCCAGAGTCTAAGCAGTCTCGCATAGCTAGCGGCCTTGTGGCGCCCCTACCTAAGCTCACCGGTCGACGCAGGTTGCAGGACGCCATTCGGGATGGAAGACAGAAACGACTTGGGGCCGTGGCACTCATGTCCGGCAAAGCTGCCTTTGCATGCAACCGGGTGCGCATGGATATCTTGGCGGACAACCTCCGTTGTTGGCTGCCAGTCTGTCAAGCCGCACTCCCTGTCTTCCCATCCCATGGCCGCTTCGAGTCGTGGCCTATCCTTTTCATACCGCCACGGCTTGCGGCGGACCATGGCAAGTCGAGTCGGCCCGCACATGCACACTGCACCTGTGGATAGAATTGGCTGGCGCGCCTTGCAACAGGGAAATGGCGAAATTATCTGACGTTGTGTAGCCTTGCTCAAGCAGCAGGTGTCAGCTGGATGAAGAGATTAGCCTCGGTGTCGCTCACGATAAGAACAGGAATACGGAGCAGACGCTACCGTTGATAGCTCGCTTGCAGTAATACGGGCCGTTCTTCTGACAGCTGCGTTCTCGTAATATGCGTCTCCCCGAGACATTTGCGTTGACACAGCAGAGTGAAACTTGGAGGAAGAGTGCATGTACGGAGCATGGACGAGGCACATGCTTGCCATGACGTTGACGCGCAGATGGGCCCTGAGCAGTTGAACTCCACTTGTCCGAGCAGCCGCAACAGCAGCAGCAGCAGCAGCAGCAGCAGCAGCAGCAGCAACAGCAGCGGGGAGCTGTGAAGCGGCAGAAGGAGCGAGATTCTCCGCAGCACTTGCTCACCGGAGGCTCTGCAAAGGCCTTTTAGCCGTCTGGTATCATCACAAGTTGCATCAGTTGAGCGGCAGTCGAGTGGCAGTCGCGGGGCAAAAGAGCAGTTGGCTGGGTCGGGTGTTGTAGAAGGCACGGAACGCTGCCTTCCCATCCAAGACAGGGCAGGCAGGTCCGGCCAAAGTCTCTGGCCACAAGCGGAGAAATATGGGGCATTTTCACTGCTAATCACACTGCTCCATGGTGGGCACGGGGATCTGGCCCGCCGCTATTTACGCCCTACCTTAAGTCGACAGCTCTCAACCTTGGCTTAGCAGTATGGGACGTCAACTGGCCAACCCCGTGGGGATGACTTGTGTGCACCTACAGCAGCCTCGACACCGCATTGTACAACGCCGAATGCCCCCTTTCTGGTCGGCATCAGAGAGACGCCGTCGGCAGAGGACTGATCTGATGATTGCGAGCAGCGCCCTAGCTGCATGCCGTGCAATGCGCAATTTGCGCGAGCTGCAGCGACTGCGACACAATTACCGCCGTGGCGTGGGGGAGCGGGAATATGTCTTGAGTGACGATCGGCCACGCGAAAACACAATGAATGGCTGCACACTCGACATTGACCTCGACCTCGACCTCGACTTCATCCTCGTCCTTCTGATGCGCCACGCCGCAGCCGGACCCAGCGTTCATACCCATACGCCCCGTGGCTTGAACCTGTGTTTACAACCAAGACTGCGCTGCGTCGGCCGCTCTCCGTCAAGTTGCTACAGTACCAGACAGCTTTCAAGGCCCCGGCACCCTGGTCACTGAGCTGCGCTACCGAGCCGGATAGATCAGATCCCTGTGGCTGCGAAAGTCTCCATCCGAGTTTTTACTAGGAATAACAAGCCAGATAGCAGTGCGAGCTGGGATTTCCAAGCAGCATGCACCTCTTCACCGGTCCCCACTTCAAGCGGTTCGTCCATTGCGAGTTTCTGCGTGTGGTAGCACTGAAGCTGGTTCTTTGATTCGGCGGCTCTCGAGCCTGATACGACTATACTCGTACCAGGAACAAGGCCGGCGGCGGACAAAAGTCCGTCAACTCGCTGATGTGTGCTTCGTCTTGCTCTTTATCGACGTCCCAGCCTAGGAAGCCAAGTATACCGCTCAGTCGCTCAACTGTTCCATATGGGGGTGAGGTTCCTTCGATTTGCTTTAGAAAAGCCACAGAACAGCCTCGGATCCGCTTGTCCAAGACGGCCATCTGGGGCTTGAATTGTTTCTGCGCTTTTTAACGTGCAGGTTACAACACATGTGACCCCGCCTGCATGGAAATGAGCGAAATGAGCGAACCGCGTGTAGAGTAAGCTGCATTCTACAGGTATCTGTGGCACCATAATAGCTTTGACGATAAGCCGGTTCTTATTGGCCTATTCGCAGTTGAGCTGGAGACTCAAGGTCCATTCTACCCCGAATAGTACCTACTGCCATGATTGTCAGCTCGGTTGGGCTCGCAACAGAGGCTTGTCGTCCTGGCCCCAAGGCGGCCGCCGTCTCGGATGACCTGAGCTAATTCTCGTGCCGTATATGCCCAATTCTCACATCACGTTGGTTATGTCTGTGATGAAGCCTCTGGCGCATTGCGTTATGCTCCTTTCGCTCGTCGCCAGAGCTGTGTGGACTGCGTAAAACAGCTTGGCCCGCAGATACTTTCAATGGGATGCCAGCCCAATGGGGAAGCCCGCGTCCATCTGGCTCTGCTCAGTAAGAAGATGAGAAATTAATTGGGCACGCATCCCAACTATTAGACCACCACACCCTGGCTGTGGGCGGTACCCCTCAGTCCCATTCAAATACATGCGATTTAGCACCGGCATGGCCTTTGCTTCTTCACCGAGTTCGCTTCTCCTCTTCTCCTGGAACCGCCATCATCGTCTAGCCCTCGGAGCCAGCCACTTGGACTGTGTAGGCGCTGACCTATGCACTTCGGCAACACGCCCCAGATTCCAACCCGCGCTATCCGTATCCCTGCGTTTGACGAGGAGCGAGCCGAGCCCCAGGCGTTGAGGATTGAGCCGGCATAACAGCGGCGGCACCAGAGCACAGCACAGCACAGCACTGCACAGCAACAGCAACAGCAACAGCAACAGCAACAGCAACAGCAACAGCAACAGCAACAGCAACAGCAACAGCACGACCGGCGCCGGGAACACATTCATCATCGGCTACTAGAGTGGTGGCAAGCACGAGACCCTTACGCCTCTTGGACGAGTCCAACCAGGCCGTTGCACTTCGCAGATCAGCACCGCCATTGGACTGGGCCAACCCAACGCTAGTTGGCCTCCTTACTTACATGCCACCTTCGTCTCTGGCCTCTCGCCCTCTAGCCGCCAGCCTACGGCCTTCACCGGTGTTCGAGCCCTCGTCTTGGGGATTTGCAGCTCATTGTGTTCCCGCTCCTGCCCGGCCGCCTAGCACTCCGCTCCACCTATCGTTTTGCATAGTGAGAGCCAACGCTCGAGGCCGTGCCACCGGACTTGCTCACCCCTCCCCTGGCGTCACTCAACTTCATCCGGCGTTTTAGTGCACAACTTTTGTACCTTGTCGATACTGCTTGTCTCTAGAGCACGGCTGATACTTGGGTTTCCACGTGCGAATACATTGGACTCTGTTCCTACTACCACGCCGTATCTGTCTGACACACCCCTCAGTTATCGACAGGCATCATGGTAAGCGATTTTCTTCATCCCACGGCGGAAGCCTGCATGGACATATATCTGGGCCCTTTCCCGCCGTCTACCGTTTGAGATTGTGACTCTCATAGAGCCTTTCTGTTTTTATGCTCGCTCATCATCTGCTGAATCTGGTTTATACAACCCCCCATCTTCTTTGGCACATCTTTTGTTTTCTTTTCCCGTCTCAGTTGCAACAATACAGTCAAGTTAATCATTGCGCAGGGGCCACGTAGGAAGCGAATTGTGTCCCTGGGCACTTTTGAAGTGGCAGTCCCCTCGCCATCTGTGGCGCCGCCAAATCCAAGTGTTGCTACGGGATTTGCGGGACTTGCCTTGAATTTCGCTCCCCAGGTCTTGGTGGGTCAGTCAACAATAGCTCCTAATTGCTATTCTCTTGAAAACGCTGGTTATACGTCAGGATATTCGCCTGAAAATAATTCCGGTTACTTTTCTGGCCTTGAAGAGAACCCACAGAAGCGTCGACGATTGATAGGTTTCAACTCGATGCCTTCAGCAGACGAGTCTTCGTCATCTAGTATAGGCAACCAGGAGAAGCTGCCTATAGGGGACCATGATTCGGCGTCAATTACGCCACGGTGGGCACCCGCCATTTCTGATGTGCAATCACTAAGCTCTCCCTTGGGCTGCGTGGCAGAATCTCTTATCAACTGCTGTGCCTTCGGGTGGCAGCAGCAGCCCGCCGGTATGCAAGCTGCCTTACCGCTACTCTGTAGCTCCATTCTAGCACTTCGGTAGAAGACTAATGAGTTGAGTGATAGGGTATGAAGCTCTCCAGCCCCCAGTGGCTGTGGTGTGTGAGCCGCCTCAGCAGCCTGTTATGGAAGTAGTATTGCCGCCTGTGTCGGCCCGGACGACAAACTCCCTGCAGCACACTGTACCTGATCATGGAGAGTTATCACAACAGGCACAACTGCCTAGTGATGAGTTTGTCTTGAGCTCTTTCATTGCACCCAATAGCGGCGAATTGTCACAACAGCCATCTCTTTCGACTGATATGCTCAGTCTGAACCCACTGCTGGACATTACGCCTCAAATTGGGCAGCTGCTGCAACAAGAACCCGTCTCTGACAATCTATTGGATTTGGATTGTTTACCATTTATTGCGCCTGATAACGGACAGTCATCACAGCAATCATTGCTTTCAAGTGGGCTGCTCAATTTCGACCCTTTGGCTCTCCAAATGTACCCTGCCTTCGGCAGCGCCTTGCTGCAGGAGCTGCCCCATTCTGCGTATACCAATCAACTTGCCAGCACAAGTCATGAGCAGCATAACCAGCTTGACTCCCTTCATAATGGCCCCAGTCAGTTTGTTTCTTCAGAGCCGTATGAACTGTCAATGAGTCAAGCAATAATTACTGTGCCGCCAGCGGATGAAATTCCAATTGGCGGGACTCAAGGAATTGGGGGCAGCTCACCATTACGGCATGGTCCGGCCCCTGATTTGCGGCCTAGCCGTCCTCTATTAGTGGACATTGAAACGGCGTCTTCCAATGTGTATAATTATAATGTTCCGTCGGCACAGAACTCAGCTCGACCAACGACTCAGCCGGCAATCGTTGAAGAGAGAGCCAACGCCGTGGCCCAGAAGCAGAACGTCGCCGCTGATAACCAGCAGCGAAATGGTAAGAGGGGACCCTTTAGAGACCAAGCTCTCCGAGAACAGACGGCCCAAACAAGACGCATGGGTTCCTGCCTCAGGTGTAGGATGCAGCGCATACGAGTATGTAGCAAGCCCCCCCCCCCCCCCCCCACACAAGCGTGAAACGTCGTATCCGTACAGCTCTGTACAACGGGGCTCAATATGCTCGAAGTAGGCTGACGCAGCGTTACTTTTGCAGTGCGAGTTTGATGTTCCAGGCGGGTGTTGCTTGCCCTGCAAAAAGGTGGAGAATACAAAGGCCGCACGCTTGCCATGTGTCCGATACAAGATCACCGATATGGCACTTTATAAAACGGGCCAAGTTCCAGGATATGAGTGGACCCATAGATGGACCAAAGGCACCTCTGACCCCATCCATCTATGGGCATCGTCCGAGATTAGAACTGTCTACGTGGCCGTGCATTATTCAAAAGAGCGGCTCCCACTCAAGGTTCGCAGGTTTGTTCCCCAGGAAGGCGACAAGCTAGAGCGAACATGGGCCTATCGAGGCACCAAGAAGTCGGCTCTTATCCCGCCATATGCGCTTGTAGATGTGGAGGCCGGCACATCAGCGTACACCACCTATATCCGATCGTCTATGCAAGGCATTTTTACCACTATGCTTGGCAAGGAGGACGATCTATTGTTCCGGACCTACCTCTTGGCCTATCACATGTGGCAAAAAGAGGACAGAACGTCAGAGGCCTTTGGACTACTCAATTGGACGCTTCGACTGTGGGTGGCCATCCGCCTGTCGACTACATCCGCATTTATTGTCGGAAAAGAAACTCTAGACATGCCGGCAAATATCCTTGACGAGTCAAGCCCCGATCACGGAAAAATTCCACTGCCCCCCGTCATGGGTGCACAGATGGACATGATCCTGATACATCACATCCAAAACAAACTTAGGCACGAGCTTTTGGATAATCTCCAAAAGGTGATGCTCAGGAATAAACCAACTAGTTGGCTGGTGACTTATCTGGTGTCGTTTATTCTGCTTCATAACATTGCGCTCATCACAAAGCATGATGCCAACTACGCCATCAAGCATGGCATGAATGTGAGTTTCTCCCCAAAGACACTAGCAATATATGCACCCCAGACATTGACATGATGCTTTTCCACAGCGTCGGTATGCCCGAGAGGAAAAGGTACGAGAATACCATATGGGTAAGTCCCCCCTTCCCCCCACCCCACTCCGTATTGCACAGACACGGTGGCTAACGGTTGAGGTCCGGTGACGGCGATGTAGGAGCAAACGTCATTCTCGCGCACTTTCATTACTGCAACAAGGGGAGAATCCCCTTTTCCGAGGAGTGTGAAGACAAAGATTTGCGAGCATTAGCGCAGCTAGATGAAGAAAAGATTCAGTTTGTCCGCGCGACTAGGGGATTTATCCAGCGACACCGTAAGTACCCGATTCCCCGGGGCCCTCATCATACCCTACATCAGAAACGCAAAATTTCCGAGTCTCTGCTAACACTTTGTAGAACAAGAGTGGAGGCAAGTTCGGTCTAATGAAGTATACGAGGACGACTACTTTTTCGTCAGCCAGCTCTTTGATGAGAAGTGGCAGCCAAGCACTACTAATGTGTAACTCTGCTTTGAGATTTACTTTTCATTTGTTTAGCACTTCAATACCCCGGAGGCAATAGAGAAAGGCAAGGAGGAAAAGAGAGAGAATTTGGGTTATCTGGGCTATTCTTCCTGGTACCTAGTCAAGTGGCACTTGTTGAAGCGGTGAATGATGGTGGTACCAGAAAGACTAGCTGCAGAACATCATGCAGGTCCCCAAAGGCAGTGATTGGGTCCAGTCAATGGATTTGCAGCAAGTTATCTACCGTCTTTGGCGGTATACCCACTGTATGACGGGAATTAGCGCGATCTGAATCGCGATCTGATGGATCTGATGCACAGATGGCTTGCAGAATACTGCGTCGACCATGAATTATGATTACGAGCAATGGCATTCAACGCATATTGTGATTGCTTCTTTCCAGCAGCTATAGCAGTGATTCATTGATAGAAAAACGCACTCTACCCTAATATCATCGTATTTACCGAGCCTTCTCTAGCCACCCTTTGCCAATAAATCATTACAAAATTGACATGGAGTGGTGGCACGGGATGTCACTACCCGAGCAAAGCGGTGAACTTCTTGACTCATATAAGTTATATCCAGGTCATTACTTGTAAGTAGGGGTTGTTGCCATCCGTCGCGGCAAGACGCATTCCCGCAATTACTCAGTGCAAAGACAGACGCAAACAACCGAGCCGGCGGTGTGTCATTTTTTCCTTTCTTTTTTCTTCTCCTTTGCCTTTGAAGCTTGGGCACCTATGAAGCTGGAGCTACTTAGCTACTAGTAGTGAGTGAGACAATATCATGGGCTATTGCCTGCCTATGACATGGGCTATTGCCTTTTTTCCTTTTTTTTTCGTTTTCCTTTCTTTTTTTTATAAAAGGAAAAGAAGGCTTGTTTCTGACCTAAACCATCTCTAGAAAAAGCATGACCAGGGCCTTATGCTCGCTCCCGTGTTTTCACTTCCGCCGGCATGATGCTAGTCAAGATGCCGTCAGTAGGGAGAATGGTCCCACAGCATAGTAGGCAATCATCACGGATAGCTTCCGCTGATTTGCTTTTTTGCGGTGAGAAATGATTGAAGCTATTGGGAAGGTACGCTTTTTGCTTGCTTTTCAGAACTTGAGACACAAGTAGCGGTCTATGGTATACACTAGGTGGCTCATCAACTGCTCCTTCCTCAACTTAAAAGGGCAGCACAATCTCCTCGAGTCTTCTATTTTTTTTTTTTTTCCAACCATCTTCTGCATCTTGCTTCGTTTCTACCTTTGCATTGCCTTCGCTCAGGTAATCAGATCCGTGACCTTTGTGCACTCTCGTTCTCTCAGTCGTTTGATTTCCACCATCCTGCCACTCCAACAGCCAGACAACCATACCACCATCCTCCACAATGGCGTACTCCATGGCCGGCCCTATCACCGACTCGAAGCTCCTCGCTTCTCATCAGGACTTCAAGCTGCCTGATCCTCCCGCTGAGATGCCCAGCCTGCCCAATGGCTTCCCCTCTGCCTTGGACTCGCCTTTGGCATGGACTGGTCAGCAATTGGCTCGCCAATCTGACTATATCCACCATTTGAGCGAGAACGAGATTGAGGAGATTGAGGCTGCTCTCAAGCACTTCAAAGGTGAGCCGTCTGCCATAGGCAAGCACACGCTCTCACCAGCTCTGCTAACAAACATACAGCTCTTGAATTGGACGGCGATCTCGTCACTCCTGACACCTTCCCGCTCCCCACTGTTGGCCCCAACGTGCTCAGCCGCATGCGTGATGATCTTCACCAGGGCAAGGGATTTGCCGTGCTTCGAGGTCTCGACTCCAAGAAGTACTCTGTCGAGGACTTGACCACCATCTATCTCGGCGTCCAGGCCTACATCGCGAACCGCTGTGGCCGCCAGGACAAGAAGGGCAACATGCTGGGTAGGAATATTCCGGCTGTCTCCATGTTGTTCAGTAGATTAACAAGTTTTGCAGTCCACATTGTTGCCGATAACTCGTCGAAGGAGAAGGCCGAGCACCATCGCCACTCAACCTCCCCCATTGTAAGTGTATCTGGAATGCGTTTCCAACACCATGTGACCCACTGACTCAAATTTGTAGACTTTCCACAATGAGGAGGCCGGAGACATCGTGAGCTGGCTCACCAGGAATGCCGCCAAGTCTGGAGGCAAGTGCATCATCGCCTCGACCTACACCGTTTACAACGTGCTCTCCGCCACTCGCCCCGATCTGATTCGAACTTTGGCTCGATCTGACTGGCCATTTGCATTGTAAGTGACTTGAACTCCAAGATGCAACTTTGCAAGACAGAGGCTAACGTTTTACAGCCCCAAGTTCCAATGTCGACCTGTCTTCTTCTACGAAGATGGCCGACTGATCACCAACTTCGGTCGAGCTGCTCTCATGGGAAGTGCAGCCCACGCCAGACCTGCTCACTTGCCCACCCTCACCGCCAACCAAATTGAGGCTCTGGATGCGATCCAGGACATTGCAGAGGCAACAAAGTTTGAGTTCAGCACCAAGGCAGGCGACATGCACTTCATCAACAACCTGGCTGTCCTCCACCGCCGCGCGGGCTTTGTCAATGGCGCAGAGGCCGATCAGCGCAGACACCTTGTGCGCATGAGGCTCCGTGACGACGAAATGGGATGGAAAATCCCTCTGGACCTTCAGCTCGAGTGGAACAAGGCTTTTGGCCCCGCGGGAACTCAGGTGTGGCACCTTGAGCCCATGCCCACTGGGTACTTTCCTCTGCGATCCCAGCCCAACTAGGCTGGCAAGCCAGCGTCGCCCAATTGAAACAGGCCCTCCGATCCTACAGCCGGGCGATCCCTTGTGATTGGCATGATTGAGAAAGGGTGGCTGGTTCTAGGCCAAGCCTCCCTACATTGGCAAGTGACGTTTTAGATTTTGACCTTGATGGCGTCTTATGGCAGGGAAAGAAAAAGACGATAGACTTGGGGATCTGCAAGGATCTGGACAAAAGCTCACTGCATTTTTCTTCTTGTTTCTTCATTTCTTTTGTTGGCAGCACTATAGACGGGATGGGCAGCAAACACTACCCTCCCACCACTTTCGCGCTTATTATAGGTTCGGTATAGACTAGATAGATTGACCAGAATGCACATTTTGAGATTACACGATTTTGCATAATAGAGGGTGCTGGTGACTGCTAATGTCGATATGAGCCTGCTCCTTTACCATGAGCTTTGATTAGCGACACCATGACGAACCAGAAGGTAGCAATTCATACTCTAGACTAAATTTTGTTTGCCAGGGCATTGATCATTTCGGAGTCCATTATGGAGAAGATGTAAGCACCTGTTCGGTGGCATGGATGTAGTCGAAAGTGGAGCCCACCTGATTCAGCAGTGATCCAAGCCATTGGATACACAAACCCTGTCAGAAACGACGTATGGATCACGAGACTAGAAACGGGGTATAGAGAAGCATGAGCAGCATCTGTTATTGGCGGCTCTTGCTGCGTGTCTCGAGCGGCTGATACGTGTAGAAACAGGAGTGCCTGGTTACACGGCGGTAAAGGAGATTAAACGCGGCAGCGGTCACAACGGTGCCAAGCAAGGAGGGAGGAGACAAAAAGGAAAGAAACTGCAGACACTATGAGCATGGCATCGCCAATTGGACTACTACTAGCCCATAAAGGCGTCTTTACAAGTAATGTCTTACAAGTAGTAGAAGCGTTGACATGGGTATGTCAGTGGACTGAGAGGGGGGGGCTTAGCTGAGACCAGCAGAGTGGGTATTTTACAGGGTGTAAGACTTTGGGGGACAAAAGAAACGATGGAAAGAAAAAGAAAAAAAGAGCAGAGAGAACAAGAAATGGTATGACAAGAGATTTGCACCCGATGTGTATTTCTGGGTATACCTAGGTTGGGAAGAGATGTGTTTGCATCGTGACAAGGGGGATCCAAGCTATGGGTGAATATGTCCAGTAGGCAACAATCCGCGTCAGCGTCTGATTTCTCTTTTCTCCATTCTCCTTAACACGCGTTTATTATTTTTTTTTTTTTTTTTTTTTTTTTTTTTTTTTTTTTTTTTTTTTTTTGCTTTTTCTCTTTCCGGCTCTCGCTCTGTTCTCTTACTTACCCTTGTAGTGAGTTAAATACATGCTGTTACTATTGCTATTAGGTACAACCAAGGTAGTATTAATGGTATAGTGCTTTTGATGGTACTGCCATCTCACACGTCCCGCGTTTTATGACAGGTCACAGATTCGACTGCCTCTTTTTTTTTGCCACACAAAGATCGCCTAAAGCACGATTTTGACAGGCGCCCGGATGTGAGGATTGCCGAACGGGACGTAAGACATGCATGGTTTTCCCAGCAAGATAGATAGGGAGGGGAGATCAGATGGACGGCGGGTGATCCGATTGCGGCTGGATGGATGCGTTTTGGAGATCGGATGGGATGTCGAGTGCCGGCAGAAGGTGGAGTTTCTGTCCAAGAGGTATTGCCACCACGCTTATTTCTTATTGATGAGAACGTGGTATCGACGAGTATACGAGCAGCTACGCGTGTAAGAGAGTAAATTGAAGGCAGCTGGCATGAATGAGTATCCAGCCATGGGTCATCGTGATGCATCCTGAGCGTTTACGAAAAAGCAAAAGGCAAAAGAAAAAGAAAATACTGTTAATTTCAAAAAAAAAAAAAAAAAAAAAAAGACGGACCGACCCATGGCAGACTTGAAAAGAGCGTCAATGTTTCGACCTGATGCACTCGTTCCATACCTAGGTAACCAACAGCATTACCTTGGAGTAGACAGCACGGCCCTGCAGCCCCAAAACGGCGGATGGCTTCCCCGTGACTTTAGCGGCCCAAGCCACTGTCACCCAGGCCTCGATAGCCTTGCCGGCCATCAGCTACAGGCGCTAGCGGTCACGGGGGACCGCCGGAATTACAGCGCTAGCGCGTTGGCGACAGCAGCCATTCAAGGCTCCGGTTTCCTTGCCTCGAGTGGGGCGCGCATGTCTTCAGCTGTGGCAGCTTCATCCTTACATTGAAGCTTCATCTCGCTGCAGGCTAACCGCTTCCCTACTCATCATTCATTCAACGCCGTAGGGGTCTTCTTTTCTTTTCTTTCTTTCTTTTTTTTGTGCCCTTTTTGCTTTTTCCCCCGCCTCCTCTTTTCCTCCCCTCGCATAAAAGCACGACCAGGCTCGGCCCATCTATCGGAGCCGGTCGCCAAGGGTGTGTCTCTGCCAAAAGGGGTTCGCCGCCAATACCGACCGAAGTTTGCCCCATCGAAATCGTGTGTCGCATCGAATCGAAACCGAATCGAAATCGCATCGCGCGCATCGATACCGCGCCGTCGGACTGGGACGCACATACGCGAGATAACTGCTACGTAATTGAACGAGCATTGAGACAAGGGCGGGAGGGCGTCACCCGAGACACACACACACATACACAAGAAAGGACGGATACGTAACAAAAGAGAGTTTTTTGCGGGCGTGCTGAGCATCAGCTTATCAGCCGCACTTCAGGAGCTGAAGGCCCGGCTTACCGTGTCTGACGATCCTGTCATCTTGTTTGTTTGTTTCTTTCTTTTGCGTTGGCTTTGGCTCTATCGCCGGAGCCTCTGCTGAGTGGTTGGTTTGCGAGGCCCTGTCTTGGGCGTGACTCGGGCTTCACTCTTGTTTGCCCACCGAGACCAGGGTAGGCGTCGCCGAAACCGATCGATTGAGCACGCACGCGATCAAGCAATCAAGCCATCGTCATGGCGAAGCCGACGGCGTCACAGGCCAAGCCTGGCAGCTCGTCGGGCTACCAGCCCATCCACCAGGACGAGTCGCAAGAAGCCATCGAGGAGGAGGCCGGCCTGTCCGCGACGTACCTCCCACCGCGCCGGTCGCGCGCTGATCGCCGCTACCGCTCGACCATCATCGCCCTCGTCGTGGCTCTGGTCGTGCTCCTGGCCTCCAACCTGTATCTGTCGCTGCCGTACCTCTTCCCCGGCCGCGGATCCGACTCGTGCCCGTGCAGCCCCAGCAAAGTGCCCCAGTATTTCCAGACGTCGCCGAATCTGTGGCCCGGGCCAACGGCCACCGGCAACGCCGCATTCCTGGCCCAGACAAGGACCTTTGATCCTACGGCGACGTTTGTGCCCAATGAGCCGCTGCAGACGGCCATTCCCGTCAAGGGCATGAAGCCTGGCAACGACACCATCTTCAAGATGATGGGTTACCTGTCTCCGTACTTTCCTTCTCCGGGCTTTGGCGTCGACGAGTACCCGCTGCCCGCAGGAGCTGAGATTGTCCAGGTCCAGATGCTGTCCCGTCACGGAGCACGCTACCCTACTTCTGGCGTCGGCGTTGTTGACTTTGGCAAGCGCATTGCCAGTGCCTCTGACCAGTTCAATCCCAAAGGGCCGTTGAGCTTCCTCAAAGGATGGGAGTATAACCTTGGGTCTGAGATTCTGGTGCCAAAGGGGCGCGAAGAGCTGTACAACTCGGGTAAGCATTGAAACCCTGCTCTGGTATCATTGTCTATATTCTGTGAGAAAACTGACCATCCATCTGTATAGGAGTCCTTCATAGCTACATGTATGGCAGTCTGTATAACCCGAATAGCAAGATTATTGTCCGCACAACGGTAAGCTTTTCCCTGTCAAACAGCAATCTGGCCACCATGTACTAAGTGTGCAATATTATAGACCCAGGATCGTATGCTCAAGTCGGCGGAAAACTGGATGGCTGGATTCTTCGGACTAGAATGGTGAGGGCGCTGCTCCAACTCTCTCTCTCTCTTAAAGGTTATGACTTACAATGGGCAGGACAAACAACGCGACTATTGAAGTCATCATCGAGGCCGGCGGCTTCAACAACTCCCTTGCGGGTGCTCTCAGCTGCTCTAATGCTTTCTCTAAGACGGCTGCCAACGAAGCTAGGCAAAAGTGGATTGATACCTATCTCCAAGATGGTATGACATGATTATTTCTGTTTTTATTCTGAAATCAAAGACAATACGGCCACTGACACTGAATAGCTCTGAAACGCTTCCAGGGGATGACAGAAGGATTCGAATGGACTGTTAATGACGTATACAATGCTCAGACCATGTGTCCCTACGAAACGGTTGCATACGGCTTCAGCACCTTTTGCGATCTATTCACCTACGAAGAGTGGCAAGGCTTTGGCTATTCAATTGATGTGTGGTTCTCGGGTGGCAACGCCTTCCACAGTCCTGTCGGGGTACGTATTTGAATCAACGAATTTCAACTCCATCCATTACATATCAGTACACTAATGCGAAATCCTATTCTACAGAGAGCAACTGGTATTGGCTACCAGCAAGAAGTCCTCGCTCGTCTGCAGAACCACACTCTCGGTTATTCAGGCTCACAAATCAACATCACCCTGGACAACAATACCGAGACTTTCCCGCTAAACCAAAGTCTCTACTTTGACTTTTCCCATGACACAAACATTGTCTCTATCCTCACTGCATTCGGCCTCCGTCAATTCGCAGAGGAGCTCCCCGCCGATCGCTATCCCGGCCCTCACAACTTCACCGTCGCCCACATCACCCCCTTTGGCGCCCGTCTCGACATTGAAATCATCAAGACGCCCAAGCCCGTCTCGCCAAACCGCGACGGCTATCTGCGCGGCGAAGAGCAGAAATACGTCCACTTTGTGCTCAACCAGCGAACCATTCCCCTGGGCCTGAGTTTCCCCGAGTGTGACGCCAGTCGCAAGGATGGCTGGTGCGAGTTTGACACTTTTATCAAGATCCAGGAGGGAATGACGGCAAAGGCTAATTTCGACCATGCCTGTTATGGGGATTACCTCAAGGAGCCGTATGGCAAGATTACCGACGGTGCTCCCGTCTCTTAAGAGGAAAATTGTCTTTTGAATCATGAGGATTTTTTGAAAGGATTTTATTTCAAGTACGATGGCATGAAGATGTAATACAAGATCGAGGGATATCTATCACAAGGGCGGAATATACGGCGCTAAGGCAGGGCATATGGTTTAGCTTTGATTGAATTGGTAAAAAAAATGGAATGAGTATTTATATGATGTAGGAATTTGGACTTTCAACATGGCTCATCATCTATCCATATCTAAATCCGTATCGTTGTATACCTATTTCAGAACGTCTTTGATATCGGAACGTGGCCTGTCATCTATTTCTACTTTATTTGCTTATACCATTAAACAGCCGATCATCATTGTACAACTCTGTCGTATATCATCAAGACACTACATCAAAAATGTTGGCTAAATACAGAGACTTTGACATGCTGCAATTTACACTCTCAAGACTAAAACATAATCTGAAAACAACACAGTTATCTGGATAAGAGTCTACAATTTTGTCCAAGTAGAAGAGGCCCAGTCAAACAAGAGCAGCTCATCGCACTGAGATAGACAAGAGTTAGAATCTTCTGCTATTCATAAGACACTGTACCAAAACGTCAGTCAAGTACGAGGACATCAATCTGAATACTCAAATGTAGTCGAAAGCTCAAGTAGATACCAACACATCCATCCAAATAATAGACTCTACATTCCCATCAATAATAGACTCTACATTCCCATCCAAGTATATAGTTCCAGTCCAACAAGCGCAGCTCATCACAACAGCAAAGAAGAGATTCCTGTAGTGTATAATAGAATTTATTCTTTCATAGTCATCCGCACGAATGGTATCTCCCAAATTGCTCGCACTCTATGTAACCCATTCCGACCCGTCTATCCTACGGGGCCAACGCTCCAAAACGCCCGCTGATTCATGATACCCAAAACAAGTAGATATAACATCAAAAATTACAGTGTCGCCCAAATTAAAAACTGTCGACGCGAATAATGTTTTACAAGAAACGAGAAAAGGCTTTTGTATAACCCCCAATATGTGTGAAAGGAGAAAAGAGAGGACAAAGCATGGAGACGCGCAACTTTAGTCACGCTTCTCGTTACTTTGGCTGCCTTCGGTGCCCTCGGTGCTACCCGGGCGGTCTCTTCCAGCGTCGGACAAAGATACGGCCTTTGACTCCTCCATATGAGTCTCGGCCACGCTAGCAGAGCGAGCCATGTTCGCATGCTCCTGAATGCCGTGCGTAGGCTCAATCAAGATTGTGCTTTCGTGGGCGGGCTCGTCGCGGTGGGGGCTCCAGGCCAAAAAGTCACGTCGAACTTCGACATAATCGTATGAGAATTCGCCGTGCTGGTCGTCGTCCATGCCGAGGAGTTCGGCTTCCTCAGAGGCGCGCAGCTTGAGACCAGGAATGAAATCGATGATTTTGGCGATGACGGCGGACATGACAAAGGCATAGGCGGAAGCGGTAACGATAGCAGCAATCTGCCATCCAATGAGCTTATAGTTGTGGTCGAGAAAGCCACCAATGGCGCCACTGTTGACTCCGTCGAGGCCAATGATGCTACCGCTGGCGAAAAAAGCGTTGAAGATGAGGCCAACCATGCCACCGATACCGTGCTCAGCAAAAACGTCGAGAGAGTCGTCGATGCGGATGAGGAACTTGACTGTGAACAGGTTAGCATTTCTGACTTGTCAATGGCCTGGCCATGCCGAGAATGACTCACTCTTGGTGCTAAAGTTGCAGCAGATGCCAGCAACAACACCCAGGATGATGCTGGCCCAGGGAGTAATGAAGCCAGATGCAGGAGTGGCAGCAACAAGACCGGAGATGGTTCCGGAACACCAGCCGACCATGGACCACTTCTTGGCGAGGCGGAAATCAAGGAGACACCAAGTCATGGCCGCAAACATGGCCGTGAGGCATGAGTTCCAACAAGCCATGACGGCTCGAAGGTTGGCGCCAAAGGCAGATCCGCCGTTGAATCCCAGCCATCCAAACCACAGAAGAACGGTGCCGAGGGTGATGAGAGAGATGTTGTGGGGTCGAAAGTTCATCATCATCTTTTCGTTTCGGCGGCCAAGGACCCAGGAATAGGCGAGAGCCGAGACACCGGAGCCGATCTCGACAGGGACACCGCCGGCATAATCGAGGACTCCATTCTTGAAGGCCCAGCCGTTGGGATTCCATACCCAGTAAGCCATGGGGCAGTAGACTAAAGTGGCCCAGAAGAAGCAGAAGACCATGCTCGGGACGACCCGGCCACGCTCGGCGACGGCTCCCACTGTCAGGCAGGCGGTAACGGCGCAAAACATCATCTGGTAGAACGAGTAGAGGAGGGCGGGGACGAGAGGGGATCCAATCGAGGGTGTGGCCAGGACTCTCTGAAGCCCAAAGTGGTTGAGGTTGCCGATGTATCCATTGTTGGAGGTCGCGCTGAAGGCTAGAGAATAACCCCAAAAGTACCATTGAAAGACAATGACACTAAAGGACATCATGGTGACCCAGAGCATGGAGAGGGCGGACTTTCTGCGAGCGAGACCCGAATAGAGAAAGGAAACGCCAGGCACCATGATAAGCACCATACAGGCGGCCACCAGAATGAAGGCCTGGTCTCCGGATTGGTACCATTGGTTCAGATTCTCGGTCCCTGAAGCAAGGGCTTGTCAGTCATGTCCGGTCACCCATCGACGGCTTCGATATGACTTGCATACCTATACAAGTATGTGCTACACGAGAACGGGGTCGAGGTAAGGGCTACGGTTGTTACATACTGGGATCACCTCCATTGGAGCCTGTTCCGTTAAACACGGTCGGGGCCCCGAGATGGGCGTAGGACATGATGGGCTAAGCGAAATCCGGGGGGTTGTCGAATCGAAGTTGGAGAAGACAGCCACGGGGACCAGGCTGCTGCAAGCTGAGACGCGGAGATGGATGGGACGGTTCGACGAGAAGCTTCAGGAAAGGTCGGATGCCGGCACAAGCAAGGCGACGTCCAGCGAGCCCAACACGTCGGCAGGTGGTTTGATAAGGTTGCAGAAGTAAGATGGCCGCGAGGGTCACGTCTGGCTCGACGGGAGAGATAAGGCGTGCAGGAGAGAGGAAGAAAGAGATGAGAAGGAGGAAAGGATAGCCGAGCAGACGCAGATAGGAGGAAGGACAGAGGAGAGGCCTGGAGATAACGAACAGGCTAGGTTGAGTTGTATATACTCGCATCGCCGTCCATCTCGCAGGGAGCCACGGATTCTGTCCCCGATTTCGACAGCCCGGCGACAAGCCGCGAGCAAAACCGCCAGGACCGCCACGCCTCATCCCATTTTGCCCTCAGCAGCCCCGGCGCCCATGCTGCAGCCCATGCTGGAGCCAGTTACCCCAGACAGGCCCCGTTGAGGCCAGAGATAAGACACCAGGGGTGCGTTGCCGGCGTCGAGATTCGTTGATTGGGCGTGCGAGAATCGGAGGGGCGTGGGACGTGGATACTATCAATAGGCATCTCACGGCTGTTATCTTGGGGCAAAGGCTGTGGATTGCTGGGGCTAAGGGCTTAGTTCGAAGCGCGGCGCAAATCTGCAACTCTGAGGCATGGAGCAGAAAGGCAAAAGATAAGACAGGCGAGGAAGAAATGGTGTTGACGATGATGGCTTGTCTTAGCCGGCAACCCGTCTACCAGTATTTCTTCTGTCTGTTCTTCTCCTTCCCTGTCCATTCGGCATGCTCCCAGCCTTCCTTCTCTTTATTCCAGCATCCAACCATTACATCACCAGTCTTGGGGGAAAGAGCAATTGGGCGAGGCCAACAAATGAATCGGGCAAGAGCGCAGCGCCACAAACGCGGATTCTCAGCGCAGAAGCACCGGTACAAGGTACCTCGAGATAAGGCCCAGTGCTGTAATCAAGATACGTACGACAAAAAGGAAGATACGGTCATTGAAACCGCCCGGTACGTACCGTTTTCGCATGTGGAAGTGGGTTCGCGATAGCGCTATCCCACATTGACACTAGAGCCGCGACAACAATAGAACATGCAAGTGCACCGCATCTTGCTGTGCGAGCCAAGTATCAGCTGAGTATCGGTGAGGCCGCACGCAGAACGCAGGGGGCGCAATCGATTTTTCTTTCTAAACAGCTTTTTTTTCTTCTTGCTTTCCGCTGGGATGGAACGGGGCCTGATAAGCAGCCAATTTCCAACCCTGATCTTTTTCGTACGACTTTTTTTTTTTTCCCTCGCGTCTCTCTATGATCCTTCCTTTTCCCACGCTTGATAAGGACTGATAAATTGACCGAATATACCCGGCCTTATTATCCAGAGGGAGAAGCCATATTACGAGTCGTTCTTTTTGATGTGCGTGTCTCTGTGCCCTCGCCAAAAGACCATTTTTCGGCCTGGCCAGCCCGAGACAAACTCACTCGTGTGCTCTTGGAGAAACAATTGAGCCGACAGCCCGAGAAAGATGAGACATTGATGCAGGAGTCAACCTATCATGTGAGGCTTACTAAGACGCGGTCCTCATATACCTGCTCATTGCTCGCGTGCATCAAGTTCGAGGCCAGCTCTGCTCAGCTGCGGCAGACAAAGGCGACGGCCCTGCTTGTTGTCACTGCATCATGTAAGGCCTGATAAGCCCACTCTTCCACTCTTCCACTCTTCCACTCTTCGGAGCGGGAGCGCCGCCGGCCTGGTTGGGGCCTTGCAGTGGGGGAGCAGCCCTTGAACCTTGCCCTTTGCACAAGGCAGCTCAGGTAAGACAAGCCTCGCCAGATACAGTGCACAGATAGGCATCTGGGCTTCTTACGGCATTCTCGTCTGTCAGGAAGGGCGTCCGCGTCCCGGCCGATTCGGAGGCCCGCCGTCGACACTAACAGCATCTAGTGGCCAGTGGCAGTGGCTTCTCGCAAGTGGCGTCGCGAATAGCAATTGTCAAAGTGCGGGTGCGATGAGCCGTGGGATTGTTCGTGCCTTGGCTGGCCTTGGCTGGCCTCTTCTCGGACAGGGGCGTCTGGAGTCGCGTTAAAGTGCTGTTACACCGTCGCCGTAAGGAAGTCGTGGTAGGTATCACGGGCGGTGCTGAGAAGATGCCTGGGCGGTGCCAGCAACCTGGGATCAACTTGACAGAATTGACTCAAACACTCAAGCCCTCAAGCAGAAAAGGGAAACGAACGCAAGACATGGCCTGCCGACCTTCCGGAGACGCAACGCCCCAGACCGAGTCGATGGCAGCAAAGTAATGCCTCACGTGCACATGCCGGCGAGAACGACTGCAAGATTCGCATACCCGGGAAAATCTCGTGGCGCACCGCATGGAGCGAGTTCCACGACTTCCCCAGCTCCGATCCTTCGGTCCCCGCAGCCAGTCGCACCCAATGCTCTGTACAGGATTTGTCCCAGTTATAGATCCTCGGCTTTGCTCGACGTTGCCATGTTTGACTACGGAGCACTAACAAGGTTGCACACGAATATCTCGGGCATTCGCTGTCTGTACCGTCCGTTATCAGAGGCCAGCCAGCCAATCACGACGCGGCTTGCTCATTACGTTCGAAAACCCCAATCAGGCGATTTGCGGAGCTGCCCGCCGCCGTGCCGCTGTTCTGGATCCGTGCAAGCTCGAAGCTTGTATTGCCTTGTTATAAATGGGCAATGGACTATCGGCGTTTGCAGATCTCAGTTGCAACGGCTGATGGATGATGACACTATCCCACGTCTTGGCGCTTCCCCGGGAGGCTTGGTTTCTTGTTCCTTTCTTGTGTAAGCTGTGACAGTTGCAATTATATAATAGCGGCCAACGCGTAGACATGTATGGGCTTTTCAAGCGTTGATGTGGTGCACTTACCATAGGCCACGATTTATTAGCAACATTGGAAAGCTGTACAAGACGGGTCTGATCTCTAGTTTGTCTCCATTCGGGTTTTCTCAACATTCTGCAGTCAATTACTATCGTCAATCTACGCAGTATATGTCGAGACAAATGCAAGGAGAAGAAGCGGAACGGCCCCTTGTGGCTGGACTGTTGGAATCACTGTGGGCCATACGGATATTAATGTCTAAAGCCTTCACTAGCTCTGAAAATCCGACAGTGGCCAAAAACTGAGACCTCGTGATTAGGACTATGATTGAATATTGCGGCCGCTTGAAGGTTCTGCTGCTGAATTGAGATACAGACGCTAGTATTGGACCACACGAACTTGGCGAAACTATAATGTCTGCCAAGTTGATAAAGGCCCCTTCAATCACGAAATGAATTAGAAGCAAGAAAAGAAAGACATGCATAGCAATACTATAAGTTACTCTTTGTTAAACAAGATAACTAGTCATTTAGCTTGTTCAAGGGATATGTATCGCTATGGCTCTGTCGACTCGCATTGAGCTTTGCGTGGCATTCATGAATAGAAGTGAATACGTCTCATGTTTTTTTTTCAAACCCAACGTTTATGTATAGAAATGTCTACCTATTATCTCCAATAAACCATAGATCTATTTATTAGTAGTGTAGATAGAAGAATCGAAAAAAATAGCCTTTGTGGAAAAGAAATCGGCGTCAAAGTAGAAAGCATCCGAAAAAAAAAAAAGTTGGCAGTAGATAAAAGCCCACGGTAGTGGAGAAACAGTTTACGATGGGCAGAGTTTATTTCCTAACAGCACCAGCCACTCACAGAAGCTTCTCAGCCCAGCGCTACACTTTCGTTTTTAACTTCTTCGTCTTCACATTTAGCGATTTACATGAACGAATCGTTGATTTGCGCGATTCCATGATTCTACTCCTTTCCATCATCCCGTTGAGTAGGTAGCTGGCTATAGGCTATAGTCGCATCAAGCCGTACCATTAAAATAATATACAAGCGCTTTCAAATCTCTTACTCTTACCGCTCTTGTCTTGAAATGCATTGCAATATCGGATAATAACTTGGTACTTCAAATATGCTAATCTGCCATTTTAGAGTACAGTGTGCTTGCCGCTACCACCATGGCATCCGATATGCCATTTCTAGCTCTATAACCATACAATCTCAACATTCCAATCTTACCAGAACAGCCCTCCCAGATTGTTGCGGCTCAATTTCATTCTATAGAGGGGCGTACTGACACATCTGTCACGCAATCTATCCACAGCTGGTGCCATCCATTATATACAAGACATCTTACGATGGACTGCAGTGGGAAATCAAAATCTGGGATATATCGATATATCTGAGTCCAGCATGCGGGAGACATGAACCACTGAAGGAGCTCATCACAAGATGGGAACAAATCCGCATTGAGACAATCTCACAAGTGTTGGGCAGGCAATTCCAGCTAGCGGCGCAGGCTAAACGAGTATGTACACGAGAAAAAGAGAAAAAATGCACCATGAGACACTCCATTGGTGGCAATGCAAGCTGAAAATGAGACAAAGGGGGAGGGGGCAGGCTCCTTGGTCTTAAGAGATTCGGGCTCTCAAAAGCACCTTTCGCATATGACGATGCAAAGCCAATGCCGCGCCGGTCTTATGATGAGTTAAGCATTGACTGGCCTAGCTCATGGTGTATAGGCCAACCTGAGGACGATGATGATCAAGTGACACCTTTTGGAAAGCCCAACCTGGTTTTCGTTGACTGTTGAGTCCCTAGGCATGGCAACCCTAAAAGTGAACCGAAGACGAGATTCCTCATCCAGCCCATCTTGTAGAGAAGGGGGGACAGTCTATGCATCAGCTTTGCATTTGCCGGTTCAGTCTTATCTTTATTTCCTTAACTTCATCTGATCCACAAGATTTAATATCTTCACTAAGATAGGTAGGTATCTACAACTAAAGAAAGGGTTGTCGAACAAACGATTGCTTCATCCTCGCAAGGCCAAAGTGCATTTGTATCAGCTACAAAGCCGTGTAATGAGAGCAATGGAACTATCCGCTGGAAACCTAATTCTAGTAATGGAATCTATGAAATAAGGCAGTTCTTCATATCAAGCAGTACCAGTCATATCATATATATGTGTGTATATCCATTTTATATATTTGCGGCGAACTAGCAAGATAATAAATGCCCCAAATACTGTTATAGATAATGCAAGGATTGTTCCTGTGCAATGAAAGATTGGCAGAGGTACTCAACCAAAAAAATCTTCCATTTCTACCCACAGCCATATTTTGTATCTTATGCTAGGCCATTACTCTCCAAAGCTAGACCATGTTATCAAGCCATTGAGAAATCGAAGCGCAGTCGTCGCTGTTTAATAGTCGCCTTAAGAGGTGTATCTGGAATACTACTTGGACTGATTGCAATCTAATATAAACCATGACAAGTCTCACGACTACTCAAAAGTAGAAGCCCAAGTCTTCATTGTCCACCAACCACACAATAGTAAACCTTGTGAGTTGCTTAACCAGTTCTCATTTTTGCCAATCCATTATCACGCTTCATATTCACATCAACATCCACAGACACAAAAGAATCTCGTTTCATCATTAAAAAAAATTTCAAGCCACGGGATATCGGTGCTATTAAAAAGCACCGATCTATACACATTGTAAAGCGCAGCTCAGTCCTGTGAGTAATGATAGCCTTGGCTAGATTTTGATAATAGATTGTAAAAAAGAATGTGAGAAGAGAAAGGTAAAAACAGGCTATTCTAAAGTTAGGATTTTTTTTTTAAAAAAAAAGAAAACAAAAAAAAAAAAAAAAAAAAAAAAAAAAACGCCGGGCATTCCATAGACGAAACCGAAGAGCTCTCAAATAATGCAAAGCCGTCCCGTTCGACCCTCTCTCATCAGTTCATACGTCAAGATATCGTGATTTCGATAATGTAGCATCAGTCTAAATCGCTTTGGCGTCGTCGTGCCATTCGTCATGTTACCACCTCTATTCTCGTTGCTCTGCAATGGCCCCACGGCCAGCCCGTGCAGCGGCCTTAACACCGGCCGAAACTTTTCTTCGTCCGATTGTCGCGGCAAAACGTATTCAACTCGAAGCCCATGATGCCAACACTTCCACGGCGTTCTCGACGTAACCGGCGCTGCAAGCTTGGTTGGGGTGACGAGCAGGACACGCCCAATAGGCGACCCTACTACTACCAGAGAGAGCTCCGGGATGTGTAGGATGAAACTCAGGCGACTAGTTGCGCGAAAATAGGGTCGGAGGCTTCGCTGGTGAAAATTGCCAAACGTGACTGCGTTTGGGCACATGACCCCAATTTCTTGCCAACCTGCCTCGTTCCCTCGCAGGCTTCTCAGTTCTAGATCTTTTTCATACGTTCGGATGAAGTGATATCGTCGGGTCGGGTCCTTTCTCCGATATATCGCCGGTGTTTCTTCCTTATTGTTGTACTCCAGAGGCCGATTCAAAAACGCAAGAAGCTGCGCTGGGGATCTGGGGATAGTCTGAATCTTTCCATTGTGTGGGAAAAATGCCATGTCAAGCCGAAAAGGTGGTGAGTTGAGCTGGCTGTACCTTTGTTGTCCTGAATAGGCAGGATCGAAACTCTTGCCCCTTCCATGCTTTGGTGTTGTCTTGTCTTGATGTTGCGGCATCGGTCCAGGAGAGACCGGAGTTGAAACAACGTCTTGATATTCCTGCACAGCATAAGAAAGCTGCCCTATTGCTTCATCTATGTCTTGTAGTGCTTGTTGGAAGTGTTCTCCTGGAGTTGTGGCTCCAAACGACAGGTCCTCATCTAGTTCGACCATCTGCGGAGTCTCCGAAGCAACAACAGAATCTTCAATGACGGCCTCTCCTTCTTCCTCTTCTAGAGATGCGCCTCCATAAATCGGCGCGTCAATGCCTGGGTCGATTATTTGTGAAGCAAAAATGGCATCTTCAATGACGGCCCCTCCTTCTTCCTCATCCTCCTCCTCCTCTTCATCGTAATCATCGGCCTCCTCATCAATATCCTCACTCTCACTCTCACTCTCACTCTCACTCTCATCCTCGTCGAATTCATTCACGTTGTTGTTTTGAGTCTCCGATGCTTCAGGTTCGGTTTCACTTTCGTCCGTGTCGTCGTCCGTGAAAGCAGCTAGATGGTTCGCATTACCTGCTACCAAATGTAAAAATTCATCATGCAACATGACTGGAACATAATGATAGAACTGACCAGACCTAGCCCCGGTCGCAGGAGGGCATGGGTTGTCCGGTATTGCTGCGAGACATTCTGTGATATCGGTCATCGGTTGTTGGTATTCTGATGCGGCATTGAAGATTTTCAACGCCCTTTCCGGTAGCCCCAACATTTCCTCTACACTGTTCACCGGCAAGAAACTGCCTCCAGCAAGAGGCAATACGCCCCACCCCCTAGAGCAAGAGGTCAGAAAATCAACATGGCATCGCCATATATTTGTCGACCCACGAGACGCTGAGTAGTACTTACCTCGACGGAGCAGGCCAAAACTCCTCGCTTCGGAGGACATCATGCTCTGAGGGGTTAACCTTGGTTACGGGCTGGAACATTCTCCAGATATCTGCTATCCACAATACACCTTTAATGTCCACAGCGCAGACCTTTTCAGCCTGGCCGTCTACGTCGTCCAAAAAGCAGACATTGGGAATGTTAGATGCGTCTTGCCGAAGAGCTATAACTATTCTCCAATTTCGTGCTCTTCTGGGTATTCCCGACTCAGTGCTGTCGCAGCTCTGGCAGCAGTCGCAGAATGCTTGGCTTTTCCGCGATTTAGTCCGGCAGCTGGCTAGAGCAAAGGCAAAAACCGTCACCTCGGCACGATTCGAGCTTACAGCTATGAGACGGGACTTGCGATGAATAGCCAATCCCCAAGCTGATTGGCCAACGTTCTCATGAAAGAGCAGCCTTAGTGATGAACGACTGGTGTAAGCCTTGCTTGAGCTTCTCCGCGCTTTGGACTGGTTGCGTTTGCTCTCAATCAAGTCTGCTATGTCTTTCACATAGTACGCAGCCACATCTCCGTCATCATAACAAGCCAAAACGATTTCTTCTTCTCCGAGGTAGCCAGTAATGATATGGTTGATGGTGTGTGGTGTAATGATATCGACGGTTCCTCCAATGGCGAGGGCCTCTTTACTCGGCTGAGGATATATCCGAAAGTCTGCATCTTGAGGGATCCGTTGCTTGGGAACACTTCGAGGAACGTAGACGAAAATGTGGCCTTGGTATGCGACAAAGTAGAGGTTGTGGCCTTGCGACAGAGCAGCCAGGTTATTTCGGTAGCTTTGCATGCTTGGGACCAGCCCATATATCGATTTATCGGCACGAGGTGCATCGTCGGTGTCGGCATTCGGCCACGTAAAGGGCTCTTCGAGGCCCTCCAAGGGCATTCCCACCGCAGCCCGCTCTCGATCCCGGATCGCGCTCTTAGCTTCATCGCCAAACTATGGGAGTGGTCACGTTAGATCAGGATCCGGCGCTCATGCGCATCGCTTGCATCATCATCGCAGCCAAAATCGACTAACCCTATTCGTCGCTGTTTGAACATGGCATTTCCCCACTGAGACAGCGGGAAAGCTAGGGGTTGACAGCTTCCCCGATGGACGATCCATGGCCGTCGAGCACAGAGGAGCCTCGCCGGTGCGGGCTGGCTGCGCGGTCTCGGGACATATAGTGCACGAAAGGGGGAAACGGGTGTGTAAGTAATGATCAAATATAGGCTGGGGCGTCTGCGCGGAAAAAATTGGAAAATGAGTTGATTGTTGCCAAAGGGAAGCTTTCTGCAGGAGACGTTGAAGGTTTCAAGGACTGGGGGGATGATGCAGCGGCAGGGACCCCACGTTAACGTTTCCGGTGCTTTATCGATAAAGCAAGGGCGACAGAGCTCGGTCCCGTGATGGCGTCATACGGCCGATGCTGGTAAGGCTTACGAGGTAGAAGTCAATATCAAACGCTGTTCATTTTCTAGCATAGCAGTATATCATAATAGATAGTTACGATCATAAAACTTGTGGATGAAAATGCGCATCACCGCCATGAGTAAAAAAAAAGAAAGAAAGAAAGAAAGAAAGAAAGAAAAGAAAAGAAAAGAAAAAAATCCCACTGCGGTTGGTCTTTGCGTGGGATTAGCTTCCATGCCCCGTCCAAACGCCTCCAATGTACATTATGCGTATACTCGTCAAACTGGGTATGTAACCAAACAACGCCATGATAAATCAAATAAAGAAAAACCCCAAAAATAGATACAATTATCCTTCTCCTTCTTGTTAAATCCAAATAACCCCCAGTTCATTGCCTCATCAGCTCTAGCAAATCCTTCATTCTGTAATCCAGCACCGGTGTGATCCAATCATCGTGCATCAACGAGTAGGACTCTCTCGCGTTGTCCTTTGGTTTGCGCGGATTCAAAGCCCAATAGCCAAAATCCGCGTCAATGGACTTGAGATACTTTAGCAGGTTCCTCCAGTAATGCACATCTCCAACAGAAGGATCGTTTGGCGCGCCCAGTTCGCCAAACCAGACTGGCGCAACGTCGGCCTCTAGGAGATACGCCCAGCTATGGCGCATCGTCTTGACAAACGACTTGTAGCTTCGCTGAGCGAATCGGCCATCCCAGCTGCCCCAGCCTGACCACTTGTAGCCATGGGCAGAGTATACGAGGCGGTTATCCACGTCCAGCTGGACCGGCCGTTCTCTGGCGCCCGAAACATCGTTGGCCGACTCGGTGCCTTCGACGACAATGAGCCAGTCCGGCTTCATCTTCAGCAGCCGGTTGCCGCATTTCTCTGCCGCAGCCGCCCATTTGGACCATGGCATTGTTCCCCAGAGGCCCCGGACCTCGTTGCGGAGGTCCGCCCCAATGACGAGCGGGTTGTGCACGAACCGCTCCATGACCGATTCCCAATGCTGTATCCATTCCTCTTCCGTCTGCTTGACCCGACACAGTGCCCCCAGGTGGTCGTTGGCCCAGCCAGCATCGCAAGGGTCCGCCCCGCAGCACCACGTAGCGCGTGTGATGTGATTGTTGATAATGACAGCAATGCCAGCATCCGTCAGGGCGGTCGTCACTGCTTCAAACACATCCATGGCGTGGAGGCCCTCCAGATCCGGGTTTGCAAGCACCAGACGGGGCTCGATGATGGGGTTCTTCATGACCAGCTCATCCGCATAGGGAAGTCTCACGCTGTTGAAGCCCAGCTTCTTGATCGTCTCGGCAATAGCGCTGCGGTGCTGAACGTCCAGGCCGCCGGGCACGAAGAGCTCGTCGCTGGCGCCATACCAGTTGATCGAGGACAGTTTAAACCGATGGCCGTCGGCGTCGACAATGTTCCGCCCTTGCGTTCGTAGAGGCAGCTTGTAGCTCGATATCCATGTCCTCTCCAGGGGAGCAGGCAGGGGCTTCCGGCCGAACAGAAGCGAGTCGCGATCCGGCCTCCACTTGGCATCCAGGTCCTGCTCTTTGATCCACAGAATCGACAGGTAGAAGAAGATTGGGATCAACATGAACAGCATCGCCATCGTACATCGTGGCCGTAGCCGATGCGACCGACGCCAACGCTTCCGAGATTGCGATTTCCGAGTCATCTGCTTATTCATCCACATCCGGCCAGCACCGTCGGGGCTCCCCATCGACTCAAGCTCAGAAAACAGCGGCAGATGCTCATCCGTGCCTGAAGGGTACTGATACTCGTCCACGGACTGGCTCCAGTGCACATGTCGCTCGGATTTGGCAGCTCGTGAACCGCTGTTGCTGTCGCTGCTGTTGCCGCCGGAGAGGGCAGATGCGAGAATCCGTCCGATAGCCATGATTGCTGTCCCGTTGCTGACGCAGCAAATGCAGATCGTCCGAAGGCTCCGTCGAGTGCAGCAAAGGGCAGAATTACGTTGCCCTCTACTTGTTATCTTCGATTTTATTCTCCTTGGTTTTTCTTTCTTTCTTTTCTTTTCACGTCCGCATGGAGCTGTTGGTGGGGTTTATCGATCAAGCGCCAGCTGCTCCAAGATGTCGCGTGCTCACATCCACGCCTGGACACGTCGGGCTCGGTCGCTTTCTCTTTGGCGATCCCAGTCAATGGCTGTTTGTTGTCAAGGCAAAAAGCCGAGAGCTCCTCTAGACGGCACTGTTGAGAAGGCTTGGTGCGTCGAGAAAGCGAGAGAAAGGCTGCAGCTACATAGAGAAGGAAGATGGAACAAGAGTCAAGAGTCAAGATCAAAAGTGTCCGGCCCAGCTCACACCGAGGGAGATATAAACAACGTCCCCGGCCTTTATAAACGGCGACGGCACACTTAATTCTGCTGATATCACGTCATCGGTCAATCGCACCTGCGGCCAGGCACAAGGGCCGTTCCGGAGCACCCGGAGAATTGCTGCCATGGCCTTGCAGAGAAAAAAGCAAAAACAGCAAAAAGAAGTTGAGGTCGGCCAGGGGACTACCCGGCGCTGCGTCCGCTAGAGCGACAAGTAATGCTGCTAGTGCAGGTACTTGTCAACGTATGGGAATCTCTGCATGTGTACGCGTATATATCACTGTAGCGGTACTTTGCGAGGTAGTGATTCATGGATGTCGGATCGGGAACTTACGCTCCATTACCACCTTGGATACGACGTTCCTACTGAGGCATGTGAGACACATCTGGCCATGCATCTCCCGGAAATTAAATCTACGATCAAAAGGCTTGTGGGAAACTGCTGGGATGGGCTTGATGCTTGTCCATTAGGCCTGTCTGGTTTATATGTCCAGACATGACTGATTTTAGTAGATAAGGTATATATACATATATATATATATATATATATATATATAAGTAGGTACATGAAGATGCTGTGTAGCAGTAATGAATAGGTGTGCCCCACATGGAGCTAGCATATTCGTTTCTTTTTCTTGTCCCTTCTCAGCCCATCCGCCGCTTCCGGACTGTAGCTTTTAGTTCCCGCATACCGCATCTCATCCTGAGCTAATCATGATGTTTTTGTACACAGGGCTACCAGTGAGCCCAAAAGGTGTAGCCAAAGATGTGCCGTACGCAGGTCCTCCAGGGATGTCCGCTTTCCTAGCCTCCAGCTATCTTGGAGGCTGCCTCCGATGCATGAGACTAGCCTGTCTCGTCATAATGCCCTCCCCCCTTTTGATGAATTTATAGAAAGAAAAAAGAAAAAAGGAAGAGGAAAAGGAAAAGGAGCGGAAGTATAATCCATATGAATACAAAACAAAAAAGGTTCGACCGTGGCGCCACGCTGTCCTGCGTCCGAGTAAGGAAGCGATCCAACTACAAATAGAGATGGGCATCTCTTCGAGATTAATGGCAAAGGAGTGGGTAGAATTAGATGTCGACATGTAAAGAGTGTTATCGACGCGATATCGTGCCGCATCGTGCAGATGCTGGGCATGTGGCGTTACCACCAGGGTATAAGTGTTGTTGCATGGCTAGCCATGGCTTGGGTATATAAGCAGGAGTTTTTGGCAAGTCGAAGCCATCGGTCGAGAGAAATCAAATCCATTCCCTTTCCCTTTTTTTTTTCTTTTCCTCGTTAGAGAAGAAGCCGATTCGCTATCTTCATCTTTCTTTCATTTCTTTACTTCGCGCGTTCGCGAATCGCTTGTGTTTGGTTCTCTTTTGGCCCAAGGCCCAGCGTCTTATATGCGGTTCATGGCCAATGGGTTCATCGGCTCGCGGGATTGCGGCGGTGCGTAAGTTTGCTGCGCATTCCACTCTGGCATAGAGCCTTGCGGTGGTCGCGGGTTCGAGTAGGATCGTGCCGGTGCGTTGTACCTAGCTGTCTCGCCGAAGTAGTCGGGGGCGCTAGGGGTCGCTGAGGATTTCACTGGAGAAAGTGGTGTTACCACGGCGCTCGTATCTCTGGAGAGCATCTCGTACGAACGTATATCATTTTTGCCATCATATCGGGCATCCACCGATACGAATTCCTTCTTTCCACTGTTGAAAGGAGACTTTACCAAATCAATCCAGCCGGTAACCATGGTCCATCGGCCAAGCAAAAACAGAATCCAGATTCCGTTCAACTAAGTCGCAGTCAGATTAACCATCTAGAACCCACAGGGTTTCAGGATCTTTTTTTTTTTTTTTTTTTCGGAACTTACAGCAAGTAGCACAAGCACGGCAGAGACCGTCGCTTCGCTGACGACTAGAGAGCCAGCCTGGTTGAGACATTTTGTCTTGTCACCCTGTGCTCCAATAAGGCACACGATCCAATTCTGGGCCACATGGGGATCGTTGGCAATAGATTGGACAATGTTATCCTGGAAGACGAAGACGACGGAGAAAAAGATGACGTCGGCAATAATGATGAGGACAATAGCGATGCCTCGCCATTGAAGCGCAATGACTCTCTTGACACGGCGATAGGCCTGGCGCGGAGACATGGTGACAACACTGTTTGAGTAAGCCGGAAGGCTAGATCCTTCGGTCGAGGCGGCGTTGTCGTTCAGAGAGGCCAGGTAGACCTTGATGCAGTAGCCAAAGGTGGCGAATGTCGTGACAACCGTAATACTGGCAAAGATGAGAAGCGGGATCCAAAAGTCCGCCAAGCTGTTCTTGTGGTTAATATGGCATGTTGCGCCAAATCGGAAGGACACGCCACTGAAAACCAAGGCGAGAACAAGGCCGATGATGGGGATGCCCCATCCGGCGGCTTGGGCAAACACCATAAAGTTGCGGCCCACGAGAACTTGCCAGCAGATCTGCAGGTGAAGAGATAGAGAGCGAAGGAAGGCCCACATGACACCACACCAGCCTCCAAACATCAGCATAGCGCCCGACGCTCCACAGACGCTCAAGGTGTGCATATCATTTGGGGTGATGGTATCAAAGCATTGGTCCGGCTCAGCTGCGAGCGGAATGACGAAGCCCATCTGAGTCAACAGTCAGCCATCAAACTCTCGGTGTAACTGCAGCCGTGCCACCTACATTCATGATCAAGATACCCAGTGTGAAACAGATGCTCAGGTAATGGCGATTGGTCTTGTCCACAGGCAACACTGCCCATGATAGCAGCAGGAAAACACAGCAGATGACGCTGACGGTCGCGATCCAGTTGGCAACGGTTCCTATGGTGGAGAAGCTGTCTGGATAGACCCAATCTGTCATGGGGCATGGCAGACAGCAGTCAATCGAGCCTGAAATCGCCTGGCATAATCGGCCATCGACGTCTAGATCTCCGATTAACGGGTCAATTCGACACTACGGCATATATTTACACTTACAGCCTCCAGTGCCAAATAGGCTCGCGTCGATGAAGGGCGCCGGACAAAGATTGATCCCTGTAATGTTGGTCATGGTGAAAGGCAGTGCTCGGAAGCAATGAGAATGGTGTCGATATGTATTCTTCTCCAGGCAATCTCGTCGTTCGCTTTCCCAAGTGCGTGGTTGAAGTAACCTTTCTTTTTTGTTCTCCTTTTCTTCAAGACGGGAAAAGAATAGTAATGTGTGTAGTAGAAGCTAAAAGAAAAGAGTTGTCCGTCGAGGAACGAAATCAAATATAGAGAGGCGCCAATAAGAGATTGTGTTGCTAAAAGTATCGTAATGCCTCGTGCACTCAAACAGAGGTATAGTCATATGACTCAAGTAATCAAGTAGTTCGAACCATTCAAGGGTGGTGCAAGACAGCCGTTTGATGTGGCAAGTCCTTGGGCCAGTCGACAGAAGAGTATCGATAAATGGCTGTGGCTGTGGCCGAGTATCACAGCATGGCGAGGCCAGAAAAGATTCGAGATGTGTTGAAAGGGAAGCTGGGGGCTAGTGTCACCCAGGACAGTGATAGAGAGCGGTAGTATCAAAAGACAAAATCCAACGAGACACGAAGACAGGAAGATAGAAAGAACCAGAGCTGGCCCGGACCCAGACGATAACAGACACGGCAGCATTCAAGCATGAATGCGAGGGCATGCGGGTCATAAAGTACTACTGCCTGCCCGAGAGAGCATGAGTGAGCTGCCAGGCCAGGAACTAGCCTCGAAGCACAGCGTCCAAGAGGCGGGCTGGCCCCTGTCGGTGCAGATTGCCGGGGTCTCTCATATTCCTAGTCGGGTCGTGGGTTTGTGGAGCTGCACTGGCTTGTAGCCGGACAGGGGCTGGAGAGCAAATCTTTCGTCCTCCGCACTCACGGCCGACTGAGCCATTCAGCCCTTGAGGCAAGGGTAGTCGTACATGGTGATGAGATATCACAGGGGCTAGCCAGAGGCTTGTTCGGATTGCTGTGGTCTGGTCCAGTGAGCGGCTCCAATGGGCTCTCTCCACTCGCCTCTGGGATGATTCTCTGGCGAGATCCAGGCATCTCACAGGCCAGCGTGCTGCGGCTTGGAGAGGCTGCTGCTTGCGATTGGGGGATGCTTGGCGGGGTCCTCTTCTTGGTTACGGCTTGTACTGTACTCGTAGTCGCAAAATTCTTTAGTGGCAATTAGCATACCTAATTATGTAGTGGCAGTGTTGGTCAATCACCAGGGGTGTGCGAATTTGTCGGGAAAAGAGGCGACCCAAGCAGCGCGGGCGCCTGGTGCCTCCCGATGGTGGTTGCGCAATCTTAAGGAGACCGGCCATGTACGGAGTAATACCTATTCAGCTGAAAACGCAGTGCGTACAGCAGACAGAGCAGAGTGACACGACGTACTAGCAGTGAGCCAGCAGAATGGACCCTGGACTCTGGCAGGCCAGGTCTGCCCGTGGCCAGTCAAGGCTGAAGCAGGAATCGACAATCGTGAGAGAGGTGACAGCGACCCCTGAGAGGCGTTCCTGGCAAGTCTGCGCGTGGCGGTGGGGCGTTCCCGCGGGAGAAGCTCGAACTCGCCGAATGCTTCGTACAGTGAGGACTAGCAGCAGGATAGCACCTGTAGGCACGCAACATTAGCATACAAAGCTGCTGGGTCAAACACTTAGGGGCTCTGTCGGGCTGCTGCCCAGGGGCCTTTTCGTCACTCGATTCCACACAGTCTCCTCCGTCCTGAAGGCGAGCGGGGAGTCGTGCCTTAGCTTGGATAGCCTTCTGATTCAGGATGGTTAAGGGCGAAGGTGGAGTGGGGGACAGCCAGAGTCACGGCACAGGTCCCAAAATAGGCTATTAGACCCGTGCTGAAGAAGACGATCTCGTCTAGCCACTTCTGGGCCATAAGATGCTAGCACTACTCTATATACTGTACTGTAGGTGGCAGGACTCACAGCTATCCGCCGTCACAGACAGGACCATGGCCTGTGGCGCTCAACTAGCCACGGATGGCACAAGCTGGCACTTTTGTATCAAATGTAAATGGATAGAGCTCGCATGGGGAATCCGCTTTCACCAGATGGCATATTTCTGAGAATAGTTGTGCGTTTCTGCGCTGCATCTTACGCCTGTCTACAACCATTCGCTGACTGACGATCACTGACACCGGACCTGGAAGCATCCGCAAGAAACAAATCTCCATCAAGAAGGTCCCGGCGTTCCAAAGCTGCCCAAGAGACAGACATAGTTTCTCGATTGCAAACGTAGTTGCCATTGACACTCCCGTGCGTGGCCGTCTTTGCTAGAGTGACATGCAGCCCCAGTTCTAGTATACGGTTCGCAATATCGCTGGCATTCACTGTATGGCCGTGTCATCACCTTCTCCACCATACATTTGGCTAGTGTATGCTTCACGGAACATCTGCCAGGAGGAACCAATTAGGCGAACCAAGCAACGCGCAATACGGGCGGCACCCACCGAAGCGTTTTGGTTCTAGGTAGCGCTGATTGTTCGCTGCTCCTTGTGCTACCTACCGGTATGCAAATGTATGCATGCAGGTGCCAGCAGTCATCAGTCGTCATTGGGTCGGTAATCACTGGAAAGACTCAATGTCAACGCCTCTCCAAGTAGTACAGTACTGTATGCTCGGCATCCCACCTCACAATTATTTTGGAGGCTTTAACACAAGACGAATCTCGCATTCTCACGGTGCCTGTCCTAATCTCATACGCAGTGAGCTGCCAACTGCTTATGTGCACACGGTCTAAAACATCAGGCGTGTTACTTCGTGTAGCACACAGCCCGTAAGCACACCAACCATCAGACGTTGCCTATATGAGGCAAGAAATCCCCTGGCAAATCAGATTGGATGATGATTGATCCGATCTCATAAGGATCTTTGCTTTTTGTGCATATACGAAGGAGTTTCGCGGTCTAGATTCTCTGCTTCCAGTTCACCAGTGGCCTTTTGTTCAGCTGTGTCAAGGCGTGCTTGCTGGACAGAACCAGTCCATAGATACAGTATAGATGCTTCTCAACTGTACTCGTATACTCTACTGGTGCGACTTTAGCACGTCTCCTCTCGCGGTAGCGGGGGCGTGTAACTCAGGCGGTTTCCCTTCGAGCGGTTTCCTTTCCTCCCGTCCCTCCATGAGTTAGGGCTGGGCGGCGTCAATACTGCATCAACAGCAGTCCAGCAGCCGCACCAGTATGCGATTGAAGCCAGGAGAGATGCCAGTGGAACTCGAGGCCTGGATTCTGCCGCGACAAGAGAGTGGCGTTCTCGTTTACCCAAGGATGCGCTGCTCCATCGCCAATGATACGTCGCAACCAACCATCTCCGAACGGGTGCAGGATGCTGCTGCACGCTGTTGAGAAGCACGCAAGGCCGAGATGCTTGTTGATGGCGGCTCATTTGCCATGCATATTCTCCACCCAGAAACATGCTTGTACTGTACTCTTTTGCAGGTGGCGTCTTCAAAAATCCCGTCAATGGTGTGGGAAGCTTGCCGCTATCTCGGGTCCTAGCAGCGGCACGACGAGGAGCGGTGCCAATATGCCTTTGCCTAGCACCGACACTACCAGGAATACTAGTAGTCCGTCATGTGAGATTGTTCATCTCTAGCTGGGAAGGCTCGCCTGGGCCAACGACGGGCATCGTTCGCAGAATCGACCAGTAGATGCAGAGAAGAGAGGAGCTGGGAAGCGTTGGAAGCGCCGCATGAAAAAAAGCACCTGCCAGTGGCACCTGGGCTGGGGGGGAAGCAGCGAGAGAGCGCCAAAATCCGCCTATGAGAGGCTGAGAAACCGGTGCTTCCCTCTGAGTGGCTGTTAAGCCGCTGCTCCTTCCACCCAGGTCCTTGTCCTGGAGAGGGGCATATAGAAAAAAGTAACATAAACATGGGAAGAACAAGGAATAAACGCCGCAAACACGACAATCTGGTCTCAGTCACTCAAAATCGAATGATCCAATCCAACTTTCGATTTCGTCTCCTGAACCAACGCTCTCTTCGCGTCTCTGCCAAGCCTGGATAAGAGCCATGCGGGCGTCCCAGGCAAGCGAATAGGCTCAGCACTGCTTTTCAGCCTATAACCCAGCCAGGGCTCTGCCTAAACTTTCCTAGCGGCTGTGCAAGGATGCCGCACACCAAGGATGCGTCTGCCGCTCTCACCATCGATCAGCGCGAGCGGTTTCTGCAAAGGCGACGATTGCAATTCCAGGCACCCCTGCCCATAGCGGGGTGCAGCTTCCATCGTGGAGAGAACCGCCATCCTGCGAGCGTGAGCGCCTTGCGTGCATACTGGCTACGGCATGAGAGCATCGTGCGAGCGGTGGGTATTACTGCTACCCCCTTTGTTTGTGTGATGTGGCAGATACATTCCGCGAGAGGCATTGGCTGCCACTGTACACTACCGTGTAAGTTTGCTTCAAGGACCTTTGAAAGGGCAGTTTGGCTAAGCCCACAGCAAGAAGCGTCCCATCCTCAGATTTGAGCCCGACGATCAGCAAGATCTCGAAGAATCTCGGAGTCAAAGCTTTCTACATCTGTGGGGAAGATCAAGGATGGGCCATCTGGAAGCAGCCTACTATAATATCGACATGTCAAAACATACAAGCTTGTACGAGCTATCGACGCCATTGACGACATCAGATACAACCAAGGCAAAAAGAACAGTTCCTCCAGCCATATACGGGGTGCATCTGTGGAGGCTGATGCGTACATAAGCGGAAGGCACATGCTGCCCCTCAGGAGCCTCAGATGGAACCTCGGTTCGTCGTTGAATTGAAGGGCTCATACTCAGTACAGGTGTTTTCTTGCCCATATCGAAATCATTCCAAGTGCTGCTCGCCACAACCTGTAGGTCAGAAGAAAAGTGCACATGTACGAATTGTCATTGAGATCTACAATCAATACCACGATCCAGACAGTCAGCCCCCCGGGTTGCATTCTATACTCAGCGCAGCAAAGTCTGCCCCTACGAGCGTAAAGAGAGCCCATTTCAAATTCGCTTACACAGCACTTCATTTCCTCGGCCGACTGCCTGCTGATCATCCTGAGCGCCCAGTATATAAGCAGTCTGTTTGATGGAGCTAGTATTGGGAACAAGCTTTGAACTAACGACGACATCCGAAAGCTATGATAGACCTAAAAATCTTCGCCGGCGTTCGGAGGGGATATGAAGCGGGAGCCACAAGGTGGTATCCCGCCTCGTAGGTACCCCGCGATTTACTGGCACTGAGACATGGTGCAAATATCAGCATCTCCTGGCGCTACTGAAGATGAACCATAAGCACGCCTTCTATATGATCTAATTTGGACCGCAGCGGGTTCATTGGATCCATTCGCTTTTTCATATAGGTGGCGGGTAAGAACCGTGTTTCCATGCCGAAAATCTGCTGAAAACGCAACTCACCGCCAGCGTTCGAGTCCGCTGCAGAAAGTTGTTCATACTTGTAGAAGCCAGTGAGGAGGGGAGTGCAGAGCTGGGGCTTCCATTTCTCGTCTCAAACACAGCGCTGTCGATCTCAACGTGGTTTTGTTTTTAGCGTCTCATCTGATTCGTCCGCGAATTATTAGTCTAATAACGATTCTGCACTACGGGTACCAGGCCCCAGAGTCGGCGAACAAGTCAAGCACAGAGGACTCGTATAGAAGAGATTGGAATTGTCACGACGGAAAGGGAACCACGGCAGCGGCCATTTACACGATGATCACCCCCAATTAGGGTATGGATGGTAATTTATCGTTCTGATATGGGAGATGATCATTCCCAGCGGCTCACCGAGGCCGCTTCTGAAGCCCCTAACAGGCTGTTCCACGATTGCTAAGGGTAGCTGCATTTGCTGCTCGGCCCTAGTTTGCGGCCGACTGCGCCGTACCACTCTCTGTTCCGAAGAGAATTGTATCCAGTGTATCTCAGAATTTCTGACGATGACGGCAGCCTCTCATGGCTTATGTCGGTCTGAGCACTAAAATTGGTGGCTCACCACAAATTTCGACGGTTCAAGACTCGCAGAGTTGTGTGGGATTCGGGCTTGCAAACTCCTTTGATCCGGACCCATGGTAAATTGGTCTTCATGGGGGCCTTGCATCGTCAATGGCAAAACCTTGCCTTCACATGGCGACGCATGGCCAGCTCTATCCACCCCCAGTGTAACACTGGCCAAGAAAAAAAAATAAAGGAATCGCACGATTACCCTTGGCGAACCGGAGATCGATCATTGCTGTTCCATTCTTTTGCGCTTTATCACCGAAGAGAGATGAACTGCAAGCGCTGGTAGGGATGTTACGTGTATACAGCTGCATGCGCATATGAGTGCCCTCTTATAAGCACTCCAATGGAAATCGTACAAACATGGCCGGAATTCTGCGCTGCAACTTGATTGCTCGATGCTACTGTGACCGGCGGTGTGAGCTAGGTACGAATGAGAATTCCGGGATATCGCATCGAATGTGCTTAGCTATCTACATCTATTCAGTGCACTGGCGTATCACCCCTGACGGAATTTGAACATTGCCGTTACCTGTCGCTCTATGCAAACTGGATGAGCAAACCAGGGGATATCAACTGAAGCTGGTCACCAAACTCCAGGCTTATAGCAGGCGAAGGGTTCTTTACCTTCAAGCCAAGCTTTTTGCGAGGTTGCGGGTCAGGTTTTTGAACGTATCGCGGCCACTTGCACAAATCGGGCAATATCGTTTCGATGCAAGTATTCGGTTGTGATGCCGTTTCCCAGGTCCTGAAACCAACCAACGTTTCCGGCCTTTCTCTCGGCCGGAATACACTTCTCGGCCTTGTTGGTAGTATGAAGTGTGCTAATGAGTTTTGCAGGCCAACAGCACTGACATTCCCATACTACTGCTACTGCTACTGCTACTGCTACTGCTAGCATGTCAACTTGCCATAACAAAGAGCGCCCACTTTTCATTCTGCGACGAAATCCCCGGCAGGCGAAAGGGAGGTTCGCCCGTGGACTTTGAAGCCCCATCCGCGGTTGTCCGGAAGCTAGCATGGTATTGGTAGAGCTTACATGGACTTCCCCGAACGACCCAAAAATCCAGGGCAGATTATACCTGTATTTTAATGCTTCCAGAGTCCACGGTCAGGGCAGGGGCTGGAGCTGAAGCTCACTGACCCAGGTACCATACGCTATCACAGATGATTTGGACCCGGTACGAGATGCAGAGCACGGAACACGGATTTTTTGCCTGCTTCTCCATTTTTTGGCAGAGGGAGGGGGGGGGGGGGGTCGGCACGCGTCGCCATACTCATGGCAAGAGCTCTCAAGAAGAAGAGTGAAACAGTGGCCTACGGACGTGGCTTAGGAGGCACGCTGTCAAAATACATGGAAGGAAACAACGGTTGACAGTACCAAGAAGACGTCAAAAGCGGATTTGCCCGTGGAAACTCTCCCCAGTGTACAGAGTCCGCTGTGCACATAAAACTAACACAAAACAGATTACTGTCTGGGCGTGACACCATACCTCTCATCGAACCTTCCAGGCACGCTATCTCAGCTAACCGTTTGTCTCGACAACAGCTCTTCAAACGTTTGGCGGCTGAGATAAATGTAGCTCGGCCAGCTCCTTGGGATAACAGAGAGTCGCTCGTAATTCTCACCAGATCATGAGCTGATGACAAGGCTATGGATCCATGGGTCGAATACAGGGCCTCTAGCACTGATGCACCTGTGATAGGGATGGTACTGTGTGTTAATGTACCAGCGCAAGCGAATGCCGATCCCTGTTCAAAAACCATCCAACTAGAACTTCAAGGAGCACTGTAGCAGTACTACGTTACTGCTACTATACAGGTAGTACTCGCGATGCGATCTCGTGTATGCCATTGCATCCGCGAGTAATCTCCAGCTTGCTTACACGGCTAAGTTGCTAACAAGCCTTCAAAGAATCTGACGCCCATCCCCTGACGAGAGGATAAGCTGGTATAGAGGCGCATATTGAAACCTGCACGGCTAGTACAAAAGAGAGAAAAACCACATGGTGATAAACGGCACCAATTGATGTGACGAGTCATGAGGAAAACATGAGTGACGCATTTTCGCCGGACGTTCTCCAGGAGCAGTGCCAAGTGCCACTGCTGCAGAATACTGTGTATTACATACTTTGTCGAGGGGGCCAAAAGAAGTTTTTGCACCCAATACAATCTAGAAAGACTCACAAGCGACGGCTACATGAAGGACCCCTGACGTACCCCGGCGTCCGGAATACACCCACAAGTGGTGACGGGCTGTTGGAAGAGCTAAACATGAACTAAATGCAGAGCCAATGCATTTCATTTCCTGCTTGGGCTGAGTCTTGCGGGAGGCGTTCCTTGGTCCGTTCACCCTTAGCGGGAGCTCCCACGCTTTTGTGTTTCTCGAACACTGCTTAGGCTCGGGTTAACGCTGCTGGTCTTATTGAGATTTGCGCCGATGTTACCACGATGGATGGATTTAAGCAATGTTTCCTTAATGCGTTTCCTCTCTCCAAAAGCTTGGGGACTGGGCAGGAACAACATGGCACTGAGTCAGTGGAAGCACTCACAGACATGATGCCTGATTTCACACTCTTGCTCGCTTGCTATGAGCATGCCGAAGCCAACTGTGATTGGCCCAGAGACACGGGATCAATCCCCATCAAGTCAGCAGTGAGCGCTCCACAAATGCAGGTACGAGACGCAAAATATGTACAAGTACGAATGTGTGTGCCGCGTCGAATGCGAGTAAGATGAGTCGATCCAAGGCACCAAGGCAGAGAAGCTTACAGTAGCTGGGTCCATTACGCGCAAACGTAAGGCATTGCGGAGCTTCTATGGAGTACAAGTGCCTATATTCCCGCGCAAGAGGAGGAGCACAAAAGTCGGGTATGCTCATATATGAGCCGCTGCGGCGTGGGGAGCGGGATTTGAAAAGACGGCCGTTTTTCTGCTCCCCCGAGTGTTGCAGATAGCTAAAACCAACAGAGATGAGTGCTAACTTGATTTAAGCGAGAAGTGTCTCGTAGATGGATGCAAACCGGCTGAGTGGCTTCAAAGATCTGCAGCAATGGATACCAAACTCACCCGGTCCCGGCCTCTCCATGGAGTTTTCTATTATCCGTTCACACAATCACCAACAGAAGACCATTACTATGGAGCAACTCGCCCCTAATGCCATACGGCGGTATACGAAGTACAGTACGAACAACTTGGAGCGTTTCCCCCAGCAACACTGCATCTACATGAGACGGCAGCAAGGGTCTTACGAGAGACGCGAGCTCAGCAGAGATTTCAACCAACATGTCTGGATGCAAAGCTGATTGCGCACGGCGCCGGGAAGCGGTGCTTGTCTTCGGCAGCATCGCCAACTTGGTCTTAGCTTCCCCTAATGCTGCTACGGCGGAGAAAAAAATAAAGCATACGGCGTGGTGTTCCTCGTTGTGGCGTCTGATCCTTGAACGACAATATCCACTCGGGGAGACTGGGAGCGGAGGGCAAAGGCGGCCCAGTAACGCCGATGCAACGCAACCTATCATTCTGGGTGGGAATGGGCGGTTTATGCCGATCTTGGAACTACGAGATAGCGCTGCTCGAGGAGCCTTCCTAGAGCTAATTTTTCCTCTCTCTCTCTCTCTCTCTCTCTCTCTCTCTCTCTCTCTCTCTCTCTCTCTCTCTCTCTCTCTCTCTCTCTCTCTCTCTCTCTCTCTCTCTTCTAGCGTTTTTCGTCCGTTGGCCCAAGTGGTGCTAATAGATGACTACTGACAGCACTACTGGACTCGCCGAGATACGACTTGAAAATAGGCGCGCGCTGGTGCGGCATTGACACTGGGCAAGGGGGGGAGAGCACGTTTACTAGCACTTGTGCTAGATACGGGAGTGATTTCTAGAAGATTTCTAGGCCATCGGGCATGAAACAGCCTAATGTGAATGAAATGAGTTAATCACGCCGCAAATAGGAAGCCTCCGCCTTGGCAGGATGCAAAATTCCGGTCACGGTGCTACCAAGGGGCGAAGGGATTCCGGTGTTGCATCGCAGTCGAGCAGCTGCAGCGACTTCTCGATACGATGCATTCGTCCGGGCAGGCTGGCCCATGGGTGTTGGGTCATGGAAATGAGAGCTGATATCAGCCATTCACCCAACGAACATGGCAACACGTTATATGTGCGTATAATACAAGTTGATAGGTACTCGTGCAGGCATGCAATCGGGGCCAAGGCACGCTCAGCCCTACCTGGCGAATCACCCCGGACAAAGGGGAAAGAAAGCATTACAGTATGGATATCTGTGGTAGTATTGATTATCAAGCATCGACTTTTTCTGTTGGTTCAGGGTTATCCAACAACGCCTCCATCACGATGCTACTGTTCGTTATGTGTTGCAGGAGGCTTGTTCCTTGGTTTGTTTACTAATTCATTATTATATCCCGCCAAGCACTTCAGATGAAATGACACTCAACTGCACACATGCGGCATCCGCGAGGACAACGGCAATTGGCTTCTCCAGTGCAATCTTGATTGGCCATCCCTTTCTGTTCATCGAACCGGCTTGGGATGAGTGCAGGTAGCTGGCAAGCCGGAAAGCCAGAGTGGTGGCCAGCGCCTCGAGCGTCTCAAACGATGATTCGCTCATGACCTATCACATGAAAGTGTTCAGTATCCAGGGCTGCTCACCGCAACATCAAGTTGGCTGTGGTTCATGCAGGAATCACTCACCTGAACGGTCTCGGCTTCAATCATTGTGAAGACATCCTCGTCAATATTAAATTTGTCAATTTCGATGGTTGCAACAACGACCTGCTTCGCCTTCCTCTCGTTGCCGTTGACGCCGATGAGAGTAGGAACCCTGAGGTCATGGATCTTGAGGCTCATGCCCCTTGGCTGAGGCCTTGACTCCCCATCACGTCCAAAGAGGGCTATTCTGGTGAGACTCACCCCGCCTCCTAGCAGCGAGGCTTTGGGGAGGTGGGCAGTGAGTTCGAAACATCGAACTGTTGAGACCTTGAGGAACGACTTCACTTGTTGCTCCTCTTCATCATCATCATCATCGCCAGCCTTGGATTTTCCGTTGGCATCTTGGTTGGTAAGATCTTCCCAGATTGTATTCACAACGTCTCGTAAACTTGAAAATCGATTTGTGCTAGCCGCATCGGCAGATTTCTCCTTGTTGGCCAGATGCTGAGGTCCCTTGCCCTCCAACGAGGCCAGTATCGCTTTGCTGAGCAGTCCATAATGCACTGTGTCACTCGCCACTTTGTCGGCAGATGACGATGTGTCAAAGGCCTCCTTGAGCATGACAGAGGCGGATACAGAGATGGGCTGCTGCTTTCCCTTCCTATTCCAGGCATCGGAAGGGCCTTCGATGGACGTCTGCAGATTTCGCACCCGGACCTTTGCGGGAGGCTGGCCGGCCAGAAAGCGGACTCGCCAATTGGGCTCCAGATCTGCCATTTTTTTGTTTTTATCCGTCGTCCCCTCCCCCCTTGTTATCTCCCTTCGATTCAAAAGTGAAAGCTGGGAGCCTTGTAACGGCACAATTGGCAGAGGGCGTTGAACCCGTAAAACAAGGCCCTGGTGTTTTTTAGGTCGTCGTCGCAGCCTTGCTTAGTGAGAAAATCAGAGTTTTGTTGGGCGGCTGGAATTCTTTCCGTCTCTTTTTTTCCTTAGCAGGCGCCGCTGCCGATGTTGAGATGAAATCTCACTTCTTCTTTTTCTCCGCCCCTCGTGTCCCAGAACAAAGAGCCCTTTCCAGCTTTGGTTTGTGTCCTTTTTTTTTTTTTTTCTTTTTGCTCTCCCCTTGGAGGCCTCAAAGTTCGTAATCAAGCGGTCTGTGTCAATGAAAGAAAACGGTGAGGGAAAGAGGGAAAATGGCCCAAACTGAAGGCGGGGTTACTATTAGGAGGGTAAACCAAAAAAAAAAAAAAAAATTTATGGCTGTGCAACCTATATGGCGGATGCAAGGGAGCGAGGCCGCGCAAAGCTGGCAATGGGGTTTTAAAATTGTAGTGAGACAATTTTGTCTTATCGACGCTTTTTTTTTGTGAGGCTATTGTTGTTTCCGATGCGATTCTCCAATTGTCGGCCTTTGATATCCTGAGCAGATTTTTTTTTTCCAACCCGGATTTTTTTCTTAGGAGTATGCAGCCAATTGGGCTCCGCACTCATGCATTGTTTCCGCTCGTTTTTACGGTTGAAAACTTACCCTACAAGAGAGTAGCAGCTTTTGATGGCCTGATATTACACAAAATTCACGCACGAAGCATACCGATGCGGGACAAGATAAAATACGCGGCAAAACACACACATATATATAGGTACGCATAGTTACGTATCAAAGCTTCTAAAATTGATCCAAAACGAAGTCTATACAGTTCCGCTGTGCGCCATAATTCTATAATCTATACCCTTGATGTTGTTTATCAAACCATCTATTTTGTATAAGTCCGTATAACCTCTATCCTGTATAAAAAAACGAAGGACATGGAAAAAACTTCAAAGTCTAAAAAGTAACTCGACTCATCTAGAAATTTGAAAACTGAAAAAAACACCAAATCGTGCAATCAACGAAAGAAAAGAAAAGTCGTAAAATCATCATCAAATCATCATCCGACGGCCGCGTTTCGTCTAGATGTCGGCCTTTTCGCACTGAGGCACATCGCCGTTTGTGACTTCCTTGATGAAGTCGGGGTCTGGGTTGAAGAGCATGACGTGGAAGTGCTCTACGGCATGGATTGACTTGAGAGCAGCCCAGTTTTTGAACCACAGGACCTGGTCCGAGTCAGCACCAGAGCAACTACCGAGCAGGAACTGAATCGAAGTTGAGTAACTCACCTGGTTTGAGGGCACCCGCGACCGGAATGTCTTGGTCACAAAGTCGTCAATCTCCCTTCTCGCCGTGTCCGTCAGGTCGCCGGTGGCAGACACCGCCTTGAGCTCAAACTTGGTCCAGACGACCAAGTGCACGATTCTGGGATCAAGGCCGTAGGGCCAGTCGTTGTGAAGGATCTTGTAATCGTCCTCGTACTGGAACGGGGCGCCGCGAGGCACAACGGGCAGTTCCCAGCGCAGACGCTGGCTCAGAACGAAGTTGGCGATGCTGCCGTGGAGCTTGCCCAGACGGTAGGTGAATGCCTTGTAGCGTCGCAGGTTGGAGGGGACGCGCTGGAAACGCTCCAGGTTGTTTGTGCGGATGAGGTAAGAGACTTCTTCCCACGACTGGGTGCGATACTCTGCGTCCGGCGTTGATACCGTCCGGAGATCTTTTGGGTTGAGGCCGACGAGGAAGGGCGGGCAGTGAGGCGTCCGCTCCGTTTCGGGGACGTTGATGTGCCAGAAGGGGAGGCTGATGGTGATACTCAAAGAGCCCATTGTGGTTGTGGTTGTGGTTGTACAGGGGGGTGATTTTTTTTTTTTTTTTTTTTTTTTTTGTTTTTCTTTTTTATATGTTTGACCTGGGGAATATCTCAAAGTTGTTGACAAACGGCAAACGAGATAGATAACCTATAAAAGGGCCGTTGGGCGGACGACGCCGAGGTGTGGATTTCCGGAACCGGACAGCGGAACCAAAAACGTTGCCACTTGCTTGCCGCTAACAAACGGACGAGAAACTTTGGTCTGGGGGGGGATTTGGATTTATGGTTACAGACAAAGTCCCAGTGGCGTATCTTGGCTGCAGCGAGAGATGTGGTCTGCGGCGCTGTCAAGGGTTGCCGAAACGACCTCGAGAGGACTTCGTGGGGTACATGGTGGAATATATAAAAGCATGTCAGGCTATGGTCCAGAAGATTCTCTAATCACTGCAACAACCAAACTCCACTAGATTGCATTTTTGCTGGAAGCTCCGGATGTGTCATCGTGGAACTCGAAAGATACTGATTAAGGAAGAAGAAGGAAGAAAAAAAAGTGCATTAGACGCCCTGCCGGCGCTATCTAAGATACAGAGCTGCGACTCGGCGATGACGCTGCTTCTTTCCTTGTGCTCGACGAGCCCCAGATGCAACGTTGTCGTGGGAATATCGGGATGCACGGGCCATTCAAGAGCCGGCGTGCTGCCACGGGTCTTGTGACTGGCTGGGCTGGGCCTCATGTTTGGGGCGCTTCAGCGGACGTTGCAAAGGCGCTGATGGCGATTCTAGACCCGCTGGAAGGCCTTTCATGGCGGTATCTGATTACATGTACACCCTATCTGGAGCACTTTTACAGTTAGTAAGTAGTGGCTTGAGTGGATCACGTAAGCCGATGATGGCAGTGGCATTTGCCGGCGATGGAGACTTCGGTACGAGTAGAGCGGAAACTCCCATGCGCGTCATTGTCTCAAGAAGGGAGACAAGAGTCGACCAAGTTGGTATTTAAACATCTTTGCTCTCCCCCGTGCTAGCAGAAGAGCGTCGCTTCTTCTGCCTTTTGCCCCGGTCAGGAGAAGAGCCTTTGTGGAGATGGAAAGCTGGACGGCCGCGTTGATGCTATCCAGAGGCGGAGTAGGCCGCGGGAAATTATCGTCATTTCTTGCAGTGGACCAAAGAGTTTGTTAGCGAACCGGTAGCAACATCTGACCTATTTTTTGCCTTTTGGATGTCTTGTTTTTTGTTTTCTTCTCTTCACGAGACCAATATTTTGCAGAGTCAGTCAGTCTGGCTTCCGAGCAATGTCAGTGTTCCGTTTACCCCACGTGTTTGGGCCAATGTAAGCCCGGCCGTTTATAGGAGATACGGAGTAACGGAGGCGGTAGGTGGTATTGGTGAGTCTATGGGCAATGTGTCGATGCCTAACCCAAGATGCCGCTGATAAGACGAGAGAATTTTCAATTCCCTCAATGGCTGCGAGGTTCTTTTTTTTTTTTTTTTTTGTTCATGCTACTGGTAGGTCGTACTCGCTTTGCGGCCGCCAGAAGATGTTTCAGTCTTTTAGTTTGACGCCTGAGATTCTTCATCGTGGCGCTCTCAAGCGTGAGACCGCTCGGATGACTTCTACCGACCAGAGCCGGCACTACTGCCGGCTAGTAGAACTCTAGTTTCTCTTGTAGGCAGTATGGAGGTCTGGCAAAGGGACATGTCAAAACTCGTTATTGACGGAATTCGAGCGGATGAGCATCACCTCCTGACTTTTCCTATGCGATCCAACTCTGCAAGCTGGTTCGAGACCTGGCCCGAGGCACTTTCCCTACTGTTCTTCCTGCTTGAGGGATTACAGGCCTTCGGCACGCAGCCCAACGGCGGTTTCTTTGGGCAGCCAGACGCAACCATCTCGACATTTCGCCGCAGAATTGTATCGCCTCTGGGCGCCGATGCATATTGCCATGCATATATACAAGTATCCAACCCACCACACTGCATGTGAAAATTTCGTGTTCTGCTGTGCAACCTATTCATAGCAATGGGTAGGAGAAAAGAGAAGTTTTTTTCCCTTCTCTCTTCCCACAGTGTCACACGCTGCCTGGCTCTTAGTTTATCTCTCATCTATTCCAAAGCCAGAAAGCGTGCCGTCTTGTTGGGAAAAGATTGGCATGCACTGGTACCTGGGTACTTGACTTTGGCTTGTAGCAGCACAATTGGCCGCATTTTTTGGCTTTTTGGACAATAAGCTTGGGCCGTCAAGCAGGCAGAAAAAAAGGTGGCGGGGTTCGTTGCTGAACTGCGGATCCCCCTCGCAGTTTGCTTCCATTGTGCAAAAGTGGATGGATGGGCGTGGTTTTGGCGCCTCAGAACAGGCTTTTTGCGGCCCTGGAACGTGTTTCTCTCGTGGACAATGGCGGCGTGGAAGCCAAGCAGAGACAAAAAAAAGAAAAAAAGAAAAAAAGCTTGAGCTGCTGTTTGTGTAGAAGAAGCGAGGAGAGAGAGAGCTGTTGGAGCTCCCCATGGCCAACGACAGAGTTCCGGTGACGGTAGCCCCCCCCCCCGGCCGAACCTTGGGCTCCTTTTCCAATTTCGGCCGGGATAACTCGCGCCTCTCGTCGATGCGAAATGCTAGTGGGGAGCGTCGTGATTTGATTGTTCAGGGGAATCGACGCAGACGATTGGGATCCAGAAAAAGGAGCAGCAAGCAGCGGCGGCCATTGAGCTAATGATAAAGGGGCTGCCCCCGTTTTGTGATAAAACCAGAGCTCTCTGGCGTTGAAGCAGCTTTGTTCCATTCCTCACCTCCTCCAGTGAAGCTCCAAGCTCCTGCTGCTCATTCTCATCGTACGTATCGCCCATCACCGTCATCAGCATCGCTTATTCGCCCCCCGATTTGCGCTGCCGCTGCTGCAAGCCTGCTTGCTGCACGTCCCGGCGTCCATTGACGTCAACGCTGCCAAATCGCACATGCAACAGGACGCAACACGCAACACGCAACGGCACAGTGCTCCGTCCAAGTGCTATTTATTAACTGGGCCGCTGCTAGGCTCCTGGAACTAAAGATCCTGCTTGGGGGAACGCTCAATCCACCCCGCCAGAAGCCATCTTCGCACCCCACCTTAAGACCTGATACTCTCCCCCTTCTTCGAGATCATCGACACTCCTCTTCTTCCCAACTCCTTCGTTTTTTCTCGCTGCGATCTGCCGGAAATCGAAGCTCGCCAGTGTACGAGCCGTCTCACAAGCAAAACCACAACCGAGCAAACACACATCACCAGACACAATGCAGGCAATCAAGAGTGCTTTGCCAACGCACCTCAAGCCGAATCCAGAGGACAATGGATTCGAGCAGCGTCACCACGGCAAGACCCGCAGCCACATGGTGAGTGCTTGATCAATTCATTTCTGTGAATCATTGTCTGGGAATCTTGCCCGGACATGCTTGCTTTTTTTCCTTTCCTTGTTGATTTTGGCCTACCGACCGCGATTTCAAAGCTCCGGGTGAGGGGCATGAAGCTGCGCGGGGCACAGAGCTGTCATGGACAGTTGCCAAGTCGCAAAAGGCTACATACCCCTCATAGCTGTGCTTTGGCCGTGTTAATGCGCGCACCACGCCCGCTGGTTGCTGCAACATTTGACATGATGAGCAAAAGGGCAGAAAATTAACGTCTTGGGAAAAACTAATGGCCGCGGGAGTGGCTGACGCCTTGTGCACATTGCCATCAGGTGATGGGCGGCCGTGATTGCTGCGCGCCATCGCAGGCGTTTCATCTATTCACAGCCGTCCAGCCCTGCCCATAACTGCAGCATTTGCCCTTTGCCCTTTTTCCTTTTCGCTTCAGTCCATTTTCTCTACGCCCTGATGCTGCATGCTATGCTGCCGCCGTCGTTGAAAGCCTCAAAATGTCGCGAAATAAAGATTCCAAAGAGCGCGAGCTAATCGATCACACCCAGGCCTTCGAGAACACCTCGACCAATGTCGCTGCCGCTCAGATGCGAAATGCCCTGACCAACCTCGCCGAGACCGTTGAGGACCCCAAGGAGAAGAAGGTGAGTTGAACAAGAATACAAGCAAAAAAAAAAAAAAAACAAAAAAAAAAAAAAAATGGGCGCCATGGTGGTTGCTAATGCAAATCGCTTGTTTAGCTGTTCGAGACCGAGATGGACAACTTCTTTGCCCTGTTCCGACGATACCTCAACGACAAGGCCAAGGGAAATGCGGTGTATGTTGTTGCTTCTTCCCTCCTCTCCCCTACGAATTTATACAAGATGGATTGTTGCTAACGAGGCCACAGCGACTGGGACCGCATTGCCCCTCCCGCCCAGGGCCAGGTCGTCGACTACGAGGACCTCGCCAACACCGAGTCTGTTCAGTTCCTGAGCAAGCTCGCCGTCCTCAAGCTCAACGGAGGTCTTGGTACCTCCATGGGCTGCGTTGGACCCAAGTCCGTCATTGAGGTCCGTGACGGCATGTCCTTCCTCGACCTGTCTGTCCGCCAGATCGAGTACCTCAACCGCACATACAACGTCAACGTTCCCTTCCTCCTGATGAACTCGTTCAACACCAACGATGACACCGCTGCCATCATCAAGAAGTACGAGGGCCACAACGTGGACATTCTCACCTTCAACCAGTCCCGATACCCCAGAATCTACAAGGACTCGCTGCTGCCTGTCCCCAAGTCCTTCAACTCGTCCATCACCGAGTGGTACCCTCCCGGACACGGTGACGTCTTCGAGTCGCTGTACAACTCTGGCATCCTTGACAAGCTGCTGGAGCGTGGCATTGAAATCATTTTCCTGTCCAACGTCGACAATCTGGGTGCCGTTGTGGATCTCCGCATCCTCCAGCACATGGTTGAGACCAAGGCCGAGTACATCATGGAGTTGACCAACAAGACAAAGGCCGACGTCAAGGGTGGCACCATTATCGATTACGAGGGGTCTGTCCGCCTGCTGGAAATCGCCCAGGTGCCCAAGGAGCACGTCAACGAGTTCAAGTCCATCAAGAAGTTCAAGTACTTCAACACCAACAACATTTGGTTGAACCTCAGCGCCATCAAGCGCGTGGTGGAGAACAACGAGTTGGCTATGGAGATTATCCCCAACGGCAAGACCATCCCCGGCGACAAGAAGGGCGAGTCAGACATTTCCATTCTCCAGCTCGAGACCGCCGTCGGTGCTGCCATCCGCCACTTCAACAACGCCCACGGTGTCAACGTTCCCCGTCGCCGATTCTTGCCCGTCAAGACCTGTTCCGACCTGATGCTGGTCAAGTCTGACCTGTACACGCTCAAGCACGGCCAGCTCCAGATGAGCGCCGCCCGTTTCGGCGATGCTCCTCTGATCAAGCTGGGTGGCGACTTCAAGAAGGTTTCAGACTTCCAGAAGCGCATCCCCTCCATCCCCAAGGTGCTGGAGCTTGACCACCTCACCATTACCGGTGCCGTCAACCTGGGCCGTGGCGTGACGCTCAAGGGCACAGTCATCATTGTCGCGACCGAGGGAAGCACCATTGACATTCCTCCCGGGTCGATCCTCGAGAACGTTGTCGTGCAGGGTAGCCTGCGTCTGTTGGAGCACTAAGATGCGTCGTTCATTTTTTCCTTGTCACTTATTTATCCCCCAAAACAAAATACCCAGTGCTCCAGGCTTGGAATTTATCGTCGTATCTACTATTAGTATTTCCCCATTTTTATGTGCTGGCATATCGAGCGGAGTTGGGGGACGAGCCCGAATAATGAACAATCAGTTGGGAGATGGCGGTTGATCAAGATCAAGCAAACAATCAAGCAAGCAAATCAAGCGAAAGAAAAAAAAAACATGTTAGTCAAGGAGGAACAGATGGGTGGACTGATGGAATGTGTAGGACATTTATGATTGTCCCGATGACAGCGTCGGCATTTTGTAAATACAGCTATTAGGGCCCTGGTAATTGATACAATGAGTTGGTACCCATTTGGCGATGAGCAAAAGGCTCTGTTTTTCGGTGACTGAAATATGCATGGAATGTTTGATAAGAGCAGGTCTCCATGATGTCGACGATGAAGCGAATCGCTTGTCCAGAACAACAGGTAGGTAATACTAATAGGTACCTATGCAGCGAATTCTGGGTCTCATATGCCACTGATAAAAGTGCGCGTCAAGTACAGAGGAGATGGCGAGTTTGTCAATCTAGACGCTGCTGTAGATCTCGCGATTTGTCAATGATAGCTCCCTCCACTATAGGTATGCCAATCTGGATGGAGCAGGTCATCTGGACTGCGAGATTCGGGAGATGTTTCGGCGATCATGACGCTTTGGCCGAGGTTGTCTGGTGGAACATTATGGAGCGGTGCGGCTAGAGAGAGACAGACATGGGCGCGTTGACTTTGTTTAATTTGATTTTGAAAGCGGGCAGAATGCTCCGTGGGACCAAGACAGAATGGAGTTGAACCTCTAGCGGCGAATGGGTTCTGCTGCTACACCACTACAACGACGAGCATCTATCAATACAAGTACTAGTAATACTAATTTCCTTGTCATCTCTTTCGCATTGCATGTAATACATGTCATTTCCCCAGATACGCCGCAAATTGACATGCAGGCGCCGTGGCGAGCGTTTGACCAGCAGCAAAGCCGGTGTGGAGTCCCCTTTGTTAGGGATAGGGGAGATTGCCTATCGATTGCTTACTCCACACGAAACGTGAGACAAAACAGAAAGCTGTGCAGGGGGCGCGAGAGAAGCCAATGGTGAGGCGGGCTTGGCTTTTGGCTGATGGCTCTTTTGGAGATTGCGGGGATGGGGATGGTGCTTGGGACAGGGTTGGAGGCAAGACAGGGGGAGAGTGACTGCATTGGATTGAAGTGAGGCGAAGGGGGCTACTGTATCGCATCGGGGAAGAGAGAGAGAGAGAGAGAGAGACAGAGAGACAGAGAGACAGAGAGAGAGAGAGAGTAGGATGACGAGAGATGCAGGAGATGAGGTAATAAGGGGGGCCTGGGGAATGAGGCTCTGGCCGGGCTTTTGTGGTTTTGCCTCTGTCTGGTGTCCTTGCTAGTAGTAGTTGATTGATGTTGTGATGCGTGAGGAATGGACGAGCACAGCCTCGATGCCTTGGTTGGGACGAGAGGGGAAATGGACGAATGAGCGAAAACGGAATACGCCGAGCTCTTTTGAAGTCGTCGTTGCACTTTTGAAGCCAAAGTGCATGATGGAGAAGTCGGGAAAGTGGAAGCATGATGATGGGATGCAGACGATGATGTAAGTTGGTTACGTGTTGGAGGGGTGGGAGGGCAGCCTGCAGATCGCACAATTCAGAGTTTTGGCTATGCGACTCTGCAGTCAGGATCATGCCTGTTGCTCGCTCATTCGTCGGGATATAGTATGGGCAAAAAGAAGAGAGAGAGAGGTTGATGACAGCTTCGTCTTTAACCTCGAGACCTAGGCAAGCTGCAGAATGGCTGTGTGGAGAGGCAACGGGCTGTGCAGCAAGACAATGCATGCGGGCTGATGCTTGGAAAACAAGAAACTTTAGGCAGTGATGGGGGAAATCCAAGCATAACCGGCCTCTCATTCTCTGTGAGTGTGTGTCGAATGGGCTGCCGAGCTGATTGCGAAAGGCGGACGGTATAAAGGCGTTTTGGCCATGGAGATTGCCCGTTTGGGCATGAGCCGAGGAGCCAGGGGTGGCTGATTGGACTTTTGCGCCGCTGGGGAGCCACTTTTTTCTTTTTTTGCAGAGGGGGTCGGCTGTTGTTTTAGGGGAGAGGCTAATGCTAATGGCGCTGTGATGATGTGTTGAATAGTCTGGGACGAAGGCGCATTTTCGGTATGGAGACGGATGCAGGTTGGTAGCTGCTGTGCTGTGTTCTAGGCCGGGGAGGGCGGTTCGGGGTGGGAACAAGAACAAGCTTGAGGGAAGAGAGAGAGAAAAAAAGAGAGAGACACAAACTGTGTGGTTAGAAGCGGGTTTTCTTGCCGTCCTGTATGGATGTTTCTTTTTAATTGCGGTGGAGAAAGGCTGTGGTGTAACTGAACGCGCGCGGCTGGGGGGGCTGCGAGTCCTGCTTGGTGCGGTACAGTAAGAAGATGAAGGATGAATACGTGTTGGCAGTAGAGGGGAAAAAAAGGGACAAGAGTGAAGAAAAAGAAGCTTTCTGCTGGTGACGATACTGGTGCCCGCTGCGCAAACTCAATGGCGATTAGAATCCCGTATTTGAGCCGTTGTGGCGATCGCGCTATTGGGGGTTGCAGTGGCCACAGCTGGGGTGGTGCCGCGCTCGCCACGGCTATTGGACGATGGCTCTGCATAAGATGATCATTTTGTTTCTTCGATTTTTTTTTTTTCCTCTGTGGTGCTTGGTTGGCTTTTATTACTCCAGTCTAGCGAGAAGCTTTGCTGTGCCTGTAAGCGAGGCGTCCGTAGGATTGCGGGAAAAGGACGCCTCTTTTGTTCTTTCTGCGCGGATGGATGGATGGATGCGTATGCATATGCATTCATGTAGTACCTATATGGTGTTTAGTTGCGTCGCTTCACGCTGTGCAGGCGGCCATTTCAGGCAGACTTGCTTCTGTCTACTATTTTTCATCTGTTTCCCCTCGCTTGCCGTTGCAGCGGGAATTGGAATGACAGCCCAATTTGCTTTGCGTGTCATGCCATGCCCAGTCCAAGCCATTTCCCGGGGGCTGCACAAAAGCTTGGCCTCTGAGTGCCTGATTAGTCGCGGGGCCCTGGCTAATAGCGCTTGCGAGCTATCTGGCCTAGCGCTGGCGGGCTGGAGCTCGTCCGCTGGACCAGGGGCCGCGGCCGCTGATTGGGCGGCGCCGGAGCTTGTGCCAGGCCCTGGCGCTGTGCCTCGCCCCATGCAGACCTCCAGCTTCTGCACTGACATTTGAGGAGCAGCACAGCATCCCGGGAAATGCGATCGCTAAACAGGGCCCAGAGCGGTTTTCTAGCACTCGACTCTCTCTGCTCGCTGCTTCGGCCGCCCCTCTAATTCCACCGGCTGGGCCCCCTGTTGCTGGGAATGGAGCTAGACTCTCAATTCCAACGCCCGCTCCACTCCTGACCGATGCTCCTCTGGGCTCTCTCCAAGAGCTTTAATTACCCTTTGCCGTCCTGCCTCTGCGCCTCTTGTTTTTCTTTTTCTGATTCTTGCTTTCTGTCATCCCGCGCCTGATCACTCGCTTTGTAGGCCCAGTTTCATTTGCAAGTAAGTGCCTGTTTTGTTTGCCTTGACAATTCGTGTTACTGCCTTTGTCGTGCTGCCAAGCCCCCCCATCTAAGCGGCATCTCATCTCGATCCATTTACACGGGATCGTCTGTGTGTCTGCGCTCAGCTATACCCACCCCTGGCCTATCTCGTTCGCTCTCTTTCCATGTGTCTCGCCGTTTGGGAAGAGGAAAAATAAAGATGCCCCCTATTTCTTGGGCCGCTCGCTTCGAGGCCTCCCCTCCTTGCGGCGGTTGATGCGGCACGGCAGCATGCGAGAGACGACGGTGGAGAGGCAATCGATAGTTCCAGCGATGGTGGAAAGCACGGCCGTTGTGCGTCTGTCAGCCAGCTGGACGCGTGCCTGGCAGCCGTAACGGCTTAGCTATTTTTTGCCTGCTTCTGGTTTTTTGTTTTGTTTTGTTTTGTTTTGTTTTGATGTTTTCTTTTTTCTTTCATTTCACATTCCTCTCCGAGCAACCGATCTGCTGCGAGAAACTTGATCTTTCCTCCACCAACATACCAGACAAGACCTTTTTGCTTTGTGTCATCGACGAGCCGAGACAGCCTGACTAACCAAGTCCAACCTGCCAGTTAAAACGATTCGTTTCGTCTCTCGTTCAGACTCTATTCTTTAACCGTCCCTTTTTACGCTTTCAAGATGAAGTACTCTGTCGCTGCCGTCTCGGCCTTTGCTGCCGTTGCTCTTGCCAAGCCCTCCTTCACCAACCTGTCCTTCGACGTGGAGGTTGGCAAGCCCTTCACCATCACCTTTGCTGGCTGCGCCTCTGGCTGCGACATTGAGCTGCAGACTGGTTCCAGCAAGGACCTGAAGGATGTCAAGGTCCTCGCCAGTGAGTTGAGCGAAATCTGCGTTGCCAAGAATGAATGCTGACAATGGCGATAGCTGGTGTGACCGGTTCTTCCACCACCGTGACTCTGGACAAGATCCCCTCTGGCACCTACAACTTCAAGATCACCGACTCCAACGGCGAGAGCAACTACAGCGCCCAGTTCCCCGTCCAGGGCGACGTTGCTGCCAGCGCCAGCGCCTCCAGCGCCTCATCCGAGACCAGCGCCAAGGAGACCAACACGGCCACCGCCGCTCCCACTTCTACCGCTGCTTCCTCCTCTGCTGAGAAGTCCACCACTCTTGTCAAGTCGACCACCGCTCACACCACCGCGGCCTCAAACAGCACCACTGCTGCTCCCACCAGCCACTCTGCCACTGCCAAGCACAACTCTACCAGCTCTGCTCTGACAACTGGTGCTCCCACCACCACTGGTATGTATATTCTCAATCCTCGACGAAACGAGACATGTTTGTCTCGCACAAGCTTCGCTTCGGATTTCGCTAACCAAGTTTTGCCTTGCTACAGCCGCTCAAACCACCGCTGCCAAGACCTCCTCAAAACCCGCCGTCACCACTGTTCCTCCCGGAAGCGCTGCTGGCCGTCTTGCCTCTCCCATCGCTCTCGTGGCCGGCGTTGCCCTGGCCATTGCCTTCCTCTCTTAATTTTGTGGATAGCAAAGTTCGCTTGGGGGAGCGGGAAGAGCCCCTCCCTAATGTTTTTATTTTGCGCATTAAGGCTTTCTTCTTTGGTACCCGGTTAAATTTAATATCTTGAGGCAAGATTCTATATGTTGTTTTTTCTTCATACAGCAGGGCAGCTTGTTAGGGAAACGGAGGGTTGGTGGCTGAGGGATGTACAAGTCCCGGCCTCTTGTCAACTTCTTTTTTTTTTCCCTCATATCTAATGACGATTGTACGGAAAACTACCTAAACTTCTTTTTGACGATAATGTCAGCCCCTGCATGTACTCTAGTGGTAATTAATGCATTATATCCCCCTTTTTCTTCTTCTATTTACTTGCTCTACAACGAGATTTTCTTTACGATGAATGTGAATTGTTGTCTGCAGTCAATTTGCGTGCTTTTTACGTAGCATGTTGTACAGTAGAGCATTATGGCTTGAAAGACGTGAGACTAGATCTAGTGCTCGCTTCCTTGTCTTCCTTGGCGGTGAGGTGAAACCGAGCCACACGGGATGACGGCGGCTCGATGCAGGAACTGCAGCCCGGTTTGATAAGCTGACGCAAGGGGGCTGATTCTTGTTTTGTCTTTTTTTTTTTTTTCATTTATCTTCGGATCGTCAGCCGAGAAACAAGGCTAAAAGGTAGCAAACCGGTGGTTCCCTCGTGTTTTTAAAGCTCGTGTTCGATCCGATTGAGTTTTTTTTGGGGATACGAGGCGCGCGCACGATCGATTGCGTGGGACTCTTCTCTTAAAAGGGGAGGAGGAGAAAATCGGAGGTTTTTTTTCTGACGCCTGGCGTAGATTTGGGGGTTAGGGCCTTGCTTGTGTCGTATCCCTGCAAGGGGGGCCTTTTTTTTTATGTGGACTGACTTTTTCGTCACGTACATGGGGCCGGAAGAGAATAGAGTACGTCGGATGGTGGGTTTTGGGCGTCAATCGGGTTTATTTGTTATTAAATTGATAGATGCCTGATTGCTTTTTGAGTGACTGATGGTGTGTTTCACGGGCTGTTGTCGTGTTACATAAGGAAGGATGATGGCCTCGGGCGGAAAGCATAGAGAGCTGAAGCAGAGCACAAGTGATGATTGGGGCCAAGGACATTGGATTCAAGTATGTAGGAATCGATACTGCTATTGATGCTGTGTGATGTGATTGATCTACCTATCTCAGTCTCTAAGCTAATGTTCAATCTATAGAAATACATGTGTATGGTCCAGGGTGGGAAAAGGCCTCTCTTGCGCCATCTTCTTCGTGAGAATCGCGGTTTCTTTTTCTCTTTTTTTAATCAATTGATACCTATCCTCCGGGGTTAAACAAAGGAAAACAAGGAAAACAGAAAACAAAGCTGCCTTGGCTTAGCTTAAGTCAGACGATGGCCGGTTATCGTTGACTAAGCCAAGCATAAGGAAGGAAGCAGCGTTCTAGAAAATACAGGGGAAAGAAGCTGTGAGGAAAGACCGGTGTGCAAAGTGCAAATCGCCGACCGGCATTCTCATCACCGCTTCTTCATTGTCGTCTCTCGTCTTCCTTCTCATTCTTGCTCTTCATCTTTTTTTTTATATTTGTTTGGGCTTTTGTATGGTCCATATCGATGAGACTGTTTCAGATGCCACTGGAGTCGGTATAGCTTCGGCTGTTGAGTTGCTATATATCGAATGACATCGTTTTTGGTATGCTCGTCTCATCGTCCGACTCGATTGTTTTCGAGTCGGTTGTTCTTGGCTATGTTACTGATCCTTGGCCCAGGATCCCACATAGGAGAGATTGATAGCGTCACAGGCTTTGCTGCCTGAGCTTCCTGGGTGCTTGTCTTCTGGCTGCTGGGATGGAGCTACCTTGTCGGCGTTGCTCGTCACCTCCACGTCGTTGGAGGTTGCGAAGTCGTCCGCCTTGTGAGCATTCGAGGCTGAGTCGCTGCCCAATGCTTTGAGGGCTTCGACGTTTGTTTCGATTAGACCACCCTCGGCTTGGCCAACGGTGTTGTTGAACGCAGCTGCGTCGGCATTAGAGACAGTAGTCTGACTGCCAATGGTCTCGGGGCCAGCTTTACTTTGACGTGGGATACACTCCCAGTCGCTTCCCGGGAGATAGGGATTCTCGAGAGCGCTCATCACCGTCTTGGACGGGCCACGAATCGGTGCAGCCATCTTCTGAGTGGTGGGAGGTTGTGGGCTTCGAGAGGTGGATGCCTGAGGCAGATCGAAAGACTGTAGGTAGGAAGCCACCGCGGTAATGAGAGCGCGATGGGCGTTTGGGAAATATTGAAATGCGTTGGCGTGGGTTGAAGGAACGACGAGGGCGCGTGCTGCAGGAAAGGAGCGTGTGATGTCTGCTGTCAAGAGGTCAGATGGCAAGAGGGAAAGAGGGGGAGAGCCGTGGGAATTTATACCTGCGCCCTCGCCCGATGGCAAGGCGAACGAGCCTGGACACGAAGCAACTGGTGTGATCGGCTCGACTTAGCGCGGAAAGAAGAAAATGCTGAAGTAAGTGGCATACGATCATTGGCGGCGGTCGCCTCGAAGAAGGCGTGCAAATACTTACCCCTGTGACGGAGAGGCTTGGGGTGGGAGGGGACGGGACGCATGCACACTACTACCTACCCAAGTACCGATGACTTGTCCAGCAGCTGGGACCGCTAGAAGCAACTTGGGGACGACTCTTTGCAAGGTGCTTTGGCCAACGGACCATCAGAGGTGGCTGGAGTAGCTGCCAGACCGAGGTGACGTCCGAGCTATGCGCCAAGAGTCAGGCAAAGGGCTGATGAATCTGGACAACACAGCACCGTTCAAGGGGGGTGAGCAAGAGGCGATGCACCTGGATAGAGACGGCTTACCCTACGTACAACAACAGCCCTGCTCGGTTGGGCGTTCTGCCAGCGAACTCGTCTCAGCAGAGCCCAGCATCGGCTCGGGGGTCTCGAGAGGGTACGTCTGACTGCAAGTATTGGCAGCTATCCTTGTCGGGAGACTGAATGCCGCTGAAGCCAGCCATCCTCTTGGCAGTAGCAGAGGCTTGACTTGCTTGCGGCCAATCCGATGCTGGCTTTCGAGAGAACTATTCTTGGCCATTCTTTGCGCTCTTCTTTGGCGTTGAGTGTTCCCCATTTGGCTCTCCCATTAGCAGGACGAGGCTTTGCATCTGGTGGCTCCAGATCAATGCTACCTTGGCGTGCTCCCTTGCGGAAACCGATAGCCTGCTCTGTCGCTAGGCAGCGATGGCGTCTCTTTCGGTTCTCGCCCGACAAACTGAGGAGATGTTCGAAGTGCTCTTGCGTGGTAGCAAGAAAGAAAGACCGATGAGGGAATTAGTTTTCTCCCCGAGCTACTTGGCCAGAGCCTCAAATTCCCCAACCCCTCAGCCTGTCCTGCAGGATATGCAGCTACCGTGGGTGTGCATGCTCATCTAAACAGGTACCTGTGGCTGCAGCTCATCTGAACAGGTACCTGTGGCCGCAGGGGGTTCATGAGACGGGTCAAAAGCAGAGCAGCGTACCGGGCTTCAGTAATCGGCGATGATCATGGCAGGATTGCATTTACATTCAGCTGGTCGCTCACCGCAGTTTTGGAGGTTTGCCGCCCGCAATCGACTTGTGTGTGTGACACGAGCAAAAAAGTCGGGCTCCCTTATGCATACCGCCTTGCTGGGCCGTCGCTGATGCCGCCGCCGCTTGTGTTTCTATTCTCAGTACCCAATTGGAATTAACACCTGCTATTTGCATTTTCATCTAGCATACCGTATCGATTTGTCATAGCCAAGCACTCGGGCTCTGTCTTAACGCGAGCAGAGATACTTGCATGCGCTCGCTCGTTTCAGCTGAAGGGCAGACATCAATGCTCCTTGCAAGGATGGTCAAAGATAAACAATGACAGCTCTGCCAACCACTAGCATCACACCCACTCCATTGGGCCACAGCTGCCCTTTTCTCACGCTTCTTTCTCATGCGTCAGACCCGGATAGCTTCGAGATCCCGTGCGCCAGTCGGCACAGTGGCCGGGGCAATCTTGCGGGCGTGTCTCTGGTTCCTGGCCTACTATCCCGCGGTCTCGAGCGATCCAGCCCTGGAATCTAGATTACTAGGCCCCGACGGCCACTATTGTTGAATGGACGAGCTGGCAAACGAGATTTCATTGGCGGGCGCCTTCTAATCTGCAACAGGGGCTGTCGAGCGCCATTTCTTTAGAATTCTAGAACTCCAAGGCGACATGAGAGATAACTTCCATGCCCAATGCCTACAGGACGTTGGAAGCACACGGCCAGTGACCTATCACGGTAGAGCGTGAACGCCAGCGATTGTAGTACAGACCAATAGACGGCCGCCGACCAGTCATGCCAAATTCTTCGAGAAAGATGATCTCCTTCTAGCGCGCTGCGAGAACTCGCTGCCCAGGCGGATAGAACACGGCTAATTACACAGGCATCCCTGGTTCAAAATCGCGAACAGGTGGTTGAGACCCTCTCTTTCCGACCACTTGTCTGTCCGGAGCAGATCATCTATGGTGGAGGTTTTCCCAACGTTCGCTCTAGGTTTCTTTTACGTGAAGAGGTTTTCATCCGAGCCAAGATTTGGTACCATTTCTTCGGCTTGCCTGAGAGTGAAAGATGTACATTTGAGTGCTTTTTTTTCTTGTTTTCTCTTCCTTGGCGTCTATCTGCTGCGTGTTCTCTGTTTCGGCTAGCCGCTAGACTGGGACCCAATCATGTCTTGTTAACCCAGTACGCCTTGCAGCTTGTTTACGTATTCCTATTCGCACGTGTGTACATGAGTACGCGTGTGCCTGTCTCTTACTATTCGTATTGACTTGGCCGGTACCACGGGAGTTCATGACTCGTTGTCCAAAGCGGCCAGAGCTTGGTCCAACGTCTTGCCCGTGAGCCTATTGTTTTGTTAATTGGTGGTCAGCATTTGGCTTAATCCTACCCCGTCGGTGGGTGAGTTGTGATAGGGGCTGCGGTGGAGCGGGACCTACTTCTCGAACACGTCCTGGTACTTGGCCGCAGTCTCTTTGACGACGGCTTCGGGAAGCTCGACCTAGGACGAGGAGCACCAGCAGGTTAGTCATATGTCGGTGCAACGAGGAGGGGAGGAAGAAGCGCGAGTCAAGACATGGAGTTTTCCGTTCGGGATTGTTTCACTCGATGTGGGGGGAGTGGTAGGGCTTGGTGAATTCGGTGGCCCTGGAGGGGGTGTGCGACTTACATCCGGCTTGCCCTTGAGGCCGTTGCTGGTGAGGTAGTCCCGAACGTACTGCTTGTCGTACGATGGGGCTTCGACGCCGGCTTTCCACTCGGCGGCATTCCAGAACCTTGAGCTGTCACTATTGAGGAAAGTCAGTATACGCCTAGGACTCCTTGACAGTTATGATAGGGCTTGGCACAGCCGGTGGGAGGATTCCTTGACCGGGGTTGACATACGGGGTCAGGACTTCATCGACCTGTCACACGTTAGTCCTATGTCTGCGACTATTTTTTGGGAAGACAACAGTGGCCGCTCCTAAAAGTGGGGAGGGCGCCTCACCAGAACAACTTCATCGGTGGCCTCGTCCAGGGCGAACTCGCTAAGGATTCATGTTAGCGTCTGAAGGACACCGAGATGTGATTCAGCACGTGAGGAGCATTGCATCTCCAGGGGTTGCGAGCCGTGTAGCAGCACTATAGAGAGAGGCTGGGAGGTGACAAGTTACAACTCACAACTTGGTATCAGCCACAATGATGCCACGTTCACGGGCATAAGCGGCGGCGGCGCTGTACACCGAGAGACTCAGCTCTGCAATTCGAGCGGCGTACTTTTCGCCGACAATCTTGACAGCCTGCTCGGGGGAGATGTTCTCATCCTTCTCTCCGGCTGGGGCCTTGGTGGAAGGAGTGTACTGCCTGGGTATTAGCTTGTGGCTTTTGTTTCCGCCTCGTATGGACGTGAAGCGCCCCTGTTAGGACGTTGGTGGCGTCGAGTTGCGTGGCAGGGCATAGTAGAGAGGAAGCCATGTGATTTGTGATACTCATAGATGGGAGCAACAGGGACAAGGGAACAGTGATTGGGTGTGGTTGCACGGCAACTTACAATGGGTCCGTTCGGGAACGCGCCGCATTTCTCAAGCCCAGCCGGCTGGGGGATGCCATGGACAGTGCCGTGGGCGACGCTGGAAGCCGGGGTTTGTCAGCTCGTCTCTTCTCCTTCTTCTGGTTGGGTCACATCGGGAGATGGCTGATTGCCGAAATTCGCGATGCCGGGTGCAGAATAGCACGATGAGAAGGGGGGGGGGGGGGGGTTGCAGGATGACCCTCAAACTTACTACTCGCTCCATGCGCTGCCGGTGATGTAGCCTCTCACAATAGCTTCCTAATGGAGCGAATATCAGAATCTGTCACTTTCTTTGCACGGCGACGAGGCCCTAGGAGCAACTTGGCTGCTTTGACTTACAATGGGGAACACCTTGAGCTTGCGGCAGGTCATGGTTCGTCCGCGCAGCAGACTGCGTTCCTCGGGCGTCAAGGGAGCTGAGGCCGGGGCCGACAGGGATAGCAGGTGGTGTTTCAGGCCGGGCACCCTCTGCTCGAGCACGGAGAACCAATGGGCCGAGATCTGGGTCAGGATGAGGCCCTTTTGGGGCACGCCATTGGCGAGGACGACGTCGTAGGCCGAGATGCGGTCGGTGGCCGTGAAGAGGAGGGTGCTGGCGTCGAGGTCGAAGAGGTCGCGGACCTTGCCCTGGGAGAGCTTGGGGAGGGCGTGGAGGGAGATGGAGGTGATTGCTGGGGGAGACGACATGATGCCTTGTCTTTTGTTTTGTGTTATAGAGAGCTGTGAGGTCGTTGATGAGTGAGTGGATAAGTGAGCTGAGGTTGAGTGACTAAGAGTGTAAGTCGCTTGGTGATGAATAAATTTTGCGATGTGGGGACTTGGGCGATCAGCTAGTCGCCGATTGTGGCGCTGGAACCAGAGTTGTATCCGCACGTGAAGGAGACTGCGCGATCCTTTGATGCTTGATTCCTGCTCGTGATTGTCTGAGCCTGGTATCCGTGAGGAGAAAAATAGACAGGAGCTGTATTGTTGTTGTGCATCGGACAGTGCACCCGTTTGAGCTGAGACAAGCAGCAACAGCTGTGTTGCGTCATATGGAACCGGAGCTTGGTCCGGCCGTGGGGATTCCGTTCGGCATCTCCACTTGAGCGCCGTTGGGCTTTTGTTTGCTCGGTAAGCTGACATTGCGGGATTGATGGAGCTTTCGCTTGAGATGCAATTACTGAAACTCGCGACCACTGATGTAGAAAAGCCGTCGTAGTAAGTGCCAAAGCATAAACTACCCACTTAAGACGACAATGGGAGCAACAGATGCTGACATAGCGTTGGACAGCCCATCACATGTCACAAAGAGAGCTGGCTCTGATAATATCTGCAGTTTGCTACGTAGAGTGCATTCTGTACACTTACTTGCCGAGCTCCAGTCTGTAACAAGCAACGCAAATCATGACCAATAGTTTACTCTTCCAATGTCCCTTCAAACAATAATCTATCGTCTGCGTCCCATATCCCGTCGGACAATACATCTTTTGCGTCTCGCATTCCAAACATGGATTCGCACCACCCATAGCCGCCTGGATGAATGATATCCGCATAGTCGACCAAAACACTATTCGTCCAATTCTTGGCTAGGGTTGAAGAGCCAAATGACAAACCAACGTGATACATGAAATCTGCCACCTTCTCTACAGCCAATGGCTCGTTTTCGCCCCCGTTGATGAACTCGTAAACAAGTGCAGTGTATTCCATATCAGCTTCCATGTACCTCCTGATCTTCTCAATCTTCACATCGGGCGGCCTTAAACTAGAATGCAGACTTTTCCACGTTTTGCTGTGTAACTTCAGCCAGCCGTAGCATTCTGCCATGCGTGGCAGTGACGATATGCGCCGCATAAGCCTAGTTTGGCCTTCCTTTGAAATGCCCTGTTCGCGTCTCGAGTCGCTTTTCTCTTTGCAAAAGAGTAATGGTTTTTCCTAGCCTCCTCTTTTCCTTTGGGCTCGTCGAGCACAAATACTGGATATGATGCGATCGAGGCGCGCACCATCTAAAGGACGGCGTTGTTCTGGCACTCTCGCTGCAAGGCATAGTAGTGTCCCTCCGATTCGGGCGGAGCTTGATCCCAGAACTGTTGTACAATGAGCGAGAATACCAGGTAAGCCAAGGTCATTGATCCTCACCACTTTCAATGCGTATGGCCCTTCTGTACCAAATCGAACTTTCCACACGCAGCCGTCCATTCCGTATCCCAGCCGCGACTCAAATATAATGTCATTGGGATTGAAAACACACTTTCGGAGTCGCGGTTGTCGGAAGTATTCTTTCGTATACTGAGGGGGCCCCGTCATCGGCTGCTCATCGAGGAATGGCTTTATAATCTTGTGTTTGCGGCGACGTTCACACGTTGCCGACGACTCTATCGACATTTTCTCTCCGTATTTGTTACCCTGTTCAATTATTGGTATAAAGGACACGTTGAAGCATGAAGAAGAGAATGCTAAGAGGCAAGCAAGATTCTACATGGACGGCGCTAATGGGCCGCCACCGATACGCGATCCTGCCGCGCTACCTGGCACAGTGACTGGACGGTGATCGCGACGCCCTCAATACACCCCGCCAATAAGCGTTCCACTTGACTGTCCAGTCAACTCGTCGACTCGATCTAATAGCCTTTCTCTGCTCACAAGAACATGCGGGAAAGATGACAAAGTCGGATCATCTTGACGGCTTAAACCCGAAAGCTATTATCAGTGCCACAGACCCTATGGTCTGGAATGAAGTTGACCATGTATTAAAGTTATTCAGGATATTGCACAATAGAGAGGCGTTAAGTAAATATATATGCCTTAACCTACCGCGAACTTGCTTAGTTTAATCATTGACTGTTGGGTGTTCACGCGCTCTAATCTCGTGGAAGGAGTTAACTATAGACGGGCTGCCAAGGGCTCTAGACTTGCTAGACTTGCTAGATTTGCTAGATTTGCTAGATTTGCTAGATTTGCTAGATTTGCTAGATTTGCTAGATTTGCTAGATTTGCTAGATTTGCTAGATTTGCTAGATGATATGCCTAGATCTAGTTCCATAAACTCGGCTTAATTAGACGGTCTTAATAACCCTGTCCCTGGAGACGCTATACTAAGCAAAAAGTGGTCGCCAGATACCTATGCAAAAAGCTAAATCGTCAGATATAGAGATAGAATAGTAACACGCCATGACCCAAATCCACTTATGTAGAGCTAAATGTACTCCTAGGTATAATCATATATAAAAAAAAAAAATGAATGCTCTGTAATTCTGTCAAACACAGTAAGATCGGTTGATTCAGCTATTACGAGCTCACGTTCTTGTCAAAAGTACCTGCCCATATCAATGTCCAAGCCATACCAGATCCCCAGTAGCACTACCGATATTGGGCTTTCAGCGGTTTGCGTTGTTATGGCTGATGCAACACACAACCTCCACGCATTCTCCGTAGATACAGCGGTATTTTTTTCTGCATAAACCAAATTCCTGAGCTTGATGCTCTTAAAGATTTCCTGGTTCAGTCTCATCATGCTGAGACGTACAACATGATTATGCTTGATTGAAACGAAGATAACATAATTCGATATATGAAAAGGCTCGCTAAGCTTGGATTGTTTTACTATGTATGGCAATAGGAGTCAGGTATTCGCTTCGCCTAGTAGTTGCATTACCGATTGCCACATGAACAATACTATATTTGACATCGTCAAGTATTATTTTCAATACATTGTATTACTACGTAACCTTCGTCAGAGGTGTAGCTGTCTCGACTCTCCAGGAGTAGAACGATCAGATTTATTCAGGGAATTCACCTAGATCCATTTCAGATTCGACAAGCTGCCTTGTTGAGTAAGTAGCTTCCTCAATCCATATATTCCTGACGTCACGAACTTTGGTCCTGATTTACTTGTGCTTTCAGGAAACTTTAGTCATAACCTTACGAGTAAGTATCACATTTGTGGGAGCTGAGGTTGGCTGTGTGAGGATCTTGGCGTCAGCACTAGAACTTTACAGCTCGAAGACAACGATGCAGTAACAAAATAGTATTTAGCCAAAACCAGGGCTATTATGATTTAGAATGAAATAGGAATTCTATGTGGTGGGATATCGCTGAATACGAAGTTTCAACGTCATATCTTGATTCTGCATGGAAAGCTCCCTGTTCCTAGTTTGGGGTATCAGCTAAGCTTGTAAACATCAAAAGCCTCGAACAGATATATAAACTATCTCATCTCCTCACTAAATTCTATATCAGTACCAAAAGCATCGAAACAGGAACAATCAATCTTTCTTATAAATCATTTTCTTCACTCTTTCACCAATAACTATGCTAGTTCTTCAAGCTATTACATCCGCTCTCCTCTTTGTTGGAACAGCTTCAGCTTCCGCTATCGATTTCTCTCTGAGAGACGGAGCTGTGAACCTTGCAAAGAGAGACCAGAAGCTCACTGTTTCTCACTGTACCGGATGTCTCGCCGGCCCTGGAGGGGGTACGAGCTGCGTCAACAACTGGTATGTCCACTGGGGTGATGACAAGCTTGGCTCATGGTAAGTTTATGTTCTGTCAGCAGAAATTGCTGTATTCTATCTAGTCCTATAAGAGGGAAAAGGGAAAAGACTGTACTAAGCGAGAGGTTGTAGCAACGACAGTAGCTTCTTGTACCATGATTCATCCTGTACTGGCCAAATGTCTACGCCGTCCGGTACTGGTGACTTGTCAGAAAGCAATTGTGGTGCAGGACAAGATCAAGTGTTCGCAACTGTCAATGCTGGCGGGAACACAAACACTTGCTATAAAGCTGCTGGCGATTGTAGCAATTTTTGTGGCGAAAACTATGCCTGCGAGCTGCTACAGCCCATAAATGAAGGCGAATATTTCTTGACCAGAATGGAAAACTTTGTATCCCGCATCATCTTGCTATTCTCAGTAGAGGGGCAAAGAAGTGATATGTGGAACAGGGGTCTATGTCTGGTTCATCTATGCGTATATATGATATACATATGTAGCTTAGCTACTTTATATCTATCTTATAATTTGCAAGATTTAAGGAATTGTAGGAGAAACTCATCCAACGCTCCAGCTACAGCTTAACAGGGCCGTAAGTCTACTATAGGATTGTGATATTATTGCATATACATAGAAGTAGCAGAAGTCGCAGCCGCAGCAGTAGCCTTCGCTACAGTAAACTGCTGGATTTTGAGCTTGTGTGCTAGATAACTTTTCCGGTCTATATTGTCAGCATGTATTAAGAATTAGCAAGGCTCTTTCTATAGCTCTTGTTAGTCATTGTGTCTTAGGTAACTCTGACGACCTTACCAAGTGTATAGCGACCTTATGCAAGAATTGCTTGTAGCCTGATAGGATTGATCTATTCACAGGCATCTATTAGACGCCTGCTCATTTGTTATAAGTCTTGATCTATTGTTTCAATACTGCGCTCTTAGCAATAAGAAAGGCCCAATTGATGGTCATTATGGATATCCACTTTTGCATCTCTCGGCGAGTGGAAGCCAAAGCCGCTGGAGGATTGAACGACCATTCCCAGCTCAATTTCCCTATATGGGGGAGCCAATACCCTTTATGGTGAACATGTAAAGCAGTACTTCATGCTCTTAGCCAATGCGCCGGCTGCGGCTGCAATTAATATTCCATTATTAGCCCCGGCAGCATGCAACCCTTTCTGTTCTGGTAAGCGATAAGGCGTATTACTACAAGTAAGGTGCGTGTTATCAAGGTGCTGGGAAGGCCATGTAGCTTGTTCTGAAGAAATTGAGAACTAACAAACGCGGCGCCTGCGGACTTTCAGCTGCGGATTTGGTCAAGGAAGCTGGCGAACTGCTGGGCTACACATCACAACCAGCGGAGTTTCAGGGCACTTACACGCAAAAAACTGATTTGCAATCATGTGGAGCAGACTTGTCCGATCTCATTTACAAAGAGCGGAATCCTTCGACGGAGATCAGTCAGCTAACCAATAGCTGAGCATTTGTCATTGCCTATTTGTTGCTAGTGCAAGCTGGCGGCCTCTAGTTGCTTTCTATACAGCCTAGAGTCTCCTGTGTAGCGAAGCCATATAGACTAGAAACGTGCAATTACGACGCTGGTTGGCAATAGTTACACGTCTCATACGTCAACTGCTTTCCTGGATCGTCTTATAAAATCCTCTGTCGCAGTTCCCACAAAAGCAATGCGCCGGCTATACCGATCCATTATCTACGAAATTTACACGATTGCATTTGGTTGAAGCACTTTGTTGTTATTTAACCTTGACTTCTCATTTCTCCCTCTAGCGCCATGGGCCAACCACGCATTCCTCCGACACCTGCTGAGACCAATCTCAGCGGCAAGACCGTCATTATCACAGGCGGCAATGCTGGTCTGGGGTATGAAGCAGCAAGACAATACCTTACTCTGGGTGCAAATCGCTTGATCCTTGCTTGTCGTTCTGTTTCCAGGGGCGAGGAGGCTGCTGCTTCTCTGCGTGCAGATCCCACTGTCAAAAAGGCGAATCCTGATGCTTCAATCGAAGTGTTTGAGCTCGATCTTGACGATTATCAATCTGGGCTTCGTTTTTCCAAGAAAGTAAAACAAGAAGTCAAAGAGCTCGATATTCTTCTAAACAATGGCGGACAAGTTGCGTTGGACTACAACAAAAACAAAAGTGGCCACGAGCGAAATATGCAAGGTAAGGAAATAAGAGCCATGACCGAACTTTCCCAGCGAGTACTAATTAATCTCTTTGCGAATCAAGTAAACTGCTACACTCACCTTCTCATCTCCCTCGAGTTATTTCCGCTCTTACGGTCTACTGCTGCGATTCGAGGGTTGCCATCGCGCATTACATTCACGGGTTCCGGAACTCAGATTACGCAAAACACTTTGACGAAGAAGCCCATCTCACCTGACAGCACAGTCCTCGGCCATTTTGACGATGAAGCCAACTATAATAAATATTTCCGCTACGCTGATACCAAGACTGTTGTCAACGCTTACGTCCGGCGCTTGGCTGCCTTGGCGCCCGCTGAAGTTATTGTCAACAATCCCTGCCCCGGGCTTGTGCAAACGGGATTTGACAAGAACCTGCCCTTCTATCTCAGGCTCCCGATGGTGCTTGTTCGTAGGGCTATGGGCCGTACGGTAGAAGAAGGTGCTCGGACATTGGTCTATGCTTCTGCCGTTGCAGGACCCGAGGTCAATGGCAAGTTTTTGCAGCATAACAAGGTCGATCCGTGAGTGTGATGTGGCAACTTCTTAGCCAAAAGAGTGTTTGCTGACTACAGTCGACAGAGGCGCTGCTTTTCTTAATGGACCTGAGGGAGAGAAATTCATCGATACGCTCTGGAAAGAAAGTGTGCAAGATGTTGCCGCTGTAGATCCCAGTCTAAGCTCTTATGATTAGAGCGACTTTTCGAACCCCAGAATAGGATGAGTAATAGGGTGAGATAAGTTACGTATGAAGGAAACGCTATGGTAGGAAAAGGAGCCAACAATCTGTATAATGGCCCAAGTTAAGGTCGCTTTCTCTTTCAATTCACTTTTTTTTTTGAACTTGTCCAATCTTCATTCACCTGCTCTTTCTATGTTATCCTGCGTTGCACTTAAGAATGGCAACATTTAGAGTCACTCTGATTCTTGAATGGTGTAATTACACAAAAACCTCTACTTTCTCTACACGCCTCAAACTCTCTACAGCCTATATACAAAGAGAGAGCCAATTGCGATCCATGCTGTGTAAGTGAGACATGATAGGCAAGAGATATTTATCGTTTTATTGCATACAGTGTGCTGCATAGTCATATCACAACTAAGACTAGCCTTATTAGATGGTTATTTCAGTACAGGCCCTTAAAATCTCTATTTACTGTTAGAATCATGGTGAAAAGCCGAGTGTCTATGCTCAAGAAACACTTTCGGGACTCGGGACTGGAACCAGACCAAAGTTCCAAGACAGTGAAGGTCTGGCTCGCATTCGAACAAAATAATAGTTTAAGCCATTGGATTTCATGCTCTCTAAGTTGTGGGCATCAGTTCTCGAAAGTGTCGAAGGCTTCGGGGAGGTGGGACAGGACCCTACAAGAGACCTGGCTCAGGTGCTTGTCCAGAAATTCACAGCTACAATAAACAACAATGATCGATCGAACGTTGAGATATAACAACAGGTGGGTATAAAAGTTTTGAGGTAGCTTTGCAACCTAGAAGGAGAGCAATAGCCAAAGTCAGTGGAGGATTGACGAAACAATTAGCGATTCTGACCGAAATAGGTATGGGAGACTTAATCAAAGAAATTCTTGAATCAAAATGGCACTACTATCAGCACTACATAGAGGAAAATGATATGAAGAAGCTCTTGGCTTAGTTCTTGCGACTTTGGACTTGATCCGGGTGGCTATCGAGCAGGGAGATACTTCAATTCTCATTGGTCTCCTGCTTATTTGAAGAATGGCGTTAGCAGCAGACTAGCAGAGAACCCCGACAGTCTTTCGGCAGTTGAAGATGAAGGCCTAGATACTGAGCTCATTTTCGACTTGCTGCCCGTTTGTTTCACACAGCTGAGCAGTATCAATCCAATCGTGTGGATACCCAAGACTTGGCCATTGATCACGGAGAGTATCAAATCTATGTCAAGTGGTGACCTACGGCATTTTATAGATATCGATCACTGACGTATCGAGGGAATTTAGAGAGAAGCCTGCGACACCGATTTAGAGCAGTCATTGTTGCAGATCGCCCGCGCGGCTATTCACATTGTGAAGAATGACATGCACCGAGGCGGAGAGACAAATGGAAGGCAGTCAGTAAATTGACAGACAAATTTATATCTCGGTGAGTTACGGAAGAGGGAATTTAGTCAATATAAGGTGACCTTGTCTGATGGTCATCCGTAACTTCCCCAAGTCTACAATTTATTTTACTTGGTAACAGGGGATGAAATATATACGAATAGCATAAAGTGGAGGGAGTGGATACTTAACAAAGTTGATATTGTTATGACATATACTCTATTCCGAAATAGTTATAAAGCGATTCGATGCATAAAAGAAGAAGCATGATGTTATCCAGCACCCCATTTCTATTACCCAGCCCTCTAGCTACCAATCGCCTACATGCAGGCTAATACTGCAATTGCTACTATTGCTGCTATTGCTGCTACTACAACTTTTTTTTTTTTTTTTATAAAATAATTAATTAGGTATTTTAAGTATGAAATATATGCTTTGTTGAGCTATAGCTTGGGCATTAGGTAACTTTTGCCTATAAATATTATGTATTTATGTCGTTTGGCCTTTTAAAAGTTCGATCCACCACACTGGATTGACCGGGCATTATGGAACCAGTAAGCCGGGAAATTGGCTTTCCTTGGCTCATACCACTGGCGGATATCTGCCAGGCCTGAAGGGAATATTGTTTGGGATCGGAGGTTGCCAACATCGTCTTGGCAGTCACCAGGCTTTACGGTGAACGTGCAGACAACGTCTTCGGGGTGAGACAAAGTCAGTAATCTTCAGAACAGCTGTCTAATTCCAGCACTTACTATCGGGCAACCAGATAGATCCAATGGTATCCCAGTTGATTATATGGCATTCGTTGACGGTGTTATAAGTGAGGCTTTGGCTTGGGCCGGTATAGTTCCTTTGACAGTTTAGCCGTTGTTTTACGGTATCACAATCATGTGTAGGCAGAACTTACGGGCCAGCCCATATCCAGATAGTGTTGGGCGCACGACGAGCGAGCTATGATTGCTAGTTAGTAATAAATACCGAGAAATTTGAATACCTTGAAGTACAAACCTCTGGGATGGGAGGCTCAGCTTGGCCTGTGGGCGAGCTGCTGCCGATTTGAGCAAGAGCAGCGATGGAGAGCAACACGGCGTTCTTGATGCCAATCATGGTCAATCAAGGTACAATACTGAATTGAGATGTTGCTGTTGAAGAAGGCGGGAGTTTAGAAAGAGTACTACCTAGAACTGGCAGATGGCCGCTGGCTTATATAGGTTTACTTCGCGGAGATCACACACGTATTAGAGTACTAGTAATTCCATCGAGTTCCTACTTTTCAATATCATTGTAAGATGGTATTCCTCGATAGTGTATTACCACAGCCGCTAGGGAAACTCCTGTCCAAGCGGTCAGCATGCACATATCGGTTACCTTCTTTTTCCACCAATATCGTTCTTCGCCGACCAGACAAAAGACCAAGCTAGGGCGTAGTTTAAAGTAATTGCAGACTTAGATCGAGGGACAGTCTCACGTCAGAACTAAACCTAAGAATATAGAGCCTAGTTGCACCTATACTGGTTTTAGCTCAACAAGAGGGATCCAATTGAGTGTGATGCAACCTCCTTCGTAGCCTACCTAAGGTTTCGGGAACAAAAGGCGGCATTGGGCGCTAAATCATGATTTGCGAGCCAGGCACAAAAAACATGCGGGAGAGCTGAGCTAAAGATAAGTCTAAACAAGTGCCTGGGAGTCAGCAGGGAATGCCGTTGCATTCGAACATACGAATGGCTTTTTTTTAGTAGTTCGGAATAGTTCCACTGAAACACTTATCCATCTTACTCTCTTAACTTCTCCCTTATGTACATCGTATGGCAAAATAAGTTGCCAGTAGAGTTACTACTGCAGCAACTCTGGTTCATGGGCTCGCTCCAGATACGTGGGTATGTGATCAGATTAGCAACTTCAGGTACAATAGCGGAGTCTCTCTTTACCGGCTTACTCAAATAGTGTCTACTTGTGGAGATGAACGCAAGCGTCTCGAGGATAGCGCCGGTAATGGGACGGTTCGTCCAACCCTAATATGAACACGATATTTAATGCTTGGCAGTCAAAGTACTAGTGATATGAGACGTGGAAATAACGAGGCTATACATAGAATCGCCTCAAGAGACGGGGACATGGAACGAGATATCAGCAGCTCTTCTGATAGACAGTATAAGACACTCGGAGAAGATAGTGGCATCAACTATTATCGGTTCTCAAGCGTTCAACTCCTTGAATGTGCCTGCTAGCGTTGTTGTAGAGATCGTCTCCAACGGCGGCATCAAGAAAATGGGCAACGAAGCCTTTGGCATAAGCACAGAGCCTCAGCCGAGGCACTTCGTATTTCTACCTCCTTTTCCCTTTCTCAGCTCTCAAGATATATGAGAGATTACAGAAGATCGAAAAGTCCCTTTTCGCAAGACTAGGTATTGATAATGCATTTAGCCACCTTCCGCACCGGGTCGCCCGGTGAAGGACTTGCTACACCATTCGCCAAGTATCTCCCTGACCGATTTTTCAACAAAAACAATTCTTGCATCCCAATGCGGCCGATTCCGTATTTGAAGATAGGCTAATTGTGTCATGGTGACTTAGTTTTCCCAAATCTTAATGAGATAAACGAGCTCTTCGCTATCTTGGCCATATCGGATCTTTTTCGGCGCTCATGTGAAAATACCCGGGTATGAACACCATGAAGGCTATTGTCTAGGTAAGAATGCTAGCAACTCAACATAGGCCCATGCTTCTTTGGAATCGTCTATAGCATTGACAATTGAGCTGAGATTTGTTCATCGATCTATTAAGTTATAAGTTTCCCCACATCATCGAATTGACAACACTTGCAATTGCAGTATTGGTCAAGTCATATGTACCATTGTGTTAATGTTCAATACCAGGCTATTAGTATCTAACCACTTTGGAGGCGACTGTTCCCCAGCCATTCATCGAACTCGATGCGCCTCATTCTTGTAGAATGTATTTCACTGGAGAGGGGCGTGTGGCACTTTGACCATCGCGATGAGCCATTCTAGAACGCTCGTTTTGTTGTACCCTTCGAGAGCATCAAGTCTTTATTGGCCTTCCCATAGGGCGTCTATGAACCCTATACCTTTTTCCCCTTCCTTTTTTCAATCTAGTTGGATAAAATGATGGAAGAAAAATTTAAAACAGATCCAGTTATACAAATTACGATGGACACGCGGAGAGTATTGTGAGGCAACGAAACGCGTGCGAAATGGGCAAGTCGATTTGTTGAACTTGAGAATAAGCTAACCGCATCGGCGCGCTTTTCATCGGTAATAGTTGAGCAAATCATTGTTAATATTTTATAGGAGTTTGTCGAGTTTTCAGCAATACACAGAAGCGATTTACGGATCCCCTCAGTTGTCGAGGTTGAGAAACATCGTCGGTAGGCGCCAAAGGAGGGTTTTTGAGTCAACTATTGTGTGTCTCATGTTAAAGCGACTGAGTAGTAGTTAGAAGCCTCTTCCTGAACTCGCGGTGTACAAGTACCTATTGCAAAGGTCCTTCGCGCATTGATAGCCCGTCGGCGCGATTCATCGGGTACAAATAGTGGATTGCGGTTGGCGGGATGGATAACGCGACATTGTCTCTATCCTTATCGGGTTGCTGACTGGTACGACTTCTCACTTTACTAGGGGGTTTAAGGGTTAGTTGAATGTAGGCATGTGCCCTATTTTCTAACATTGACTCCGCAATCTTCAACTACCGTGTTTCCGCAAAGTCGACCTCGCTGAGGGCCAATGTAGGAAAGAAGAGTAGTTGTCAGTTGCGGAGTGAAGAGAGTCATGAGAGCGCTGAACTGTCTGAGCTGCATCGTAGTTGTCATTTCAACTAGTAGTGCTAGTTACAAGACGACGTTTATCACTAGTATGAGGGTATCGTAAGTTGAGCAGGGAGTATAATAGCCTGAATGGCCCAGGTTGGGCAGAATCGACGCGGCTCTGCTTATGCTGAGCGCTAATAATATCCTTGCTTCTGGCTTTGCCAGGAGTTTCCAGCCTTATAACCCTGCCGTTCACCCCGCCAGCCGACCTACAATTGGTGCTCATGCAATCCTGCAGGATCCTTCGAGTTTCAATTCCAGGGGCTTACCGCTTGGCTATTGAATGATGAGGCTGATGGCAATCAAAACGGCGTGGCCTAGTCTGCCTCGCGGTCGCAGGAAGATTAATTAATTTTTATCCACTGAAGCGTGGCGTCCTGTCCTAAACTCCAAACTTCTTCTCCTGCCAACCACACGCTTTATCTGAGATGAGCACGACACTCACTCATGATAGTGAGGGGCTGGAGGTGGTACCAGGATCTGAACACAATGCTGAAGGGCTGGAGGTAGCGCATAACCATGGTTTTGACGGCTTAGAGGCATCTACCAAAGTTCAGACTGCGTACGGACTGGAAGCCGTGAGCAAGGACGGCTCCAGCAACATGGACAACATCGAGGGGGCGAGATGGAGCAAAAAACAAAGCTCGCAAAGAAAGAGATTATGGCTCATCGTAGCCGCCGTCGTTCTCGTGCTGGTCATCGTGGGAGCCGTGGTGGGCGGCGTTGTTGGATCACGAAGCAGTCACAAGACTCTCGCAACGCCAAGCTCTTCCTCAACTCCGTCTTCAAGCACGAGCGCGCCATCATCTTCAGCAACAGCTTCTTCTATTGACGCCAATTCGGGCATTGGAGTAACGGGCTGGTGGTCATCTGATTCCGACTTCAGCATTCGCCTGGCCTACCAGGGAGACGATAGCTATCTACACATGATGCAGTACGACTCGGGCGATGACGACTGGTCGACAATGGCTATCCTGACAAATCTAGATGTCAAACAAGGCAGTCCGATTGCGATATCTTGCTTCAACAATCCTATATACTCTAATTCAGAACCAAACAGTGATAACGTGAGCAATACTTCCATAGCTTTGGGCGAGACATGTGTCGTATCTAACGAGTGGCGATACAGAACTTCACGCAAATCGAGATCTTCTACATCAATGACAGAGGCTATGTCGCCGAGTGGTGGATCCGAGAGCAACAAGTGCCCGAGCAACGAACGTTGAACGGGAATGGTTCCATGTCTCCCAACGCCTGGAAAGCAGGAGTGGGCTCCAGGTTCACTTCATACTGGCCCAGTGTCATTGTTCAAGATGACACAAGCCAGTTACAAGAAATATATTTCAACGGTAGTTGGTCACAGAACAGCTTGGGCCTTGCTTGCCAGAATCATTCAGCGTTTGCGGAAATTCCTGTTTCCATAAAGGGAGGATTGATGGGAGCTGAGAACTTCATTTACCAGCGGGATGATCAGAAGCTGTTCGTTGAGGGGAGGAAGCAGTCCACTGCCAGCGTGAGCACAGGTAAGTGTAAAGCCTCTTCTTTCATATTGTTGAATGTTCGAATCTCACACTTGGATAAAGTAACTATACCCGCCATCACTCTGCCGGCTGAAGCAGCCATTGGAGCGTTTTCTATCCCACGCTCTACGGCGAGCAATAGCGCCATGAATAACTATATCTTATGGCAAAACGCCACGGGCGCTATCCAGATGACTTGGGAGGCTGACAACACCGGATGGCGAACCTCGTCGACTCCAGAGTCACTTGGCATCCCTGACAAAGGCACAGGGATAAGTTGCCTCACACCAACACTCTGGGCCGTCGGCTCTTTGCAGCCCGGGTACAGCATGGCCCGCTGTTACTATTTGGTCAATGGACGGATAAGAGAGATACAGTACGATGGCTCAAACTGGTCTGTGGTTGGAAACGTGATATGAGTTGACACTTTGAGGGATTCTGTGCGGAGTGTTGGATAATACGACAGTTTTAGGGGGAGTTAACCACCTTATGTATATTAATTAGGGGAGTTTTGAAGATCTCAGATCTTGGTAGCACACTAATACCATCTAATCAGAATTAAAACATGTTTTATTTGAAACCTATAACCTGTTAATACATGTGAACAGAGGTATTTTGCCTTCTTCTTTTGTTTCTTCCTTTGCTTCTCTCGGAACCTACAGCCTCTTAACGGCCACTTCTGTACCCAGTACCTCCCAGATCCACAAGAATCGAAGCCATGTACTCTTGAGTAGTCTAGGTTCAAGTTCAGCCGTCGTCCATCCCAATACTCTTGGTTTGCAAACTATGGGCAGCCAGAGTGCAGCTTCGTGGGTTTGCGCTTCAGAATTTAAGCCATCTAGCACGCTACTAACTCCACTTGTCACAACCACTTTGTAGAACTCTGTCATGCAATACAGTATTGGAATTACCTTGGTTGAAGATATTTTTAGAATCGATGTCAAATTGCGATGTTTGTCAAGATTTGCGCTCTGAGCCAAACTTATAGTGCGTCTCTCTTTCTTAAGGATGCTTTTCGTCTACAACCCGCCTATGTTCAGCCCACGTTCGGATGGCATCGAAATTTTTGCACACATGTGTTGCTCCCGTTCCATCTGTACCATTCAAGGGACTGTTAGGAATGTGCCCTTCCAGAGTTGTATCTCCACAACAAGTGATGGATTGCCGCAAATATCGAAAGCAGTGCTGAACATGGTCTTGAGCATCTGAGTCGTAAGCGGATTTTTCGGGGTCCGTGCGATATTCGGAGGTTGGATCGAGGAGGCTGTTATACATATCCATGACGATATACTAGAATATACTTGTGAGAAGTCTGCGAGTACCATACTAGGAATGGATGAAATACCAAGCAGTGTAACTGGTGGAATACAGCGATCGAGTAGGTGTTGTTTCCATGATACAAAATAGGCTCCGGTAGATCATATTTGTCGAAATCATTTATGGCGAGGAACCCGTTTCCTTCTACAAATTTTTATGTATTATATTCTGAACGTTTCTCACGTAGAAAATCTCTGCAGTTGCGACTTACTCGGCATATATGTGAGCCAGTTTTCCCGAGTCTCATTCCTGTCTTCTTGGCTCAAACTTTTCGTCGTCGCCGATCCATCTTTTTGGAAAAGCACTTGATGAGTAGGAACTGTATCTATTATTAGCGGCTTGCTCTGCTTAAGAGACACACTTGACAAACATCTGGGGATTATATGATTCCTTTCGCTTCCTATCTGCGGCTGGTGCAAGGAGCGTAGTTGAAGAAGGATCGTCGCTGACGCTATCAATTCAATAACACCAATCGCGCTCAAAATGATCGAAAAGATCCAAAAGAGGCTCTTTCTTTGAGTTTTGTTCTTTCTTGATTTTAAGTCATGATCGATCAGAAATTCATTGGATCCGCGAGAGGGGTCATCCTCGTTGAAGTTATCCTGCATTCCCCTAGCAGACTCGACTTTGGCGAAGCTGGATGGCATGCTTAAGGCGATGTATGGGTTTGCATGAGCTTTTCCCGTGTTTGTAAAGGAATTGGTGAAGTTGGATTAAATACTTTGTTATGAGCAGGTTGAGCAAATTTGGAACTACAAAGACTTGGATGCAGAGGATGAAAGCCATAAGTAACAAAAACATACCATTCTATCGAAGCTCTCGTACGCTGTTCTGGTTGGTCTGCTAACTACGCCTAGGTAAGATGCGGATTGATGTGGATCTTGTGTTGTTGGTCCAGCCAAACTTAGTTTTATTGAAATGACTGTAACCAACTTATTGTCATTGGCATAAGGGCGTTAGACTCCTTATTGAGTTAGCTCCTTATTGGGTTAGCTCCTTTGGTTTGTATTGAGTTATCCAATAAAAGATAGACCGTACAGTTGAAGGCGAAATGCTGTCGTGAATTTACATACTGATGAGCGGCCATATTATGCACCAGTAGCTAGTATACCAAAGACTTACTCATCAGTTTTACTTATTAATACATACTCGTAGAACTCATAGACTGTCGTTCTGGTTGCCTGCAATGAACCAACTACGGGTTCCCCCAAGAACTCCTTATGACTTTGTGCCCTGGCAGAGCAACTATGTATATGCAATGAGAATATAAACTTACTGAAACTTTTCAAGTCATTTTCGGTGACTTGTGCCTGTTTTGTCGGGCCTATAATGCCCGAAATCTTCATCACGCCCAGGCCATAGTATCTTGCTGAGTATAACAGCCCGTACATTGGAAGCAAACACAACTAGCCATCCGATTACAATCAGGATCGTCATCGCACTTGCCACGCCTTTTATACCCTCGCTGCCAAGCTCTTCACCGATGAGACACGTGGCAATAGTAAAGGCCGTGTTTGGGAAGACAATTGCCCACCATGCCATGGAGAAGCGGATGCGTCCCTTTGTTATGCCCACAGTAAGCGCAATGAGGCTGAAGGAAAAGAACCAGAAAGCCAAAGCCCACAGCCAAATGCCAATCCAAAGAGCGAGAACCTTTAATATCTGCGGCGCAGCTGGAAACCTGGCAAAGTAGGCATAGTTGACCGGGATGGATCGAGAGAGGCCGATTAAGCCTGTTGCTGTAAACCCCGGCGGGCCTACTGCGATGAACATACCGGGGCGCATTGGAGGAGCCGGGAATCCCTCCTGCGTCAGTCGATAGAGGTATAGAGCGTATAAAATGAAAGCGACACTGAAGCCCAGACCGAGATAGGTAACTCCTGCGACGAGGATGGGCAGCCGGTTCGAAGGTGGTTGCGACGGCGCAATTGTGGAAGCCAAAACTCCGGTCAAAAGAGTAGGGAAGATGGGAAAAATCCAAAGGGGACTCATAGACTTGATTTGAAGCTTGGCCCCATGAAAAACGACGGTGTATTGAAGAATTGATGATGAGAGAGCCAAGGCGGCATAGATCCAGAAGCACACACGAAGAGCTACAGGTAGCCAAGGACCCGATGCTGGAATACCGTATATAGCCGAGTTGGCAAGAATAATAGCTATGCTCAACAGGAATGCTGGGAAGAATAGACTCTCAGTAGGATGTAGCAGGCTCGTCTTCAATCCTCGAGGAGTTTTTATAAATCGATATGAAATCGCGGCAGTGGAGAGAACAAACATAGTAATAGACATGATGAACGCTACTTTTCCAATAGCATTAAGCCCGTCGAAACGGTGAGGTGTGTTATGGAAAAGAAGGCCTAGGACTCCAGTGCTGATGGTGATTGCAAACCAAGCCCATGTAAAATGCTTCAGGCGCTCGCGAACTGGGCACTTGTATCCTGGGCTGCAGAGACGCTGCTCTGGCGCTCGAAGTTGTCCCGTTTCCCAGTCGTCCTTTTTCTCATCAGAAAGTCCAAGGCTACCTGGCGTCTGGATTGTTCCCTCTGAAAGTGGTGACTGCTGAGTTGACATGTTCTCTCGTAGTATTCTTAATTGTCAAAGTGTATCACACCAATGTATGTCATCTGAGAATTAATACAACTTGAGAATCACAGATGAGTATGAATCCCAATTAGCTCTTTAAATAGTTTTTTTTAGTAAACCGCATCTGCTCCCGACGAGGTTGATAATCCTAACGCCAAGTTGGAGAAGCAGTTCTAGATGCTGCGCTACCAAACTCGATGCCCCGAGGCAGCCGGAGTACCTCAAATCTAGGAAAACACGTTAACTCTACCATAGTTGGCTTCTGCGAAACGCAGTGGTGGTACCTTTCCAATTAAGCTTCTGCTAAAGGGACTTTAACCTGCCTATGAAGAGCTATATGTGAGATCTAGCTCAGCTGGGTGCTAGTGCGAAGTAATGATTGATCTTTATCCGATCTTAGAGGAAGAGAGCTGAATCTAGCTCATTCAACGATACGCTAGTGGTTCATTAATTCGTGCTTGTAGCTAGATAGTAGTCCTAGCTGTCACTTGACCCTTAAGTTTAGTCTTTGCAAGTAGTATGCTGATGTGCGACTCTGAAGCCAGTCTCCTAAAACACACTAGGTAATTACTCTGGAGAGTCTATTGATATGAAAGCTGAGTAACGCCTCACAATACAAAAGTCTTCAACGCTTTCTGGCTAAACATTGATCTTCTTGGAGTCCCCCCCTCACGGAAGAACATAGCCTCCATCAATGAGAAGATCGCTTCCAGTCATATAAGTTGACGCATCACTAGCAAGATACAAGTACAAGCCCTTAATCTCCTTGACATGGCCTTGTCTACCCATCGCCGACATCCGATAAGCCTCGTTGATAGCCAGAGGGTTGGCGCCCATTTTTGTATCGAAGAATCCAGGTGACACTATATTAACTCTTGCAAACTCTTGCCACTCACGAGCAAGAGACTTTCCGAAATGCGTGACGAAGGATTTAGTCGCGTTATACACTGGCTGGTCCACGGGCACGTTGACAATGTGGGCGCTCATGCTGGACGTGATGATGAGGTTGCCAAAGCATTGGCTTTTGAATACCTCGCCGACGTATTTGGAACAAAACACTACGCCATCCACTTTGCGCGCAATTAGCATGGAATTCACCGATGGGACAAATGCCGGGATTACGTACCATTTACGGACATCTGTTTACGATATTCATCTAGTGTTTGCTCTAGAATAGGCTTCGAGATCGCCATGCCTTGAAACATTTGAGTATCTGGCCCCTTATTTCGTAATGCTCTTTGTAACTCACCTGCGTTTGCAACAAAGACATCAATCTTACCGAAATCCTTGACGACCTTGCTTATAGTTGAGCTCACTTGGTCAGCTTGAGAGACTATGACATGTTAGCAGTGAAGGTATATTTTCATGATAGATACAGAAGAGTCTCACCATCGACTTGATAAGTGACAGCTTTAATCTTGTAAGTATCGCTGAAGCTCTTGGCTCTCTCAACTGCGGCGTCGTTCCTTGAAGCTGGCGTTAGCATATTGCAAATTGCATACATGTAAATCGGCAATGGGGTCCGAGAGCGCAACTCACGAATTATACCACATGGCAACATTTGCGCCTGCTTCCACCATGGCCTCTACCACGGCCAGGCCAATTCCATCTGAAGCTCCCGTCACAACCACGACCTTGTCCTTCATCTGGAACTGCTCAATAACATTATGCGGGGTACTGGGGATCGGACGCGGGAATCCCGGCCGAACCTTTGTGCAATCTTCAACTGTCATAGACATTTTGATGAAAGAGCCGTATTGCTAAGTTGAAATCAGCCTTGCTTGATGAATCAATATGTAGGTTATTGTTATTATCTTGAACCATCTCAAAGCAACCCCTCATCAGATCCTACATGCGGCAGTCCTCGGGAGACCCACTCCGATCCGGGCGACTGAGGACCGATCGGCAGCCAAATTTCAAAACTCCGAAGCCAGTCGTCACTTAAGTAAGGGAATTCATCATTCAAGAGAGAGAAGCCGGAAATATGAAGAGATGTATTATCTCAAGTAAGCCTCAATGATCATTGGCAGAATTCACTCAAGTAAATGGAATTATGAACGGTATATCAACATGGTGATAGAAGCATAGCGTCTCATAGCTGGAGAGAGCCATTTTTATCTTAACATAGATAATGGAGTTAACGATTGATGTGGAATTTGCGAGTACAAAACCTGGCCATTTTTATTATTGCCTCAGGATCAATTTTGAATCACTTCCAGCCTCGCTCTCCCTGCCCACAGAGTCCACATCCAGATGCCAACCACTATCAGAACGTCAAAGAAGCTGAAGACAAGGCTGCCGCCAAATATGAGACTATGGTAAGTCCACGCATTCTGCTCATCTAGATGAACGACTTGGCACACTATTGCCCACGGGAGAACATATAGCAGGTTGCTTGCTAAGCTTTGATACAAATACCACTTCGGCCTCGTGGCTAGCAAAATGGTCGCTAGTTGCGTTGACATGGCGTAAAAGATGTAGCACCAGTCAATTGTCCGCCACATGTGTGCAGTAACATCAGCCACTTCGCTCGATCCACTGATATAGAGCGCAAACGGCCGGGCACCGAATGTCGAGAGAAATATGGCCATGGGAACCTCAATGATTAGGGCGATCATAAGTGATCGCAGCGCAGGGTTGATGATGTTATAGATGTCTTTCCAGCTTGCTCTTGGCCTTCTGTCATGGATCCCAACGCGTCGTCGCCACTGTCCCCATTTGTGGCCGATGAATTGGAGAGATGTTGCTTCGAGTGCTTGCACGGGAACCATTACCAAGCCCCAGCGAATGGTATTGAAAACTCCCCAAGCAGTGGCATACACCGATCCCAAGGCAATAACAGTGGTGACGAGCCAAAGATATAAGGCATTTCTGATGGCTGATTCCGCGAAACAGATGAGCCCTGGCTTTAGCAAGATCCGCAGTCCTCGAATGCTTGGAGAAGTAGAAGTATGGTTTCCCGTGGAATGACTCTCGAGAGAATCTTGACCATGTTTGCGGAGGGCAGAGAAGCTTACAAAATAGAGAAAATAAGCCAGCCCCACGAGCGCGGCTGTCAAGCTACAGGCCAGTTGAATGATGCCCTGCATATTGACAGTTGGTTGGAAAGAGCCTACGTGGTATCGAGAGATGATCAACAAGTCCAGAATGATATTAACCGCAAACTTGACAGAGCTGATGACCAAAGGGACGTCAGGCTTATCCAAGGATCTCGTGGCCGATGCAACAGCAGTCTCAATCGCACCGCTCAAGACGGTAAAAGAGGTAATGCGTACATAGGTCAAGCTCGCAGCCCGCACCTCTTCCGGCACAAAACTGTCGGCAAATCTTGGTGCAGCGCCGAGGAAGATGATGCTCAAGATGAAGCCCAGCAGAGACTGGAATGCGATCAAAGTGTGAGTCAACTGGAGGCGCGCGGCAAGGTTGCGGGATGCCTTGTCTCCAATAATCACCCAGGCAGCCCTTGGAAGACCCTCGTTGACGGCCTCAGAAGCAGTGTTCATATAAGTATAGGCGTCTGTTGTAACCACCATTGAGGAATCGATATCAGCCACCCAGAGCTTTGACAGCGTCCCATAGAGGGCGGGGAGAATGAACGCTGCCACGTTGAAGAGAAGCGACCCGAAATAGCGATCGCGATGCAGCGTTGGCTTCCATGACCGTTTCTGGTCTTCGATATTGATAACTCCCGGGCTGAAGGCCGCCGAAGAGTTGAGCGCATCGGTTTCTTGGCCCTCAGGCGTGCTGTCCCGGCTATCGGTACCTCCCATTGCTTGTCCAGAAGTGTCTCGGCCTTCTTGTATAGATAGAAGTATATTGTATCGACCGTCAAAGTCGATGTGAGCCGAGGCAAAGTATTGACCAAGGGGGGAACTGTATTCTTACTCTCGAATCATCCTATGCATTTCCTAATTCTTTCCCTTCTTATATCTCAGAGTATGGTGTAAATCGCGCGGGGTAACACTGAGGAGTTGCACCAGCATATTGAGTTTTCTTGGCGGATCTTTACTTCCACCTCGAGAATGATTGGCTCCACGGCAGCAGAGCGTCTATATCCGGTTGTAGGCCGCCCACGCGATGGATGCAGACACCATCCTATTGCGGCATAAACTCTTGATATTGATGCTACCGTCGCTTTAGATCTAGTTAGCCGTATGCTTTATTTTACCTAATTGCCATTGTTTAAGACTGCTTGGATAATTTCGTACTGGATCTACTCAATCATGGCGGTGTTATAAGTGCGCAACTGCTACCAGGTATCGGCAAGCGATGCCAATCAATAAGGACGATGTCCTCGAATTATGAATTCTAGTCTCTTCTATACCTACCAAATCAGGCTGTATCCACTGCATTTGACATTATAGCACGTTGATGAATTCTTTGACGGTCGTTCAAGTTCAGAAGTCGTCTGCCAATTGCCCTCTTTTGCTTGTTTATTTCAGTCAATAATTTGAACGTCGCTTTCACGTCAAATTTAGTAGCCTTTCCTACGAACGGTTGTAAGAGAAACGAAACGGACGCTTCAAGAGCACCAGATTTTCTGTCATCTTCATCCCAGAAGACTCAATCACCAGTTTCGCCCCATCATTTAAAGCCCAAGGGCCTTTGCATTTGAAACATGCCTCTCAAATGCAGCAAACCCTCCATGCCCCTAAAAGAGACACAGTCCAGAAACCCGATGATAACAAATGATTCATGATGGCAAACGACTACGTCCTTGGCCAAAATTAGTCGCCAGGAAGAGCTATGCTTCTAAGACCTCTGGTAGACTTGAGCCTTTCGGTTTTCGACCTATTCCCACATTTGTCTTTATTGTATTTACAGAAAGACTAATTTAGGTGACTATCCCACGCTTTGAAAGGTATCTCGAATCGCTGTGTGGTCTGTGACGACGTCTATGTGCGAGTGATCTAGGATGTGCGATAATTCTTGTAGTACCCAAAATGCAACACAGGACGCACTGACGCAAGCATGGCAGCGAGCAATAGCGTGATAAACTCAACCCATGATCCATGAACGACCTCCGACAAACCAGGCCACATCCCAAAAGCAAATCATACAAGACCCAATGACGGAGAAATTGGAAAATTTTGGAAGGCGAGATATACGCGATGAAAGAGAAGACTGACAGATGTCTGAACTCTTGGACGAGCTCCGCGAAGACAGAAACCAGGAACGTACCAAAATGGAGCTTGCCTTGTCTTCATCTTGCTCTTCTTCCTCATCTTCATCGTCTTCCTCGTAGTCCTCTTCGTCAGTTAAGTCCCTCTTAGGGGTAGAAAATAGGCTACTGAGACCGGTATTTCGAAGAGTAAGATAAGTTAGAGAGAAGTGAGAGCTTTATAATTCGCTCATCTCCTGCGAGTAGAGGGCGTTTTTGTCGGGTGTCTGGATGACAAAGCTTCCTTTGGCGAAGGACGCAAAGGTGCGCGCTGCAGCGCGGGTAGAGGTCCCATAACCTGTTAGAACGGATGTACAAATAGTGAACGAAGTGTTATTGTTGATGCCAAGTCTGAGTTCTAGCTAACGAGGTGACACCCCACTGAGATATATATGTGCGGTCGAGGGGCCCTTCCCCCCTTGGCCGTGCCTCCCGAGAAGCATTGTGGTTGTTTCCAACACTGCTGCTACTGCTGCTACTGCTGCTTCTGCTGCTTTTATGAACAGCATAAAACTAGCGATTGCAGTTTCTAGTCTAAGGATAGTAGAAAATCCGGGGCTTTTTAATAAATCTTGTTTGCTTTATAGCTGTTAGTAGGGAAGAAGTGAAGTAGAGGTGAAAACAGGACCAGCATTGTTGATTAAAATAATTGCATGACCAATTCTTAACCAGTATCTTCTGGTGCCGAAGTTGGGCTTGGAGTTGGGTTTTTGTCATATGGGATTGTCTCGACAGGCGGCTGTCGTGGTCACTGTCTGCCAAACTGCTCAAAACATTTCCTTGCCCCTCTAACATCTACCCACATCAACGGACAGTCTCCTGGTAATCTCAATTGTGGTTATTATAATGTTGTTCGTTGATATAAGTGATTGCTGGAATGTCTGCTGAGGATAGAAATCTAGTGTATGGGCAAAGAGTAAGCTAAAAGTGCCGTCCAGTGGTCTAAAGCGCATAGCCACATCAGGCAGATTGCAGTTCCAAAATCAAACGCCGTTTCAATTAATTTTCAGTCTGAGAAACAAGAAATATGCCATTAGAAAAGCTTACGAGTAGGTAATTAAAGCAGCAGGCAATTGCCAGAGTCGTTATAATATTTGGTGTAAGTGAGCAATCACCCTACCCCGTATAAGAAACATTTTCACCACGTCCATACAACAAAGACGCTAAGGCGAGTTGGTGGAGTGGTCTAACACGTGCGACTCAAGATAATATCTTGATCCTTGAACAGGATTTCGCATCTCGCAAGAGGCGTGGGTTCGAATCCCACACTCGTCAGTCTTTGCTTTTTTTCTTCTTTTGGTTTTCTTTTTTAGACTTCGCCATGGCTCGTGAAATACTTCAAATATGTTGCAAAATGTCATCGCCTGTCCTAGATTTTCTTTTACTCCTTGGATTCAGGGAATTAGCAGCTGGGTTGGCGATGTTCTTTCACAGGATATCCTTCAGTCAAGGCCCTCTTTGTATATGCCCAGAATAATCTATACTGCTCAATCGAGGCCCTTTTTACAAGCCGCTGCAAGTCCATCTTAAGTTGAATCCTAAAAAATTATACATATTAAGAATGTCAAAGGAAATGTTGTCTCAAAACGCCACTATGCTATTCCCTAACGCCCGTTATCGGCGAATCCCGCCATGCTTCCCTTGCGCCTCAAGTCGCCCGCCTTGAGCTTCCGCACAACCTGATACGACCGATCCAATTCGTTCTCAACAGTGCACCGTATCTTGAGCGCCGCCACAGCAGGCCACACACTCCTCTCGCCCCGTAATATCCAGTAATTTAACGTATCCTGTGTGGGCGTCTCGAGCAGACGCACAAAGTCACTGGCAGTAACTTCAGGGACGAGCGTCATCGACGCCGCCGGCACTTGCTCATCTATCAAAAAGCGGCGGATGCTCGCGGGCACAAGACGAAGCGAGTCCAATTGCCGCAGGCGGTGTCTTATTTCGAGTCCCACCATGCGAACGAGAAAAGCAGAAAGCTGAGTTGTCTTGCTGCGCGTCTCCACTAGAGACGGCCCATGCATGTCGGATTGCAAGAATGGAATTAGATAGGGCCTGGCTTGGCTGACAATGAAATGGTTCACGTTGAACAGCTCGGCAATTCGTCGAAGAGGGGAGTCACGGTCTGTGTAAGATGCATGGGTCCAGTGGCGGAAGTCGGTCGTGTTGGCTGGAGCCCAAGGAACAATGTTGCCGTGAGCGTCTTTGCACAGGATAGTGACTTTGGAATGGCCGTATAAAGATGGCGAAGATGCATTCGAGGCGACAGCAGCTGTCCAAATCAACTATTATCAATAAGGTCAGTATCGAAACAGAATGTTCCAATTGTCTCTTTGACAACATACCACATTCGGAGCGGTGATGTAGTTGAGGAGAGTTGGCACGCCGGCCCCCTGACCATCAGTCGCCACAGTAATGTTCAAAACTCTCTTGCTGCGGTTATACGCCTCTTCAAATGTCAGATCCCCAACATTTGCTCTTACACAGTCCTCAAGCACAGTGACGTCTAGGAAGTAGCCCTCCCTCGAGAATCGCCGAATTCTCCGCATCAGCGTGTTCCATCGTGATCCTAGTGACTGTTGAGCAGGAATCTGGCCGTCCTCATTTCTCCCTTTGGATGCAAAGGCGCTGAGATCAATGCCATCACCTCGGAGAACGCCTGGTAGCTCTTCCTCAGTATGTATGGCCACCAACGCAGCAATCAAGGCACCAGTCGCCGTTCCAGTGATGATTCGCGGCAATAAGCCTCTAAGGAACAGGGCCTTGACCACTCCAAGATGGCAAAGACCAAAGATGGCGCCGCCTTGCAGGACCAGTGTGCTCCGCCCAAACGCCTGTCTCGTATCGTGGATAAAGTCCAACTTCATCTGATTTGTCAATGCTTTTTCATGAGCATACAGACTGGTCGCAGCACTCGTTGGAAGAGCACTTATGTCCTCCACTGATTCAGCCACTTGGGCAATATATTCTTCAATCAGGTATTTTGTTCCTGAGAAAGATCGATTATATAGTTTCGGCACGGAAATATTCCCGAGGTTGCGGACGAGGCCCGAGCGAAGCAGATTGACGAGCTGTTCATAGTTGTTTTCTTCTCGAGCGATGATTAGAGAGTCCAGGCGTTCTGTTATAAGCGACCAATCGTAGTATTTGGACGTTGGGTTATTCCTCCTATAACGCGCAATCATGGTTAGTAAACGTTGTCCTCCAGCTCCCAATGCAGAAGACAGCCAGGTCGCCATACCACAAGTCGAGGCCCAGCAAGTTGTCGAGATGCAGCGCCGCCTCCTCCCAGTCCTCAAACGTCTCTGCATTGCGCAGCAGCTCAAGCCACAGCTTGACGGGGTTCTTTCGCGTGTACCAGCTCAAGAGCTTCTTCAAGGGCGTCAGAAAGACGAGCATTGCGACGGGGAGCAACAATGAGAACGCCGTTACCTTGCGCCAGAACGCCGCCACGTCCACCACCACCCTCCATATAGACAGCACGAGCCCCATGATTGCCGAGGAACGCTTTCACGCGCAGCGTCGCACCATTTCACGAGGGCTGCGCTGTCACTCCGTATCTGTCGGTACACGTTGCACGGTGGGTCGGTCGGTCGGTTCAGCTCAGTTCACGGCGTGCCGAGGGGAAGGTCAAGCCTGCATCATCGACTCAGCGCCGGCAGGAATCAGGTCGGAGTTGGGAGCGCGATCTAGAGAGTAATAGTAGGTATTGAGGTCTTGGAACAATGGCGTTGTCTGTCGCCTCTGTGAATCGGCGCAGGCGCGTTTTTGCTGCTGCGGTTGCTGTTGTCTGGCCAAACGAAAAGCCCCGGCCAGCGCCCCGACAATTGATTACATTGCCGGCCTGTCTTTTGCCGGCTTCCCACGGCCTGGCCGCTAAATTTAAGAGATGAGCATGTGATGGATTGTTGAGAAGGGTATGAGATCACCCCGGGGAGAGCCACAGCGCCGCTTCCGGCTTAGCGCTGCTGGGCGCATGGCATGCTTCATGGATAGCGGATAACGTTGCATTAGTATGAAGCAGGTGCATTATCGATATCCTGCTTCGAACATCAGTTAGCTGACTCTGATGTTTAATTCCACGGCCACCTGCTTCGCTGGCATTATCTCACAAGTCTCCAAGCAGAGATAGCCCATCTCGAGATTGGTCTGAGAAATTCCACAGCAGCCTCTTGTGAAAGTGGAGGCATCGCAGGGACCACATAATGCTGTCTCAACGCTTTTGGGGGACCGTCTTTGCCACCATCAGGTGCCTGGACCAAAGCAATGTTGGGAGCCGCGGTTTGCCTAGTATACGATATGGAGCGAGCGAGTCAACTCCTTAATGGGCCAGTCTCCAAGTGCGAGATCATTCGACTTAATGTCAACGTGTTACCGCCATTAGCATCATGATAAAGCACACAAGCAGTGACAATTGAATGCATACGGCTACACCAATGTGCGAAAAAGAGTGATTGTTGCCGTAACTCCTATCTGTATCATTTTTTTGTCGCAGATCAATTACCAAGTAAACCAAGTTAGATATGAAAAAGAGCCCAATAAGCCCTTGCCAACACGCAGTCATTCCATCTCCCTGACTGCGAGTCTCCTTATTATACGCCTCAGTCATCGTCATCGTCAATAACATTTCGCCGCCTGCCCGACCTGCCAGACGTCTCCATGGGTTCCACTTCATCTCCTTCCGCATCCTCATCGTCTTCGGGTTCCTTGGTTCGTTGTCTTTTAGATCGGGGTGCTTCATCTTCGTCGTCATCGTCCAAGAGGTCCTCCTCTTCGTCTTCCTCAGCGCCACTCTCAATCTCCTCATCACTGCCCACCAAAAAGCCATCGTCCAAGTCGTAGTCTTCATGTCGCGAGACTCCCTGAGGGAGGTCATCGTCAGAATCATATTCTGGACGCCGTCTCTTGGGTCGCGCAGAGCCAGGAGCCCCTCTCTTCCGGGCTGCACCAGAACGAGCGCCCTCCAGGCCGCCAATCGACAGGCCGCCGCGGCCGGATCGCCCCAGCCCACCGTCGATTTTGGCTACGGCATTCTCGCGCTTTCGCTGAGCCTTCATCCGCTCCTTCTCTGCCAACTCGGCTTGCTTCTTCTGTAACTCAGGGTCCACGGTCGTTTTGATAATCATGCCACTGCTAGCAGACGACTTGCTAGCCAAAGCCATTCTCTCTGCCAAGACAGACAGGGCATTGTCGCCAACAGCCTTGTTTGGTCTGACAGTGTACTGTTCTGTCAAGTGGCCCACCGTCATTAGCAGATTGCTGCTCAATTCAGCAGCCGCAGCGTAGTAGTGGCCGTCTTTTAGTTCATCGTAAGGCTGTCCTTTGCCTGGAGCCAGCGCTTTCTTCTGGATCTCATATTGCTCGCCTCCAATGGAAATTGTGACCGAGCCATCACTCCACCGGTAGATATTCGTATTGCTCTTCAATTCGTTTGTGGTGGCATCTCTGCGAACTCGCACGACGTGTTTTGGGTGCTCTGCCTTGGCATTCTCAAGGTCGAATTCAGATGGCCGGAATGATTCTTCTTCGTACGGCTCGGGCAGGAATTTGACGAATTTCGGGACGCGCAATATCCGAAGCTGATGGACCAGTAAGCCATTTGTCGCCCAGAGAAATACTAACGATCCAGGACACTTACCGCGTCATCAGATGGTTTAGGGACACGATGGCGATAGGCTTGTACGGCCATAACGATCCTATCTTTTGTTTCATGTCGCGACTGGCTTCCATCGTAGTCTCGTGGCTCAGCCTCGCCGTAAGCTTCGGGGTCTGAGGCGAGGTCATCGTCGTCTAGAATGCGCGCCTGGGGCGAGGCGTCTCCTTCGTCACCCTCATCTCCAAAAAGGTCATCGCCGCCCTCGTCAATGGCATCGAGGGGATCCTCCGAATCGGACATTGTGTCTTATTGCGAAAGCGTTGCCACCCGAAAAGTTGTTACCAAGAATTCTCTGACTCAGAAAGGGCACCAGTGTACCAATGGGTCGAATAGCGGATGGGCAAGGGTGAAATGGGGCTGCGAGGCTGCGGCTTCGAAATCTGCTGCGCGAGGCACGCTGGAAGAGCGCGGTTCACAATTGACTGCAGCAGCTCAGCGCCTGTGGCTGGTGAGGTCTACACCAGCCACACTTGTTGATTGAGAGGCTTGGCTCTACTTAGTCATTTGATCTGCCTCATCCAATTGGATGCAAGGCTGGCCATAAGTGGGCTAATGCGAGGGAATAGGGTAGCAGCGCAGCATCTTGCATGTGAAGAGTGATGAGAATTGAAGAGAGCATGTTACTTTATGGAAACATGTGAGAAAGGGTATTTTTCTAAATAAAGGGGCAATTTCCAAGACGATCTCCGAATTCATGTTGTTTAATGGGTGGCCCAGTCCAAATTTCAAGCAAAACATGTTTGCAGTACGGTAGTTTAGTTGGCAAACATAAATGCCAATAAATAGCTTTGTAAAGAGGCCATTCACTTGATATTTCATCGACAACTGCTGGTAATCCGCTTCAACTTGGTCAAGTCGCCGCCAATAGCACACACCAGGCTCCCATCAGCGGCTAAATGGCCGACCTGAAACCTCCACACGGCCAGGCTATCGCTAGCCAAGGGGGAAGAGGCGAGATTTGTGCCTTGCCCAAGTTGCCCTCACCTCGCCTCGCCTCATTACTCGATCCAAAATGCACTAATTCCCCGTGTCAATACGCCGCTCTTCGTACTTCGTACTTTGTTATAGCGCCCGCCAGCTCAACGGCTACCAAGTGCTACCTCTTAATAAATGGCGTCGTCACGTATTACTAGTCTAACGCCTAAGACCAACAACCCGTCGGCGCGGCTTGGATATCTTAGCCTTTTAACAACTCACGCAAAGAGAGGCTCTCCTTATTTTTGGCTGCCGAATTGGCCACTTTCCAAGCCCAACAGCAGCCCAGCAAAGACAGCCTGCACCAAGCCAATCCCTCTGGACCGGCTATCCTGCACCCCTATTTTCCCCTCTGCATAGGATCCCGTGACAAGGCTGGAGCCACTCTGACCACTGCTGCACCCACCATTTTCACCCCGCCTTTTTGCAATGTCCAACCTCTTTTCTGGCATGTAAGTGCTGATTCTGGCCGTTGTTTGTGTGCCTTTTCCCGTCGCCTTTTGCTTTTCTGCCTTTCCACCCAGCAATTTGTTTTCCAGGTATGTTCCCTTGATATCGCAGCTGCTGCATCCCCTTGTTGGAAAACTGCCCGATTAGGCTTCATCGAGGGGAGGGGTCCTGAAACAGGCATCCCCAGCGGTGAGGGGCAAGCGTCTCCAGCCTGTCCGTATATCCAGCATGCCATTGTCGCCATTGAATGCTATTCACGGTCGCATCTCAGTGGGAAATCTCATTGCCAGAACGCTCCAGAGCTTGGGCTTCTCCGGATTGCCCAGGACCGTCCAACGAGGCCAGGGAGTCGAGCTGGGCACCCTGGACGGGAGAAGCTCCCAAGGGGCCGGTTTTAGGCATCATCGATATCCGAGAGAGCTCTCATATCACTTGAGCCATGCTGCTGTACACAGACCTTTCCTCCTGTCGATAGCAGTCATGCAGTGAATGGCACTTGGCAGATGCTTGGAAACGCTCCTCAGTCGGCAGGGCCTGGATGCGTCTCGCGTGCCTTATATACCTACTCCCAGCAGAGGAAAGGCTGCAAGGCCAGGCTCCACCCCTGATGCCCATTCATCACATTTCCTATTTTGCTACCCCTTTCCCACTCACCTTTCTATTTATAAAAGCCGTACACCGGCCATTCCCTGCACGCTTCGGCATCTGTATCAACAGCCTCATGCGAGACGCTAGAGTCCTTTAAGCGAAGCTCACACGTCTCTCTTCACTTCTGCTCTACCACCTCTTTTGCCTACCACGCTGACACATCGCTGTCGGCCTCTTGTGCTTTCAAAGCTGCAAAGACTACAGTTGACATCTTTCCACTAACCGCATCCCCTAGTAACGCTCGTTTCCGAGGCGGGCCTAAAAGCCCATCCCCATCACAAAGCTCCCAGGGCCCCCTGCCGCATCCCTCATCCGACGCCGCCTCATCTCCCAAGATATCTTCGGCCAGGCTACCTGAGAGATCTCCCTCTTTTCCCGCCTCCATCTCTTCTCCTCAGCCTGGTGGAATGGCCCAACCAGACGCAATGGCTACCGGCGATGATGTTATCAACTCCTACCACCTTCCGCGGCCACTTCCGCTGTGGCTCAACTCCAACTGCGCAAAGCACATCGTCAAGGGAAACTTTATGACCCTGAGCGCACGGCCAAAGACTGTTGAGCAGGGAGAATGGGTAGCTCATCAGGGTCAGTAGCTTTTCCTTCGTATCCTTTGCCATAGTTCACAGCGCTCACAAACATTACACAGTTGTTGAGCACTATCGTAACCTGTGGAATTTTGTCCAGGTAGTTCACGCAAAGGAGGAGACGGGGAACACCATTTGCAATCCGACTTCTTGTCCTCGAATGTCTGCTGGGGCGTAAGTAATTGGAGTCCCCTACTCATCTTCAATCCAAGTGCATTTATTCACTTCAACTTCTAGAAATCACTCCTTCACTTGGCTCAACAGCCGACGTGAGCCAGTCGAATTACCGGCTCATGAATACATGACCCTGATGCAGCGATGGATCGCCGGAAAGGTTGATGATACCGCCATCTTTCCAACCGATCCTGCTGGCGTTTCTTATTCTCACAACCCTGCCATGTCTTCAACTCCGCTGTCTCAGCTCACCAACCCCGGAGAGAGCGACTGGACCGGCAAGCGATCTGGCTTCCCAGAAAAGTTCATTGACATTTGTCAGATGATATTCCGCCAAATGTTCCGAGTGTATGCTCATCTCTACTGGGCACACTTTTCAGAACCTTACTACCACCTCAACTTGGAGAAGCAGCTGAACAGCTGCTTCTCCCACTTTTTGCTAACGGCCACGGCGCTGGATATGCTGGGCAAGCAGGATTTGGAGCCAATGCAGCCTCTGATCGACCTCTGGGCGGCCAACGGGACGTTCCCTCCGGAGTCCAAGGTTTATGAGTATGCTAATCTCCAAGCTGGCGAGCGATTGATTCAACTTGCAAGCGTTGTTTAGTAAAGGATTTCTCTGGCATTATATATGAAGTGGTTTATCTCTATTTAGTCTCCGTGTTATTGTTGAAAGAAGGATAGAAGAGGGTATGACCGTTACTTTGGGTACATGTAGCCACGAAATAACAGCTGTTTTGAGCGCTGAGGCGATTAGCACAGACCTTTGAAGAATTGCACGAACACAATAGGCATCGGATGAGTGTAATAGGAGTCGTGAAAGTAGTATCCGAGTCTCCAGTGTCAGTACATCCCCCATTCTCCTACACGGCATTACAGCCAGCCTCTGTAGAAAAGGTACTGTTCATAAGATTTAATCGATATTCGGTGACATACTCATATTTAAACGGGTTCTTCTAGCTTAGAATCATAATACTTGCTAACAACACAAGACTTGTCAAAGGCTTCAAGATACCATATTGCGTAGAACGGTGTAAATAGCATCAAATTATAGAGTATCTGTACATGAAAGGCATGCATATGCCACACTGCAAAAAAACATACCAGTCTTCATCTTTATGCCTACTTATATAAGACGATTCTTATACTGTCATCGCTGCATACATCGTCTAATAAGACATTGTCAAACAACATAAGAATACGGCGGCCACCCTGCCATAAGACCGCATCTTTAATACGCCCTTTTAAATAATGATTAGTGACTGCATCAATTGATCTAAGCTGTACTAGGGAGGTTATAAGAGGACTAATACGGGCCCAAGTATCTACCAAGATATCAAGACAGTGTTCAGAAAGGGCGTAGCATCTAGGACAAAGAAGCCTAAGCATGTTCTTCTGGTACGATATAATCATAGGTAGGTGTATAAAGCAACCTCTCTAACCAAATACACCATCTATAACCGTAAAACCATTCTATAGAACGAATTGCCAGAACAGGCCGAAGACGATACAAATCGCTGTAGGAAAACCTGACGGATTGAGCGCTATCAAAGTCAAACACCCTTATATAATCTAACCTTTCGACATATATACCACAGCGTTAGATGTTTCTCTCTCTCGGGGGAGGTATAAACCTCGTAAACCCCAATAAACGCACTTTACACTCCCGATATCTCACCTCATGAGTTATGGAAAATGACCCCCTCATCCACCATGAGCGTCCTCAGTTCTCAACACATCCTTTCATATCAGAGGCTACAATTACTATCACTTTCTAGATTTAATAATCTTTAACATTGAGTTATAGCATGCGTATTTTCTCTACGAGTTCTCCGTTCAACAACACAACAGAACGTGTACCGTAAGATGTTTTATGGGTCATCAAGAATGAGTGAAAATGACGAATATCTCATACACAACCCTCTGATTAGAGCACTTCCCCATGTAGCCCTCAACAACAAATGTCAAACCAACATACCAATCATATATTCTACATCTTGTCCCTAAAGCCTCATTTGCCACCCTATAAACCTCTCCAGACGTCAAATATCACAACCCACTACCGAACACACCATCTATGCAAAGCCCTATCCGAGATTCACAAAACCCAATGCACTCCCATTTATCCGGTAGATCCAGTGGCAAAACTTCAACTCAAAAATCCTTCCTACAAAAAAAACTAACCAAAAATCCAATAAACGGGGAAGACGCACGAAAAAAAAAAAAAAAAAAAAAAGCCTTTCCCTATAGGCCAAGAGTTACGCAGACCCCCTCCCTCCCCATATTGCCGTCAGAGTGGCTCGAGCAGAGGCAAAACCCTGCAAAAAAAGCACCTAATCTTGGTCCCCCTCATGCAGCATCTGTCAAATATCATACGTACACACACAGAAAAAGACGAGGGTATAGCAGCAGCAGCAGGGAAAAAAAGAGCCGGGCCATCTGCAGGTTTAGGGCCCTGCAATGCCGGGTCCTCCTCCAGTGGCGATTTAAGACGGGCCTCCTCTTCGTCCTCGTCCCCCCATCTCGACTAATAGCCTCCAAGCAACTCCTCACATAATACATGGAGCTATACGCAGACGTACATTAAGCTATCCTGGGGCTCCTTGCTTGAGCAATGGCACACTCGAGCTTCGCACCCTGGCCAAGCTGAAGCCCCAACGCCCGTCTTGCCTCAGTTTCAAGAAAAGACAAGTCCGTCGTTGAAACATAGATTGCAGGTCGAATGCCTGTAAGAGGGGAGGGAAAAAAAAGTGGAAGTATCAGACCCTTGCCCTGTCATTGCAGCAAGAGAGAATCCTCTTCCGAGGCAACTATAGATAATATCACATCTCCTTCCTCTCAAAGCCGCACTCTTCGTCCGGATAGACCGCGATACCCTTTCGCCCAGCTGCAGAAGCCGTCATGGTCAACCAAGTGGAGTCTTTTTTCTTTTTTTCCCTCCCTTGGGCTGATCCTAGAAAAAAAAAAAAAGTAAGCCCTGCTCCCGACCAACGTACTTGTACATACAAAAAGAGCTTCGTATGCTCCAGAATCGCCTGCTTTGTTGATGGTCGATGGGGGCATGGATCCCTATATCGATATCGCCACTAAACCCACTTCGCACCGCCCATCGCCGTATAGACACATAGTGACTGGTTTCAGATGGGCGGCATGATCATCTTCCTTGGCCATAAATAGACGATTATCTCTCCGTGGCGCGGGCAATCCGACTGACTAATTGCTCAGGTGAGAGAGGCGTGTTAATCCCCCTCCCACTCTTTGGCATCAGCCTCCAACATAGGACAAATGACAAGCTCGCAATGTCCTACGCTATTCTTATTTTTCTCATCAATCCTTATTCTTGATTTTTTTTTTTTTTTCAGCTCTTTAACGCGCCAGGCAATAATTCATGCAAGCTACTACTACCTATTTTAGCACGTCCAAGTTCCTTTAAGCTCACGCCCGCCGGGGACTACATCCGGAAAGGCTGAAAGAGGCTTGGGGACTTCTTCACCGCCAGTATCGTCCGCTCTAACTAGGCAAACACCTGCTTCTTTGTAAATCACGGGCGATAATGGAAAGCTTTGGAAAAGGGAAACAGAATCGGAATATTTTTTAAAAAAGAAGAAAAAGAAAAAGGGAAAAAAGTCCAGGTCTTCGGCAAAAGCGGGAACGGATGCGCAAGCGCGCTTGGACAAAGCGACGATGGTCGAGATCAAGCGCCTACCAAGGACAAAGAGAGGCATCGGATGCCATGCATTCTTACGGAGTCAATGCTCACCTACCCAGGTCCGTACATGCGTGCTTGTACAAAACAGTGGTAGCATGTACATACAGTACTGTACGCAGGTCGTATGCGTGCCGGGTTGTCTCTGCGGAGCGCCGCAGGTAAAAGGAGAGCGGACGGCGATAGGGTATGCGATGCTCTGGTGATGCAGTCCTCCCCCATGCTAAAGCCCTAGCACATCAGTCAAAGACGTCCAGACGTCCACTGACTGGCCAGGCTGCGATCCAACCCCGGCTTCCCGCAGCCTGCTTGCAGCAGAGGCATGCAGCTGCCTGTGAGAGCGAGGCCAAGGCTTTGAGCCTCAGGCTTGCCAGGCCCGTCCAGAAAGTGCTCGCAGACCGTGTTCAACAGCATCGCGTGTTTCCTAGTGAGACATGGAGCTCTGCAGTGCGGAGTAGCCTACAGTATGTACTCCGTATCCGTACAAGCAGATCCCCGTTTTCTCTTCCATACGAGTATTGCAAGCAGTAACACCATGCTACTGTAGTTGGGTAGGTACTCGTACTTGCGAATGCCGTTGACCGAAGATCATGAGTGAGACATTGATGTAGGCATCAGTCCATACTATAACGAAGGATTGCCTTTTTGACATGTGCCGATACCTATATGCCCGTCGGACGTGTGTCGCCTGCCGACTTCCTTTCGCTTTGTCCCAGCTTTTGCTATCACACCGACTTCTCCCTCATGAGATCTTGGTACGACAGGCCACCCGCTTGCTCGATAACTTGCAGTAGGCCTTCATGACTCTTGCAATACTTGCTTAGAAGCCCTGTCTTGTCTTAATGAAGCATAAAAGGCTTCTACGCATGTTCCGCGTCGCGATCTATTACTCGTATATGTATCTGTCGTCTCCGTGATTGGGGGAGGCTCGCAGTTCAGTATCCATCAAGATCCATCAGGTCGATTCACCGCCGTCGATTTAGCTCACGCACTATTCACCCTTGTGCAGGAATGTTTCAGAATGGTTATCCACACGAAGCTTAAAGTCGGTGATGCGAAGAGCTCAGGAACTAGGATGATCCTAGAACTCGTAGCTTGAGCGACTCTCGTCCACGTGCGTTTTTTCGTCGTCTTCTCTTCTTTTTTCTCTCTTTTGCTTTCTAGTTTTCTAGGTCTGTAGGGTAGGGTCCCCGGTCTCCATACGTATTAGCGAAAGCTCCGTCCGGGTCGTGATCCCCGTAGGCAAAGAGATGGGGCTCTCCGGCGTACGGTGTTCGGTGACTCATCTCCCTGGGGTTCCGCTTGTCTCCCGTGATGCGGACAGTGAGCGTGAAATTCGTGCTTCCGCGTCGGCCATGCGAGGAAAGATGAGATGCCCGCTTATTCTCTGCCCCTGGCTGTTCATATTCTGGCTTGGCCGGCACTGGCTCAGCGGCTCTTTCATATGCACATAAACTATGCTGGTCATTTTTTGTTTTCTTCAGTAGCTAGTGTTTGGTGGTTTGGGCACAGGCGTTCGCATCGAGTTCATCGTCTGATCGCCATTGAGAGTGGAGCTTTGGCCGATACAGTTGATCGGAAGGGTAATCGCAATCCAGCTGCTAATCCAGCTGTAATTGATCTCGTCATCTCGAAACCACGCTTCAATACTGATGCCATCCATGCTCAACCGAGGTTGGATTTCTCTCTGTGCCTGGCTAACAACGCACTAACTCCTGTAACCGCAGACTACTTGAGTGGAGTGGCGTTGATACTTTGCAAGGCCAGAATGGAACCATGGCCATATAATACAAGTAGAGTTGAAATAAACACTGTACCAAGTAGGTATGTATCCTGAAACTGGTATCAGAGTGAAAGAAAAAAGTAGGCTTCAGCATGGTGGCTCATAGCCGTACCAATACGATAGTACTTACCACCCCCTCTTTTTTTTCTGCTTCTCAAAGTTTTCACATCAAAGACAAGTGGTCTTCAAAACGACCTCTTCTGTTATTAGAAGCCACCCTGTATGGAATATTTGCTTGATACGGCAACTCTGCAAGTAGCATTCCGTACTTTTGAGCTATAAACGTAGGTCTTACGTATGGCGCCATATACTAGCAAACGGAGCACTGACGGTAGCAACAGGTACCCGTTTCGTGCTCCGTTCTTGGTGGGTGCTCGCGATGCTGACCGCACATTCGTAGCGTGCATGAAAACCCCAGCTCAGCTTGGACTTTAGCGCACAATCATGAGGGCTATATCATCCCTGGGCTTTGGAATAGCTTCTGAAGGACATACTGGTAGTGTTCCCGTTCGATATTTTTGCCTCTAACTTGCGCCAAGGGACAAGACTAGCCCACCAATTGCTAGCCATCGAGTCAAGACTTATCTTGACCGGATTGGCTTGATATCGACGGGCAACTCTAAGCCGAGGGGAGTTTTGCGTAGACCGCTTGTGATCACCGCGGGCGAATTCATCGAGCTACACGCACTCCCGAGCTACTAGTAGATAGCAGACCATCATCGCTAGCACAAGCACTACCAGTCAGTTAGTGCTTGGCTTTCCTGCGAGAGTGACCAGCGAAGTCATTAGTAAACGATAGACAAGATTGAGCGACGAAGCCCGTTGTGGACTGTCAGCCGTTGGTTGGGCGCGTCAATATTACCCACTGGAGGGAATACCTAGCTCTGAATGGCCAGAATTGAGGGAAAATAGAAAAAAATAACATGAAAAAAAAAAAAATTAACAAAAATCTTCAGCCGAGCCAACCGCAGTGGATGGTGGCGCCATAGACGAAAGAACGTGCTGGCCCTCCCCGCGAGTCAAACTGCTATCACGAGATAAGGATGGCCGAGGGAAAGTAGAGGGTCCTCTGGAATACCCGTCGTATCTCCTCACAGCCAAGAACGAGCTGCCAAGTTGGGTTCTCAGTTGAGCCTGAATTTTCGTATCCTTTGTTCCCATTTGAACTTGGGGGCTCGGGCTTGAGCAAATGATGTCGAACCAACATTCGCAAGTACGTACCCACAGGAGGCGCAGTCAGAGTCTTGATGCGGGAGGTACTCTGTACATCCAACTCTGGTGATCTCCATTGGTCTTGATCCCGGCCCCGTGCAGACAAGATACACAGATACGTAGCCCGACATGAGATTTTATGAATGGTATAACCGCGGCACGGGCTGAACATCGAGCCGGCTTTGCTGTCTCACTAAAGACCATCCAGGTGGCAGTCAATCATGCAATCGCCCATGACTGAGGCATGATCAGGACCAGAGTCTCGTCTGGCACCACCGGGAGACTTTTCCCTGTCCAGCCGCAGACAGCCAATGGGCGACATTGGGCCGGATGGCAGCCAAGGCCAAACCCCAAGTTCGCCCTCAGTCCCGGCTGGCAGCAAGGCCTGAAAGATGGCACCGCCGCAGTTGAAAAATGACCAGCAAACCAGCTTCGAATGGAGCCAGGACGCTGTTCTGGTACGCCTGAGAAGCCACAGTCTCAGTGCTCAGTGTCAAATCCGGTGAGTCTGGCCATGTTGATTGGTTGGCGACGCATGCACTTAGGGTCTTTGTTAATTGGCCGTTCTTGAGGCTTCCCACAGAACACAGCAGCTCGCCCCAGGCATTGTCCAGACGGATTCGAACATGTCGTCCCCCGAGACCAGGTAGGCCTATGGAGGCGTCCTGTGCGTGGTAACTTCGTGGAGGGCTGAAGATGCATCGGCCTCACGGCCTAAGGGGTGAGAAAGTAGTGTGTCGTCGATGCCTAACCAGACGGACGCGCACGCGTCATGAGTAACCAAACAGATGGAGTGTGATAGGCGCAGCAGGAAAAACACACCGACAAAGCAGACAGCGGAGAATGGTGCAAGTTGTCGGCGGGCCATGGCCGCTTCATATGCGGCCATGGCACAGTGGAGCCCAGGCGCCTCTTTGGTTGGAGGTCGTCAGGTCGAAGCCGCCAAAGAGAGGCCAAGGCCCGTGTTGGAAATGTGCACCAGCCACGAGCCCACTGCGAGGCAGCATGGCGCATGATGATGGGCAGGACAAGGACGAGCGAGAGCCAGAATCGGGTGTGCAGTTGGAGAAGATGGGGCACAATCGATAAGCGATTATCTAATACGTTGCGCTGCGTGTCAGTGCTGTCCCCGTCCGGTTGGTGAGCTGCATTGCTGGCCCAGCCAAGGTGGTGGTGCTACCTGGCCTGTGTGCTGAATGTAGGAGCCTGTAGGTAGCAGTACTGTGCGCCATGGCCGTGCATTGATGGCGTTGCAGGATGCGAGGCAGCGTCAAAACGGCAAGGCGGATGACACTATCGTGTGCTTGATATTGGCTGCTGCCCATCCGGGACATCCATCAGCCGTCCAGCTCGAACCCTGACTTAGTAATCCGAGCCCGGCCAAAGACAGTCGGCGCAAGGCAGCACAGCGTGCGGCGCATCACGTAATCAGCTCCAGGTCAGGTGCTGCGGCGCTGGCTCTTCTGGCAGCCCGTTACTGGTCCACTGTACGACGGCGGTGGATCTCGGCGCTCGTACCTCGCCACCCAAATCGGGCCAAGAGATACATGCCGAACCTGTCAGCCCACCCCGTCGCCCTTCCTCGCGTCGTTCAGGTGGGCTGTCGCAGTGCATGAGGTCCAAACCACATCAGGCATGAGTGGCCTGGACCAGACGCTGCGTCTCGCCTGATGGGTGCCATGACACCTCCCAAGCAGCCCCCGTATCTGCCTATCGATTTGATGGCCTGTGACGATACGATACGACCGATAGAGCGAGAGAGGGAGGGGGCTTGCGAGAAACCGTGGAGAAGTGAGGGGACTTGGATGGCCAGCCAGAGCGCGCGGCCACATCACGATGACCAAGCGACGCCGGCGCCAGTGGACGAGAGGGCCGCTCCGCTGTGACTGGCCGGATTCGAGGCCATCTTCTCCATCCAGGCTCTGCCAGTGGTTCACAGGCCACTGCTCTGCACGCCAAAGAAGCAGGCGTTTCGCACCGTCGCCCTTAGCAGAGCGCACACTACTGGCCCGTCCCGAGCTCTTGAGTGGTCACAAGTCTGCGGGTATGGCGTCCACCCGCTGTCCGGGTCGTGCGGGAGACCAGCGCCGTCCATTACTCTCTTGAGCTTGAGGCCTGGGGAGCAGCTCATTCCTTTGGGGGAAGGGGGTTTGGGGGGGGTCGTCTGAGAGAGTTGGGTCGCCAGCACTCCGGGAGCTTGATGCCCAATCTGCCAACCTCTTCTCGGCGGCGCGAGACTACTGTAGCATGCGGGCGCCTCTCATTCGCTCTGTCTTGGATCTCATCCCGTCGTTGAGCCTATCCATCTTGGATTGGAGTCTGCCTCCCGGCGTCGCGGATGGCACCCGTCATGACCCGCTTGCCGAGACTTGACAGGCTCAATCATGGGCCATGGACATGACGGAAGCTCATTCGTTTCAGTACCCGCCCTGCTTCATGCGAGTCGAGCCGGAGGTCAATTCTTTCCCTTTTCTCTGCTAGTAAGGCGGGTGATGGGTTGACCATGGCGTCGTGGGCTGAGCGCTGCTGGACTGACTGACTGGCTATGACGGGGACGACGCCGTTGCTTATCGATTCTTGAATCAGGCCGACCTTGGACTGCAAGGCCAAGGCGGCGGCAAAGTTCAGCATGGTCTCCCATTAGGCGCAACCTGAGGCGTGTAGAGGCCGTTTCGAGTCACAAGAGACCGCTGGTCCCCGATCGATCAGGTGTGCGGGTTATGGTCATTGGGGTTGATGATGGCCATGCCGAGGCCTGCTTGAGACAGACAAAAAAGTCGAATAGAGTACCAAGTACGGGACAAGATGTTGTTCCAAGTCCCATCCCGAGTGCCACATGAGGTGGAAAGAAGGGAGCCAGGACCAGGGATCAGCCCAGCTTAGAAATGGTGTGAACTCGAAGTACCTCCATACGAGAGAGCTCAGTACTTGACAAAGCAGAAAGATGGAGAGGGCTAAACATAGCGGCTATGACATACTACCTACCTAGGTACTGCTGCATCACATCTACCTACATACAGGTGCTGCTAGCACCCTGCTCATATACGCACGAGTACCTACAAGATATTGGTAGGCATGCCCACCACCGCAGCCCTAGCCAGAGAGATCCGTTGTGCCATGCTCAAAAGGCACAAGGGATAGATAGTCTACTTACTCCGTGTGTGTCCAACTCCCTTCACGCACGCACTCGTGGGCTTTGATAGCACTAATCGTACGGGCGCACTGCCGCTTCGGAATGGAGTGCGGAGGATGACCTACAAGCACGGTGCTCAAAGAAATAAAAGAAAGAAAAAATATTAAAAAAAAAAAAGAGTACTAAAGAGGCGAGAGCCAAATCTCACGACAGGCACCCCTGTCCAAAGCCGGCCCCGAGGACCAGGCCCTAGACAAAGCCCGTTTGAGCCCGACAGCATGATGACGAGCGGCCACACGCACTAACACCACTCGTACCGCAAGAAGACGAAGCATTGCTATCGACAACGGCTGGGCTGTACTTTGTGCGACACACTCCGACTGCGGTATGGAGGAACACCTCCAAGCGAGCAAGGCATGTACATGTGTATTACACAGACGCCTCAGAGTACATACATGGGAGCCCAAAGCATGTACCTTCTACTGCGAATGAGCCCAACACCCAAGTCCTCAGCCCGTGGACGACACTCTCGTCTCGCTATCGCCCTTTGCAGACCTTCCGGCGATTATCAGCCCGAGGAGGACTCGACGCTGTCATCATGCCAAATCAACGTGCTTGTCCCGGAGATATCAGCCTAGCATCACTATCAGAGCGAGGTACGTACCGGCCATCGGCGCAGGCGATCAAGCATCAACGCCTCCTCTCCAGACGGGCAGCTCTTCTTGGCTAAGACGAGATAACTAAGCAGTTATAGACCAATGACGGCTGGGTCTCAACCATTGGCTACGTCTGAGTCCTGACCCTCCTTTCGTGCGCTACTGTACAAACATCGCCCCGCGAGTACATATAATTGAAATCCCCTCCTCCCCATCTGCTGCCTTTGCTCAGTATCTCAACTTTGAATCCCATTCGACGCCCTCGGTGCTCTTGAAGCCGTCTTTCGTTTCCTGTGTGTCTCTACCAGCGGCAGCAGAAAGGAGAGCCAGAGAGCAGCGGCACCAGAGGCCTCTCCCAACGCCCGTACCACAAGACTGCATTTCAGTGAGTCAGTTTCCTTGTTTATTTTGTGTGTGTGTTTTTTTCCCTCCTTGCCCCCTCTTCCCGGTTGGTGGACGATGACTGCGTTCGTCCACTGCCATGTCCTTGTCATCATCATCAGCAGTGTTATTGTTGCTTCTTCCAATATCATGACAGATATTGAAACAACAACAATAACCATACTCAAACAAAGCTGCCCTCTCCTCTCCATCATCCACCGTCTCTCATCGCCCATGTCCCCTTCCTCTCTGCCTCTGCGGCGGCGTCGTCGATTTATTTTTATCTCTGTCGCCGCTCTTCGCTGCACCTCCTCTCTTGCATGTTTTTCTCCCACTACCACGCCCACTGCGCCCACTACCACCTGCTGGCCTGTCCACTCTCCCGCACTTAAACTAGCCCCCCACAAGCGCTGTCTTAGCGCTGTTCCGATTCCCTGCCCTGCTTCCCTCCTCTCGATTCCCACACCAAACCCAACTCCCAGCCCTTTTCGCAGCTGGCCCGTCTTATATCACTCGACCCTCCCGCACTCTGTGGTCTGCCCATCACCCTTCAACGCCTTGACGATTTCATGACCTGCATCTGCTCTGCATTTCGCTGCTTCTTCACCCTTTCCCCCTTGGCCATAATCAATAGCCATCCATCGCTATCACAAACCACTGCCTACGCACGCTGCCTGTGATCTTTCTTCATTCTGACCCCGCCCACTTCCGTCGCTGCTCGTCAAACAACAAATGAAAAAAGGCCGTCTTGAGCGCCTTCGCTAACATCTCGTCTTTGGAGACTTTCAGTACCAGCACTTGACGACTACTGTGCTTTTGTTCTTCCTCGTTTCAACTCTGCTTATTTCTACTCATTTCTCTTTTGCTTCTTTTTCTCTTTTCTTCTTGGGTCGTCATTTCTCTTGTTCGGTTTTTGACGTCGGCCTCTGCATCCTCTCCCCCCTCACACTTCGGCCTTGACGCCGCTCCCACACAGCCCACACACCCTCGTCACAATGAACGGCTACTATTCAGCACCTATGGCTATGGATGCCAGCCCTGAGCAGAAGTTCTTCAAGGCAGAGGACAACGGCAGCTTAGACGACAGCCTTCTTGACCAGAGCGGCATTGATTCAGGACTGGATCTTTCTCCTCCCATGGACAGCAGGCGAGAGTCTTTCGGCATCGGAGGGCCTCTCTTCTCTCCCAAGACCGAAGATTGGCAATCTGTCGACATGCAGTCGCTGCCCTCCAACAATCCCTTCTACGAGCATCACAACACCAGCACCAACCCCTACATGCGCTTCGACCAGCCCTCAGCCAACCCTTTCATCTCATCAGGCAATCCCTGGGCCATGAACGGAGGCTCCGGCACGGCCACGCCTTTCCAGCAGCGCTTCGGTGGCATGGCGACTGATTTTGAGGGCAACACTTCCATCTTTCAGCAGCCCATCCACGCTCCCACTCCTTTCCCCACCTCTGGCAACATGTTCGCCAACTTGGCTGATGGCCAGTCTATGCAAGACGGTCAGAATGCGGCCAAGAAGATGCAAGACGGCAGCGCTGCCATTCGATCTCACAATGATCTGCGACGTGGCGATGGCATCCGGAAGAAGAACGCTCGTTTCGAGATCCCCGCGGAGCGAAACTTGAGCAACATCGACCAGCTGATTGCCCAGTCTACGGATGAGTTGGAGATCAAGGAGCTCAAGCAACAGAAGCGACTGCTGCGAAATCGCCAAGCTGCGTAAGTAACATCCATCCAACTGATCAGACTTCTCTCCCGCATGAAACTAATAGGTTCTGCTAGCCTCGACTCTCGACAGCGCAAGAAGCAGCACACTGAGCGCCTGGAAGATGAGAAGAAGCATTTCACCGTTGTCATCACTGACATGGAGGATGAACTTGCCACCCTCAAGGCCAAGGTTGAGCAGCTCACTCTCGAGAAGCAGCAGTGCGTTGATTACATTGAGACCCTCGCTTTTGAGAAGGACGAGATGATCCGCACTCACACTATCGAGACTGGCGAGCTGAGGAAAAAGGTTGGTATTCTGACCGACCACGTCCAGCGCCTGGAGAGCAGCATCCCCCCCAACGCTGCCGCCAACGACTTCTCCGGCTCTTACGACGACATGGAAATGGCCGGCACTTGGGATAATGGCTTCCTCAACGACTTTACCGATGAGGTAAAGCCGCCCATGGCCATGGCCAAGAAGGACAACAACCCCTTCACCTCGGACAGCGAGAAGACTTCGTCTCAAGGCGGCCTGCTCTTCATGCTCTTCCTTGTTGGCGCTTTTGTCCTGTCGAGCCGCTCGATGCCCTCCATCCCCCGCGTGTCTGAGGATGTCCGAGTTGCGTCAGCGAATCTCCTCGACAACGTCTTCAAGGATGCCGGCGTCAGTGCCTCCTCCAGCATGCACGCCATTGCTCCTCAGCCTTCCGCTGCCACTTGGGGCCAGCCCGTTAGCGCCAGTGTCATGGCCGGCATGGCTGCTGATGGTGTTGTCGCACCATCCATGCTCGTAGAGCTCGGCGATAGCCTTATGCAGCCCTCACAAGAGCAGACCAACGAGCAGATCTTCTCCCTCTCTGCTGCTCAGTACAACGGTGTTAGTGACCACGACTTCCTCCGCCCTGGCAGGATGCCCAGCAAGACTCGCAAGAACCTGGCCCAGGCTCTCGCTGAGCTGCGGGACAATGCCAAGCAGCTGGGTGCCGCCGAGGTTTACACTCGCACTCTCCTTTGGGACCAGATCCCCAACGACGTCGTCCGAAACTTTGCCAGAATGGTTGTAGAGTGCAACAGTGCTCAGAACGGACAGCAGTGCAACGAAGCACGATCATGAAAGAATTTTTTTTTAAACAAAAAGACCCGGCGCGAAAGAAGAAAACGCGAAATCTCACGATGACGAATGAAAAAAATGGCTACAGTAATGACGCAGAACCCGACCTTCTCCACCCTTGCTCTATTTTGTCTTGGTTTATTTCATTTCTTTGACAACCTCTTGTTACTTTCTTACTCTTCTCTTCTTACAGCCATATCCGTGATTGGATGAGCTGGCCACTTTTGATTTGAGTTGCTCTGGGGCGGCTCCCCCCACATGCGCATTATTTGAGATTATTTGCTCACGCATTCACCACCATCTTCTTGAATTTGAACAAACCGCTTTCTCATGAAAATCATCTACTTTGGAGTCTCCCACGATTTCTTTGCGGATCTAGCGAGCGAGCAAGCGTTGCTTTTATTTCCTTGTTTTAGCGATTGATTTTGATTTGGCTTTTTTTTTTTTTTCATTGTGCTTTTTTTTTTTTCCTTGTGTTAATATTTGGACGGCTTTTCAAATGTTTATTACTTGGTTTTCTACCCTACTTTTTGGGGGGTCCTTTCGACGATTGGGCGAGATTAGGACACAAGCAAGACGCAGCAGCACTGCAAGCATGCCACAGGCCCCAGTCCAGTGCATGCTTGTACTACTTTTGAAGGGCATAGCTTTTCGGCTAATGGGAATCTGGGTGCGGGATGATACCTAGCACCAAGAGAAGGATTTCTACGAGGCATGTCGACACAGATTGATGACAGAATGGAATTCTACTTGATGACAACGAGCAAGAGCACCTGGAACGGGCTCTTCTCAACGACACTCTTTTGAGAACCCACCATAGGGACAAGAAATATCCCCTGGATGGCTTTCCTTTGTGACTTGGGCGGCATATTGGCAATGTTCTTCTTTTTTTTACTTGGAAATAGCAGCCACACAGATGGCCTATTGGGTTTTGACGACATATTTTCTTTTCAGATAGCTTTTTCAATTACGAAAGCGGACAAAATGGTCCAGCTTTACTTTTTACATCCATCATGATTGATACTCATGTTTTTCCTTTGCATTTCTGTGACTGTTCCCAACCTCGCTTGTACGACTCCCTATCCTGTACCTCGTGACTGTATGTCCGCTTACTACCTACTAGTAGATAGAGGGCTAATAGCAAACAACGCCCTTGCCTGGGTCGTGAGGCACAACACCAGTGAGTTTTCTACTACGTAAAGTTTACAGACTGACCTGACCATCTTCCCTTGTGTGTAGTGCCCATCCTATCATACCATCATAGATAATACAGCCCCGTGCCATCGCTCGTAGCGCATACATAGAGTGTTCCCCGGGGGCAGAGGCGGTAGAAACAAAGGGGTGGGGTGCGTGAGACCTGGGAAGCGATGTGATGTGATGCAAAGCCATGCACTGGCTGTGGCTTGTCTTGGCCTGGAGAAGGAGGGAGGGGGGGGCCAGAGATTGGGTTGACATCACACCGCCAACGAGGCAGAAAGGCCCTTTTAGTTGCTTCTAGTCTGGGAATTGGGGTGGTTGGAGGAAGTTGTATAGACCTAATCCTTTTTGGGGAGGGTTGTCCATGAAAGAAAGGGAAAAAACGTCCAAGTTGAGAACTGCATGATGCCGTGCGGCCTGTTGTGGTGGCCGCGGTGTTGCTACTATACTACCTCGTTGTCGTATTTTGCTGTGCTTGAATTGCATGGAGAGCGTCATAGCTGATGGTTTTATTCATGCTGGCTATTTACCTGGCAGAAGAGGGCGTGGCTGGCTGACGCGCTGATCTTTTTTGCTTGTGTTGGAGGGAGAGAAAAAGCATCACGAGATTGCTAGGAGGTATTTGATATTTTACGCAGTACTAACCTACCCGCAAAGGGTCGCCTCTCGCCGGCGCCTTCCTTGTACTCCGAACACAGGTAGCCATCAACGCAGCTTCCCCAACACGAACAAGCAAGAACCTCAAATGATGAATAATATTTTTCTTTCTACTATTGAATACCTACCTCCCATAAACCAAACCATGGCCCCTCTCTCCTCCCCATTCTTCTCTTGTTCCATCCTCCACCTCCCTGCCTTTGGCTTCCATCCCGCATGGCCCTCCATCTCCCTCATTCGCCATAATTAGCAAACTAGCCCGCCAGCCGCATCCACCAATCGGCGAGCCACTCTGCTGCATCTGCAAGAACTGATCATCTGCTCTGATCTCAGCCAATGCCGTCCCAGGGTGGCCACAAACTCGGTTTTGGCGAAATAGATGAAACAGCCACACGCTGCCAGTGCGTACACGCGCACATTTATCCGCTCACACGCACACATTATCCAAGACGCACCCGCTTTCGTCTGGACGAATAGCAGCGCTGGAGACGCCTCTGGAAGACAGCGTTGGCTCTCTAGCCTCCCCCAGGCCATGTTTTCCGCTGCTCTATTCCAGGCTCTTCCCGTCTTTCCGTCTTGTTGACACACGCCACGCCGATACACCCCTCGGGCCGATCCTGTTGGTCCTGAGGCTAGAAATGGTCTTTTGACTCATGCCACCAAAGCTCCAAGGCACCGCGATGCCAGAGCACCAATTACTGTGCCTTGGTATGAGCATGCTGCTGCAATGGGCGACGGGCAGACATGTCAGTCATATCTCTCGTACATGCACTGGCCTACCTACTTCTAAGTGAGTGATGCATATACGCATACCCGCATACATACACACATAGCGCACGCACCAAATAAACGCACGTACATGCATCTTGCATGCTTCTTACAGAAGCGTTACCTATCAAGAGCCAATGATACTAACAAGTCGCCTTGGTCCCTTACAGCTCCAGCATTCATGCCACCTCCGTTGCGAATCCCCCCTTACCCGGAACGAGGTGAGTGCCTGAAAGCCTCATCAACTGCTAGTCCTGGACTTCAATGCCGTAAATGACTCAGGAATTGATACCCAAACCCCAATGGCTATTGTTAAGCGAATTGACAATGGCAGGAAAACGAGAGAAAAAAAACTCAGAAGAGCAAGGCTCAGCAGAATATCTCGCGCGCAGCCCACCCGTACTAGGCCTCGATATATGGCCAACTCCACCACAGCAGACGAGTCGTTTTCCCTCCCAGCCAATCTAGTTGCGACAGCTGAACAACACATACATACGTGCCCGCTCCATACGTACATCATGTACATGCCTGCACGCATGCGTAAATGCCACCTGCATGCGCAATCAGGCATCAAAACGATCCTCCCGGCTAAGGCAAAGCTGGTAAAAGGGCCGCTGCACCAAGGCATCGCCAGACCTATGATCCCATTTGCACCAATTCTCCGAGCCACATCTACAGCTTCCTCCTCTGCTCTCCTCTTTTCATCCTAGTAAGCCCACGGGAATTGGCAAGTGAGATATCAGCTGGGTGCTGCTCCTCTAGTGGCTACAAACACGCTTCGCGAACACACAAGACAGACATACAGCTGCAGGGCAAAGCGCCTTGCAGCCGTAGGGGCTCAGGCATCTACAGTTTTGAATACAGAACCAGACATCCTACCATACAAACATGCCGCAATCGCCGTTACGCGAGCCGCTCACAACGCCCAAGTTACACCACGCCTGTACTACATACGATACAGCAGCGGAACCCCGCAAATGTGAATCACAAGCCGCAGAATGGGTCATCAAATCGCTCCTTCTCTACTCGTTGCTTGAAGAGCCACTGAGTGGACACGAAACGCAGCAGTAAGAAAACAAAAGAAGAAAGACCTTGGCCCACTTGCGATATCCCGTAGAGGCCGCTGGAGAAGAGGGAAAAAACAGAAGAAAAAAGGTAGTGAAGCTCAGAATCGGATAACGCCTCCATTCGAGAGCTCCATGAAGTGAATGCGCTTTGCGTGCCTGTGACTCTCCCTTACTTCTTCTTACCGTTGCCTGGATCGTATTTTTCTTTCCATATCCTACAGACGTGTTAGCCATTGACTTGTCCTGGGCCATTTTGCTTCCAGCTGGGGCTGGACTGTGTAGCGCGTCACAATCCTTCAAAGCGCCTGGTTACAGTCATGAGACTGCTGATACTCTGGGCGGAACACTTTGAGCAGACTGGACGAATAGACCGCGAGCGAAGCCCTGACGCTTGAGAGTGATGCATCACAGTACACAGAGGAGCACCCACAACAGGCACGACGGGTGAGTATGGGTGCGTTTTGATAACTTACCATGAATTTCCTAGTGTCTTATTGCCAGCCTTCTCCGCCAGTCGATAGTACCGGGCTGCGGCATACTGTACTCCCAAATAAGGATTCAAAAATCAGCCTCATGTGACGGACCAAAATCTGCCGAGAGGGGGAGCACGACTCGTGGCCGTGCCATTTTCAACTGGCGCAGCTTGCGCCTCCTTGCTTGTCCTCCTTTGCCTCACCTGTGCCCAACTTTGGACTTGGTGAGACGTTGGGCATCAACTCCGCCTTTGTCAGAGCCAAGCCTGGACCAGCCCAGACTGATGAGTGGCAGGCCACAATCTGCCTGCAGTGCTGCTGGCCCTGGTTGAGGCTTGATCTCTTTGTTGTTGCCTTCGAAGAGGTGAAGCTATGCGATCGATATCTTGACTAATCGCAAACGTACCTTGTCCTTTTTACAGCCATAACCCTGCAGGTAACACCAGGCAACTTCGTTCATAGCGTCTTGACCACCCGTCAGTATTCAAGCATATGCCGCTATCCGTATCTGCAGTTCTGTCTCATAACTCACCAGTATCGCCCAGGTTCGCTGCGGTCTCATAGTACTGTTTTCCCCGCGGGTCAGTATCTAATCAGCTCAGCCGACTCCTGAATAGGAAATGACTGCATACCTGCTTTGCGGCGATTGGATCTTTGTCGATGCCCCAGCCGTGGCGGAAGCAGTTGGCCAATTCGAAGATGGCGAGGACCAGCTCTCCCTTTGCCGCTCCTCCCTTCTTCAGACCGGCCTGGATCGCCAATTCCTCGACTGATGCAGCATTGGAGGCTGCCGCCGTTAGATAGTGGACTGCTTTCCCAGGGTCTGGCGTGCAACCCCAGCCGTGCCTATTAAATGAATGCATGGCGATTAGTCTGGAGCTCTTGTCCATCTTCCGAGCTGCAGTTGCCTGCTAATCATATGACGGTCATGTCACGTAAAACAAATGGGATGTGATATATGAGAGCGCGCTCAAAGGGGACAAATGTGGGCAGAGCCGTGCCTCTCTCAGGATTCACCGGCGGCAAGCAGCATATCGCCACCACGGGATAGGAGGGAAAAGGGCAAATTGGGATCCGGCGATGGTAACACTCACCTGAGTGCTAGCCCATAGAGGACCTGGCTAAGTGGGTTATTGGCGCCGCTCTCGTCTGCAAGGCGCCCGAACAACTTGGTGGCTTCCACAAAGTTGCCCTCCTCATGCAGCCGAATCGCCTCCTGAATATCGGCATCGATCTGTTTGGACGAAACCTGTCCCGAGTGCACCGAAGCGCTTCGGCTGCGAGGGCTGTCCAGGCTCATGTGCGCCATGCCATCTGCGGCATCCCTTGAGGGCGGCCGACTCCTCACCCGATCATTCTGCCCGGCTAACATGGTGGCCCGTTTCTCCCACTGCAGCTCTGCAGCATCTCCATCCTGCACGTCGTTTGGGACCACAATCTCCGGCAGGTTCTGGGGCACATGGTCCGACGTCTCAGGCGCGCGACTCAGGTGTAGCCTATGGGAGAGGCGTCTTGCGGTGCTCTCCTTTTTGGATTTCTGACTGGTCGACGACGACGCAGATGGGCTTCGTGATTGATCCGAGTGGAAAAAGTCAAAGCTTCGCCTCGACTTCCGGTGCTCTCCGCTTGTTGACGAGGGCGATAGCAAGCCGTCGTTGTAGCCGAGGGCGTTTTCGTCCGACGGCATAATCACCTGCTGCGAGACCGTGTCGGAGCGAACAAACGTGATGTCCGGACCGGCCGTTCTTCCATCTGCCTCTTGGTCTTGCTGTATGGCATCCTTCTTCTTCAGTGCATCTCGAAACCCCATGGTTGCGGAGTAGTAGCTTGCTGTAAGTAAATTTCTTTTCCTCCTCTTCTATTAATTTGATTCAAGCCAAGATCAAAGATCCAAGACCAAGCGAAGCGAAACAGCAGCAGCACCAAAGCCTTGTATAGATGTCCCGTAGTCGTGATGATGTAAATGAGCTTAGCCCGTGATACTTGGCCCTCGCCCTGTCTGCTACCCAAAAATAGATCTCCCTTAGACAGCAAGTACTACCAGCTGTTCTACGTCGCAAGAAAACTAGTACAGGCGGTATAGCGATGAGCGAGGCAGTCAAGCTGTGGCTGAGGCTGAGCTGAGTGAGCCGAGCTGATGCAAGTCCTTTTGTAGCGACTGATATATGTGGGCAGTGTCCTTTGTAGCGCCGTATGACATACAGCGCCAGTGCTTCCCACGCCTTGTATCTCGACGCCTTTTGAAACGAGGTCACGCAGAGGCAGACGAGCCAAAGGCGTCGGAATAAGTACGACGAGTTTTGCGACCTTTCCCGCGCGGCACAACAAAGAGGACAAAATCACGAGCTGCCAGGCGGCTGCTTTGAATGATTTAATGGATGGAGGTTAAAAAAAGGCCAGGCGCCGTCCCTTTTTTTGAAACAGGGCCCTTTTTTTCGCCGCCCCCCTCCAGAAATCCGCATTATGGAGTCGAGAAGGTGGTATTCTAGGATTTGCTGCCGAGTCCCCAAGTCGCCTGTTCCTTGGCAAAAAACCGGGTGCTGCGACCACCAAAGCGTTTTTGCCGTTATTACATTAACTTGTCTAAACCTAGGTGACCCTGAATGAGACAAGGTGGCTGAGCAATGCTGTGCTAAGGCAGATGATGAAGAAAGAAAAACAGATTTGAATATAGGGACTGAGTTAAGAACTGCCTGGCTAACCCAAACTCATCAATGTTATTGACGCTGGGTTTCATTTCCTCCGTTAATTCTACAGGGGGAAGCGCTGTGGGACGGCCCTATCTGGCTATTTTTGGGACGCCGATCAGTGATCTCTTTTAGAGGGCTGCCTTGGCTAAATGACCCGGTCGGTATGGGGTATTAATTAATATTGGCAGCGTATTCGATTAATAGGGGGCATTTGTAATATATCGTTCACATTGCTATTTGATGACACGAGAAGAGACATCATGGAATGGATGTTTACTAGGTATGTACTTTAGCTGGCCGTCTTAGGGAGCATCTTTCGAGATGGACTACTAGTAGGTATATGAACTTTGCACGTGGAAGAAAAGTCAAGTTTACAATAGTAATTTCGTTTTTTTCTCAATCTTTTTATTCTCTTTCCTCTACTAACATGTATCTTTTTTTTTCTCTCTCTTTCCTATTCAAAACTCTTCTCTTCCCTTATTCTTTCTTCTTCCTTTTTTTTCTCTTCTTTTTTTCGGCATTGTATTCGTCGTCTTATTTGCAACCCCCTTCACCCCCGAGGGAGGAAAAATAGGCATGACGTTAAAATGCTGAATAACAGGGTATCTTTAGTATGAAGCCCATTTCCCAACCGACATGAGCTTCATGTCTTTCGTCGTTTGCTATAGAATTTGAACTGCTTGCTGCTAAATAAAGAGAAAACAAGAAGAATAAAAAAAAAAAAGAATAGCATGTAATCTCCAAAAATTCAAGGTATGAAACTGCAGAAACGCTTGAATGGTAATCGACTCGGCATGTCCAGAGAACAATGATTAGATAATCTACTTTGACTCGGTTAAAGGGGGAGATAGTCCTTTGGGTTCTCAAAGTCGGAATCATCTGAATCGCCCTCGAGGAACTCGGCCACTTCGTCAGAATCGACATCGTCAGAGTCGACCGATTCATCTTCGCTAGAGACATCCTGGACCTCGTCGCGCTGTTTGGCCTGATTTCGGAGGACGCTTGCCCTCTCACGATGGAGCAGCTTACATCCCCTAGTCTTACAGAAACCGGTGTTGCTGAAGTCTGGGCATTCGAAGACATGGCGATCGGTGCAGTCTGCACCCTTGTCACAGTATCCACAGAATCCAAATGCCGCGCATACGGGGGCACTTGGAGAGGCTTTGGAGTGAGTAAAGGGACAGTCAGGCCGGGAGCATTGTCCCTTGGCAAAGTGCAAACAGTTCGGAACACGTTCTGGGGTAAGCTCATGAGAGAGATCGCAAGACTCGCCGTTGGGACACTTGCCATCTTTCAAGAAATCCTTGCAAAGAGCCACCTTGTCAGGGTCATGGACGTATCGGCAGGCTGGGCCTTTCGAACAAGAACCTAAAGGGCACATATTAATGGTTAGTTTGCTTCCCCGTCTACGCCACTATCTCGTAGATCTGTAGCTCATTCGGTTGTTGTATTTTTAAGAAAACAATTACCAGTCGTTGAAAAGATTTTGCATCGTTGATCAAGTTTTTTGACCGTGCCAGACCGACTGCTTGCGTTAGTATCGTGATCGCCCTCGGGACGTGAACATACCGGTGGTCTTTGACTATCCTCTGCGCCACAAGGTTTCCAGTCTTTGTACGATGGAACTTGACACCGGCAATAACGGTCATCTTTGGCGTCATAGTAGGGGGGGTAGGGTCACCTAGTAACGGTTAGAAAGGGAATTGAACAACGAGAGGTTGCAAAACTTACCAGGTGTCTTAACAAGTTTCTTCCCTCCATCCAAAACGCGGAAGCGAATGCCGTTGACCGTTATTTCATTTGTAACTGCGGGATTAGTGCTCGTGCTCGTGCTTGCAAATCCATCCACCGTGGCCTGGTGGCGAAGGAATTCGCTGAATCGTTGCTTTTCCCTGCGCTTCTGATCCTTCATCTTTCTCTGGCGAGTCTCTTCGATAGCTTTGGCTCGATTCTGACTCTCTTTCTCATATATGTTGGCGTTAATGAGCTGGCGGTGGCGATCGTTTTTGCTCACCCAGCCCGGGGTCGTAGGAGCAGGGCTGGGGGCGGCCGAGCTCGAGGCAGATCCCGAAGCAGATCCCGAAGCGTTGAGATGCAATGTTCTGTTGCGGTGCGTGGCGGCTGGCCGGCCGCTGTATCCTCTGCTCGGGTAAGGCGCGCCTGCTTGACGATAGGCGTTTCCTTCATCCCACGTTAGCCATGCTGCTATTCCTGTCTGATAAGCATCTTCTTCGGAAGACAAACCTCGGTGGCGCACTGGGTGATGCGTCGGCGGGACGGAGCGGTAGTTGGATTGCTGGCTTTTGTGTCGATTGATTTGGCCTAGAATGGTGAGCGCCATGAAGTCATCGCGAGATGGCCGACTATCTTACCGGCAAGTTGGCCGATGCGCGCCAACAGCTCTTTGTCTTCGTCCGACATGTTTGCTATTGATCGTTCCCGAGTTGCGAATGTTATGCCTAGTACAAAATCAAGATCCTCAAAGTCGTGGGAAATTTGCTTGCGCTGGTAGTAGCTCAGCGCAGTAAATGATGCAAGGTCAAAGAAATGCAAAGCTACATACAGTGGCGGCTGATCATTGAGTCGATGAGATAAGAGCTTAATTAACTAGCAGCGGCCTTAGTCATCAACGCGCGCTCCACGTCGTCGCACTGATGCGAGGCTGAGGGACACAAACTCTAATGCTCAATAAGTAGGACTGTTGATTTAACAGCCATTAAAGACGACAAATATTCAGCACGAGCTTTTATAAGTTTGTTTCCTATTTCTGAAAACAGCTGCTTTATCTTTATTCGCTACCATCCAACGCCCAGTTAGCATCCGTCCTCCCAACTCAACAATGTCTTCGTGGGATCTGCTGGACGAAAAAGGCGAATCCGAGCTTCACAAGAGCCGGCTCCTCAACGTAGAGGAGAAGCCATTCAAGCGCATCACCAAACGCCTGTCATCCATATCTGCGATTGTCTCCAGCGCGATACAATGCGATGCTACAAATGCAAACGGAGGCCACACCTCGAGCAGCGCCCAGCTACAAGAAGATCTCACATTCGACTTCGCTGCCTTTGACAGCAGCATCGCCCGCTTCCAATTCCTTCACGATGCGAACGAGCGAGAGCGCGAACGTTACGAAGCAGACAAGCAGCGCATCCTCGCCGAATGCCAGGCCGCCCGCGAGAACAACGCGCGACTACGAGAGCAGTTGGAGGATGCCAAAGCAACGTTGGCGCGGCGGAAGAAATTCGACGAGCTGGCCGAGAAGATATTGTCTAATCGACTGCTACGGCCGCGGGAAGACCAGCTTGTTGCCCTTGAGAAATTAGAAGAAGAATGCAAAGAGCTGGAGCGTGAAAGTGAAACGTACAGCGGCACATGGAAGGAGCGGCGAGACCAGTTTAATAGAATCATGGAGGAGGGCATGCTATTACGACGGCAGATCAGAGACGAAAAGGAAGAAGTAGACCGAAGAGAGGGAATGAATGAAGGCGGAGACGACGAGGTGGAGGAGCAGCGAGACGGCCAAACACCCGGCCTCAACGCCAACAGCACCGAAACGCCGCGACCTGATGGCGAAGGGCAGTCGAACGAGATGACGCCCCATCCAGCAATATCTGTAGATGCACCAACGCCCTCAGCAGGCTCGCCGCGTCCAGACCAGCTCCGGCTTTCGTCTGCGGACGGCGCATCGGCTTCTCGGTTAGGAAGCAGGGCTTCGACCAGAGAAGTGTCACAACCGCCGCGGCGTGATCGCGATTCAGGGAGCGAGACGGGCGAAGATGTCGATATGCATGACGAGGGATTGGAGAATGAAGAAGGCGAGGAGGACGAGGACGAATACAAGTCGTCGGCGAGGAACGGCGATAAGATGGAGGTTGATAATTAGTTTTGGATGATTCGCATGACATTGCTTTTTTTCCCCCTTGTCTTTAAAGATGGATAGAACATTTGTATAACTAGGATACCCGGATCAAATAAAAAGAAGAATAAGGAGTATCTTTTTTTGTTCGGCGCTATTGCTAACGACGTCCTGGTGGCGTGGATGATTATTTATCGTCTCGTGCTATTGTATTCATGATTAATGTTTCGTCTTCCTCCAAGCCGCACTCTCTTCAAGCCGTCTCCTCCTTCGCCTTCGCCTTCTCCAACGCCGTCTTTGCATTCGCCAACTCCTCCGGCATAGCAGTCTCGTTCTTCTCCCCAGACGCAACAAGATCCTCCAGCTTCTCGACGGCCGCCCGGATTCGATCCCTCAGAGGCTTGAACACGGCCTTTGTCTGCTCGACAACCATTTGCTATAACCACAGTCCTTTCGTTAACCCCCCCCTTGTCAAGAATATCATATATGCAGTCCCAACCTACCTGCTGCTTCAAAATATACGTCGCATTGCCTTCCTCGTCTTCCTGTCCGCTCTGGACCTTTTCTTCCTGCGCCTTGAGCTGGGCCTCCTGCTCCTCGAGCTCCTTGTGGTAGGACGCTTCTTCTTTGAGGAGGCGGTTGACGGCGCCGGTTGCGATGACCAGGGGAGACGGAGGAGGCATGGCGAATGGGCTTGGATCGAAATAGAGGTTTGTTGAGCGTGTTTGGAGGATAGTGCAGAAAGAAAAAGAGATAGAGAATAGAGCTGGCCAAAGGTCGATAAATTTAAAGGCAAAAGACTGTCGTCAAGAGTCTGGGATTTATTCCAAGCTGCCTGCTCGAAGCTGGTTCCAAGGGTTATGGTTAACTACGTGCCTGGCAGGCAGATGGCTGGATTGATCCCTATCTTAACTACGTGGGGTTGATGGCGGGGCAACACCGCGTTTGGCTGTATTTAGCATCGGAATCTCAAAAGGCGGCAACGGTATTAAGGAATAGCGAAACAGCAATAAATATATAATCAACGCGCCGAATCCCTCAACTGTCAAAAATGGAACCAAGACCAAATATCCCTATCAAGTGTTAGGCATGAAATAAAGAATAATCAACCTCAAATCGTAGACATCAATTTCATGGGCCTGAATACACGGTAGCTAATAAAGTTGATTTCGTTTAGTAGTCACTAATTTCCCAAAACACCCATTTTCTAAACAACATAGTATAGCAGAATACAAAAAAAAGAGACAATAGTGTAAAAAAGGGCTTGTGTTGATTCGACATCCAAGGCGCGATTATCCTTTTCCCTTCTTCCCTCCTGTATCCTAATTCAGAGAACCTCCAAGATCACATGGTATCTCCCCAAACGCCTTCAACTCCGCCGTGGGCGATTTGAACAAAAACAAAACCCTTCGTTGCCCAGAATGCACAGCATGGTTATTTTACATACTCAAAACATGATGTATTTTTTTTGATTGTTGTCAAAATGGCGACTATGCCTCGACGGCAACTGCCGCGACACTCACAGGGGCGGCGGACTCAGGCTCGTCTTGGTTGGAGATTTCGCCTCCAGCCTCTCGCTCAGCCCAAGCGCCCCAGAGCCCGCGCTTTCCTCGGACTTTAATCGGGTCACCCAGGCCTGAGCTCTGCTCGACTTTGATAGCATCCTTGGTTGCAAGCACCAGGCACTCAAAGAACATCTTGGTTGCCTCAGCCTTGGTGGTTTCCTTCTCAGGCAGCAATTTCTGGAAGACAACTGCTGATTTCTTCCTCTTGTCCGCATCCTCGGCGGCATCAGGGCCAAATAGCTCTCGCAGAATGTGGACAGCATGCTTGGTGCCGGCGGACACAGCGCCGCTGTCAGCAGGGTGAATAAGAGGCAGCGTTGTGTCTTCGAATGCAGGCATTGAGCTACCTTCCCTGTCCGCATCATCGTCATCAAAGTGAGCTGCAGATTCGTCGGCAGGAATCTCGAGAATAGTACCATCAGCGGCCACGCTGTTGTTACCAAAGGCGTTTCCATCGAGAGTAAAATCGGTGTCGTCTCCCAGCTCGAGACGAGGAGATTTGAGGCCTACGCTGTCCACGTCGGCAACGCCACTGTCACGCTTTCTCTTCAGGTCATTCGCACCGCGGACCATATCCAATGAAAGCATGCCGCGAAGTTCGGGGGCCCACGACACGCTTCTACCCTCCATCATGATGGAAGATACAAAGCCACCACTCTTTTGCATTTCTGCGAGAGCCAGGAGTAAAGGATCGCGAGGGAGGAAGGTAGCAGGCTTGGTGATGTTTTCTCTGTGGGCCTGCTGTTGCTTGATGTGAGTGCTGGACAGGGCGATTTCATCATCTGGCATCATGATACGTTGCTTCCTAGCACGCGAGGCCGGCTTGTGGATTTGGGTGCTCTCCTCGTCGTCCTGGGGCTCGTACAGATCTGTGTGGCCATGGCGAGAATACTCCTCCTCGATTTCTTTAGCAAACTGATCGTCAATATCTGATAGGGGAGATTCCGAGATTCTTTGTCGGTTGATGTCAAGCGCAGCCATTTCGGGAATGCCAGATGCGTCACCAGGGTTGAACTGGAAATCGTCATCGCCCATCTGGATATCGCCCTCATCATCTGCAATCCTCACGGTACCGTCGACATCCATGCGACTGTCTTCAGGACCGGCGCCTTCTTTTGATCGTGGCATGATATCAAGCTCACTGAAGACATCGTCTTCGATTGACCGCGCTGCGGGAGCATCTCGACCCATTTCAATGCTTGGGCCGCCGTCCATGTCAAGGCCAAAGTCGAGCTCGAGCTCAAGATCATCCATTGGCGCAAGTGCGTCTTCATCTAGAGTCATGCCGCCTTGAAGAAACTGGCTGTTGTCGAAATCTTCCTGCAAGTTGATGTCTCGGTTGTTGATCACGCGGCCCTTCCTACCGACTTGTGAGGACGACACGTCATCAACTTGGGAAAGCAACCACGAGGCATCAGGAGGTGGAGGTAGCTCGAGGTTATCGTATGGCGTGATACGATCGGGAAGAAGCAAAGACTCGCGGTTGGTGATTTGCAAGTTGGCAGCCAAGTCATTGTTACCAGTGGATCGGAACGCCTAGGGTCATTAGCATGGTCTCTTACAATTGATGGGATACAGTAAATGGTTGAAAGGGCAAAGGAGCAGGAAGAAACAAAGAGGCACCAACCATTTTGATCTTCATCATAGCTTCATTACAATCATCTAGCAAGTATCGCGTTTTGCGCTGGTATATCCTGACAACACCAAGCAGAAGCTGTCCACTGAGTCGCAGAGCCATCGGCGCCTGGTTCGGCGTGATGATGGCCTCGACGCTGTCGGTGACATTGGACTGGAGAATGTGGTTCTTGGAGAGCTTGCGCTCGAGGTTGGCAGACAGCCAGACGCGGGCAAGAGGCCCGGTCTTCTGGAGGAGCGTCTCTGAATAGAACATGATGCTTGCGCGCGCAGCCTGTCGCACTGGCACTCGCGCTCAACCAAGCTGGTACTCGAGCAAGAGAAAAATATGCAGAGGCACGGCCAGCCAGTGAAATGGTGCAGGCAGCGCAGCAGTGGAGGGGAACAAGAGTTTGGAGCAAAGTGGAGGTGAGTAAACACGGAACAAGGGGTGCGCGTTTTGGTGGATAAACAAGTCGCCTAAACCGTGTTCGGGCCTGGCTCACGCGCGACGGTGGCCGCGCAAAATCATCAAGTCCAAAAAATACGTCGCCAAGGGCTGGAATATCGGATCGCAGGCGAGGAGCAGCGAGCAGAGGGAGGTGACGGGGGTTGATGGGGAGTGCAAAAATGACGAGGCGAGAGCAGAGGGTTGTGTGAAACTCTCAGGATGGAGCGCGGAGGGGAGACGCTGCTGCGGCAATGCGAAATTGCGTGGCTGGGAGAAAAGTGGCTGGTACCGGGGAGAGCTTGTTGCCTGCGTCCAGATTCGGCGTGGCGGGGCGGGAAATTGTTCTTCCGGCACCTCTGCACGCTGTCCGTCCGTCGGATATCGGCGGGAGTGCCACACTCTTGCCGCTTTGGGCAGTACTGGGTGGCGCCAAATGCTGCGACAAGCACTGAATTGCAACCCGATAGCGCACTTCAACTAGGCTCTAGGAGCTCCCAGTAAGCTACCCGCAGCTTGCTCGTCATTATACATGCTAGGGTATCATCCGTATAGTTAGGACTTGGTAGGTCATCGACCCTATTACACAGAGGCAAGCTGCTATATCCAACTATCTTTTATACTCATTAACGTTCTTTTATTGTTCGTCTACGCAGGAGCATTTTCTTACGGGTTATCATGAAATTGCTATGAAAATGATACTACCACCTTCTACAGTTGAAACTACAACCCGCGAGCTCCCCATTGCACTTACACGATGATTACGACGAATGCGATTCTACAAGATATCTGCATTCCCCCTAATGCTAATGAACCTCACTAAGAGTAACACTGGTTCATCATTTCATCAGTTTGCGTATACGAGTGCCTACGTAACTACGACACTTTACTCAACTTGGGCGAGTGCCTGTGCTTTGCCGTTTATATTATATGCCTGCATTGCCATTTATCACGGTACTACAAGTGTGCATCTTGACACATGCCACTTTTATTCCGACACCTGTGGCTGGAGATCTGCATGTCTCATAAGTAAAAATTATTCCTGTATGAAGCAAGGTGCTTTTTCTTCTGTTAGCGGCAGCAGTATCTGTATCAGAGCAAGATACCGTCTACTTAAATGGAGCACCCATCTTGTCTCTATCAGAAGAGCCCCATATTCATCTTCACTCCAAATAGGCACCTACAAATTCCACTGACACTTCTAAGTTGTTATGATCTAACAGGACACCTTGCGAACAAAAAACCGGGCGGTTCCAGTTTATCTCAGCGTTTGCCCATCGATTCCTCACAGTATACCGGCAGACATTTGTCAGCGTGATATATCAGTCTTGGAGTAAATAATCGCCTGCACATCTACTCAATATCTGACAACATGAAGACACAAGACTTTTTCCGTCTTATTACCTCGTAGCTTCCAAGGCTATTCCAACTCACCCCACCCAATAGTATGCCCAGCTAGCATCGTTTAGAAGACTCCTAGCAGCAGTGCTAGTAACCAACAGTAGCCGCAATGCTACTCAGGAGATATAGCTAGCGAATGAAAAAGCGGGCATTGGCATTGAGCGGGCAGGTTGCTCTAAGCCATGGAATGATACAATTATGACAATTCCAAATTATATTGAGTTTCGACATCTTACCTGCGGCGTTGGACAGAGTTCTCAGGGAGTCATACTGGCTGTAGTACACTTATGTGACAAAAGTCTGCGCCACTAGTGACCCCGCGCTACAAGATATCCCACACCACCTAACCTGCACGATAACTTCAAACGCAAATAGCACAATAAGTTTAATAGAAAAATGTGATCTCTTTATATCATTAGAAAGCCCTGCTTCTGGAGATTAATATCGTGTATAATATCCCTGGGCTGCGCGCACTGCCGCAAGGCGGCGAGGCATTGACTCCACAAGTGTATCTATTAAATCCTGGTCTATTAGGTCCCAAGCCTCCTTTATCTTTTGCTTCAATAACGCGATGTCTGTACGGTTACGCCTTAGATCTCGGAGCTCTGGGCAGATCTGTGATAGCTTCTTCTTTAGGGCACTCCAGATGTGCTCAATTGGATTAAGGTCGGGGCTGTGAGGCGGCCAATCGATGTACGCGATACCGTGTAATTGCAGCCATTCTGGTGTACCACCAAAGTTGTGAATTCTCGCGTTATCCTGCTGGAATAAACGCGTGCCGTCGTATACGGAAAGAAGGCCCTCTGATAACGCGTTTTGATAGCTCTTTGAAGAATATCCTCCCCTCGGGGCGTCGGGATCTCGTTCCATGATGACCAAGGGGGTGCGGCCGCCTCGCCAGATGCCTCCCCAGACCATGAGGGAGATCTCGACCTTCCCGTGGATTGTAACGTTGACGATTTCCCTGTTAAACCTCTCCCCGGGCGCCCGGAACACCCAACCTCGCCTATTATTAGGTTTATTTTGCGCTGTGGCTTCGTCTGAGAAGAGTGTCTATCGCGTGTGTTAGCCTCGACCACCACTCCAACTTCAAACGCTCATACCTCAACCAATTCTTCTTCTTTTCCCTCCCAAGCTTGACAGAATTGTAGCCTGGCTTCTGCTGTTTTTTCCGTTATCATAATCCGCTGGGCAGACTTCCATTTGCGCTTGTATACGCGCTGCAAAGCGCGACGGATTGTCCTTGGGCTCACACGACTGTCTACCGCACCACAGAGCGCCAGCCACGTTATTTTGCGATCCCTTTTCAATAAAATAGTGATATATCAAATCTCTGCCTCTGTAAGCTTCCTCGGCCGCCCCGAACGAGGCTTCCTTTGCACGGTGCCGTCCTCTAACCAGCGCCGATAAATTGCGCGTACGGTGGACCGCGTTGTGTGGAAATCAGCCGCAACGCGTGTATACGAGTCGCCGCGCGATACCGCCTCGCACATAGCTCCTTTTTGCTCCAAATTAAATTCCCTATTTTTTTGACGATTGGCGCTTATTTCAGTACCAAAAGCACGCGTTTCTGACATCTTGTTGTTGTGCAATTGCTGTTTGAAGATTGGGTGTTATTTTTAGTGGTTTGTTGTAATGTACAAGTGGGGTATCTAGTGGCGCAGACTTTTGGCACCTGAGTGTAAGACGCAGAGCTTGGCGGGTCGTTGCAGCCAGTAGCCATCGGCATGGGGCGCACAGTCAGAGGCCCCAACTTAGCCGCGGCGCCGCTAGGCTAAACCAGAGAGTTACTTCGCGCTGCCAGTACCTGCAGCCCCCCTGTAGCGCTCCTTGTCCCCAGTGCCAGTGGCGAGGCTAGCGCAACTACCCATTCCATAGAGCCTTGGGAGACCACCTTTGTAATTTGCATGATTGCATTGCTGATGCTTCACCGGTCTGCACGCTGGCCTCTTGATTAGGGGATGAGGATCGAAGCCGTCGGTGTCTGCTGGAAACAAAGACTCGATTCATCACGACAACGCCGCCTTCGATCTCGAGAACGTATGCGCCAAAGCCGACTCCTGCGCATTCGGTTGTCTCCCCTCTCCTCATGAAACCGGCCTTTTGATAAAAGCTTGGCGTTGATTTCCGGGCCCCCTTAACAACTTCGACGCCATCTTAGGGTTTGCAACATGCAGTTGCCATGGGCAGGGCGCGGCGGCTCTGGCAATGAGTCTCTGCTGCCAATGGCCAACTTGCCCATCATCACTGGAGATGCGGCCGACGGCGATCGGGAGGGAAGATCAGGAGCAAGGCCAGGACATGCCCGAACATCCTCTGCGCATGCGCGGGTAAGGCTGAAGACACCGTTTGTATCTGTTTTGAGGCAATTCGTTAACGAGATAGCAGGGCGTCGCCAAAGAATACTCCTTCATGACACCCAGCGAAGCTGCTGCGCAGTTACGGACGTCCCTCACGTACGGCCTTACGCCCAACGAAGCCTTGAAGCGACTCGGCGAACATGGACCGAACGAGATACCCCACGAAGAGCCAGAGCCTCTGTGGCTCCGGTTTGCGAAGCAGTTTCAAGAGCCGTTGATTGTACTCCTCCTGGTATCTGCGGGAACCTCGCTACTCTTGGGCAACACGGACGATGCGATAAGTATCACGGTGGCGGTAACCATTGTCGTTTCTGTCGGTTTTATCCAGGAGTATCGATCGGAGAAATCCATCGAGGCCCTCAATCACCTCGTTCCGAATCACGCACATCTTGTACGAGGTTCACCGAACAAGTCGTCTGCCATGCCGAAAATGTCTCCGTGGCCCCCTAATGTCAACGAACTTGGAGACCCGGCCGATAGTTCTGGTTTAATGACCCCAATCGAAGACATCTTGGACGCTACTTCTTTTAAAGTATCGGCATCTCAGCTTGTACCGGGTGATTTGGTCCTATTTACCACTGGCGATCGTATTCCTGCAGATATACGGATTACCAAGGCGGCTGACTTGACCATTGACGTATCTAATCTGACGGGCGAGACGAAGCCTATCAGTATATCAACCGAGTCGCGGTCCCAAGGAATCAACCAATTCTCAAAGCAGTCATCACTCGCCCCAGCCACGCCTTTGGACAGCAGCGAGGCGGAGAGCAGTGAAATACGGAATATTGCATACATGGGCACGCTGGTCAAGTCCGGACACGGCCAGGGAATTGTCTTTGCAACCGGTGGCAACACTCACTTCGGCTCTATTGCTACAAGCGTCTCTGGAACGGAAAATCCCCGGTCGCCTTTGCAGCTATCGATGGATGAGCTTGGCACACAGCTGAGCAAGGCATCATTTGTCGTGATCGGATTGATATCGCTTGTTGGTTGGCTACAAGGGAAGAAACTGTTAGAAATCTTCACCATTTCTATATCCCTGGCCGTTGCAGCTATTCCAGAAGGCTTGCCCATTATCGTTACCGTTACTTTGGCTCTTGGCGTACATCGGATGGCGAAGCATCATGCTATCGTACGCTGGATGCCCAAAGTTGAAACCCTTGGATCTGTCAACGTCGTGTGTACCGACAAGACGGGTAAGCTTTTGACCTTGACCTTCCTTCAATTGTGGCCATTATACGTACTAATTGGCTTAAAACAGGTACTCTCACAACCAATCATATGACCACTGTCGAGATGTGGTGCTTTGGAGAACAGGGCCCGTTTCACGTCTCCTCGGACGCTGAAGTGGAAGAAATTAAGCCCACGCAAGCGGCCTTACATATCATACGAATTGGAAACGTTGCCAACAATGCGCGCCTGGCAAAGAACTTTGCAGAGAGCGGCGCCGCTGCAAGTGCCGTCTTGACTTCAACTCTTAGTCGTGAAGAAGCATCCACCTATACTCGATGGGTTGGTCAGCCTACGGATGTGGCCATGCTCGACATGCTGGACAAATTCAAAGAGCACGACATTCGAGATTCCGTCGGCCCGCGCGTCACCGAAGTGCCCTTCAGCTCTGAGAGAAAATGGATGGGTGTTACCGTTGGCAATGAAAAAGAGTACGCATATATGAAAGGATCTATAGAGAAAGTCCTCGCCGCATGCGATACGTATCTGGAAAAGGATGGTCGGGAGATTGTGTTGGACAGTGCACGACGCCAGGAGGCCTTGGCAGCGGCTGAAGCCATGGCCGTCAAGGGACTTCGCGTTCTCGCCTTTGCTAGTGGTCAAGTGTCCAAGTCTTCCAAAGCTCGTTCGCCTGCACCTGGTACGCGAAGCAACACGCCTGCTGCTGATGGAGCTTCTACCCCAACGATTCCTCAAGGCTCGGACGACACTTACAAGGGACTCACATTTGCTGGTTTAGTTGGCATGAGGGACCCTCCTCGGCCCGGGGTGGAGCGCTCTATTCGACGACTTATGCGAGGTGGCGTCAGAGTCATTATGATCACCGGCGATGCGGAAACTACAGCACTTGCGATTGGTAAACAGCTGGGAATGAGCGTTGCCGTTCCCAGCGCCCATTTGCCGGGTCAGAACGCAATAAAAGCTGTCCTCCGGGGAGATGAGATTGATAGGATGTCTGACGAAGACCTTGCCCAAGCGATACAGCACACTACCATTTTTGCCAGAACCAACCCCGACCACAAAATGAAGATTATTCGTGCGCTTCAGTCTCGAGGAGACATTGTGGCCATGACGGGTGACGGTGTAAACGATGCGCCTGCCTTGAAAAAGGCAGACATTGGTATTGCTATGGGACGCCATGGAACAGACGTTGCTAAGGAGGCTGCGGATATGATTTTGACTGACGACGATTTCTCCACCATCTTACGGGCCATTGAGGAAGGCAAAGGTATATTCAACAATATTCAGAATTTCCTTACCTTCCAGCTCAGTACGAGTGCGGCTAGTTTGGCCTTGGTTTTTGTTTGCACTTGCTTTGGGTTCAAGAGTCCCCTGAATGCTATGCAGATTCTTTGGATTAGTAAGTTTGCCTCAAGCTATCTTTTTTTTTTTTTTTTTTTTTTAATCTTCTTGTGCCGGCGAATCTTTCACTAACGCCGTGTTAGACATCATCATGGATGGCCCCCCTGCGCAGTCTCTTGGTGTCGAAACAGTAGACCCCGATGTGATGAACAGGCCACCAAGGAAGCGGAATGACCCAGTCCTGACTAAGAAACTCATACAGAGAGTTCTGACTTCGGCAGCCATTATCATGGTTGGCACTATGCTCACATACCGGCAGCAGATGGCCGACGGCGTTGTCACTCGCAGGGATACCACCATGACCTTTACATGCTTTGTGTTCTTTGACATGTTCAACGCCCTTAGCTGCCGATCCGAATCCAAGTCGATACTGCGCGGCGAAGTGGGACTGTTGTCGAATACCTTGTTCAACTGGGCAGTGTCTCTGTCAATTGTTGGCCAGCTCCTTGTCATCTATCTTCCGTGGCTACAGGAGGTTTTCCAAACAGAAGCTATTTCGTTGGGCGATTTGATACGCCTTGTCATGCTTTGCAGCACCGTTTTTTGGGCGGACGAATTACGAAAGTACTTGAAGAATGGACGGCGGCGTTTGGGTGGTGGTTACAGTCAAGCGGTATAAAAAGAGAGTGCTTAAAAAAGAAAGGAAAGGATAGGAAAGGAAAAGGGTTGGCGGGATTTTCAGGGTTGTTGATATATAAAGTGTCTTGTAATAAGCGGAGCATGTATGACTGGGGGAGTAGAGTAGACCCCCTGTATACCTTACATATCATGTAGCATACGTATTCTTGCATAGTAGTAATTTATTGGGATGGCAATTTGTACAATTGAAGAAAGACAAAACGAAATAACGAGAGATATATTACTGTTTCTTGCCTGTATAGGTAGAGAATTGAAGTCTAGTACCACTATGAAGTGAGGCGTGCTATATTCAGCTAGCATCACTTCATTCTTTACAATTTTCAGTGGTAACGCTCAATATGTCAACAAAAAGAATTATATCAATTTGCATTATATTTAAAAATTCAATTGGCTACGTGAGCAGCATAACCAGATTGGGATCCTTAGGCACTGCCCTCTATCATTGATTGATATGTCACCTTTTCCAGGCGCTGAGCCAGCCTTTAGCCCCTCCACCGAAAGTGTCCCCTCTACCTAGTAGTAGTACCATGCATGAGCTTACCTGGCTCTACTTGGACAGTAGCACCTCAACCTTCAACCTCCAACACACGACCATCTGCCAGCTGGGACCTCCGGAGCGGCGCAGCTACTCCAAAGCCAGGCCCGCAAACTCCAAGGCAGCTATGCGCCTCTTCGACACTCGTTCTCCGCGCCAATGTCAGCCCTCTCCAACGGCGTCCTCCACCGAACGGACAGCAGCAGCCATGCTGTAGCACCTCGACGTCTTCAGAATGCCGCCAACGAGGCCGAGATCCGCGCGACGCTCGCCACTCTCCACGAGCGCGAATCGGCCGTCACCGCGAGGCTCGATGCGCTGATCGAGTCGCAGGCCGACCTGTCGCGGGACCTGGGCAGGCTGGATCTGCTGCGGGCTGGGCTCGGCGCGCAAGTCATTGCCGCGCGCTCAATTAGCAACGAGATGCTCTCTGGGGCTGCCGACACGGCCGGCCGGCTCAGCAACCGGGTCAAGGAGCTGGATCTGGAGAAGAGCCGCGTGGAAGATACGCTGGGAGTCGTGGAGCAGGTGGCAGAGCTCAAGGCATGCATCAATGGCGTGGTTGGCTCCATGGGGGCGCCGCAGGACTGGGAAGCGGCTGCGGGCTACATTGCTCGGGCGAGCAAGATCCCAGAAGAAATCACAAAGGGAGCCTTTGCCGCCAACATTGTTCCCAGCGTCGAGGTCCCTGATGCTCCGTGGATAACGCTGGAGAATGCGAAAGAGAGCCTGTGTGGCCTCTTCCTGCGAGAGTTTGAGAAGGCGGCTGCTGAAGGCGACGGCGCCAAGGTAACGAGATTCTTCAAGCTGTTTCCACTCATTGGGAGAGCAGATGTGGGATTGGATGTGTATGGGAAATACGTGTGTCAGGGAGTTGCGGGCACGGCACGAGCGACGCTCAAGGACGGCATGTCGGGCCAGAACCGCAAAGAGGGCATCATCTACGCGAATTCGCTTACGAGGCTCTTCCAACACATTGCACAGATCGTCGAGGGCCATGGAGGATTGGTTGAGAGGCACTACGGCACTGGCAAGATGGTTCGCGTCATCGAGAGGATCCAGATGGAAGCTGATGTCCAGGGTGGCATCGTTCTCGATACGTGGAGTGACGAACGAGGAGTCGACAAGAAGCTGACGGATGTGAAGAGCTATCCATTCTCATTTCTGGTTCAGAGTTTCTTACCACAGCCTCCTCGAGGAGGGATACCGAGATTGAATTCGCCTGCGGCTGGCCTGGGTAACAACCCTCGCGGCAGTGAGGATGAAGGCGTCAATATGAAGGAAGTTGATGGTTTGCTGCATGAGATTTCTGTCATGCTTGCTCAGTGGTCGTTTTATACTCGGTTTATATCGGCCAAATCCATGGTACGTACAACTAGTGGATGAAAGCTTCCATGTTGATTGTCCTTCTAACCTGACGTCTTTGCCAGGATACAACTGATGAAGATGGACCTCTGAGGTTTGCAGAGCTGCTCTTTAAATCGAAATTATACAGCAAGGTATCATCAAAGCTAATATCGCCTTACAACGTCATGTCGACTTTTTTCTTTCGGCGCTCGGTCGAAAAGGCGTTTCAGCTGGATGAGTATCCCAGTGGCCTGTCATTGAGTCTACATAGACCAGTGGAGGGCAACACCCCATACATAATACTCGCGGTTGATGATGTCATGTACATTGTCAATGCAGTGCTTCAAAGGTGTCTCTCTACCTCTCAGAAAGATGTCGTTACCTCAGTCGTTCAATCTGTCAGTCGAGTTCTGACTGGCGACTTTGTGGGTATGATACAAAGGAAAATGCGTGACGAGTCTTACCCAAAGGCCGCTGTACAGGGTGGCTTCCCACCAGAAGAGAAGATTATACAATTTATTGTTCTCATCAACAGCTTGGACATGGCCAATGAGTACCTGGTCCGGATCATTCATGGTCGCATAGGCTCTCCGGACGAGTCAACACAACATAAAGAAGAAGTTGAAGCTCAGCTGAAGCAGTCTTTTCCGTTTGATCGCGACGTGACGGTCGTCGTTGGCGCTCTGCGCTCATTAGAGACTGCCTTCCTCGCAAAAACAAATGAGCTGCTGAATGAAGCCGTTCAAGTTCTATTCATCCAAGTTGTTAAGCTGCGCTTGAGACCAGTCCTCAGCGATACGTTCCGTGACGCCGACTATACACTTTCAGAAGAGGACATTGCGGAAATTGCCCAGGAAAATGATGAGTCGGAAGAAGTCGTCCTGGAGCAAGTATCACGCCGCTTTGAGCATGGATGGGATCAGCTCATGAAGGCCATCGGCCGCATCATGACGCCAGGAACTTTCAGCACCCTCATGGACATGACAGCCCGCTACCTCTCCCGAATCTTGGAGAAGAGGATTCTCGGCTACGGCGGGAGGACGAGCGGATATGGCGCCATTCGAATGGAGAGGGACTTTTCAGCCATCGTGGATGTCGTCTCGCGAGGGAATTACAGCGTAAAAGAGTTGTTTAGCAGAGTGATGCAGCTGCTCATGGTTGCAAACATGGAAGACGACGAGTGGGATGAGATTATGGTTCAGGATGGGGAGGACGGCATTGACTGGGTTCTGACAGAGGATGAAAAGCGAAGAGCGAGGAGTTTAGTGAGAGGATAGAGGAGCAGGGGGGGGGGGGGGGGGGGGGGGGGGGGGGGGGGTGTTTGCAGCACGGCATTGTTTGATTCGGATGTCCATTTAAGCCAGGCATGGGTGCCTCCAAGTTAGGATTGCTGCGATTCTCATATAGACTATACATGTATAGGTATTTAACAGGCATAATAGAAAAGGTGTTGTATCACACGGTACGCAAACAACGTCTCAAGAAAATAATTTATTCATTAAGACAAAATAATTGAAATTGAAAAAGGTCGAGACGGTGTTCTGGCAAAGTACAAAAATATAGTACTAGTTGCTTGATGGAGTGGCTTGTCAGCGCTCGGGGTGGCGTCGGCATCTAGGTAGACATGGCCGCCACATAAAAATTTCGGCCCGCCAAAATTGCGGTAGCGAAACCGGCTGGGCTTGCATCAATGCCTATTAACTTCAAGCCTACGCTCAAATTCTGTACAACAAACTCAGATTCTTCGCATCATTTTCATTTTAAAGATACCAAGATAGACATACAAAAAGCTCGTCCCTTTATCGATTCGCCCTCATCTCAAACGACGCTTCGTCATTAACATTGTTGAATCTCGAGATATCAAGTTCAGATCCCCCACCAACCTCGTCATAATATCTTCTCTGAGCAGGGTTGTTTATCGAGGCTGGCCTCGGGCACTTACAACATCATCAGCGCCGGTCCCTCAGAGCTTCACAGCCGCTCGCAGGATATCTACCATGGAGACCAGAATAATACGAGTCACTCCCAGCAAGGGGCAGCTCCTTGGACGGTTTGACTCATCGGATGGCGCCTCAAAGCTCGAAGAGTGGCACATCTCACCAGACGCCGGAGAAGCCATCACGGTTCTCAGAGACACAGCCAAGTATCTGCGGACCAGCGATACGCCCGTGGCTTTCCCTACGGAGACAGTCTATGGCCTCGGCGCAGATGCGACTCGAAGTGGCGCTGTAAAGGGCATCTATTCTGCCAAGGGCAGACCGTCGGACAACCCGCTCATCATCCACATTTCAGACTTGCACATGTTGCGTGAGCTTTTGGGGAAGCAAAAGGATGACCAGGATGCGGTTCCAAGCAAGTATAACGTCTTGATCGAGCGGTTTTGGCCCGGTCCTCTGACGATATTGCTGCCTAATCCGCAGCCTTCGAAGCTGGCTCCCGAAGTCACTGCCGGGCTCGAGACCTTTGGTGCGAGAATGCCGTCGTCGCCTTTGGCTTTGAGTCTCATCAAACTTGCCGGAGTGCCCTTGGCTGCTCCCTCTGCAAATGCTTCGACCAAGCCATCACCCACGGCAGCACAGCACGTCAAGGACGACTTGGATGGAAGGATTGAGATTATCCTTGATGGAGGCCCTTGCCAAGTTGGCGTTGAGAGTACTGTCGTGGATGGCCTCTGCGAGCCCCCGGTGGTGCTGCGGCCGGGGGGCATAAGCTTGGAAGAGCTTCGGAGCTGCCCTGGCTGGGAGAACGTCGCCAAGGCCTACAAGGATCAAAGTGAGGAGGGAAAATCGGCGCCGAGGGCACCAGGAATGAAGTACAAGCATTACAGCCCCAAGGCGAGAGTTGTGCTCTACGAGTCTACGTACAAGGCTGGCGCCGAGGGTGTTCTTGCATCGGATTTTGAGGTTGTCAGTGCCACCGTGAATGGGAATGCGGAAAAGACAAACGGCTATTCGGCGAGGAGGATAGGCGTCATTCGGACACAGCGATGGAAGTCAGGAGCTGGCCTCCAGTGTGGCCCTTTACAGCCTGCCCCCATCAACCAGGACAACCATGACGAGGAATATCTCAACCCCGTGTATTCAGTATATAAGGGAGACCTCAAGAATAGCCAGGGCCAGGTCATCGGCGAGCTATTCGATATAGACCTTGGGCAGGACGCTAAGAGAATAGCTCAGGGGCTATTCTCGGCTTTGCGAGAATTGGATCGTCGGAATATAGACACGATTTTTGTCGACGGCATAGAAAACGAACTGGACATTGCCGCTGCTGTTATGAATCGCCTTCGAAAGGCAGCATCGGAGATAAGGTCATGAGTGATAGAGCGCACTGGAATAAAGGGGAAAAAAAGGAAGATGCTTAGATTCGTTATACCCTACCCTGTATATAAGCCGATCTCGTTGAAAGAAATTAAGACAAACATGAAAAAAAAAAAAAACACCAACATAAAAAGACTAATCAACTACAAGAGCAATCCTTTTAATGTAACAGGCCGCTTTAAATGACATTAAACTCCAACCAATCCCAGGTCTTGGTATTTACAGCCCTTGCCGAAGCCAGTCTGACAGCTTGGACTTTCCGAGCTGTGCCAAGTTGTTGACGCCCTGTTCGCTGAAATCGATGCGGCCCAGCGGAACATCTTGCGTGGGCGCACGGCTGACTCGCTGCACAATAATGGTAGGGTCCGTCTCCAAGATGATGCCGTCATCGACGATTTCGTCGATTGCGAGCGAGACAAGGTCGTAGTTTTCGACAATGGTCCGCTTGTCAACCGATTGCCTGATTCAAATGTTGGTTAGCCATATTCTCCCGGCTATATATCTCGAATACCCGTAGCACATTGGGAAAACTACTGACTTGAATAGCAGATGAAGAGAGTCGCGAAGAGCCAGTACCGTGTTATAGAGCAGAATCTCGTTCTCGTCGGCGGCACCAACAACGTAGAGCATGACGTCGGACTCCATCTTATACAGGACAATTCGGTTGTCGTACAGGATGATGTCTCCGGTCTGCTTGGCCGTCTTGTCGATAAGGCCCTTTTCGAATGCCTTTTGCGCCTTCAGATCGGTATAAGGATGGGTCGGTATGCTTGCGCCTCCTATGAAAACAAGCTCGCAATTAGCAATGGCGCAACACGTAATCGCACTCCCAAGGCGCAACGCAGGTTGTTGTGCGATCCCTTTAATCATGCATGCGTACCAGTAGGAGCGGCGTGGGGCGGAGAGTAGTATTTGGTGAATATCCGGGAGCCATCCTCGGTGCCAAGGATGAGGACTGCCTGGACGGCAAAGAGGGTCATTCCAGGAGACATTGTGGCGGTTGGTCGATCTGATGCTTCTGCGAGGTTGGTGATAGCGATACCAGGCAAGCTCCGACTTGGGCGTTACTATCAAAAGGTGTCCCCCCCAAAAAGAGCCCCGCCAACCCAGCATTGGATTGGACCTAGGCCTCGGCTTAACCTTTCGCCGTGCGCCGGCGCTTAACGCGTGCCTTGCTCCCAGGTCGCGTCTAAAAAGCACTTTACGCGTCTTTAAAAGCCAATTTGGCAGAAACGCGAACTCCACCGCCCTTGCATTGCATCTGCCCCTCGTTTTTGCCGTGGGTTCTGCCCAACCGCCCCCAGCTCCAGCAAAAAAAAGAAAGACTCGCAAAGCTCGTTTTGGTGACCATCGACAACCTCAATTCCTGCCAATCGAACCCGCAGAAAAGATGTCGACGCCAAATCGAAGGCAGAGGGACTCGCAGTCCGCGACGCCTCGCCGTTCCACGCGGCAAGCTGAGGCCGCGCAGATGGTGTCGAGTCCCCTGTTCTACCAGTCCTCGCCAGCTCCCAGCCAGGGCATGGATGAGGTCATGGGTGATGTTTCTTCGCCTCTGCGGCAGATGTCGAACAGCCAGAGCACGCAGCATGCCAGTGGACCTGCGCCGAGCTCGCCATTGAGGCAGATGACCGATACCCAGTCGACTAATGGTGACGGCAATCGGACGCCTCGAGCTAGCGGCGGCCTTGCGGGAGGTAAGGCACCTGGTGATGTTTCCCGGTTGTTTGGACCTCAGGCTTACAATTGGATTCATTGCAGAGTCATCTCCCATTCGATACGAACCCAGCTCCAGTCCCGGCCGAACCCCAAGGCTGCATTCGGATCTGCGCAGTGAAAGCAGCGGCCTCTTTGTTGGCTCCAGTCGCGGCACGCCCTACAGACGTGGAGATATCAACTCGGACGCGGTGCGGACGCCACGTGCTCCCCGACGTGTTATTTTGGATGAATCTGGTCGAGTAATGCGAGAAGGCCAGGCTCCAGGCTCTGATGCTGCCTCATTCGTCAACCGAGATCCTAATACATCTGAGGCAGATATCCTGGGCGGCCCTGGCCAGAGTCTCATTTGGGGTACCACCGTGTCGATCGATGATACTTTTTCTACTTTCAAAGACTTCTTGCGACACTTCACTCTCAAATACCGCATGTACCGAGACGGCCTCTCAGATGCCGAGGTGAATGCTTCGTCTGATGCCGAATCCAAGCCATACTGGGAGGCTCTGCAGAACATGCTACTGCTGGGTACGACTCGACTCTATCTCGATATTTCAGACTTGAACCTCTACCCACCAACACGAAAGTTATGGCATCAGATTCAAGCCTATCCGCAGGAAGTAGTCCCTGTCATGGATCAATCCGTCCATGACGTGATGCTGGAGCTCGCCCAAGCTGAAACAATGAGGAACCGACCATCTCAGAGCAGTGCCGGGCAGCAAGCTTCCCAGCGAAGCACACAGGGCTCTGAGCCAGTGTTCCCTAGCTCTGACCGGCCTGATGAAGGCATCACTCCTACACCCCGCCCCCGAGACGAGGACCCTACTTTGGAAGATCAGGTAGCAGCCTCACTATACGTCGTGCGTCCTTTTGGTCTTGACAAAATAACCAATTTGCGAGACTTGAACCCTTCCGGTAAGAGCTAAAAACAATTTCGGGTCATTATCTGAGGAACGTAGCTAATATGTGATTCAGACATGGATCGCCTCGTTTCCATCAAGGGCCTTGTTATCCGTACTACACCCGTTATCCCCGACATGAAGGATGCATTCTTCCGTTGTAACGTCTGCAATCACTCCGTCAATGTCGGCCTGGACAGAGGCAAGATTCGAGAGCCTACCGAATGCCCACGCACAATGTGCGCCTCTAAAAACTCAATGCAGATTGTCCACAACAGATGTTCGTTTGAGGATAAGCAGGTCATTAAGCTTCAAGAAACCCCAGACAGCATCCCCGCCGGACAGACACCCCATTCAGTATCTGTATGCGTCTATAACGAGCTTGTTGATTTCTGCAAGGCTGGTGACCGCGTCCAGTTGACGGGCATTTTCCGTGTCAGCCCTGTGCGGGTTAATCCCCGACAAAGGGCTATCAAGAGCATCTACAAGACCTACGTGGACGTCCTACACGTCCAAAAAGTCGACAAGAAGCGTCTTGGGGCCGATGCATCTACACTCGGCGTGGAAGGCGAAGATGAGACGGAAGCAGGAAAGAATGAGATGGAGGAGACTCGTCGCATTACGGCCGAAGATGAGCTCAAGATTCGCGAGATATCACGCCGCCCTGACATTTACGAGCTTCTCGCACGATCACTAGCTCCCTCAGTTTACGAAATGGACGACGTCAAGAAGGGCATTCTGCTGCAGCTGTTTGGTGGAACAAATAAGACCTTCCATAAGGGTGGCAGCCCTAAATATCGAGGCGACATCAATATCCTACTCTGCGGTGATCCATCCACCTCCAAATCGCAAATGCTTTCATATATCCACAAGATTGCCCCGCGTGGTGTATATACTAGCGGCAAAGGTTCTTCCGCCGTCGGTCTGACTGCGTACGTTACTCGCGATCCCGAAACGAGACAACTGGTCCTCGAGTCGGGTGCGCTGGTACTTTCCGATGGCGGTGTCTGCTGTATCGATGAATTCGACAAGATGAACGAGTCAACTCGATCTGTGCTTCATGAAGTGATGGAGCAGCAGACTGTGTCCATTGCCAAAGCCGGCATCATCACGACCCTCAACGCTCGAACCAGTATCCTTGCCTCTGCCAACCCAATCGGTAGTCGCTACAACCCTGACCTATCCGTTCCGCAAAACATTGATCTTCCACCCACCCTTCTCTCCCGTTTCGACCTCATCTATTTGATTCTCGACCGGGTTGATGACAAGGCTGATCGCCGATTGGCAAAGCATCTTCTGTCAATGTACTTGGAAGACAAGCCCCAGTCAGCGCCTACCAGCGACGATATGCTCCCCGTCGAATTCCTTACTCTGTACATCTCATACGCACGCTCCAACATCCAGCCAGTTCTCTCGGACGAGGCTGCCCAAGAGCTTACCGACAGCTACGTTGCCATGCGTGCTCTCGGACAAGACGTGCGCGCCGCCGAGAAGCGCATTACCGCCACCACTCGACAGCTCGAAAGCATGATCCGCCTCGCCGAAGCTCACGCCAAGATGCGACTCTCCGAAGTTGTCACCCGGGACGACGTCCAGGAAGCGTACCGCCTCATTCAGTCTGCTCTCAAGACTGCCGCCACAGACTCGGAAGGAAGAATCGATATGAGCCTGCTCACAGAAGGCACGAGCTCTGCGGAGCGCAAGCGCCGCAGCGATCTCAAGGACGCGGCCCTACGACTGCTCGACGAGATGACTGCTGGCGGAAACACCGTCCGGTGGAGCGATGTGTCCAGGAGGCTGGCTGACTCTTCCAGCGTGCCTATTGAGCAGGCCGAGTTTAATGAGGTGATGAGGACTTTGGAGGCCGAGAATGCCATTATGGTGTCTGGCGAGGGTGCGAGAAAGAGTATTCGGAGAGTTACGGCCGTTGTGTAAGGGGATATGAAATATGCTGGTTAAATGAGGAATTGGGGAAAAAATTGGTTTATTGGCTTGTCATGTTTCGAACTACCTTGATATGGAAATGCTTTGATGATTAAAGAAAGAGAGGAAAAGAGTTAGAAGCTTGGAAATAATTTAATGCGAGTGTCAGTCAAAGACAATCACAACTTTGATGTATTAAATGCAATGCAAAATCGAGAAATGTTTTCAGTAAGATAATCAACAATATGCATTTGGCTATTTTCCTAAAATAGAAAAAAAAGGGGGGGAAACAGAAAACTCTCTCAACTCCTTTGCTCAGTCTTCCCTCCCTCCACGCTGCTTGTCACAAATGCCCCATCATCTTTACAAAGTACAGTGACATACCTACTTCCATGTACAAGCGGAAGACTGAGCATGCTTATTATACATCTTTGCAATCACACACACACATACACACCGATTAATACAAACCGTTCTGGAAAAAGGCTAATGTTTGCTTTTACCAGTATTTCCTCTCCCGACCCTCGTATACAAAATTGAAGGCGGCAGCCACAAACAAGGCAGTGCAGAGAACGCTGGGGCCCCAGCGGTCGTAGTATCGAGCCGCCTTACGGTTGCGAATAGACCGGCTGCGGTAGAGGTAGTTTGCCACGGAATAGAGGAGACTAAAGATGGCTAGGAAGGTGAAGATGCCAGCGATCCAAAAGGATGTGGGTGTCGGGTGGTCTCCAAAGTTGAGAAGAGTCGTGGCAATGGTGCTGATATAAATCGAGTATTCAAGCTATTGAAACGTCAAGTTAGTAAAGACAAGGGTGCTCTACGAAAGGAATTCACAGTTTTCACAGTCAAACAACTTACCCATCCAAGGAATGTTCTCTCGGCGGCAAAGTACACCTTGGGCTCGACGCGAACCGGAACATAAATCTTCTTGCCAGGAGGAGCTCTGAACCTCTTGGTTTGGACTCTACTATTGCCAAAGAGGGTCTCAAGTCTGGCAGATCGAGGTACTTGCGTTCCGTGGGGGTGCGGAATAACGTACTTCAAGACGCTCCAAGACTTGGAAGCAGCGGCATGGGCCTTTGATGAAAAGAGTACGCGATAGTAGTGCCATCCGCCAATTCTTCGGGCCTCTTCCAGCTCGTAGTTCTCATCGTATTCTTCGTCGGAATCGTAGATGGGGAAATCCTCATTTCCACCTGGCGCATCTGCTGTTTGGCCTTCCGTATCCGTGGCAACAGCACGAAGCCTAGCTCCCTGCCTGCTAGATTCGCCATTTCCAGCACCACGGCGAGCCGTAACCAATTCCTCATCGTCAGAATCAAGCTCTTCCTCGTCATCTGACGTGGTGGTTGTCCCAGAGATATCAGGTCGACGGATGCCAAAGTCATGAGTGACTGGTTTGCGGATATCGACATCCATCTGAGGCATCCAGAAAGGAAGCAGCTTGATGCGGTTGGGGAATAGACTCGCTGTGCCGTGGATGAACTTGGAGAACTTGGGGACGGCTTCAACCAAATGAGAAGAAATGAGCTGTCTGATCCACTCCGGCGGCTCTTGTCCCACCTGAGTCTGGAGCTTCACTTCCAGGATGGCGTAAGGGAAGCGCTCAACATCTTCGGGAGGAAGCTGCGAGAATGGGTAGTCAACGCCAATATCCATACGTCTCCAATTGTTGCCAGAGCGAGAACGGCCATCCAGATTGTCTTCTCGAACCATTGTCAATTCGGTGTCCAACGAAATTCGCACTCGGGCGTCGGCAGGCAGCTGAAAAGCAGTTCGGTTATAGAAAGAGCGGCAAACAGGCTTGTAACCATGCTTCAAAACCGAATATTGTATTTCCGAAGCGAGTCTCTCATCCTCAGCAATAGCCTTTTCTGACTTCTTACCCTCCTTGCGAGCCTTTTCAAAGATGGCTGCTGGTAGCAGCTCACCTTTCATGTAGGCATTCACATTCTTCTCCTTGATCGAAAATCGAGCCTTGACAGACTTTTCGCCAGTCCAGTCCTCTCGGTGAGTCTTGCGCTCGACAAAAATGGTCTCGGTCTTCATACCACCGTACCAACGAAGTCGGATGGCCTCTGCACCCTCCGTCTTTTTCAACCGGCCCTCGTAAAGATCCCACTTCTCGGGGTTGTCGTAGTAGATGGAGGTAATAGCCTGATCTTGCTGCTCAAACTCTTTACTAGCATTGAAAACCAGAACAGGCAAATGTTTGAGGATGATGAGCTTCAGCTCCGTCACATTATCGGGATGCACCCAGTATTTGGTCGTTTGTCGGATGAAGCTGGCTTGAGAGCCACCGGCGGCGCTGTCGCCTTTAACGGGGTTGCCTCGGGTTCGCACAAGATCGTACAGCTTGGACAGCTTGATGACGGACGCGTCGTAGTTCTCTTTGTAGAACGGCTTGGCCTTGAGCCGAGTATCGAAGGCAGGTCGAAGATGCCATCCAGTCATTTTCTGCAGACCACCACAGTTAGCAAGGCCAAGGCCACAACCATAAGAACGAAGAAACGCTGCCTTACATCGTGCTTTTTAATAATCTTATAGAAGCCGGTATAATTGAGCTGGACGAACTTGGCCAGGTCGTGGACGTCGGCAATGATGTCACTCAGATCCTCCTCCAGCAGCAAGAACTCCTCCTCGCTGGGGCCCTCCTCTCCAAGGCCGCGCTCATTCAGGCGGTTCACAACCTCCTTGACCTCGCGCTCGCTGACGGCAATTCGGCGGGAAATCTCCATGGCCTTGACCTGCTGCTTGGTATGGACCTTTTCCAGCTCCGCCTCCAGCTTGCCCACAAAGCGCGTCTCGTCATCCTCGGTCCACTGCCTGGACCCAGAGCCGTTGCCGGCGAGAGGGCCCGAGGCGTCCTTGAGCTCCCCCTTCAGTCCATTGTAGTCGATGTAGTACCACTGGTACTCGCGGATGATGCTTGACCGCAACTGCTCGCCGAACTTCATGACGACGACACCTGGTCCGACCTGGGACGACTGGCCTCGGGATCTCAGCGATGTCCAATTCTTGTTGATAGCCTTGAGATCTTTCGCAATCAGCATGGGGATACCGGGTAGCGAGCTCCGAAAAGAAGCGGTAAAACGAGCAACGGGAAAACGCAATTGGCTGGACTCGAGTCCAATCGACAGTGGGAAAATAAAGCAAAGCAAGCAAGAAGAAGCAAAAGGGGACAGGAAAAAATCAAGATCAAAATGCGACGCGATGCAGGCTCTGCCGGGCGGCCCGTTTACCGAGACGAACTCACCTTTGTCGAACGGGGCAAATAGAACGCTGACAGCGAATGGAAGGCTTGCAGAGCCGAAGAAAAAGAGCTCTTGGTAGCCTCCAGATTTTGATGCTGAAGCAGAGAAGAGTATGGGCCGTCAATGCCGTTTGAACCTTGAGTCTGGAACAGGGACCCCACCGAACAGGCCTCTGAAGCTGCATCCAGCGAATTGCAGCAGGCACTGGCGCAACGTGGACGGCCAACCCCATGCTCGAGGCTAGCTACAGCGGCCCACAGCGGCCTTGGTGCGCTGAATCAAGATTTCGGATAGCGCATGTAGGCACTAGAGCTCCCCACTGCAGAGCTAGCCGCTAAAGAGTGCAGCGCTATTCCACAGCCGTTGCAGCCGCTGGAGCAATCGATTAGACATGTGGAGAGCGATGCAGCATGTGTCGGCCAGGTGGGGCAAGGCGAAGAGTTGATATCTTTTTTTTTTTTTTTTTTTTGCTTTTAGATGACGCCGGTAGAGCTAGCAATTGATCTATACGAAAGTTTGAGAAGCAATAGACCGAAAAAAGACGAGCGATTCAGCCAAAGTTTGAGAGTCTAGCCACGTGGTACGGTTCTGTGTTTTCTGTTTCGGCACATGTCCATTGCTTATGACATTAAATATAGAATCCATAGCCAGAATATCAATACCTACCCCACCAAATATCAAAGCCATGCCGTCGCCAATTGACGACTCCCTCCAAGCCCGCATATCTCCCGAATGCCCCCAAGAGACCCGTGACATCCTCTACCACGCCTGGGGCCATGATCGAAGCGGCCTAAAGAAGCTCCTCAACGAGCGCGGCAAGGCCAGTATCCAGGATCCCAAGACGGGCGAGACCCCGCTCCATGCTGCGATTCGCGCCTGCGGCCCGGCCGACGAACCGACCGAAGGCCAAGAAGAGGATGAAGGGGAGGATGGAAGCGTGGAGGAGGCTACAGAGGTCATCCGGGATCTGTTCCTCAACGGCGCCATCTGGAACGATGTCGATGCCAACAACGAGACTCCCGGCTGCGTCGCCTACCGACTCGGTCGCAAGGCCCTATATAACCTCTGTGTCGATGCCGGCGTCCGCGCAGAGCTTCTGTTTGCCCTCATGGACGGCTACGAGGAGCTCTCCTCCGGCGAAGACGAAGAAGAAGACGAGGACGCCGACGAGGTCATGAAAGAGCAAGAGGAAGAAGCTGCTGCTGCCGAAGAAGCAAAGCCTCAAGACGCCGAAGAGCCTCTCAAGTTCATCCCTCCCGACGCCAACGAAATACCAGTCACCAGCGAAGAATACCTCAAATCCAAACTCACCTATGACGACGACAAGCTCCTCGACTCCGACCTCAACGGCGTCATGATGGCCTGGGAAACCGACATCATGCGCCGCTCCGTCGCCGCCCTCATCCCCGAAGCGACCCCACGGCAGGGCAAGCGCGTCCTCAACATTGGCTTCGGCATGGGCATCATAGACGGCATGTTTGCAGACCTCAAGCCCTCCAAGCACCACATCATCGAGGCGCACCCGGCCGTCTTGGAGCATATTGCCAAGCCCGACTCCAAGTTTGGATCTGACTGGGAGAAGAGCGGGCCCGAGGAGGGCGCTTACAAGGTGTTTGCGGGCAAATGGCAAGACGTGGTTGTGCAGCTCTTGGAGCAGGGTGAGCTTTACGACGCCATCTACTTTGATACCTTTGGGGAGGACTATTCACAGCTGCGAATGTTCTTTATGGAGCATGTCCCTGGCCTGTTGGATCAAGAGGGACGCTTTAGCTTCTTCAACGGTCTTGGCGCAGACCGAAGGATATGCTACGACGTGTACACACGAGTGGTGGAGATGCACTGCGCAGATGCTGGTCTAGATGTTGAATGGGATGAGAATGATGTTGATATGGAGAAACTGGACGAGGACGGCGAAGGAGAGTGGAAGGGCGTCCGACGACGATACTGGACATTAGACAGTAAGAACCCTGCCCCTGGCGATATTAGCATATGCACACATGAGGTGGCTAACACTGAACAGAGTATCGACTGCCTGTATGCACCTTTATGGGTTAACTTGATTAAGATAGGACACTTCAATCAGATGCCTTCGGGTACAATGCTTTGCCAAGATTCAACAACAAAAATATTTCTATCTTAGACTCTGCCTAGGATTTTTTTTTTTTTTTTTTTCTTTGTAAATGACATCAGGTCGGGACAGATATTTTCTATTTATTTAAAGTTCTCGGGGTGCAGAATACCGGCCATGTTGCCAGCCTTGGCTCGCTTGAGCGTCAAAGCGGCAATGAGAGCAGCTCCAACACCGCTACCATCCTCGGCCGCCAGAATCTCTACCGGGTCATCGCTCTTGGGATTGGCCTTCTCAGGCCAGTCGAGGATCTCACGCAGGGCCAGCGCGCCACGAGCCTTGAAGTGAGGATACTTGTTGAAGACGGATCCGTCGGCACCGACGTGGCAGGATTCGTAATTCTTCTTCTTGCAAATGGCTGCGACACCGCAGGCGGAAAGCCGGGCGGCTCGGGTTCCGATGAGCTCCGCCAGTCTTCGGATCAGCTCAAGCTCAGGGACCGTGGGAGTGATGTTCAGCTTGGTCTGGAAGGTGTCATAAGTCTCCTGAAGGTTCTCAAAGGGGTCCCTTTTAGGTTTTGTTAGTGTCAACCGGTAAATAGTTAGTATACCACTGAATAGGGGCTCGCTTACTCTTCAATTCCAGACAAGAAAGATGCATCCAGAGAGTAAGGTTTGCGGAGCAATGAAATGTCCTGGTTCTCAAAAACGTGGACCTCCTTGTTATCGTGCAAGTCAACCAGGACCAGTCGGAAGATTTCGCCAAGGTAGAGACCCGCAATCATCTTCTCAAACGCCTGCTGGCCCGGGCGAGGAGAGTCGTTGTCGATGGACTCATCGTACTTTGTACGAGGCAAGACCTTGTGTTCATTATCAAAGGCACCCCACTCACAGTTGATAGCCATGGGGGTGTCAGGGGGCAGGTTCATGTGCGCTAGCTTGGGGATGGAACCGCAGTTCTCCATGTAGGCGGCATTGCAGCCCGTTCCGAAGATGCAGCCAATCTTCATCTTGGTGTCGGTGTATGCGGAAGCAATCAATGTTCCTGTGGTGTCGTTGATCAAGGCTGACAGTTTGATGGGTACTCCCTATTATACTTTGTGTGAGCCAACAGGCTTTTTTCTTTCCTTGTCCGGCTGGAAGGGCATCACTTACACGCTTGGCAATGGCAGCCTCGAACATGGGCACGACATTTTCTCCTTCGACACCGGCAATGTCAAATCCTTTGGTCCAGCGCTGGAGAATACCCTCATCGATGTAATTTTGGGTGGCCGGGTAAGAGAATGTGAAACCCAGAGGCAAGGGTTCGAGTTTGGTCACGTCACCGTGATGAGTCTCGACGAACTGTTGAAGGCAGGCTGCGATGTACTCCCATAGCTCCTCGCTGGATCCGGTCTTGAGCTCCTCTGGCATGCGGTACTTGGACTGGATGATGTCGAATTCTGATTTGCGGTCTGTCAGAGTGATTTCGCAGACACGCAGATTGGTACCGCCCATGTCGAGAGCCAAGAAGGTACCAGTCTCGTGGCCATCAGGAAAGGACATGACCCATGTTGGGTTCATGGGCTAGATGGTCGTTAGCAATTAACACTTGTTCCCACTCGGCTTCCAATAACCATTTACGCACAATGCTGCCACCCTCGACGCTAAGGCCTTTTTCAAACGACATGTTAGCATACATGATGCCCAAGATCAACACCACTACGACTCTACACAGCAGTACATACCCTTGGCAAGTTCGCTCACAAAGTGATCAGTGATCTGCTTGAGCTTCTGGGTGTCGACGGTGAAGATCTCCTCCAGCTTTCTCACTTCAGCGAGAAGATCCTTGGGGATGTCCGCCTTGGAACCTGGCGTGTCGCAAGTCAGCTTGTGTGGTACGAGACTGTCCATGATATCTAGCAGCCCGATTGCTTAAGAAAATAAAGGGGTATCAAGCGTGTAAAGCTGTGTATTGATGAAAGAGATCCACTCGATCTCGAAGAGAAGAATTATCCTCGCTGTGGTGAATTTAAATCATGGCGTTGGCCCTGGACGAGGTCTGAGCGTCTGTGCAACATGAAAATGACGTCCACGGGACACTCGAAGCCGTTGCTGCGCGTAGCTTGTGGTTGAGACTGCTTAGGCATTGGAAGCTAAAAAATGTCTTACTCATGCCTTTGCTTCGAGTCCCCAGCGATTTTTCATAGCTCACAGCCTAGCAGCTATATGGGAACCTGCTACCGGAGAAGAATCTCCTGTGCTTGGCGAGCCTGGCATGGCATGATATGGGGAACAGCAGGCATCAACGAAGAGACGCCAAAGCTGCACCAGAGCCCCGGCCAGAGCCAATGATGACACAAGAAGCAACAGATTGAAAGATGAATGACAAAATAAAGTAACGACAGCTCCAGATCCCCAGATATCAAACACTAAACGTACCCTTTCTAGAGGGAGGTGGACGGGGTCCAAGTCCAACCATTTTTACAGCAGGATCGCGGGGCTGGCGGGGTAGCAAAAAGAGCTCCGAAGAGGATGAGCGAGTGGCAATCAAACAACTGCTGCGAAGGAGCTGAGGTCGAGCGAGGTGCGAGGTAGCAATGCAAAGACAGGAATGTAGAAAAGCACAGAATAGGAGGCGATGTTGGTCGAGAGAATTCGAGTAGTAGCAAGAGCTCCGAGTCTAGAAGCCGGACTCAGCAACGGAAGCAGACTTGGAGCTATAAAAAGTCCACAAGGTTGGGCTAGTTCGGGTCGTTGGGCAACTCTTGCCGGCCCTGGTTGGCTGTTGCTCTCATTGCCTCCACGCCGGCCAGGCTTCCAAATAGCGATTATGGAGAGCAGCGTTTAGTGGCTTCAACTGCCATCAATTGCCAGCATACAACGGGTATAGCATGCAGGTATGAGCGTTTTTGTTCAATCTTTTCTTATCGTCAGGCAGCTGAACATGCTATAACCATCGAATCTTTTTTGCAGTTTACAATTGCAATTGCATCTTTTTCCCAATTGCTGTATCCCATCAAGCAATTCTCTTCGCCAAACTCTTAATACCTAGTGCAAACAGTAAACCTTCCAGCATTGCCGGCAGATTCAGGAAGATGCCGCGCAAACAAAAGAAAGGATGTACCGCTATCGTCATGTCTCCACTCCCTTACTCACGCACTGCGAAACAAGCTTCAGCAGGGCAGCAAAACGACTAGGATTAGAAGAGCAAAAGAGGTACCTCCTGTGCTGTACTCCGAGCCCGGAAATTCATAACGCCGCGACAGCCCCAGCGCGGCCTCTGGTTGGCTGGACCCAAGCTCTTCCATTCGCACCCCTGTAGCTCGTCGCTGTCGCTAATCGAATGGGCGACGTATGCTTTTTGGGGCTGCCCACTAAGAGCCAAGCTGCCACAGTCTCGCGATCGAGTCCGACTCCCATTGCGCAGGGCACGCACAATCAATGAGCGTCGCTTCCACTCCCTCGTCACCATGAAGTCGTTATCGTTTGTAGCGACGCTTCTGGGCCTCCTGGCTGGTCCTTGCAGCGCCCTCTCTGTCGCCTCTCTGCCCGCCGACTTCAAGCCCCCACCAGTCTTTAAGAACAACAACTTGGTGCATGTCGTTTCGGTCGAGAAGAGCTTTGCGAGAGAACAAATCAATGTTTTGGTTGAGAATATTTCTGGCAAGCCTCAAGATGAATACTTTGTGCCGTTTACCGCGGATCAGATAGCTCGACTTGGCGGCATTGAAGCAAAAGATCGCAAAGATGACAAGGTTGGTCCCTTTGGGGTCGACCGAGTCGAGTATAGCTCTCAGAGGTAGGTTCACTTGTCGTCACGCCAATTGTCGCCATGAGACGATCGACGACGCTTCATTATGCTAAACAATCGCATGCAGCGACGTTCAATACTACCGCATCACATTGCCAGCACCCCTAAAGGCTGGCGCCCAGCAGACTCTTGCCATCTCGTGGTACTACCTAAAGCCATATCGCCCTCTGCCGGCCTCGATCGAGCAGGACGAGCAACAGTACTTGCTATACGACTTTTCCCTCTACGCTGCGTCAGCATACCCGACCTTGAAGCAAAAGACAGAGGTCAAGCTGTCGACGGTCACCATCCCAGACTACACCACGTTTACCAATAGCGAGGGCAAGGAATATCCTGAGAAGCACGGTAGCAAGCTGCTGTATGGGCCCTTTGACGAACAGCCTGCCGGCGCCGTCTACCCAGCCCAGATCAGATTCGAGTTCACCAAGCCTGTGATCCACGTGTCAGAGCTGGAGAGAGATATCGAGGTCAGCCACTGGGGCGGCAACGTGGCATTTGAGGAAAGATACACCCTGTATCACCGAGGTGCCAACCTTTCCTCCCAGTTCAACCGCGTGAAGTGGGCGCAGTCTTTATACTACAACCCCGCCTCCTCTGCGCTCAAGGAACTCAAGTACCCGCTTCAGATTGGCAGTGTTGATCCCTACTTCACCGATGCCATTGGAAACGTATCAACCTCTCGGTTCAGGAGCAGCAAGCGTGAGGCCATGTTGGAGCTCAAGCCCCGCTACCCTGTGTTCGGCGGCTGGAAGTACCCTTTCACCATTGGCTGGAACACCAATGCTGCCAACGTCCTGCGCAACACTGCTAGCGGGGGGCATGTGCTCAAGGTTCCATTCATCGAGGGACCGAAGCAAGTTGAGGGCGTTGAATACGAGCATGTCACCGTCCGCGTCCTCCTCCCTGAGGGATCGGAGTAAGTACTACCCTTGTTTCACATCCGATTCATGTAAACTGTAATACTTGGAGTTATTACTAATTGGGAACCAGGAACGTGAAATTCTACACCGATCTCCCCGATTCGTCAATTGTTGAGACGTCGGTTGGTGTTCACAAGACCTATCTCGATACCACTGGCCGAACCGCCATTGTGATCAAGGCCAAGAACCTGGTAGATGACTTCCGATTCCGAGATCTGATCATCTCGTACGACACGCCATTGGCAAGCACCCTCCAGAAGCCCCTGGTGGTGTTTGGAAGCATGCTTGCTGTGTACGCCGCGGCATGGGCGGTTGGAAAGGTGGAGGTGGGATTCTCGCCCAAATAAACCTTGTATCAGATTAATCTATAACTTTATTTTGGGTCACCATGTTTGACGGATAGAAAAACGAGAGCGGTATTTTAGATGATGTGTCATTAAGTGGGCGTTTGAGACGGCGATTTCGATCTGGCAAATGGTGGGTGAGATTCGCTACATCCATGGCGCACCAGATCTCAGACCGCCACCAGCATCAGCAGCGTGGTATCTAATCGTATGTAGAAATCCAAGCAGACTTGTTTTTTTTTTTTTATGTTTATGTCATTATTCTAGGCGCCTAGCATCATAGCACGGCGGGAATCTGTACAATGATGCTGGCGATAGTCCCTGGGGAGGTCCCCATTGGGCTACGGAGAGCTGCTGCGATGACGACATTAGCGTCCTGTCGTGATGGCGCGAATGTGCGTCCATCCTAAGCAGCGAGCCAAGGAAAATAGCAGCCCCAAGAAAGCCCAGCCAAATGGGTGCGTGCCCTCGCATGATGGTGCTAAGCACGCCAAGCGGAATACACATTCAAACATATGCATCAGCTCAACCAGCTCGAAGCTGCTAATAGTCTAGGTATTCCTTTGAATTCGGCAAAGGCGAGACCAACAGCTGCGAACTGGGGGGAGGCTGTGCCATCTTGGTTGGCTCCGAAGCAGCTAGCCTCCTACTTTGTTTTGCAGCAGTGCCTTGCGTTCTCGCCGAACGTGCAGCAATGGTGGAGTGGCGCAGGGTCGACAGGGATCCGAGATTCAGAAACTTGGCCACGGGAACGAGTAAGAAAGAGGATGAGCTTGGCCGAAGCTACGGGCACTGATTGGTAGGTTGTCACAGCTCGGTTTTATTTAAAGAAACGCAATGCTGCCCCGGCCCTTCAAAGAGGATTCATCCAGCCATCTTTTCTTTCATACACCAAAGCAATTGTCATTGATTCTGCGTTCGTCTCCAAGCCAGATAGAAGGTCTATAAGAAATCTTTTATTCTGCCAATTCCGAACAAGCAAAGCCGGCACTACTTCCAAGCGCTTGCAGCTACCTTGTCTACGTTCTATCCTTCTCTCACCTACTCAACACAAACAAAGATGTGCTTCTCGGTGGAACCAAAGGCCAAATACTACTACCAGGAGGAAATCATTCCTGCACGGCCACACCGGGAGTCGTACCGCGACTCGTACCGCGACTCATACCGCGACTCCGGCGTCGACTACTACCACCATCACCATCGCCATTCTGCTTCTCGTCACTCGCACTCGCCGCGAACCAGCCGCACGGCCGTTGAGCGGTACAGCAGCAGCCCCCGGGTCAGCACGTACAGCCCGCGCATCAGCTCCAGCAGCACCCGGCGCAGCGTCATCCCGGCGAGAGTCGTGTACAAGGAGACGACGCAGAGCCGCTACGTGTAAATGTTTCACCGTGCTGGCGACAAAAAATTAGAGGGGGAAAGACAAGACGGATCGTGCAGAATTCAAATCGGTGTTATCAAGGTTTAGCGTTTTTGGGCTGAGGATGGGATATTGGTATGGTATGATACGAGGTTTTGGGAACAAAGGTCGGGTAGTGGGTGGGCGGTTAATGACGGGAACGAGGCAAGCCACGGCTTCATGAGACTCTGACTATGCGATGACGGCGTTGGAATATCAATCTACTATTTATTTGTTTGTTTTTTATCTTTTTTTTTCCCTTTTTTTTCCCCCTTTTTTTTTTCTTTCCTTTTTTTTTTTCTTTTTCAATAAAGCGTACTTGTATATTTGCTTTGTGTAGATGATCTAGATCGCCCTTTTAGGCGCCAGCCTTTGAATGATCCGACTGCAAATCACTTCCGCTTCTGAAAGCACATGCAGAGCCAGTGGCTACAATATTGAACAAAATGGTGTCGACATCGTCATGATCCATCCCATGAAGAGCGCCTCATCAGCGACTATATTTATTTTCCAGACTTGTCGGAGCATTTGCCATCTTCCCAAGTCAAAGCTGCTGTCTGTACTTACACAATGTGTGCTTCTCCTCTTCGAATATGGGAATGACAAGATGACATCATAGGCCCAGCCCATCTCCCGAGTTGGGATGTCGCAGCCCATCTTCACTGGTTTTAATTCAAGTGCGCGTTTTGTTGCTCTACTTGGCCTTATTTGTGTCTTTCAAGACACATTTAGCAGCAAGAGACAATGTGCTTTCACTTTGGCAACATCACCTTCAGCAGGCAATGATCTCGTGGATTGTAGCAAGCAATGTTCTGCGACACAATATTCGCATCTTCAATCATCCTTTCGCCGGTCATGCTCCAAAATAAAATAGAGGGGCATCTTTCTTTGATTCAGTGCTCGTTATGCTTTGTTTGCAATGCACTTATTTCTTGAGGCTTTGAAGCAGCACTTACTTGCCTCTTTGTTTTATTTTTCGTTCAAGCAGGCTTCCTTGGACATGACAGAAGATGCAACTCAAATGCCGGGCTTGCTCCCATTTAAATAAAATAATCCAAGTTTTCTGAGCTAGAAGGAGCCTTGGATCCAGTGCTCCTGCGAATTATACCAGAACGCTGCCTTCCAAGCTAAGATTGAGGATTTACCTGATAAAAAAATAAACACCATGTAAGTGATTTCGACTTCTTTCTCCTCCTCTCTCATATTTCCATCCATACAATACTCTTCTTTTTGGGCCGATTATTCTTTTCTATTCTCACCACATCATTTCATCATGTCTCAAACTTCTTTCTTATCGCCCGTTGCGCCGTCCCAGCATGCCTTTCAAGCATCTTTCGATGATACCGCCCCAGACCAGCCATGGAATCGGGGGCTCAGTATCCAAGAGACATGGTCTAACTCTGCTCCAATTAGGGATAATTGCGCACCGCCTCATTCTATTACGGAACATCCGCCGCCAAAGACCCGGAGCTCTGTCTCGCTCTCCAAACTATTGGATTATATTCAACCCGAGCTCTCGCGAAAGCAATACCGCATTATCAAGAATGACAAAGGCCTCATCGAAGCATACAAGTCCGCGGGTATAGACCGTGTGGAAATTGGCAGGCAAATCTGCGAGTGGGGCAAGAATTCGGGAGACGAGGCCATCGTCGATATATCTAGCAAAGTCGGCCTTCTTCTCCAAGAGATGGGCAAATTGTCAGAGCCTTACGCCACCGCACTGGAGGATGCGCGTGGCCATCTCAAGATCATCCGCAACATTGAGAAGATCGTTCAACCGATCCGCAACAGAAAGATGAGGGTGTTGGATAACATCCAGAAAATCAGAACGAAAACCCCTCCTCAAAACATCAAACTGGCCGCGCTGGAGCAGGAGCTTGTTAGGGTAGAGGCCGAGAGTCTGGTTGCCGAGGCGCAGTTGACAAATCTTGTAAGTGCCTCTGCTTTCTGCTGATTGACAGACGGAGTACAGTTTACTGACCCTACATTTTACAGACTCGCCAGAATTTCAGGGAAGCGTTCCAGATCGAGCTGGCTGCTGCTATTGAGCGCGCCGAGAAAGAAGTTATTTTAGCCAAGCACGGCTTTCGCCTCCTCGAGCTCCTTGACGCTAACATAGTCGCGCCGGGAGAGCCTTATGTGCCCTACGAGCATGGAGTTCAAGCTCACCAAGTGCTGAGTGACGCCGAAGCTAATCTCAAGGAGTATCAGCCGGATGACAGGTACAGAGCCCCAGGAGGAAGCGAGATATTAGTACAAGAGACTGCGGGCGAAGTCGACCAGCAAGTTAATATCAACGGCTGGGGAGTGGCACAAAGCTGAATCAGCTGCTGGAACTTTGGAATGGCTTTGACATGAAAAGAGAGGTTTTCAGGTGTCCTTTTGTTGGCGTCTACGCAATGAGTCTGGCAAGGGGATTGGGCAACCCGCTCGGGTTTATCTACATGGATTGGGTGGTTTATTTTTTTGTTTCTTGGGCGCTGTAGGACACATATCTATTATATCCAACTGATTTTAGCAAGTTGGGTACTTTTTTTTCTACCTGTAATCATGAATAGAGCTTTGTTTAAAGAATGTGTGTCTCGGCAGATGACATGAATGGATTCAACATTTTGTAGAAGAAGAGAGTGGAGTAATGTATATCCAAACATGAAGTGGTATATTACTAGAATAGCTATGTGATGATGTTGATATCATATCTTCTCTTGAGGGATCCAAGGTTGGGATTGGACTGTGTTATATGGGGTGTTGTTCCAATGATAATTACCCTGTACGGAGTAGAGATGGCGAAGTGTTTGAGCATTGCTGGTGGCCATGTACAATCACGTATCAATTTGCGTGCCACGGTACTTGACGGAGCCATTTCCCTAACAGCCCCGCATTAAACCAGCCGTGGTAAAGCTCAGCCTCCTGGGCTTTACCGCCTCTCGCTCGCACATACAGTACAGATTTCCAATGCCGCCCCGTATCTCCGGCAGCCGTGGTGCACTCGGGCCCTGAAAAGCCTGCTACGAACCTCGGTCATAGGCCCAAATCAACCGAACTCGCCCCCCGTGAGGTTGATATTCTAGAGAATCCGGAAAGGACAGAAATAAACGCATCTTACCCATTGGCCCCCCCCATTCCCTTATCCTGCCACCCGTTAAAGAGAGCCTCGATCCGATCTCCAGACCTTTGCCCATGTTGGCTCGCCGTGCACTGCAGCTCAGGTGGCAGAGTCTGCGTGGCCAAGTCTCCCTACCCAATCACAGCGGCGCATGCCGGACGACGCCTCGCCTGTACCGTTCCTGTTCCGCTGCCTCTGACGCTGCCCGGACACAGGGCTCCGGCAGGCCTGTAGACGGTGTCACTACAGGCGCCGACAGTGCTGTCCCTCTCGCTCCAGGTGTCCCTCTCCCTATCGCTGCCAAGATGGGTCTGCGTGCCCCGCCCCCTCCATCGGGTCAAAACTCGTCCGCCTCCTCGCAAGCTTCCCAACCCTTCCAGCGAACCGCCCAAATTGCTCGCCATCTGAACAGCAATTCGGATTCATCACCAGCACAAGCCGCCACCATGTCTGGATACACCGTCCGCAAGGTTGCCGCCCAGAACACTCTGGAGCACCGCGTCTACATCGAGAAGGATGGCGTCCCCGTGTCCCCCTTCCACGATATTCCTCTCTTTGCCAACCAGGAGCAGACCATCCTGAACATGGTTGTCGAGATTCCTCGATGGACCAACGGCAAGCTTGAGGTGAGCTCAATTGATTGGATCTGGATTGAATGAGCTGCCGCCTTTGTCTTTCGTCTGAGACAGGAACGCATCTGCATTTGACCTTGATCATCTCCCCCCCTTTTGCTGCCCCTCGTTTTAGGCACCGCTCTTTTCAGCAGACTGACGTTTGTGGCCTCTTCTCTCATAGATCTCCAAGGAGGAGCTCCTCAACCCCATCAAGCAGGACGTCAAGAAGGGCAAGCTTCGCTTTGTCCGCAACTGCTTCCCCCACAAGGGCTACCTGTGGAACTACGGAGCCTTCCCCCAGGTATGCGATGCCACCTTTTCTTTATGCCCGACTCCAGCTCTCTGGCCCTACACGAATGACAACTGACAATGCTGTGCGCTCCAGACCTGGGAGGACCCCAACACCGTTCACCCCGAGACCAAGGCCAAGGGTGACAACGACCCTCTCGATGTCTGCGAGATCGGCGAGCTTGTTGGCTACCCCGGCCAGATCAAGCAGGTCAAGGTCCTCGGTGTCATGGCCCTTCTCGACGAGGAGGAGACTGACTGGAAGGTCATTGTCATTGACGTGAACGACCCTCTGGCCCCCAAGCTCAACGACGTTGAGGACGTTGAGCGCCACCTGCCTGGCCTCCTCCGTGCCACCAACGAGTGGTTCCGTATCTACAAGATCCCTGACGGCAAGCCCGAGAACCAGTTTGCCTTCACTGGCGAGTGCAAGAACAAGGCGTATGTATCCTCTTCCACCCAATTTTTTTTTAAGATCTTTCAGCTAATAGACTAATAGCTACGCCATGGACGTCATTCGCGAGTGCGCTGAGGCCTGGGAGCGCCTGATTACCGGCAAGACCCAGCCTGGCAGCGTTTCCACGTAAGTTCAAGTCCCAATTGCCCATGTGATAGCAAATGGTCGGTCTGACTAACTCTTTTCTTTCTGCTCCAGCACCAACACGACTGTTGAGCACTCTCCCAGCCGCGTTCCCGCTCAGTCCCTGCCTCCTCTGCCTCCTCACGAGGAGCTCCCCCCCGCCAAGATTGACGCTTCCATTGACAAGTGGTTCTTCATCAGCGGTGCTTCTGCTTAGTATGCATAATTTAACGATGAGCACTTTTTGCTGGCGTCACATGTATCAAATGTTTAGTATTTGATAGTGTATACCCTGCGGGCGTAAAATTCAGGCCCTGCAGTAAAAAGTACTAGAAAAGAAAAAAAAAAGTTTCATGACAACATATATCGTACAATATCTAGTGATGTCCACATTGGCCTCATCCAAGCTGTATCCCTGCCCCGCGTAACGCCGTCAATGCATAAAGTATAGACAAATTTTTGTAGTAATTTTACTCGGACAAGTCTGCGGCCTTTTGTAATTGGCGCGAGTGACGGTCGACCTCCTCGACTAAACCCTTGATGTTGATTTTGGAGCAGTTGAAGTCCATTTCCTTGCCATCCTCTGCGCAAAATGAGTTAGCATCTTGCCAATGATCACACCTTTCCCTCTTGAGTGTGAGCGTACTGAATTTGACTTTTAATGAGCTGCTCTCTGCAGAATCTCTCGGCAGCAGGGCCGTGTTGACGACCGTTCCGTTCGCACGAACGTTTGGCGGGAGGAAAGTCAGGAACAGGCGAGCGGGCTTAGCGCATGTCGAGAAGGGGTTGAATCTGGCCGTGACCTCGGTCATGAACTTGGTAATCATCTTGTCGGTTGGAGCGAGAGGTCACTGAGGTGTGAGGCGAGAACTGAACCTTTTGTCGCAGCTGGTACGACTTGTCGATAGTGGGATGGTGTCGAAATTTGGTGGAGACTCGATAGAAGCATATCGCTATACAGGGTACCTTGCTGTCCACGCCGAGCCAATGATGACATGTTAGCTTTGAAAGTTGTCTAAGTAGCTATCAGAGTTTAAGATTCTTGATTCTGAAACTACGAACTTAAATTTTTTTCCTGCGATTTTTTTTTTTTTTCAACCGGCAAAGATGTCTCTAGAGGGACTGCAGGAACGGCTGGCTGCCTTGCAGGAGACCACGGCGCAGCTAAGAGAACTGATTGATCGACTGGCAAACGTGGAATTTCAACCAGGATCCGTGCCTTTGAATATCGAAGAAGAAGGCAGTGTGAGCGGAGAGCTTAGCGCAGAAGCAGGCCTGATCTTGAAGACTGGACTGGAAGACCAGCAGTTACTGTGTGAAGAGGCGAAGTATCTGCGGCGAAGCGGGCATGAGAAGGAGAGGCTCGAGGATGGGATTGAGAGAGTAGGACAGGAATTGGCTAGGTAAGGAGGCACTGGACATGGTTCTGATATCCCGAGTTTGGCACATGCTAATAGGTACTCTCTTTTAGCCATCGATCATCACTTCGAAAGGCACGTCTATCGGCGAAGAAGAGCTTGGAGCGAGCACAGAGGCTGGAAAGACAGCTCATGGTACAGTCCTTTTCCGAGCCCCTTTCAGAGACAAACACCTCCGCCGAACAATCGCAAGTTATATCTCGTCCTCTACGGCCCAGCTACAATCAGAACCGTCAGCTGCAGTCCAGTCTTTCCGAGGAAGACCGACAAACAGTGGGCGCAAGCAGCAACGTCACAAACGCGCTGCGACGGACGCACGCCCTCATTGCGTCGGAGCTGACAAAGAGCGAGTTTGCGCGCCAGACGCTGACGGAGTCTTCGGCGGCGCTGAAAAAGCTGGATGAGTCGTATACTTCGCTGGATGGCATGCTGGCCAGTTCGAGGGATCTGCTGGGCACGCTGCTCAAGTCTCAGAAGAGCGATACGTGGTATTTGCAGACGGCGCTGTATATGCTGATGGCGACGGGTGCGTGGCTTGTGTTTAGGAGGATTCTGTATGGGCCGCTGTGGTGGCTTGTGTGGCTGCCGCTGCGGATTGTGTTTGGGGTTGGGTCAACGGCTGGAAGAGCGGTGATGCAGAGTGGTGGTCGGGAGCCTGGGCAGTCTGGGAAAGCTGGGGTGGTGATTGATGGGGAGATTCAAGTGGATGGAATACCGGATGAGAGCTTGCCTACTGCAAAGGTGGGACGAGAGCCGAAAGTGACGGAGGAGAGGGAGGATAGCGATGAGTCTATGGTTGAGAGAGTTGGCAAGATTGTGGATGCGGTGAATGAGGCTGATGAGTTGGGGGCGATACCTGGAGACGTTGAAGATGTTGAGAATTTGCGGGAAAGGGAATCTGCAGAGGTGGTGGTAGAAGATTCACGACCGAGAGACGAGCTATGAGTGCACAACGCGAGAATTATATATGACAAAAAAAAAAGACTTGTTATTTATAACTATATCCTAACATTGTTCAAAGATAGGACGGGTTCTACACCTTTTAAACTCCAGTCTAAACTCCATATACAAAGTTGATGTCTCTCCCTTTCTCTATTCTTTCTTTCTTTCACCCTACGTCGTCTTAGGACCTCTGGGGTGCAATCTGGGCAATGTTGCTGATCCAAGACAGACCAAGCTGGTGCATCTCAACGGCCAGCTGGAAGAGATAGTCCAGACTATAAACCGGAACCTCTGTCAGCACTGCCTTCTCAACATTCATATAACAGAAAAAGAAGAGAGAAGGACAAAAAAAAAAAAAAAAAAAAAAAAAAGAGCAACTCACCTCTCGCACTGCGTCTTCGTCTTGTGCACATTGTCCCCCCACACATACACACCATGCCTCCTCACCAGCACAGCATACGTATCCGGATACGCCTCCATGGCCGCCTCCAGATACTCGGTCAAGTCCTCTTCATGCGGCGTGTTCTCAATGACGGGGATCCTCAGCGTGTCGTGGTACCCCAAGTTGCCCACTTTGCCGAACCCCTTGCCAAAGCCCTTGATCTGCTCAATGTTGTTAATCTCAAAGACCTTGCTGTTGCCCCTGGCCTCGAGCAGCAGCGTGACGAGCACGGCCCAGTGGGAGTGCGTGTGGATGCAGCAGCCGGCGCCGCGGCGCGTGAAGGCGGCGAGGAAGAGGGGCGTGCACTGCGAGGGCTTGTAGGTGGGAGGAGAGCGGAGATAGGTGCGTTGCTGCTTGCGGGCGGGATCCTGGTCTTTGAGGGAGAGGACGTAGATGTCGGTTGGCTTCATGAGTTCCTTTTGGACACCGGAGGGCGCGAGGTAGACGAGGTTGCTGGAGCTGCATTAGTTGGAGTTGTTACGAGTGTGAGATGGTTATATATGTTAGTAGGTATGGTGATATGAGTCTTATACCTCGATCTTCTCACTTGAGATGGCACAGGAGATGAAGCTCATCCGCATCATCTTTCAGCTTCATCACCGAGGAATATATTTGGGGAACACCAATAAGGTTGATCAAGGAAAAGGGGCATTTACTCGTCTCTAATCGAACACCCTCCTCCCGTGCCAGTGACCCATCCCAACGTCCAGAACTTGGCACACAGCGAAGGGATGAGGTTGGCAGGGTGCTCAGGATCCGTCGAGGTGATGAGCTGGTCCGGGTTCTCAACAGCAGCAGCCTCGGCCATTGCGCAGGATTTTGTATATGAAAAATAGTATTAGAAAACAAAATTAATAAGACAAATGTAGGTATTATTTAATGAAATTGCTTCTTTCTCTCTCGACAATATGGCAGCTGTTCGTTGCGTGTTAGAGTAGTAGCTCTTTTTGCCCCTCCCAATCTAGTGCACCTATTTTTTTTTTTTTTCCCTTGCTGCCCCTCCATACGCGGAAAATGACGAAACTTGGCTACGATAGGTAGGAGCAGCACCAAAAAACGTGGGCTGCTTGCTGGGAGGTCGCGCAAGGACCACCTCATCATTTTAAAAAAAAAAGTGATTTGATCTCGATTACTTCAAGTAAGATAAGATTTGATCCGGGGATCTCTATACTATGGGGCAGAAACACGAAGCAATTGATGTCTTTTTACTTGTACACTGAGAACAGTAGGCAGGCCGAGATTGCCATGGTAAAAAGCGCATCGGAATCTCGATGTGTACTTCCGCATGTACATTCATGCCGCTGTGTCGCGTCTTTGCTCAAGAAAACGCCGCTTGCAGTTGTTAGTGCTCATAGCTCGGTACCTGATTTCCTGCACTTTGGACGCTTCTCTCCCTGCGCCGTGGTTGGTCGAAAACGCACGCGCTAGTTACTAAGCGTCGCCCTCGCTGACAGCTGTTTCAGCACCTCATTTCAATCTTGGAAACCAGCTCGTCTCATTGGCTCGAGGGGCAAAGGGCGAATCAAAGGATGGGATCGCCAACGCGTTTGTCCGCGTTTGCTGTTGCTAGACCGCACTTTATAATATGGACTCTGCGAGAAGCGACGAGGCAAAAGGGGGACTCATAAAAGTTTCTTTTTTTCCCCTCACAACTCTGTGATACAATTGTCTCAGACACTTGTATGTAGGGTCAAGCCGGTCCTGAGATTAACATCAATCCATACACGTACCGCTGCAGGACTTGCAGTAGCAGCTGCCTAGTGCTGCAGCTCCAAGGGGCACTATGGCATTCGTCTTAACCATCGTACTGTACTGTGTCTACCTATTCACACATTAAGGATCACGGCTGAACATATGGAGAGCAGAGCTAGCATGGTGACTGTCATCGAGACGCGATGAGCCGGGTGCCCCCATCTACCAAGCTGAGAGAAAGTACTGCCGCTCGGGACTTCATCGTCACCAAGCTCCATCTCCAGGTCACAAGGCCTGGGGCGGCCGAGTCCAAGGTTTTGGCGCCCAATGATTTTGTGGAAATTGCGGTCCTATCCTCAGCACAGAGGCGGATGTCGCTGGCTCTGCCCGTGCATACGACTTTCAGCTGCGCAAGGAGCAGATGTTCCTCTGAACAGGGGCCGCGGTCAGCTTCGCCAGCCGCGAAGTGGTTAGATCGCCCTCGGAATCTTGCCCCCGTCTGGCACGGCCATGCACCGATCGCCAATGGAGCCCTCGTATAAGAAGGAGCCAAAGCCTTTTTTGCATCTCAAGGCACGGTGCGAGGACAGGAATCGGAACTGGGCCGGGCTTGTATCCCAAGCCAAGGGGAGCGCCGCAACCCCTGGTGGCCCGGAAGTCACAGGCTAGAGCGCCTAGTCCACGGGCTAAGGGCCGGAGTATCAGGCAAATTGAGTGGCGAGCTGGCAGCTGCTTGCTTTGCTATCGAGATTTGGCTTTCGGCAGCCCTTCTTTTTGGCTTTGCGCCAAGTGTAAGCCTCCCCCTTTCGTATCTATTGGGCGTTGATGCCGGCGGATATCCGTGACGCATTGCGAGGTCTGAAAGCAATTTATATCTCAAAGATATCGGAGAGTGGCAATGTTGATGTTATTACTCGCCCATTGCAACCGTGTGACGAATTCCAGAGGACGATCAAATTCAAAATACGGCCTGACCTTTTGTCTTAGTCACTAGAATCCAACCACCAAGAAGGGCTTCGCTGGGATGGGCCGCCCTAGCGCGGCTTCATGCCCCTGCAGGCCTTAGCCGAATGGAACAAAACAGCCAATAATGCTTGCCAGTGCACACGGCTGTTGATGGCGATGTGGTAGGTACATATACTGTATGCTGCTGGGCCTAGTATGGGCTGGAGCAGCGGGGGACAAATCGGCGATGGGAAACGGGGGAGGCCCATGAAGAAGCTTTATTTTCATGCTGGTGACATTCTCTTGACATGGATACAAGAAGAAGCAAAAGCAACACGCAACAAGAGGCATGAACAAACCAGATTGGAGCCAGGGAGCCAGGGCGAGTGCACTTGCAGGCCTTCAGAGGTGGTCCGTCCCACAAGCCGCACACAGCCTCTCTGGGACCCATGGCCTGGCCGAGATGCCGACAAGAGTCAATGACCGCATCTCGACGGAATAGGCTGTGATTTGGTGCAGAGAAGGCAGAAGGGCAGATGAGGGTTGGGCAGATTCATGCATCGAGCGCCCATCGCCACGGCTGGATACGAGCCAAAAAGTCGTGCGTAGGACGTTGGATCTTGGGCCGTTTTACGAGGCAGAGCGCAGCGGGAGTGCCACAGCCAGCCGGGCCAAGCAAAAATCTCAGGCGCCACGGCATCGACTGCCCAAAGTCGGGGTTGCAGCGGGTTTGATTGCAGCTGCATCGCGGCGCCACGCAATTAAAGGCGCCGCCTTGGCTTTTTGCGCCGCTGCCACAAAGAAGACGGACGTCCACTCTATTTACGTATGCCGAATGCCATATTCGCAGTGGTGACGACTTTTCTGGGGGGTTTTCAAGCCTCTTCCAATGTTTACTTTGGAGGCACTGCAGACTAACACAGGTACCTACGAACTTGTACAGTAATACGGTGGCTCCCGTATCGTAGCATCGAGGGCAGCTTAGCAGCAATGCTTGGGCGGGGCCCCTTTAAAGACCAGCAGGTTTTTTGTCTCTTGCGCACCCCAATTATTGCCAGCACAAGGGCCCGGTACAAGACCCGTACTGTGCGCCGAAAATAACAACGGCGAGGCTTGCCGCCAGTGCGTTCTTGGTCTCCCAGCTACGAAGGCTCGTTACGCGCCTTGGCACTTTTCTCGGCCGCGTCCTGGAGGGTGCTCGTACTATTAAAGGGAGATTCCCTGCTCCTCGGCGTACAACCTTTTCCTCTGCTCCTCTTCTTTCTCTTCTTCTTTCCCTCCTCATCATCTCGATCGTCCTTCGTTTTCGGCTCATCGCTCACATTCGTTCGTGTGCTTTATACTCCCAACGACCTCTCAAGAGTCAGCCCATCTTTTTGTCAACGCCCGCAACAAAAACAAACCCTTCAGTCACCATGCGTTTCTCCGTCCTTCTCTCCGGCCTCTTCGCCGCCGTGGCTGTTGCCGAGTCCACTGCCTCTGCCCCGGCCACCTCTGTCTCTCTGAGCCCCGCCCAGGCCTCTCAGATGGCTTGCTACAAGGCCTGCCCTGAGGGTGATGTCAACTGCCAGGCTCACTGCGTTGCTGTATGTCGTTGATCTTGCGTTGTCATGTTGTCACTTGTTCCTCTGTCGTTCTCGCTCCCCTTCACGTTCAAGGCATGAGAGAAGCAGAGTGAACGAGTGACTCATGGCTACTATCATCAAACCCTGTGCAATGAGATGACTTACACGTATATCCAACAGGTCCCCTCCCCCGACGGCGCCCAGGTCAACGCCACCACCCAGTGTGTCGCCAACTGCCCTCAGGGCAAGGGCACCGCTGCTGACAACAAGGCCTTTGGCGACTGCGTCCAGAAGTGCATCGGCAACCACTACTTCGTCACCTCCAAGGGCACTCCTGAGGCTACCGGCGCCGCTGGTGGCAACAACGCCCAGAACTCCAACACTGACACCGCCGCTGCCCCTACCGGCACTGACGCCTCTTCCACTGGCACTGAGACTGGCCCTGCTCCCACCGGCTCTGCCACCAAGTCTGGCAACGCCTCCAGCTCCAAGACCGGCTCTGCTGCCGCGCAGTCTTCCACCCACAACGCTGCGCCCGCCATCATCGCCTCTGGCGGCGCCTTTGTTGGCGTCATTGCTGCCCTTCTGGCCATGTAATTTCTGAGATATCCCTGTTGTCTTTTGCTATCTTTTTAATTTCAGTCTTGGATAATGTCAAGGGGGGGTTTAATTTTCATGGGTTTGAGGATTTAATGACGAGCTTGTGTGTATTTAACCACAAAAACGTAATATGGATTGGTTGGATAGGGACAATAATACCAAAAGAGTCTGTTTGGACAGCTTAACATGTTTGATTTCCTTCATCTTTCTGTGACGTTGTGAAGCATTTGCACCTGACGCCGTGATAACGAGCTGCCGTTATCCATTCATTCTCTTCCTGAGATGAATTGTCTTGATGAGGTTGACCGCCGTTGACACTCGGACCAGGGAGCGTATCGTGCCATCAATCATCTGATGTGGACCATGCGCAGATCGTATGTAGACATGCAATCTACCAAGCAGTACCACGCAGTGATAAAAGTCCCATTGTTACTCATCAATTGATGTCTTGCAAGTTTACTGATCCGAAGCCGTAGTACACGCACTGCATAAACTAGCTAATAATTACATGTACGCAATTTGTCTTGCATACATCTACACGTGCTGTCTGATGTAATGTGCAGCTTTTGGTATACAAGGTTACCCGGCTGGTCGCAGAGTCATTGGCTACATTGATACACCAGTTATAGAGTCAATGAATTGCATTAAGGAGGGCGATATACAAAGCATTACTCCCATCATGATTTCCCTGCTCTTGATAACATCTGAGGCACAATCGTGCGCAATTCCAGACATCGAATAGCCGTTGCCGAAATATTCTCGGCACATCTGCGCGGGCTAGTGCCTTAGCGGTGCCTCTGTGCGATTCTCTGGCGCAAACTCCCTATTAATAGCCGCAAACTTAGCGGCTTGTCACATTAATGGGGCAGCTCTTGTGTGCATTAGAAATCGATCGATTTGCTAAAAGTTTTAGGCTCTCCATATAGTGCTGGGAGGGAAAAAAAGTTCAATGCGTGTAGAGAAACAAGAGAAAGGGACAAAGAAAATAAGTTGAAGCAGTAGGTATTAGACAGCATATTTCGTGCTGCATGCAATGATACAGAAGAAGCGATCCTTGTGTCAGCATTGCGAGCGCCTTAATCCGAGGTTATTTCGTTTGCTCAGCACGAATATTGGACATGTGGCATCTTCTGGCCCGTCTAGCCAGGTTCCTCCACCATTTCCCCTCCTCTGTCTCACGGGTAATAAATTGAGGCTACCAACTGGGTAATACGATCAATTGCTTCGACTTGGGTGCGCAAACAGGGGGCTTTTGTCTTATGACCGGATTAAATGGTCTTTGTTTCTTCATGTTTTGTTGCATATCATGGCTTTCGCTCGCGTGATGATTCCAATTGGCGTTGGCTGTCTACCTCTTATCCAAAGAATGCTTTCAAAAAAAAAAAAAAAAAAAAAAAAAAAGCAGTGTTTAGTACTTGCAGCATCAATCAGCAGGCCCCACACGTGGGTTGCAGCGGCGCCAAAGGAGCTCATCCGGGACTTTATTCTCGTCGCTTCCAGCGCCGCTGATTGGCGAATTGCGCTGCTTCCGATGAGCGCGGGTACGTACATTTTGCGATTTAACCCAGCCTGGCAGCTGGACCCCCGCATCAAAGAACTAAACCTGGCAGCTAAATTTTGGTGGTGGCCCTGGATAGCTTCTACGTGTCCTCAACAACCTTGGCCGGCCGTTTCCCCAGCCTTCTTCAAGTGTCGCCGCGCGCATCTGAACTCTTCTTTTTTTTCTTTCTTTTTTTTTTCAACCAAACTCTTGAGAAGTCATCTTTCTCTTCGAGCGCTGGGACTGCCCTGCTATTGGTATCGCTTCTTTCTTCTTCTTCTTCTCCCCCGCACTCTAAAGCATCCTCGTTTGCGCCCTGCGCCTTGGTATACTTTTTTTGCAGTGATTCTAGGCCTGTTGACCAAATTGTGCTTCTCGAAATGAAGTTCAACACCGTCGCCGCCGCCGCGGCTCTCTTCGCTGGCGTCGCGTATGCTGAGGACGTGGAAGAGTCCAAGGCTGTGCCGGAACTCCCCACCTTTACTGTAAGCTGCTTCCTCTCTTCGTGGTGAATGCGGAAACGCAATATTGTGGTTCGTAGAGCCATACTGCGAATTTATGCTAACAGATATGACTACCAGCCCACCACCATCAAGGCAGACTTCCTTGAGCAGTTCACCGATGACTGGGAGACGCGGTGGAAGCCTTCCCACGCCAAGAAGGACACCTCCGCCTCCGACAAGGACAACGCGGAGGAGGAATGGGCCTATGTTGGCGAGTGGTCTGTCGAAGAGCCCTTCCAGTACAAGGGCATCGACGGCGACAAGGGTCTTGTCGTCAAGAACGCTGCCGCCCACCACGCCATCTCGGCCAAGTTCCCCAAGAAGATTGACAACAAGGGCAAGACTCTCGTTGTTCAGTACGAGGTGAAGTTCCAGAGTAAGTTGACGCCTGGCAATGGATTTCAATATCTGCAAGACGAAGCGTTTTAGACATGTGCTGACCTGCGCGTGCGCTCTCCAGACGGATTGGACTGCGGTGGTGCTTACATGAAGCTCCTGCGGGACAACAAGGCTCTTCACCAGGATGAGTTCAGCAACACCACCCCGTACGTCATCATGTTCGGTCCCGACAAGTGTGGCCACAACAACCGGGTTCACTTCATTGTCAACCACAAGAACCCCAAGACGGGCGAGTACGAGGAGAAGCACCTCAACTCTGCTCCCTCGGTCAACATTGCCAAGACCACCGAGCTCTACACTCTCATTGTCCACCCCAACAACACCTTCTCCATCCAGCAGAACGGTGTTGAGACCAAGGCTGGCAGCCTCCTTGAGGACCTGACCCCGTCCATCAACCCTCCCGCGGAGATTGACGACCCCAAGGACTCCAAGCCCGAGGACTGGGTTGACGAGGCCCGCATCGCTGACCCCGAGGCCGTAAAGCCCGAGGACTGGGATGAGGAGGCTCCTTTTGAGATTGTTGACGAGGAGGCTACTAAGCCCGAGGACTGGCTTGAGAACGAGCCCACTGTCGTTCCCGACCCCGAGGCTGAGAAGCCCGAGGACTGGGATGATGAGGAGGATGGCGACTGGATCGCTCCCACCGTCCCCAACCCCAAGTGTGACGACATCTCTGGATGTGGCCCCTGGACCAAGCCTCTGATCAAGAACCCTAACTACAAGGGCAAGTGGTCTGCTCCCTTCATTGACAACCCCGCCTACAAGGGCGTCTGGGCTCCTCGCAAGATCAAGAACCCTGACTACTACGAGGACAAGACCCCCTCCAACTTTGAGCCCATGGGTGCTGTAAGTTGACACCCCTTTTTTTTTCTGACCTTGCCATGGGAGCCTGCTTGCTAATTGCGTGTTTTATAGATTGGCTTCGAGATCTGGACCATGACCAACAACATCCTCTTTGACAACATCTACATTGGCCACTCCGTTGAGGATGCCAAGAAGTTGGCCGACGAGACCTTCTTCGTCAAGCACCCCGTGGAGAAGGCTCTTGAGGAGGCTGACAAGCCCAAGGTTGACGACATCCCCAAGTCTCCTTCTGACCTCGTCTTCCTCGATGACCCCGTCACCTACATCAAGGAGAAGTTTGACCTGTTCGTCACCATTGCCCAGCGAGACCCCATTGAGGCCATTAAGTTTGTCCCTGAGATTGCTGGTGGTATCGGCGCTGTTTTCGTTTCTCTCATTGCCATCATCGTCGGTCTGGTCAGCCTTGGCGGCTCTTCCGCCCCCGCCCCCAAGAAGGCCGCTGCTACCGCCGGTGACAAGGCCAAGGACCTGTCCGAGGCTGCCGCTTCCGGTGCCGACAAGGCCAAGGGCGAGGTCACCAAGCGCACCACTCGCAGTCAATCGTAAAGGGGATAAAAATTGCTTTTCTTTTGTTGAGTGAATGAGATCAAATAGCGAGCGGGATGTGAGATGAACAAAAACAACATATCCAATATCCAATATACCAATATCTGGGACAGAAACCCACAATAAGATTTGGGAGCATAGGCGAAGGAACATGAATAGGTATTATAAAACAAAACTTGTTAAAAAAAATTGGAATCTATTGTTATTATTTTGTTCCCCTTTGATTCGAGAATACTACCCAAGTATCTTCTGTCAGATAGGATACCTGGTTTTTTTTTTTTTTTTTTTTTTTTCTTTCTTTTTCTTTTCAGCGGAAGTATCCGTATTATGGGTCACCTACGGAGAGATGTAGTAAGCGGCCGGACACTCGATATGATTGTGCAGATGGATGTTACCTCACAGGCAGGTAAGCACCGATTACAGCCTAGAGCACGGCTTGAAGAAGGGCACCAATGCATAAGACGAAGGAATTAGGCGCAAGCAACACGTGGGTGCTAATGTTTGTCATGTTGGTATCAAGTTTGAATTGATTATTTGGTGATTGCTGAAATCTCGTTGCTATTGATGGGCATCTGTGTTCATGCGGAGTACTGCTAATGGCAATAGGCTGTTGCTAGTAACTGCTCTATATCATTTACCAGGCCACATACGGCAACCTACCTAACAACCCAACTGCCTCCAAAAGGCATCCTGTGCCATATCCTCGGTTGACTTGACTCTCTACAGCCAAGGTAGTGCAGATTGAAACAAACTTACGGTGTCAGTAGCTTGGCTGGCGTCAATCGCAGAGCTTCCATCTCGTACTTTTCTCGGCAAAGACCCCCCGTCATCGGAGCTTTTATAGCTGCAGCGTTGCCGAGCAGGATGACGATCCGTCGCAGTGAAAAAGTACTATTACTACAGTACTAGGCCTAGGGCAAATGCAGGTGAGCACACAGTAATACCGCAAGTGATGAGACACCCGGACCGCCGTCAGCACGGGGGCTTATGTAACAGGGGATACTCGCCCCGAAATCAAAACGGTGTCAATGGTCTGGTGCCAATTGCTTTTCGGCATGAAGCGGCATCGGCTTAACAGCATCTCTGCTTCTGGGGGCATCTCTAGGCGCTTTGCTGGGAAATCCCACGCAGAGGATGCGGCGCCCTTCCCCACATGGGGCTTGCGGCTAGTAGATATCGGGGCCCTGGATATCCCCCCCCATCTTATTTCGCCTCCCCTTCCCCACGTCCGGCCATAGCCGTGTGTAATCGCTGGTTTACAAGTGGGAAGGCGGGTGAGAATAAATACTACCTGGGGGGACGACGATGCCGCGGGACGGTTTCTTGTTTCTTCTCTTTGTGTGACTTGATTGGACTGAGACGTACGAGAGAGAAGACGAAGAGATTCTGGTGGACAAGCAGCCAGCAAGCAAGACATCTGCCCCGCGTGCCTTCCCATCTCGTCACTGCTCCGGCATCTATCTACTATCTACCTATCTACTACTAATACCCGTCATCGTCGCCGTCTACCACCCCAGCCCTTTCTCCTCTTCTTTCTTCTTCAGCCCCCCCATTCCTAATATGCGTCGCTTCATCGCGAGCAGCGCCTCTGCCTCTGCCCGCAGGCCCCTGACCGCCGCCGCGTCTCCGCGCTCCGCCATTGCCCTCTCCAAGATGGCCTCCAACTCCAGAGCAGCCCAGGCCGCCACGGCTGCCCGGCGGATACACGCCACGGCCGCGCAGCTCAAGCCCATGGACGCCCTCGCCTCGACGGCCACCAGCTTCCCGACCACGCACGAGCCCATTGAGGAGATCCGCAACACGCCCTACTTCATCGACAACAAGTTCGTGCAGTCCTCAACGGACAAGTTCTACGACCTGGCCGACCCGGCCACCAACAACCTCGTCACGCGCGTGCCGCAGATGACCGAGGCCGAGATGAAGGCCGTGGTCGAGTCCTCGCAAAAGGCCTTCCTCGCCTGGAAGGACACCACCGTGCTGTTCCGCCAGCAGATCCTGTTCCGCTACGTGCAGCTGATCAAGGACAACTGGGACAGACTGGCCGCCAGCATCACGCTCGAGCAGGGCAAGACCTTTGCCGATGCCAAGGGCGATGTGCTGCGTGGCCTGCAGGTTGCCGAGGCTGCCGTTGGCGGGCCGGAGCTGCTCAAGGGCGAGGTGCTGGAGGTTGCCAAGGACATGGAGACGAGGAGCTACCGTGAGCCATTGGGCGTCACTGCCTCCATCTGCCCCTTTAGTAAGTTGTTGCCGTGACATATCTTGGCTTCTTATATATGTGACTAACAAACGACTGCTCTAGACTTCCCTGCCATGATTCCTCTTTGGTCCATCCCCATTGCCACCGTCACTGGCAACACCATCATCATCAAGCCCTCGGAGCGTGATCCTGGTGCGGCCATGATTCTCGTCGAGCTGGCCGAGAAGGCTGGATTCCCTCCCGGCGTTGTCAGCGTCATCCACGGCGCTCACGACACCGTCAACTTCATCCTTGACGAGCCCTCTATCAAGGCGGTCAGCTTCGTCGGTGGCAACAAGGCTGGTGAGTACATCTACTCGCGAGCTTCCGCCAACGGCAAGCGTGTCCAGGCCAACCTGGGAGCCAAGAACCACGCTGCTGTGCTCCCCGACTGCAACAAGAACCAATTCCTCAACGCCGTTACTGGCGCCGCCTTTGGCGCTGCCGGTCAGCGCTGCATGGCCCTCAGCACACTGGTCATGGTTGGCGAGACCAAGGAGTGGCTTCCCGAGCTGGCCGAGCGGGCAAAGGCCCTCAAGGTTGACGGCGGCTTCGAGGACGGTGCCGACCTGGGCCCTGTCATCTCTCCCCAGAGCAAGGAGCGCATCGAGAGCCTGATTGCCAGCGCCGAGAAGGAGGGTGCCAAGATCCTGCTTGATGGCCGTGGCTTCTCACCTTCCAAGTACCCCAACGGCAACTTCATTGCCCCCACCATCATCACCGACGTCACCACCGACATGACGTGCTACAAGCAGGAGATCTTTGGCCCCGTGCTGGTGTGCCTGAACGTCGAGACCCTTGACGAGGCCATTGAGCTCATCAACAAGAATGAGTATGGTAACGGTGCTGCCATCTTCACCAGATCCGGCGCCACCGCCGAGACCTTCCGAAGGAAGGTTGAGCCCGGCCAGATTGGTATCAACGTGCCCATCCCCGTGCCCTTGCCCATGTTCTCCTTCACCGGCAACAAGAAGTCCATTGCTGGAGGCGGTGCCAACACATTCTACGGCCGACCCGGCATCAACTTCTACACACAGCAGAAGACTGTGACGGCGCTGTGGCAGAGCGCAGACGCCGTGGCCAACAAGGCTTCGGTGAACATGCCCACACTGCAGTAGAGGAGAGGTCAGTTCCGGATTTGTTATGACGGTATTGGAGGGGTGAGCGTTGTCTTTATGTATGCGAATGAATTTTGCAAGACAGCATAAAGTCGCTCACTGTGATGGGAGAAAAAGGGGAGAATGGTGGGGGGGGAGGGACCATGAGTGGTTGTCTCAGCACTTGCATGTACATTTTTTGAATGATAATGTAGTCACGACCAGATTCTGCTAGACGGCATGAAAATGTTTTGTCGAGATGAAATAAATTTACGTTAAATAAAATAAGACTATGTGCTATCGATGTCGCCGGTATCTGTTGAATGCTAACATGTATGTAAATGTGGCGTTGGACTACTATGCTGTCTAGTCTCTATTCCTCAAGCTGCTTACCTTTGAAAGTGGAAGCTTATAAACGCATGCACATTTATATAATTAGAAATTGAGAAGTAGAAATCATGTTTGTTCTCGTGGTAAAATAAGACAATCTTAGAAAAGGGCACTCAGGCTGTAGAAGTGGTACCTCAACAGCATCCAGCAGGTCACATGCAGCTTGCCTCAGCAACCGCTTACAGCATCCTCTCCTGCCGTAAACTACCTGCAGTCAACCTGCATTCAAACTCATCCAAAACATTGCCTCACCCCATCCCATCATTTTCTTCAACTCTTGTTTCAAATGCATCTCAAGTAAACATGATACCCATACTTTTTAGAGAATAATACAGATCAGTCATCATGGATATCGCGCTGGCAAACCTCCCTTACTACATCTTCAGTGACATCATCTTATACCTCCCTCCCGTACAGGTCCTCAGGTGCCGGCGCATTTCTCGCATCATCCACGAAGCCCTTACGAGAGACGAGCTCTGCATCACGCTCATCTTGAAGCATTTCCCGCGCGCGCTAGAAGGGCGGCGGCTCAGGCAGCTTCTCGAAGCCGACGAAGCTGAATTGCTGGACCAAGGGGACTGGGCTGTCGCGTTTGCGCGGCTGACGAGGCGGTATCATCATCTGGGCCGGGCAGAGCCCTGGAAGAAGATCAAGGTGCCTGTGCTGAGAGATGCAAAGCTGCTCCAGGGCGTGGCGACGTGGAATCGGCTCCTGAGCCTGGCCAACAGGAACACGCTCTTCCACTACCAGGATCCGGTATGGACGGTGGCTCCCACAGAGGGGCTGCTGGTCTATCCGGCGCCGAAGACGAGCTCCTCCAACGCGGAGTACCGGGCCCGGGATCTGGCGACTGGGGTGGAGGTCAGGGTTCCGTTTGGGTTGAAGGGCAAGATTGTGAGGCGGCTGCGGATCAGCCATGGCATTCTAGCGATTGAGTGGTGTCTAAACACTCCAAGGAAACCCGTCGGCGCCACTGGAGAGTTTCATAACCACTATGCAACTTTTTACGACGTCCGTCGGACTGGATCTTGGGACGGCATCATTCCTCAGCGGCCTGCTATCGACGGCACTGCGCCGACTTACACCTGGAAGATCAAATTTCGCTGTGAATTTTTGATTTACCCTTTTGGCCTTCCGGTGAACTCTGTAGATCGCTTCTTCTCAGCGCACAACGCTACTCATTATGCCGTCTACACATGGCAGGCCACGCGCTTTCCCCATCCCACCCTGAACAACACTGCAGAGCCCATCGAGCGGCTCACAATCTGGGAGATTGGCGCCCCTTCGACATACAGGCCGTCTGACAATGTATTTGGCATCGCGCGAAAAGATCCAACTGTGGGCCCTCGCATCATTCGCAGCCTGACCGGTTTTCAACTTGAGGCATGGTCCGTTCTACAAGGCACAAGACCTTCGTTGCGCACTTTGGCTTTGGACGACTGTACCTGGGATGCATCCAGAAGCACTGCCTGTGGCCACGTCTTCTTCTCAGAGGAAGAACACAGATGGTCTTCAGGCGGACACAGCTCCGAGCGTCTACCGCGGTTCCATCTCGTCAAGACGACGGGGGTTCCGCTGATCGGCGAGGGGCCAAGGTGGGTGGATGAGTGTCGAGGGGGGACCGAAGCCAATATACAGCCCTCTCGCAGAAGCAGATGGAGAATACATGCAACCGAGACGTACGAGGAGGAGGACAGCGACTACGAAGACGATGGCGAGAATACCGCCGTGGGCAACAGCACAACTGTCACGAATACAACCGCAGCAATGTCGTTTCTGGAAACAAGGCCCTGGGCCCGACACTCAGAAACATGGCCCGGCCGAGCTCCTTGCTGGCGCCATATCGAGTTTCCCTACCTGACAATGTCCGAGGTTTTGGACATCCCTGCCGGCATTCGCATCGTTGCCCGAAATTGCTTCATGCTAGCTGTCATCTCTTCCTTTCCAATGGATAAAATCTACATCCAGGGCGTCAACAAAGAGGGCCCTATACACCGAAAGAGAAGGAGGAAAAGAAACGTCAAGAGCTTGAGCGAGGGCTCGAGACACTCCGGCTCCAGCTCAAGCTCGCCATTTTCCCATCAAAGTGACCAATTGGCCGATGCGATGCAGAGCCAGGGCAGGGAGGAGGTCCTCCAGACGGACGTTCCATTCGGAGTGAAGATGTGGCCTCAGATCATGTGCAGGGGAAGCATCTTTGGCGATGAGCGGTGGCTCCTTGGGGAGACTCCTCGCGGAGACGTGCTGATTCTCGTCTTCTAAAATCGTGTGAGAGGGCAAAGGCACGCAATAGCGATTAAAGTGAATGATGAAACAAAACTATTGGTAACAAAAAAACACTCGTTGGATAAATTCAATCAGTGGTAATGGCAGCAGCAACAGCAGTAGCAACTAGAGACGGATACCAAAAAGGTAGATGGCGAAACAAGAGGGCATCACGTTAAAACGCACGTCTCATGCTTTTTTTTCTTGGTCACGTTCCACCCCGGAAACCCCACATTGACCCAGGCGCATTAACGTTCTCAGTTCATCTGTGGCGTCACAAACTCGTATGTTAGGGGGGTGGAAATCGAGGGAATTTTCAATCTGAATGCCTTGAAATCCCCTGGTTTTTTTTTCTCCGAACGCTTCCATTTCATTAGGCAAGGTACCATTCTACATGCTTCTGGCTGTATCTACACCGATTCCCGAGCGCGTGTATATGTAATAAACTATAAAAAAGAACAATAAAGCAGTTTACAAAAAAATGAACTTGTGTATTCCTCGCCTTGTTGTGGCCAAGCAAAGACAAAACAAAAACAACAAGTGCCATGAAATGGGGAGAAAGGTCGGAAATATCTCCCATATGACAAAACAGAGAAAAACAGTGTGTTGCGCATAAGAAAAAAAAAAAAGGCAGTGAGAGTTCCCTTTTCCGAGCTTTCTTTTTGATATTCCTCCTCTTTGTTTCATTTCATTCCCTTTTTTATCTCCCCCATCTCATATATTTATATATCAATATTTTCCGTCTCTCCAGAGAGCAGCGATTTCTCTTAAGAAAAATGCAACCTCCTTTACTCCTTGTTTGGGGATTGCACGCTAGGAGATCGCATACTAGGAGATCGCACACTCGGAGATCGCATGGCTGGGGCTTGCAAAAACCCGCCATAGTAAGAATCCAACCACGCCGCCGCCTGCTCGCCAGCCTCATCAACGTTTGTGTCCCAGCGGCCGACGGAGCCAACGTAGCCGTCGGGACGGACATTGACGATGGCGACCTCGCTAGGGCCGAGGCTTCCAAGCCACTTCTCCGTGCAGAAAGCGCCTCTTGTGTCCAGCTCGGGGACGTTGTCTAGATAGAATGTCCACCGGCTGTCCTGCAACAGCGCTGGGAGGTCTGAGATTTCAATTTCAGACTTGGGCATGGTGGCTGGACGCATCATCAAGGTTAGCAAAAAGGCATTTCCTGTCAACATCATTCAAAGACGCGGGGAGGGGGGAGGGGAACCCACTTATCAAAGCAAAAGTAAACAAGTGGCTGACTACGGTATATCTCTCAGGTCGTGTGTACACATCTTCAGGCGCCGGGATCCTGGGCTGCTTCGCATAAGATGCGCTTGCGGCGGCGGAAAGCTGGCTCACCAGGGACTTGGGTGTCGCAATGGAGCGGCAGAACGTCTCCAAGAATGGCCTTGCCTGTATTACATCCCACATAAGGAGGTATATGCGGAACTGGCCAAGCATGGGGATATCAAGCTGGACATCCACCGGGTTGGAATCAATGTATCGCGACACCTTGGCTGGGGGTAGGAGGCATCCCGGGCGAGCAGCACCCAGAATGGCCGAGTTATCCTCTGGCCGGGTAATGTTGAGGGGGCTCTCGCTGTAGTCGGCGCCGATGCCAGAGATGAATCGGACATTAGCCCTAAAGTTCTCGGCCATTTTGACGGCATCTCCCTCAGCAATCCGATTGGCGTGCTCGTAGTCGAAGTTGACGAGATCCAGGGCAATCTTGCGGCGCTCTACCTCGTAACTCTCAAGCAGATTGGGTTTGGCCAGTCCACGGCACGCCAAGTTCAACTTCCACGAGAGATTCCACGAGTCGTGCATGGACGTATTCATGCCCTGTGCCGATTTGGGTGAGTGAGTGTGACTGGCATCTCCGGCAAGGAATACTTTGGTGTTGGTGTCGGTGAAGCGGCTGGCCACACGCTGGCCCACCTGGTATCGCCCGAACCACTCAATGTACTTCCATTCGATTTCAAAGGGAGCCATAATCTTGCGAGCCTGCTGCATGACAAACTTTTGGCCAAGCTCGCGGCGGTCAGCACGAGCGCTAGCCTTGAGTTCGATGTAGAAGCGCGTCATGTTACGCTCCCGAGGAACAATGAGAATGGAGCCGTGCTCCTCAGAGTACACCAGAGTCTTGGACCAAATGTCGGGGAAGTTGGTGATGAGCTCGCCGTCCAAGACACCCCAGATGTCTGGATGTGACATACCCACGGCCTCAACGTCGGGCATGTTCTTGCGGACCTTGGAGTGTGCTCCATCGCCTGTTTGGGGGGAGGTTTTTCACGTTAGCTAGGCTCTTTAGAATTTCAATTGATTTTGCTTACATCCGACAAGATAATTGGTCAGGATGGTCCTCTTGTCCTGGTTGACATTGGTGTGACACCGAACCTGCACGGGCCCTGATTTAGGAACGAAATGGGATTCAAAGGCTGTGTTCCTGCGCACTTCCTTTCCGCGCTTCCTCAGGTCGTCGACGAATAGGCCCTCGACCATGCCCTGGTGAACGAGCAGGATATAGGGGTCCAGAACATCGATGACGGGAGGATAATGCACCTCGCGCCCCAGGCGATGCAGAGGAGCGTCGGCTGTGCTACGCCAAAAGGAGATGTCGAAGACTCTCACGCCGCGCTGTAGCAGCGGATCAGCCAATCGCATCTGGCGGAATGTCTCAATTGACTTGGGCTGTAAGCCATCCGCTCTGTTTTATGATTTTCATGTTAGAATAAAGGAACTCGGATTATGAAAAAGGAGAGGAATCGTGAGATGGAGCTAGAATAGATGCGGATGGATAAGAATAGATGAGAATAGAGAATGTCTCAAAATTGACATCATATAAAATATAAAGTAAAAAGATACTTCTGTAGGCATACAATTTGGCACGATGAAAAGGGGGGAAAAGAAAACTCCTGGCCGGGTAAAAGGATCTGGGCAAACTGGTGTAAACTGAGACATACCTGCCAACCGGCGTTTGATCTGCCCTGTCATCCACAACCTCAACATCAATGCCGTAGCGGGCGAGGTTCGCCGCCAGCATCAAGCCCGCAGGACCAGCGCCCACGACGCACACTTGGCACGTGGTGGGCGGTTCTGGGAGGCTCCGGAGCAGGGCCAGAGGATCAGTGGCGTCCTCATCGTCGACGGCGATTTCATTGTTTGACGGGCCTGGATCCGGCTCCTCGTCCATGTGGTTGGGACTCTGGTTCCGCGAGTTGGACGCAGGACTGACGACGCCCGGCGCCATGTTGACGGCAGACGACGAAGCGATGGAAGAAGCGTTGGCCAGCGCGAAAGAGGCTCTCTAATCTCTTGCCTAGCCGTGTAGCTTATCGGCTGCAGGTAGAATCGGATCCAGCAGACAGCCGGAAAGACGAGCTCGCTCCACCGCCAGGGAGCCTGGTAGGCTTTTCAGTATAACGACCGGTCAGCTGCAGGCTCGTCCAATGGCGCCTTTGCCTGTATCAAACCAGACGCTCAGCCCAACGACAGCGGATGCGATGGAAAAGGCAGTTGAGCCCGTTTGCTTCAGCGCCTCAGGAGAGTAGCGAGTCGTCTCCACCACACCTCGGATGCTGCACCACAACTGCAACTGCAACTGCAACTGCAACGCAATACAGTGCTTTTAGAATCGTCTCAGCGTCGAGTCTGCTGAGCGCTGACAGCGATACAATGCCGTTTGAAAGAAGGAAATGGCAATATACGGCACAGGCGTTGTTGGGCCTGCGTTGCTTGGCTCCTCGGCTTTTGCCCCCCTGGCTGCTGCGACGAATTGGATGGATACCGGGGTCTGGATCGGGGGTCCTAGGGCCAGAAACTCAGGATGATGCGACAGTGCACAGAAACGCAGCTAGATGGAAGAGAAGAAGAGAAGCATGAAATGAAGAGCGAGTGCGTCGCTGGCGAGACAAAAGCAGTCGCCCGGGATCCGCCTCTGCTTCTGGTGGCCGCGCAAAGCAGTCGATCTCAGCGGCGTGTGACGCAGTACCGATACCAATACCGTGCAGTCAATACAGCAGTCGGCAGCTCTGCGCCCATTGGCCTCGAGGAGGAAAAAAGCTTCGTCCCCTCTGGTTTTCTATTCCCTTCTTCACTAACACCGCTAGGCCGGAGGCATCAGAAGGTCGCCCAGGGCCGCTCCGGGGGGGAAATTGGGAATAAATAACGGCCCTGCAGCAGGTACTCGCGACTCGTGCGGGCGGCGCAGAGGCTCAGGCGCTGTGCGCGGCCCTCGTACCAGCTACTTGCGCCGCGAGCAGAACGAATGCCTGTAGGGGCTTGGCTGCCACAGTCGGGTCCAGCAGTCGGGGAGGCTGGCGGAAGGAGCGACACAGCGCCTGGCCCCGGCAAAGCCCGACGCACGCACGGAAAAGTGGCATGACAGACGGACGTGCTGGACTGGTGTTGAGGGCGAGATCAGCCCATTTTGCGCTGCAGAAAGTTGTCATTGGCGTTGCACCATGCCCAGGCGCCTGCTTACCGATGGCCTAGCCTCAGCTTGCGCGCCGCTGATTGGCCGCCGCACCCGCCTCGGACAAGGCAAGTGGTGCCATTTCGCAACTGGCCGCGCTTGCTCCAGAACGCTGCGGCTCCACCGTGCTCCATCCCTCCAGCAGAGCGAAAAAAGGATGTTCGGATCTGTTTGAGATTTCAGCGAGCTGTGCAAGGCAAGCCCCGTGCTCGCTCCAAACTTTCCGGCGCTCTCGAACACGGTCTGTGGATGGCTACGCTACTTGATAGGCATGTAAAGGTCGGCTCTGCTCCGTATGTACCTTGGGTCAGGCGCTTTCAAACTTTGCAGCAAGTTATATAGATACCAGCTGGGGCCGTTGCATTCCAGCAATGCTCCGGCAGTCGCTCTAACAAGTTGAAGTCTGTCCTGTTTTGGATGGTTCTTGCCCTTCTTTCCCAAGGGTCTCCCTAGGGGTCCCAATGTTGCCAATCCCTCTTTCCTCCATCTCCGCCGAGTCAGCAGGGTCCATTTTTTTTTAGAAGCAGCAAGTGATGAAAAGTGGCATGAGCAAAAGCACCAAAAGTACGGGGTACCAAGTTTTTGCGCCATGCCACTTGACTTGGTCAACCCGCCGAGTCGCATGTACAAGTATGTAGCTCTCTTTAGCTTTTTTTGGATGGACATGGGCCCCGGTACAGCCTTAGCAAAAGAGGAAAAAATCGATTAGAAGATAGACGACGAAAAAAGAAAAGTTGGAAAAGACGCCATGTACAACCGCAAATATACTTTCTTCATTGACATACTTTACTTGGGGCTAGCAGCTACTTGACTACTAAGTAGTAGAGTACTCGATAGTACCTGCAAAGTGAGGCTCGTCGGGGCGGCCAATCCCACTCGCCTCGCGGCCCGTATATGATGGGTATGATATGCGCCTCTCATGCCTGCACCCGTAGCATCCCGCATCGCTATCTCGTCTTATCGGTGCGGAACATACATGTACCTGGCTGGTACTCGTATGGCACCCGGTATTGGACGCGCCATGGCGATCTGCCGGCCAGGATGAAATGCCCCGGCTCGATTCTGACTCGCTGCCGCATCCATACCTGGCATCTCTCAGAGGGTCTCCAGGAGGCACGATATGCGATAGAGGCCATGGTAGAACCTCGGCATGGATCAAGATGCATTCACCAAGAAGCAAGGCCCCGAAGATGGAATGATGTTTGTACAACTATCCCAACAGCGCAGTCAACATCTCCGCGATTGGACTTGACATTCAGCCGGTGCTGGAAAGCGGAGGTGCAGTTGGTCCAGCTCGTCCAGCTTCAGTCTTAGCACAGAGCTACACCCTCGTATATAAGACAACATCTGCCAATGAACCACGAGGCCAGTCACAAGGCGCAGATCCCTCCTCGTTCGCGGCCGTCAACATCGCATGATCACAGCAGTTTCGAATCGTCAGCTCAGGCCACAGTCCAGGCTACTGCTCCATGGGGGAATATCTGGTTGGGTATCACGGCCCGAAAGTGCTAGTAACACACACAAGTTTGCGGAGATTTCCATGCCTCCGCCACGAGGCCAGCACTAGTAGCTGTCACTTCTGATACCATTAACAATGAGTAGTAGTAATCCGTACTACTACTACCCCGTACTCTGCAGATTTGCATTACAAAGTGGTGCTGCCAAAGCTCGCTAGTCTTTCATCTCTGGCCATTGTGGAACGAGTTTCAGGAGTTTAGAAACCTAGTTCTCCGGCCCTCTCTAACCAGCCCTGGCCGAACAGCCCTGATTCGCTCACTTAGACTGTCAACAACATCAAGTTCTGGCCAGGCTTGTGACAACCAGCTTCCCCATTCAGTTCCCGGAGTCGGAGCTAGCTGCTGCCGATGGACTTGAAAGGAGCTGCTGCTGCAGCCGGGTCCTCAATTATCTGCCGCCCGTCAAAGTCTAACATACCGGTCTGGGCCTTGCTTCTGAGCCGAAACGAATACCAATCCGGCTGGGATCGTAAGGAGGGCCATATCCCTCCAGTTTCCGGCAGAATGATCTGACCACTGCGGCCGCTCAGGATCTGCCTGACTACTGCGTCGGCAATGGATTCAGGCTCTTGATGGGGCATCAGGAAAGGTAACCCCTGTTTGAAGCCGGTGAAGAGCTCCGTGTTGGTCGCTCCAGGATGGACTATTACTGTGCGGACCCTGGGAGCGTTGTATCGGGTCTTCAACTCAGCTGAAAGACCCTCGTGGAATGCCATGGCTGCAGCCTTGGTTGCGCCGTAGTCTACCATGTTGGGAATTGTAAGCCACGAGGCATAAGACGCCATTGTCACTACCATGCCATGATTCTGAGCCACGATATGCGGTAAGAATGTTTGGACAACCCAGTAATGGGCCAGCGCATTGACATCAAACGTAAGTCTGACATCTGCCGGCGTGGCATCTAGAATGGTCTTGCCGCGGATGACACCGGCGTTGTTGATGATGATACTGGGGTGGCCGACTTGACTCTTTACTTTCTCAGCAACAGCAGCCACATTCTCTGGCGACCTGACGTCGCAATAGAAATGGTGGACTCTCGACGCTGCAGAAACACACAAACCGTCAGCTCTGCAATGCAATGCAGCTGAGCAGAGTAGCTCGGTCAGGTTGCGATAAGGCGACTAAGACTTACAGGCTGCATATGTCATCTTCTGGACGTCCAGCACCACGACCGTGACCTTCATCTCATCCAAGAGCTTCACTATGAAGGCGCCGATGCCCGTGGAACCGCCTGTGATGAGCACAATCTCCTTTGACCAGTCATACCTGTCGTTGACCCAGTTGTTTCGGACCTTGTCTGAGAGCCAACGGCCGACTCCACGCGCCACGGCGATGTAGAAGAGCTTACGCAACCATCGCGCTGCTTTGGGGTGTAGAATCGAGAGGTCCTGACCCTTTTTGGTAAAGCGAGCGAGAAGAACCAAGGGCAGCAGGAGGTTCGGGTTGAGAATGGTTCTGCGGATGAGCTTCAGAATCACGTCGGCGCAAAAACCTTCACGAGGGAGGATGCCCTTGTGCATCGGCATGGTGATGGTGGGCAGCAAGTAGTAAGACTGATGGGAATACAAAGCTAATTGAAAAGCGAGTGGTGATCCTGATACTACTCTGACCTGTCGATGCGATAGCAGCGGTATAAGATGCTTAGTCAACGGCTGGATTGGTCAATCTGGCGACTCTGGTGTAGAGCTGACAATTGTCCAGCCGTGGTTGGTCAAGACGCGTCGCAAAGGCCGGAAACGCCCAACATCAACCGGCGATACAAGAAACACGAAAGCATGCAGTAAAACCACGAGAAATACAGATTTTTGCAAACCAAGATCAAACCGTTGCTTTGGCCTAAAATGGCTGCTCAAGGCCCATCTTATAACGGCGATCAAGACGGCAGAACTAAAACATCCTGGTCGTGAGTTGCGCCCATGTGCGTCTCATAGGCTGCAGTTGCCGAGGCTTCTGTTTCATCACAATGCGGGGAGCATCCTGCGCAATGCAGATTATGGCAGTAATCTGATGCTGGAAGCGAATGGTGTATAAATATGTGCGAGTGTGAGTGCGAGTGTGAGTGCGAGTGTGTGTGTTCATCACAGAACCGAGCATCCTCTATACTCTATCCAGTGTCTTCCCCGCATGGCTATTTTCGAGCTTGGATCGGACGCGGGTAAAAGTAAACGAGAGACCATCGCAGCCACTATAAACGGTGGCGATTGAGTGTGTGTGGGAGAAACCTGGAGAATGGAGGGCGCTACAGTACAGTATGCTGTGCCGAGAGCTGTGCCGCGATAGGCCCTCAGCGGAGGTGTACAGTAATAGCGCATTGGCCGACGGAGCACCAATTCCACTAACAGCGCTTTTCGCAGCGTAAAATTTCCTAATGCGTCTGGCCGGTGGAAGACACGCCGCTGAAGACCCAGTTTGCCCAGCATCTCAGCAAAAAGACGGCAAAACAGCTGAACAATTGGACATGGAAGAGGCACCATTTGCGGATTCATTGATAATTAGTTTGCGATTAGTCGGCATGACTCTTTCGGAGGCCGGCGGTCCACGATGATGTGTCTCCGGCAACGGGCCCTATAGCAGAGCAACTTACATAATTGAAGCTCACTTGGGCGCCAGCTCTGAGTTTGAAACTTATAAAAGGATATGCTGCTACTGCAGACCACCATCTTGCCTAGAGCGGAACACCCAGCCGAGATATCACAAGTAGCGCACGTCACCAGCATCGCATCGCATCGCATCGCATCGCGTCTCGTCTCGTCTCCGGAGACCACTAGCCGGGCTCGTTAAAGAGTGGGGGAGGAAACCATCAACGAGGTGGGGGAAACTCTCAGTGGCCGTGCAATACAGGGAACAATTAAAAACCAGCCCCGGTCCCTTTTCACAGTCATTGGCCACTATGAATTCCTCACGGCTCTCTGTTCTGCTCAGGCAAACCGCATCAGCCCAGTCCCGGCTGCTGTCCTGCTCTTCCATTCATCGCCATGCCGTGCAGCGACGGGGTCTGAGCGCTGCGGCGGGCTCCAGTGCCATCCGGGACCTTCTCCAGGTCTCCAGCGAAGTGTCTGAAGCCATTGCGCAGAACAAGCCCGTCGTTGCCCTGGAGTCGACCATTTATACTCACGGGGCCTTGGGTAAGGATCTCGCGCGGGAGCATGAGGACTTGGTGCGAAGCACGGGCGGCATCCCGGCCATTATTGCCATTGTGGACGGCGTGCCCAAAGTCGGTGTCTCGACTGAGGAGATTGTTCGCATGATTGAGGAAGAGGGCACGGTCAAGGCTTCACGGAGGGACATTTCCTACCTGGTCGGCATGGTAAGTTTCTGCATCTTTCTGGTGAAAAGCAAAATGAATTTTTTCCTAATCATTCCTGCAGGGCCTTGCTGGACGCAAGATCCATGGTGGCACAACCATCGCTGGTACAATGCTGCTGGCTAGACTGGCCGGCATCCGAGTCTTTGGAACCGGCGGCCTTGGCGGTGTTCACCGCGGCGGCGAAAACTCCATGGACATCTCAGCCGATCTCACTGAGCTGGGGAGGACGCGAGTCGCCGTCGTCAGCAGTGGCTGCAAGGGCTTCCTCGACATCCCCCGCACGCTGGAGTACCTCGAGACGCAGGGCTGCCTGGTGTCGACGTTTGCAGATGGCCGCAGCGGCAAGATTGACTTCCCGGCCTTTTGGGCGCGAGACAGCGGCATCAAGAGCCCCTCGGTCACATACACCGAGAGGGAGGCTGCTGCCATGATCCTGGCCCAGGAGAAGCTCAACATCGAATCGGGCATGCTCTTTGCCAACCCCATCCCTGAGGAGTTTGGTGTCCCTGCCAAGGAAATGCAGGCTCACATCGAGCAGGCTGTCGCCGAAGCAGACCAGAAGGGCTTTACCGGCAGTGCCAACACCCCGTATATCCTGAACAGGCTCAAGGAGCTCACTGGCGAGAGGGCGGTGATTGCCAACAAGAAGCTGGTGCGGTCCAACATTGTTAGGGCGACCAACATTGCGGTGGAATTGTCACGCTTGCTGAGCCAGGGAACGAGCTCGTAAGTCATTTTTATTTTTTTGGGAGCCTAGTTTGTATTTGTATTTGTACTTGTACTTTGTATTTATGAAGATGGCTCTAATCGGTCTAGATAGAAATTCATCGAGTCATAGTGTGACGTTTTCATCAAAAGTCGAAAATAAACCATCATCTCCAGTAAAAGCAAACCCCCAAGCTGATATCCTTGTTGCCGGGTCGGTCGCCGTGGACCTGAGCTGTGATTACACCAACCTCGGCGGCGGCGATGGCCAGCCGAAAGCTCATACGTCTAACCCAGCCAGCATCAGCCAGTCGATCGGCGGCGTCGGTCACAACGTTGCCCTGGCTGCTCATCGTGCCAGCCGTCAAGCTCAGGTCAAGTTTAGTAGCATGGTTGGCGATGACATGTAAGCGGGCTCTCTCACGTTGAAGTTGAGTAAAAATACAACATCATGGCTGACATGCATATAGTGCGGGTGATACGGTTCTCTCGGCTTTGGAAGCCTCTGGGCTTGATCCCACATATGTGAAGAAGCTTGACCAGACAGCGCACCCAGGGAGCCGAACCGCTCAATACGTCGCTATAAACGATTCTAGTAGAAACCTCGTCATGGCCATGGCAGATATGGGCATCTTCACGCAGCACCTGTTCCCAGATGATTGGAAATCAACCATCAAAGCGACGGATCCCAAGTGGCTCGTAGTGGACGGAAATTGGAGCCCCAAAGGCATCAGGACCTGGGTTCACTCGGCCAATGAGCATGGGAGCAAGGTCGCCTTTGAGCCCGTATCGGTGGAAAAATCCAAGAGTCTCTTCGGCCCACAGCGCGGAGTGCCACCGCTGGGTGTCTTCCCCAACCAGAGCATCGATCTCTCTTCACCCAACATCTACGAGCTCTCAGCCATGTACTCTGCGGCCAAGGACAACGGCTATCTAGACAGTGCAGAGTGGTTCGAAGTTATTGATTCCTTCGGCATGGTTGGCGCTAGAGACAAATTTGTCCGCCTCACGTCGATGGAGCTGACTGACGCTGGCGTGCCGGTGCAGTCTATCCAGCTACTCCCTTACATCCCAACGTTGATCACAAAACTAGGATCCAAAGGCGTTCTGTTAACAACCATTCTTGGAAAAGACGACCCTCGGCTACGAGACCGCGAGTCTGAAGAATTCATTCTGACACGGTCGTTCAATGGAAACCCTGCAATTGGTGGCGTTTACATGAGGCTATTCCCACCGGTTGAAAAGGTGGAAAACGTTGTTTCCGTGAACGGCGTAGGCGATACATTTCTCGGCGTCTTGATATCAGGTCTGGCTCAGGGTGGAAGGGTCGATAAGCTGGTTGATGTGGCTCAGCGAGGAGCCGTTTACTCGCTGAAGTGCGCGGAATCTGTGAGCAAGGAGGTTTCGAAGTTGGAGGGCGAGCTGGAAAAAGTTGCATTGTTGAAATAAGCGAATTTTGTTTTAGCATCATAATAGTAATACTACTCTAAACAGAGCACATTGTGTCCGGTGAACTGTTAGGCGTAAGAATTCAAGTTGTTAAGAGTTGAAAGATCCAAGGTACATGTAGTGTTCAGCCTTGCCAAAGAAAGCTGCAAGTTGCCCCACCACCCCCACTTAGTCAAGCTTCTATTCTGCAAGGCTGAGCTCCAGACCCAGAAAATTATTCAAGAGGAAAAAAAAGTTGCCAATTTTTGCTGAGCAAACTAATAACGGCTATTCAGCACATTCGCATAGCGGATTACACCAGCAAACATGGCTCCGCCGCAGGACGAACCCTTTTCAGAGGACGAGCAGTCCGAAAGCCCCTATTCATCAGACATTGACTCCGATGATGCCTCAACAACACAGAAGAAGCCCGTGATTGCGGTGCAAGACAAGGACTCTGACGAGGAAGACCTGGAGCGATTGGTTTTCGGCAGCAAAGTCAGCTTCGGAGACAGCCTTTTCAAGAACAATGCGCTATTCGGAGCTTCGGACGACAAGGATGGCAACCAATTGGTGCTGGCCGACGAGGAAGCCGCTGGACTGGAAGACGTCGACGACATGGACCTGTTCATGATCGACACTGCCCCCAGCGGCGCGGCGCCTCAAGCTTCGGCCACTGCTCCGGCGAAGAAGAAGGGCGAGGGCGAACCGGCAGCCTGGGAGGACAGCGACGACGACCGACTGGGAATCTCGCTCGCGAACCACACACGACTGCGAAAACTGCGACTCACCGAGGCCGAAGACGTCGTGAGCGGCACAGAGTACAGCAGAAGACTCCGGCAGCGCTACCTCCAGCTCCATCCCGTGCCTGCGTGGGCCAAGGAAGCATCAGACGGCCGTCCTACCAAGAGGCGGCGGCGCTCATCCGCCTCCTCCGGCTCATCAGCCGACAGCGGTAACGAGTCCGACAGCGAAGTGTCTGCCCAGCCGTTGGAGGAGTTCCTGCGAGACGTCAGAAGCCTATCCGGCGCGGGCGGCCCGTCGAAGCGACGGCTCAGCCCAGAAGTCATCGACATCCAGCGGACGCGCGAAATCTCCGACAAGCACCTCGCGCCTGTGGAATGCCTGTCCTTCCACCCCGAGTACCCGGTCCTGCTGTCGGCCAGCACTGCCTCGGTGCTCTACCTACATCACATTGCGCCTGATGCTTATCCGGTGCCGAATCCGCGATTGACGTCTGTGCAAGTCAAGGGCGTCGATGTCCGGAAAGCCGAGTTCTTATACCCCGGCGGCGACAAGATCTTCATCGGTGGACGGAGAAAATACTTCCACCACTGGGATCTCAAGACTGGCGTTGTGCAGAAGACGACGCAGATTCAGGGCCACCAGCTGGAGCACAAGACGATGGAGAGATTCAAGCTGAGCCCTTGCGGCAGATACATGGGCATCATCGGCTCGTCGCGCAAAGGCGGCGGCATCATCAACATTCTCAACGTCGGGTCTCTGCAGTGGATCGCCACGGCCAGACTGTCCAGCAGACACGGCATCGCAGACTTTGCCTGGTGGAGCACCGGGAACGGCATCACCGTCCTCGGGAAAGACGGCCAAGTCGGCGAGTACAGCGTCGAGAGCAGGAGCTTCGTGGGCATCTGGCGCGACGACGGCTGCGTTGGCGGCATCGTCATCGGCCTCGGCGGCCACCAAGGTCCCGAACTCATCGGCGAGGACCGCTGGGTGGCGATCGGCTCCAACTCGGGCATCACAAACATATACGACCGAGCCACGCTGCTCACCATGGACAGTGACAAGAACATCATAGTCAAGGAGACGCCCACCCCGACGCGTGTGTTTGAGCAGCTCGTCACGCCCATCACCGTGCTCACCTTCTCCCCCGACGGCCAGCTCCTCGCCTTCGGCAGCAGGGATAAGAAGGACGCCCTGCGGCTAGTTCACCTGCCGAGCTGCACGGTGTACAGGAACTGGCCGACGGCGCAGACTCCGTTGGGGAGAATAACGACGTTGGCGTTTGGAAGGGGCAGCGACTTGTTGGCGGTGGGTAATGACGCGGGTAAAATTAGAATGTGGGAGATTAGGAAGTAGATGATGATGCGTTTTTTTTTTCGTCTTGTGAATATAAAATTTAGAGCGAATTTGCTTGTTTTGTATAATTAAACGCCATGACGACCGATTCGACGCCTTGTTTGAATGTTATGTTTGTGACTACTTGTTTAAATATCTTCATTTTCTTGGAATAACATGGCATTTCCCCCAAGTTTATGAACGCCTTTACCTCGATAGTCCTATCCAGTGGTATCCAGCAGCCGTTTGCGTTGATCTCCTTTGTTAGATTTTTAGTATTCCATTTTCCTTCGAGTATTTCTCCCTCAGATCTCCAATCACTTCTCCCTCATTTGAAACAAATAACGCCATTGAATTCCGCTTGCCCCAAAAATGATTTCCCTCAAACAAGCTCTGCATCCCCATACTCAACCAGGTCCTTGGCGCTCGACCACCTTAGGATGAGAATATCTCCGCTCGCCGCCGGAAGAATGCTATCCACATCAGTCCCCCTGCCAAAGACGTCCTTGTCTTGCAATAACCGGATGAATACTGCCGTGTCCAAGTCTGGGGAATCAATCATGCTGACGTTGCCGGCCGTGTCGTTGAGGTTCTGCAGGCGCTGAGGGAACGAGGACAGGAAAGATGAGAGGTAGTGGTTGTGGAGGAGGGCTTGGTGTCTTGTTGCGTATGCCAGTTCGGTGGGGGAGAGGCGCTGTCTTAGTTCTTCGGTTGATAGGTAGTGAAGAGTGTATTTATCGATCTTGGGAGAGGTAATGTTAGATCCTTGCCACTGACACTCTCCCACACATATATTTCATCTTTCTTCATCACGCTTGAGAAGGGTTTTGGGATCGACTCACTTTTGCTATTCGTGTCCTCAGATAGCTTCTCACGAGAAATTTGTATCGTTCCAGCTCAGTCTGGATGACAATGAGAGCAAAGTTGGTCTTGGGGTCCATGTCCCCCGTCATATCTTCAATCTTTTCAATTTGAGATTTGATCTTGGAATTGACCCGCTCAAACAGGCCATCTGCAGGCCATCTAACTCAAAGAGAGAGAGAAAGTCATATAATTAGTAAAGGAACAAATAATCATTGTATAAGTCTGAGTAACAAGAAGCCAGGGCGATGCATGTCTAGAAAAACTCACCTCAGCAGCTCTGGAGCTGATCTCTCAGCAACCCAAAGGCGCGTCAGGGCCTGCAGATCGCGAGTCTCAAGGGGGATGCCGTGAGAGGAGGGATCGACCTCTCGGAGGATATCATCGATATCCATGGTGAGAGGCTGGTATCCAGGGATTCTCAGTCTCAGTCTCTATCTCTCGGTCATGGGGCTGCTATTCTGGCGAGATTCAGTGGAGGGATCTTGAAGTAAAGCCCGATTGGCTTGCCTGAGATGGATTAGTAGCAGGTGGCGGCCCAGCTTTTCTGCAGACTGGGCTTTGGTGGGGTCTTGTGTACCTGTCTAGATTCAGCACGGACATGGCCAGTGCATGTATATGGTACCGTGGCAGTGGCAGCTCGCTGTAAATTGGCGCAAGAGCCCGCTATAGTGGAAGATGTTTAGTGCCTGATTCTAATCAGTAATAGGCACAACGCAGCCACGGTTAATGTCCATCGATGCAGTTCACATTGAGCCTCTCACTGTTGCCAACCTAACTTGCAAAGGCGGGGAAACATTCAGTTACCTTCTGCAATGAGTTAAGCTTCCGCTATAGTCAGCTGCCAGTTGACTGAAACTTGCAATTCTACAAGCTGCTTCCAAGCACATCATTCGTGTTGCATTGGGCATTTACTACTAGTATGAGTATTGTTGTTACATTCTTCATTGCCATCATCATTAGGCCGTTCTTAATTACATGTATCTGTATAGAAAGTCCATGTCTTAACTTGGACAGTGTGAGCCGTGGCTAACTGCTTTAAGAACATTCAAGTTGCTACAACTCGAGTTCGGCGACTTTTCTGCATTTCTCGGCGATAATTCTACTTACAGACATCTACCTGCACAACTTGTCAGCCGGCTGCTTATATATCAGGCCAGTTGTGCCAGAGTCTTAGTGGTGGTGGGATGATGCATAGCAATCTGTTGGGCCGAGGCAAGTCTCCAGTCCCCGCGATGGTGCCTCTTATAAAGATAGATGTGCTCTCCAACTCTTGACGGGGCTATTTCTAGCCACAACTGCTGGGGACTTTCTTATGTTTGAATCAAAAATCTGCACAATCTAATCAATATACATCTTCTTTCATCAACATTCCCATCAAATAAACAATCGTCCTCGGCAACAATGGCATACCAAGACGGCGATGGCCCTCAGCCCTATGCTGCATATCTCCGGACTGTCATCCAAAAGGGCCTCTTAGCTGGCGAGCTGCCCGTCGTAACAACGGATCCAAATCAGCTCCAAGAGCAGGCCAGGAAGGCGATGCCCAAGGCCGGCTTTGACTACATCTTGGGCGGAGCCGGTGAGGCGGCAACAATGGACGCCAACCGTCTTGCTTTCCGCCAGTGGAAAATCATCCCCCGCGTCTTGAAGCCCACAACGCCTCGTGATCTGAGTGTCACTCTTTTTGGCCAGAAATATGGTACGTAAAGTTGTAACATCTGGGGACCTCTTTTAGTTACTGAAATGCACAAAACATGTTGAATTCAAGCCTATGATCGTGAGCTAACATGCAGCAGACGCTCCCATCCTCATGGCACCCATTGGTGTCCAATCTTTATTCCATCAAGACAAGGAGATTGGCGTTGCTCAAGCTTGTGCCAACTTACGCGTTCCCTTCACCTTGAGCACAGTTTCGCAATCCACGTTTGAAGAAGTTGCGGCGGCAGCGCCAGGGTCACCAAAGTGGTTCCAGCTATACTGGCCCAGCGACGAGGAGCTCACAGCCTCACTCCTCAAAAGAGCCAAGGACAACGGCTACACGGCGCTCGTAGTAACTCTCGATACTTGGACTCTTGCCTGGAGGCCCACTGACCTCGATACTGCCAATGTCCCTTTCCTCGTTGGCGTGGGAGACGCAAACGGGTTTTCGGATCCAGTCTTTAGGCGCAAATTTGCCGAGATGAGCGATGGAGGAACCCCCGAAGACAATCTGGTGCAGGCTGCGATGTACTGGATCGGCAACACTTTCCCCGGAGTCTCCCGCTCCTGGGAAGACCTCAAGATCCTAAAGAAGCACTGGGATGGACCCATCATTCTCAAAGGAATCCTCAGCGTCGAAGACGCCATCTTGGCGGCCGAGCATGGCATGGACGGAATCGTCGTGAGCAATCACGGCGGCAGACAGATTGACGGCGCCATTGGGACCTTGGACGTCCTCCCCGAAATCGTCGATGCTGTTGGCAGCAAGTTGACCGTCATGATGGACTCTGGCATCCGAACTGGCGCCGATATTATCAAGGCCCTGGCGCTTGGAGCCAAGGCTGTCTTTGTTGGACGGCCTGTGGTTTATGGGCTGGGTATTAACGGTAAAGAGGGTGCTGAAGCCGTCTTGGCAGGGTTGCTGGCTGATCTCGATTTGACGATGGGATTTACCGGAGTTCAGAGCATTGGGGAGTTGAATAAATCGATTTTGCGCAAGATTCAGCACGCTGGGGATATCAAGTCAAGTCTATGAGATCTGGGTTATTAAGAAAGCTTAGAAGTCCAAGTATTTGCATTTAGATGGACAGAAGAAGCTGGTCGATGCCTCAGAGTTTTGTACATGTATGTAGGGATTGAATATGCCTAGTTCGTCAATGCAAGTTAAGCAATCATCAGGTTGTTCTTGACATCGATTAGTAGGGGGTTTTCATAGAGACCTTTCCTTATAAAAATAGGAGATTTCTCCTCTGCTATCACTTCTCTGGAGCTACTCGTTGTCTTTTCTTGTAAGTCGCAAACATGCTACTATCTTTAGTGTAGGCCATTGAATTACGCGAGACAAAGCTAAGGACATGAAAAAAGTAGAAAGCACTTGATAATGAAATGGATTTATTAGACAAAAGAAATATCACGTATTTTTCAAAGCTGTAGTTGTGTAAGGATACTATCCCGCCGTGAGAATGCTCGTTGAGTGCACAGTGCGAATTGTACAGGAATACGTAAGGCTACAGCTCGCAGCTAACGCTCAAAGCTAATTCGCCAACTTTATTGTAGCTCCTGCAACACCGCCAGCCTTCTCAGCCGCGACAAGCCATTCTTCTCGAGCCTCGACGACATTGTCTCTTCAATCGTTTGAGATTCTCCCTAAATCTTCAGTCTGCCAAAAGCCATGGCGGACTCTGCAGCTGAAGACGACAGCCGCGTGCAGAAACGCAGCCACGCAGAGTATGCACAGCAAGATGATTCAGGTACGGTGGCTCGTCCGTTTGGACTTGACAAGCATTATACACGAGGCTAATGACGTGTTTTTGGGATAGATTCTTCGTCCGACGACGATATGGGACCGCAGCTTCCCACCGAGGCCCCCAAGAAAAAGCGCCGCGTCCTGCCTTACGAAAAGTTATACATCTCTGCGCTACCCAAGTCTACTCGATATTCCAAGTCATTGATGCATAAGGAGCAGGTGCTTTTCACCACATGGACCCCTCTGACCGAGTTCCTAATCACATCTTCTACCGATGGTGTTGTCAAGTTCTGGAAGAAGATTGGAGACGGTATTGAATTTGTGAAGCAGTTCAAGGCGCACAATGGCATGATCACGTCAGTCTCGGTCAGTCGAGACGGACGAAGCTTTGCAACCGCCGGCGACGACGAGACGATCAAGATTTTCGACGTCATCACATTTGACCTGCTTTCCATGATCACCCTGAAATATGTACCCAAGTGCGTCTGCTGGGTTCACAAAAAGGGGGCCTCGTTTCCTCTATTGGCTGTGTCGGAGGAGACCAAGCCGTTGATCCACCTATACGACGGCCGCGGTGAACAAGAAGACGCGATTCATACCATAAAAGGCTTGCATAGGAGTCCGGTACATCTAATGGCGTATAACGACGAGTACGACTGCGTTGTCTCAGCGGACGAGAACGGCATGATCGAATACTGGCAGCCTAGCGACAATTACGAGAAGCCAAGCAACGTCTTCGAGTACAAGAGCTCAACGAATTTGTTTGACTTCAAAAAGGCCAAGTCCGTACCAACATGCCTTACAATATCACCAAACGGGAAAAGCTTAGCCGCCTTTTCATTGCCGGATCGGAAAATTCGAATTTTTGACTTTGCATCGGCCAAGTTGCAAAAAACTTACGATGAATCGCTCGAAGTGGCCGAGGACATGCAGCGGTCAGGCACATCAGCACAAAAGATTGACAATGTGGAGTTTGGTAGACGCTTGGCTCAAGAGCGAGAGATTGAATCACAGACTCTGAAAAACAAGGCGAATATCATATTTGACGAATCAGGAAACTTTATCCTCTACGGTTCTATGGTGGGAATCAAAGTCCTCAACACATATACAAACCAAGTTGTCAAAGTGTATGGCAAGGATGAAAACTTTCGTGCTGTAAATCTGGGCTTGTACCAAGGGCAGCCTCAGAAGAAGGGAATTGTGTCTGTAGAGATGGGTGCTTCAAGCAACCCTCTTCTACAAGAATCAGAAGCTCGTGACCCGATTCTCATCGCCACAGGTGTAGGCAAGCTCCGCTTCTACATGTTCACGAATGAAGAGGAGATTAGCAAGTCGACACGAGACGTTCAAAACGAGAAGCCTACCGTGCTAGGAGGCAAAGACAAAGCACAAGCTGCCAAAAAGGCAGAAACGGGAAACGCCGCCATCCTCCATACTACCTATGGCGATATTCATATCCGTCTGTTCCCCGATGCGGCGCCCAAGGCGGTGGAGAATTTTGTTACGCATGCAAAGCGCGGGTACTACAATAACACAATATTCCACCGTGTGATACGGAAGTTTATGATACAAGGAGGCGACCCCCTTGGCGATGGCACTGGCGGCGAGAGTATCTGGGGGCGAGACTTTGAGGATGAGTTTAGCAGCTTGAAACACGACAAGCCATACACGGTAAGCATGGCGAACGCAGGCCCGAACACGAATGCCAGTCAATTTTTTATTACCACGGAGAAGACGGTGAGTTTTTGATCTGCAATGCAATGAGAAGAGATGAGAACGCTGACACATATTGTTGTTCTATAGCCGTGGCTGGATGGGAAGCACACTATTTTCGGGCGTGCGACGCAAGGCTTGGATGTGATTCATAAAATCGAGAATACAAGGACGCATAAGGAGAAGCCAGAGGAAGACATCAAGATTCTCAACATTGATATCATGTAAACGGCTAGGGCTAGAGCGAGCGGCACTTTTGGCTTGATCTTTTTCGATAGCAGGGACGATCTTGTACATATATGCGTCTCGATGGAGAATATGAGCAATACCAAAAATAACATGACCATATATCAAGTTCACTTGACGATGTTTACTCGTGTGATGGTCACTATTTACGAAGTATCTCTGAGCTCCAACTAGTATCTACCTAGTAATAAAACGTTCCAAAATTACCGGCTTGTGCCACAAGGGCATGGAGCACCGACGTCGGCCCCTGGATCCAAGTGTGAGTAACTGAAGCTCCGAAATTTTAGTGCAAGCGCCGGTGCAAGCTCGCTGGGAGACACAGAGCTCCATACAATTTGACATGTGGGCGGGCGTTGGAGCTTTTAGTGCATGCATGCAAGTGACACAGAAGCCCTTGCTTTGATTTTCCAATAAACGAAGCTCAATTTGCGAGCACTTGTCAATACCCTCTTTTCTCTTTTTCTCTTTCTGACATCGATTTTATACCCATTGGCTCCTTTGAGACCAAAGCAGAAGAAGAAAAGTCGTTGGGAGTTTATTGATATTTCTTCGACCGTCTCCCAATTAAGCCACCAGTGTCAATCGCCTGCTATTGACGTCACCTGGCATCTGCAACCTTTTTTTCCCATCTTCTCTTCTGCCTCCACCCAAAATCTATATTCTCGGATATTTTTTTTTTTTTTGCTTCTCTCCTTTCGACTCATCTCCCCAATTCTTGTCTAGGAGCAATCGTTCATCATGTCTACTGTACGTGTGCTCTCTTACAGCAGGCATCTTCCATTGCCAGCTTTGGTTGCTCGAGTGGAGTGACTCACTAAATGCCCCTCCAGTTCTACATCGAGAACAAGAACGTCGGCAACCAAGCCGACTCAGAAGATTGGCGAAGTATGTTTTCTGTGAATCTTCTATAGACGATACAAGAATCGTCTTTGACTAACTGGATCGTCTTTGTCTAAATTAGTTCGCGGCTACAACCCTCTAACACCGCCCGATCTGCTACAGCATGAGATCCCACAGACGGCCGAGTCCAAGAAGGCAGTCATTGACGGCCGCAACGAGGCTGTGGCCATCGTCAATGGCAAGGACCCCAAGCACCGATTGCTCATTGTCGTGGGCCCCTGTTCGATCCACGACCCTGAAGCCGCTCTGGCCTACTGCGATCTGCTGCTCAAGGCCAAAGAGAAGCACAAAGACGAGTTGCTCATCGTGATGCGCTCGTACCTCGAGAAGCCTCGCACCACGGTCGGCTGGAAGGGTCTCATCAACGACCCGGATATCGATGGTAGCTTCAAGATCAACAAGGGACTGCGATTGTCGCGCCAGCTCTTTGTCGATCTGACTAGCAAGGGCATGCCTATTGCAAGCGAGATGCTAGATACCATCTCTCCTCAGTTCCTCGCTGATTTGCTCAGTGTTGGTGCCATTGGTGCGCGTACAACGGAGAGCCAGCTGCACCGTGAACTGGCGAGTGGCTTGAGTTTCCCTGTCGGCTTCAAGAATGGAACCGATGGCTCTCTCGGTGTTGCCATCGATGCCATGGGCGCTGTCAAGCACCCCCACCACTTCCTTTCCGTCACCAAGCCTGGTGTTGTCGCCATTGTTGGTACAACGGGTAACGATGACTGCTTCGTTATTCTGCGAGGTGGCACCAAGGGCACCAACTACGATGCTGAGAGTATCGCCGAAGCCAAAGCCGCTCTGGACAAGAAGGGAGCGCCTCCCAGATTGATGGTCGACTGCAGTCACGGCAACTCTTTGAAGAACCACAAGAACCAGCCCAAGGTTGCGAGTGTAGTGGCTGAGCAGGTGGCCAAGGGCGAGACGGCTATTATGGGGCTTATGATTGAGAGCAACATTGATGAAGGTGGGTTATAAGGAAAGCTTTTTCATTTAGGAAACTTTACTAACATGGCTGAATAGGCAACCAAAAGGTACCTGAGGAGGGCAAATCTGGGCTCAAGTACGGCGTCAGTATTACAGATGCCTGCATCAACTGGGCGGATACCGAGGAGGTACTTGACAATCTGGCTGAGGCCGTGAAGCAAAGAAGAAAAGTCTTGGGAGTGGAAATATAAGCTTGAATAGCATAAGCTGGTTCCAACATCTCGGCTCTACAAGCCAATTGTTTGTTTGCCACCATGATACCATGTATATGGAATTGCTGGCTATGTGCGAACATGATATACTGGATTCCACTTTTTTCTTTTTTTTTTCATATTTGTTACTGTGCTTTAAAGAGCGCCAGATATGGGTCGCATTTATTACGCTCTCCGGGCGTGTACATACAGGATTAGCAAAAGTTTGTAAAATACTTCTAGGCATAGGTGCGGAAGCCAGTTCACACATGGAAAGATGGCTTGGTATTTGGCATTTTCAAAAAGCGTAACCAAGAAAAATTAAGTTGAGGTAAAATAAGCCATGGATTGAATGCGGAAAAAAATCAAGTACTTGGGCCATGCTAATTTGATGTCTTGAAGCCATCACCGTATTCCGCTTTAGGTGGCTGCGCGTATCAGAGCACGGCTCACACTGTGCGACATTCTCGCAGCCAGCAAGAGCCCCTGCTTCAGCAAGCTTTAACACAGTACGGAAGTAAGACTGGCCACTCTTGGCGAACAAGCGCAACTAAGGCAATTTTCCGACGACGCAGGAACAGAGCCTCCCACGCTCTTTATTTCTATCCTCGCCGCGAAACACCAATCGATCGCCGGTTTTCGCAAGGGCATCGCGCAATTCCTTCTCTTCGCTTTCAAGGCATTTGACTGCTTTTATCGATCGTTTCCCCGTATTCCTCTACCATCGCTTTTGATAACATCGTTCCGATAGCCTTGCCTCGTACGCGACTTGCATTTTCTCCAACACAGCGACGCGCGAATCGACAACAGCCATGGCGCCCTACTCGCCGCCAGACTCACCGTTGTCATCGGCAATGGAGTCTTCGTACGAAGAAGACATCCACGATGAAGAGACGATGCTGCGGCCGTCCAAACGCCAAAAGGTCGAGGCTGGCTCGACGACTTCCTCTGCCGTCATCCCCGATCCCGAACACGAACCTGTGTTGGAAGCCGATGCGCTCGAGGGCATGTCAGATATCTCGTCGGACACGTCAGGCGATATCCCCAGCTCTCCCGTCAACGCGAGGCTCGAAGAGGAGGATTTCCAGGACCAGGTGACGGTTTGCGACTGGGACGGCTGTCCCGCAGGAGACCAGGGCAACATGGACAAGCTGGTCGAGCACATCCACAACTCACACATTGAGAACCGTCAGAAGAAATACACGTGCGAGTGGCGCAGCTGCAACCGCAAGGGATTGCCTCATGCCAGTGGCTACGCCTTGAAGGCTCACATGCGAAGCCATACGAGAGAGAAGCCGTTCTACTGCTATCTACCAGGTACGTCCTTTTGTCAATGGCTACTCTACCATTCAAAAACAGCCTTTGCCTCTATGACTGATCGACTGTGCTGACAACTTGCCCAACAGAGTGCGACCGCTCCTTTACCAGATCCGATGCGCTTGCTAAACACATGCGAACCGTCCACGAAACCGAGGCTCTTCGACCGTCTGATCCGGTACCGAAATCCATGCAATCTGGGCCAACGGGTCGGACTGGAAAGCTCAAAATCATCATCAAGACCCCCCAATCACAATCTGCGGGGCAAGATGACGGAGACGATGCCAACGGTGACGTTCCTCCATCGGAATGCTTCACAGCACTCCCGTCCGATCTATTCACCGAGGCAGAGCTCGACTTGCCCCTTGACAAGCTATGGCGCAAGTGCCACTGGGAAGCAAAATGGGCCGAGGAGGTGGGAGATGCGCTGAAGAGCGAGTGCAAGCAGTGGGAGGAGCTTTACTACAAGGAGTGGCTGGACAAGGAAGTCCTGTTGTCACACGTTATCAAGACCGAGGTCGATTGGAGCGAGCGGCGCCAAGCTATCATCTCTGGCGCTGCCGACGTGCAGCTTCGCAGCAGCGCAGAAGAAAAGGAAAAGGATGAGGGCGTTACAAATGGAGTGGCTAAAGAAGCTCCCGTTGCGGCTACCAGCGAGGCATAGGAACCCAAACCCTCTTCTAGGAGAGTGGTTAGTCGTGATGATTAGGATGATTGGGATGCTCATACTAGGAAGCTCAAGGCGGACACAAGGTGATGTGCAGCTTAGGATGCGGCTGGGAGTTCTGGGAGTTTTCTACAAGAAGGGCGCTGAGATGCGCCTTACTGGTCTTCGTTTTGCCGGTCTACTATCTTCTTCTTTTCTGTGTGTTAATGCTTCTAGACACTACTTTTTGGTTCCACAAGTTGCTTTTTTATTCTTCTTTTGATCTCAGCTTTAGAAGTCTCTGTTAAGCTAACCGAAAGGCGGCCGCCTCTTTAGAGTTGGTGTAGAACTGTTTTCGTGTTGATCTTTTGGGGGGCTTTAATGATGTAAGATGGCGTAATGAGATTGCAAAAAATCCTTTATGATTTGAAGAACTAGCTTGTCTACTAAAAACAATAATATTCATACCTACTATTATTCTATGATTTGTTTCAATTAGTTCTTCCTTCACCTTTGTAGCAAGCACAGCGCTCTCCATAATCAGCTCAACTTCTCAATGCAGGCACTAGTAGACAAACTGCACCTCCTCGGCGGGGGTTCTTTTCCCATCATTACCAACCAAAAAGCTCGCCCGCCGATTTCGCATCCCCACTATTTCAGTCTTCAATCTTGCCTACGACTTCAGGACGGAGATTTGAAATCCTCGGCTTTTTATTTGCGCAAACAAACGTTGTATGTTGTTACGTGAATAGTCTTGGAATAGATAGATATAGTTCATTCAGGGAATTTTATTTCACCGATTTTATTCTTCTCTTTTTCTTTTACTCCTCGCTTGTAATCCGAACAGTTACCTTGTCTTACCATTAACACGTGCCTTATCAAGATTAAGTGCGCCACGGATCGCAAAACTCGCCACTTCGGAAGATACGCCGCGGCCAAATACGTCTTTTATCTCTTCACAACTTCAACAGCTAGCGAACCAGATACGAAAACAGACAACATACAATTCATAACATCTACTCTCACTACTCTCACTACTCTCATCGTCACGGAATAAAGCAAAGCAAAGCAAGCGGCATTGCCGTAAAAACAACTTCGCACCATGAGTGCCATTCTCTCCGCCGACGACCTCAACGACTTCATCTCCCCCGGAGTCGCCTGCATCAAACCCGTCGAGACCCTCCCAGCTCTGCCCGCGCAGCAGTCCGCCAACGAATACGAAGTCGTCCTCGACGGCCAGCATCCCTCTTCCTCCTCGGCCAATGGTGCCTCGCCCGCGCAGATCTCTCTCACGGACTGCCTCGCCTGCTCAGGCTGTGTCACGTCCGCAGAGGCCATCCTCGTCAGCCTGCAGAGCCACAGCGAAGTGATTTCAACGCTCGATGCGGCTCCGGCGCTGCGCGTGGTAGGACCGGATGCGCAGGGAAATTTCAAGGTCGAGGGCCTCGAGAACGAAGATGCGAAGCTGTTCGTCGCGAGTGTGAGCTCCCAGACGAGGGCGAACCTGGCTGCTGCGTGCGGGCGAGATGTGTCTGAGAGCCAGGCTGGACGTATGCTGGAGAATCTATTACGAAGTCCAGAGGGACTTGCAAAAGGAGGAAAATGGAACAATTCTTTCGAATGGGTGGTTGACATCAACGTAGCGCGAGATGCGACCCTTGCGCTTGGTACGGCCGAAGTCCTTTCATCACCCACGCCAGGCGTCTCGGCGCCATCAACGCCGATTCTCTCATCGTCGTGCCCCGGCTGGGTGTGCTATGCAGAAAAGACTCATCCGTACGTGCTACCGCATCTATCCAAAGTCAAGTCGCCACAAGCCCTCATGGGTACCATCCTGAAAACAACCTTGAGCCGAAAGCTGGGCATCCCGCCCAGCAGAATATGGCATGTAGCCGTCATGCCTTGCTTCGATAAGAAACTGGAGGCTAGTCGAGAGGAGCTCACCGACGAAGTGTGGGCGCGCTCAGGCTTGCCTGGAAGAGGAGTTCGGGACGTCGACTGCGTCATCACGAGCAAGGAGGTTTTGATGCTCGCAGAATCAAGAGGCCTCAGCTTCTTTGATTTTCAAAAGTCGCCATCATCTGTCCCACCATCAATACCCTTCCCAGACGATAAAGTTCACGCTTTCTTGTTTCCAAAGAAGGGTTCAAGAAACCCCTCGCGAATTGCTGGGTCTTCTGGCGGGCTATTACACCACATTCTCCAAACCAAAGCTGCTCAGACCCCTGGCGCAGAGATTCAAATCAACCGAGGCCGTAACGTCGATGTGGTTGAATATACCGTCACAGTAAACGGCGAGCCTGTTTTCAAGGCTGCCCGATACTATGGCTTTAGGAACATCCAAAACCTTGTCAGACGTCTGAAGCCAGCCCGCCCTTCCCGCATGCCCGGCGGAAAGCCCTTTGGGAGTGCGCGCCGCCCAGCAGGAAAGGCAGCGTCTCTCGATTTCAGTTTCGTCGAAGTCATGGCATGCCCTGGAGGCTGCACCAATGGCGGTGGCCAAATCAAGATTGACGATGCCGTTATTCTAGAAAGAAAAAACATCTCAGGAAAGCCAGGCCCACAAGAGCAGAAGGATTGGCTGGCAGAGATTGACGAAGCATATTTCTCGGGCGAAGATGCGCAGTCCAGGCTCGATGGCCGCAGCCCTGAGAATACCAGTGGAGGCGTTTCCCACTCATATATAGATGATACCCTGGCGTATTGGTCCAGCATGACAGGCATAGGATTGGATAGACTGGCATTCACGAGTTATCGTGAGGTGATTAGCGACGTTGGAAAGGGCTCAGCCACCGAGAGTGCCGCCCATTTGGCTGGCAAAGCTGGCGGCGGCTGGTAGATGGCTTCCGTAGATAGAAAGTAGAGACGCGACCACCAAGCACAATGAAATCAAAATTCAAGTCGCTCTGTTACCACGCTGTGCAAAACCAAATCCTCCTCTACCACTTCCGTCCGGCCCTCTTGGCGCCCGGATTGCCTGATACTCGTCTCGACCAGCCTGTCCACGCATAGAAGAATCGCTGCCGCTGCCTTCACGGCCACCCCGTCTGAGTGAATCTGGCCTCGGGGCCGACCCAGGGTCGAACAGCTCTCTCCGGGAGCTAGGTTGATTCGCAGGCCGCCGAGGCTCAAACTGCTGGCTGCTGCCCTCGCTGCTGACATTACTGTTGTTATAGTTGTGGCCACTGTTGCTGCTGCTGCTGCTATTATTGTTGTTATAACCGCCTCCCCGTCCTCTTCCACGGCCGCGGTAGGCCCCTCGCCCGTCCGCCCTAGGAGGCGTAACAGTGCCCGTACCCGGCGACGATCCGCGCGACGAAGGCGCCGACTCGCCAAAGATCTTGGCCCTGGCCTCGTCGTAGCGCCGCTGCTTCTCCTCGCGGTCCCTCTTCTGCTTTGCGCGGATTTCGTCCGGCGTCATCTGCACTTCGGGCGCCCTGGAGGCGTCGTCGTCGTCGAGCGACAATTGGGACAAGCCGGTGACGGGATCTTTCTTGGCGATGACGGGCTTGCGGCTGAGGACTTTGACCTGGGGCTTGAACGCCGCGGTCAGAGGGACGCCGCCGCCGGCAGCTTCGACGTAGTGGAATGTTTCTTTCGAATCGCTGTTTCATTCGGAAGAGCAGTTGTCAGTCCAACAAAGACAAGAATATAACAAGACAAGGTCATATGTGAAAGCTTTCTCCATACGCTGATTCCCATAGTTTCCGGTTTGCTTCGGCGTGCTGCTGCAGTCGCTGTTGTCGGCTGAGGTTGGGCTGCGGCGCGGCCTGGGACTGTTTGCTGTCGCTTCTGTCGGCCTGGGCCTCCCAGTCGTCGTCGTCCCAGGCATTGGGGACACCGCCGGCTCTGCTCATCTTGAAATCTTGGGGCTGGGCGTGCTTGGGGGAAAAGGAAAAGAACAAAAAAAGGCGTTTCGAGCCGAGGGAGGTTTGATGTTTATATTAAGCCCTCTCTTTGTCTCTGGCTGCTATCACAGAGCCCTAGCCGAAAAGAAGCAGCCCGTCGCAGAGCAGCTCCAATGTCCAAGTCTTGATATCGTTTGTATTTTTTTTGCAATTTCTTAGGCAGCCTGCATGCTCTTTCTGCAGCTCTGTATTTGTGCGCATCGATGGTCGTTGGCTGTAAGAAGTCTGTTTCGTCGGGATTTTCAGAGCGAGCTAGCCATTCAGCGCGAATGGACTATAAAGTTCGATTCGTTTGTGTGTAGCTTTTTTTTTTTCTTCCGTTGGACGCGCAGTACCTGCAGTATACCGAGGCTATTGATCGCTGTGAGTGCAAACTCCGTGGCATTAGCGTCCCGTCATAGGTATCTCCAGGTATCTGGTTTCGGGCTTTGCTTCATGCTAGCTGTTGGGCTGCGGAGAGCAGATTTCAGTGGGGCTGGCTTCCATCTCACCTGTCTGCATATTCGCTGTTGTTTACGTGAACCTGAAGCCCGATAATCAACCCATATCCGCCAATTCCAGGGGATTCTATTGAGACCCGAGGCCTTTTTATACTATCAGGTGTGATTGCAGATCATTCATCCAAGGCCAAAAAAGAACCGGCATGCTAACATGGACTCTTACCAGTCCATAAACTCCAGTCCCCTCATGTCTGACCTGTCTAGTGCTGCGGCCGCTATAGTCGCCAACGCGACCAAGAAGCTCAGAGAAGAAGGCGAGGCGGCTAAGAGTCGTCTCCTGGATCAGCAATTCCATATCAGCAAGTCTTTCTTCTCGCCTTTGCGTGTCCTCCTCACATGTGGTTTCGTAGCACTAACCGGAGCCATCCGCTTGTGTGTATAGGTCGCTATGCAGACCCCTTGGTCCCACGGAAGATGTCAGACCGTCAGTTTTGGCCAAAGGATGTGACTGCAGAAATGGAACAAAGATGGCTAGCTATGATTAAGGACCATCGGTCCGTTTAAGCTATGAGATTGGGTTTGGAGTTTGGTAGACCGACACACGGACGGGCAGGCGACGGGCAGACGGGCAGGGGAGGATACTAATTCGCCAAGCTTGCATTTTACGATTACATGATAATGAACGTCTCATTGGCTTGAGCTATTCAGCAGCTAGCTTCATATTACTATTTTATCCAAATTCTTGCCAGTGACAACCATAGTGCTAGTAGTGAAAGATAGGCACGGCGTCGGCTACGCTACTTTATACATGGCAACGTGAACGACCCCAGACGCAGGCTACTCTTATTCAGCCAGCAATGTTATGTATATTGCTACTAGTACTCCGTAACAATAGGCCAAGACTCGAGGATCAACGGACAAAATTCGGAATGTCTGTTATGAGCGATTGTTGCATCTAGTTTACTCGTCATCCTCGCCCTTGAAAGAGCGTCATTGTCATTGGGATTGAAGCAGACTGGAGATCTCTTTCAAGCCGTCACTTTGAAAGATAATAACCTCCAAATAACCTCCAGAACGATGTACTATGCTTCTAACCCAGATCAATTTAAATAGCCAAGCGGTCTATCCGTTAGGTGATTCCACGAGATGTCATCAGTGGCAGGATACACAACCACGATCTCGCTTGTCAAACAATGCTACAATACGACTCCAAGGAAAAGTGGACAAGTCCCCATTAACGCACGTTTGGCGAGAAGTCGAGGCTAGAAGAGGACTAGAAAATTCTGCTCGAGCTTAACGCCCAAGGCCACTCCGGCGCAAAAACGTTGTTGCACGTCTCAGAAGCCCACGGCTAGAATATACAAGCTTGACAAGACACAAACTCAGGCGCCACCATCTATTCTCAGTACCCTGGCGATGACATAGTCACAGTGCGAGGCGCGTCGTCCTTGCATACCGTGTGCTGTTCTCCATGCGCATGTGCAGCGCTGCCAACTGCTCTTTGCGGAGATTTGACAACGGCCACGGCCATGGGAATGCCAATAGACTACATGCGTATACATGCACAGAACTTGATCCCACGTCAGCTGATTTGCAGCAAGACGAGGCTGAGCTCTCTCCAAGAATTCATCCACCGTTTGTAGCCTCTTCTACGCCCCTACTAGAGGCTACTGTGCATGTAACCCTGCGTGGTCCCCCTCCTCATTGGAGTTGATGGTGGCAAATGCATCTTCTTTTCTTTTTTTACCCCTCTAATAAGCTGGGAATAGGCACCCGTGATAGAGTCTGGCGTTGTCCAGACCAGCTCAGGCATTTGCCAGCTTGCCCGCTAGCGAATAATGAGGGAACAAAGGCAATGGGATTTGTGACCAATCATAATTTATATATCACGACGGTGATGGTGGCAAGACTGAGTCGCCGGTTGAGGGGGTGGCCAAGTACTGTATAGGTAGAAGCATTGGATGTTGTAGTGGTATCAGAGGCTTACCTTGCCCTGCATGAAGCCCAACAGCACAAAAGGCACGATAGCGTGCTGAACGCCGTATTGGACGTGCTAAACGGCACTGACAAGTTAGCAGCACACCCAAATCTCGGCTGTCTTTATTTTCGATAGTGTCTCGGTTGAATTGGTTGGGGGTGGCGGGAGCATGGAGGAATCAGTTCAACCGATTTGGTGAAACCCCAAAAAGAACCCCAAGCCCAAGGCAAAGTCGTGATACTTTCGGGCCACTGGCTGGTCAGACAGAGGGCCAGGTGGCTAGCGTCGCGAGGCTCCCTTGCTTCGTCTGCTTGATGCGGCTATGAGGAATGCAGCAAGGCAGTGATGGCCAAGTTGCACCAGATGGTGCTGGAACAAGGCATCCTTCAGTGCCCTGTAATGCTCTCTGGAGTGAGTACTGCTACAGTGCTGCGGCGGCTTATAACGGGTACGAGAGTGGCTTGGGGGTTCCGTGTTCTCACTGGGCCTGGATCTTGGACACCATTACCAGATTGCCGGGACTTATGTTGCAGCTCTTGAGCAGCACGGCATCGGTCTTGTCTAGGCTGTCTTGACTCACACCGCCGCGTCCCAGCCAGGAGAGCCGAAGCACTAGGTACTCGTCCCAGAAATGACCAGAGACCAGACGACGGAGAATCTCTGCGTGATAGGGGAGAAACGGCCAAAACCAAGTATATCGCAGCCCCGCCTCACAGTATGCGCAAGTGCTGCGGCGATGGGGCATCTCCACTCGGTGAAGTGGAAGACGTGATGTCGCAGCAGAGCGGCAAATCACCGCATCGAGGGCTTGTGGCGTTGCGTTCCGCAGATGGCAAAACCAGACGAAAAGAAAGACGAAAAGGCAAGGCAAAGATGACAAAAAGCACATGGCTGCCTGGGTTGAAGGATTTCCCCCTCTTGTCTCGGGAGCCGCGGTAATAATGCGCCTCCAAAACTTTGACGGGCGGCGATGCTTGATTCGCCGTGCGGCTGGCCAAGATCTCGGAAACAAGACCCTGTCAAGTTTAGCCACCGCCTTACTGACAGGCGAGCCGGCGGTCGATTCGCTTCCACGGCGTCCACGTTCCATCTCCAGAGGAGCTGCTGTTGACGCAAGGGAAGCAAGACAGCGAGGCCGATGCAAGGGAGCACTGCTCGTGCTCCCACACCACTACACTGGAGGCGGCTAGCAGAGGTAGGCAGCATCATATACTTCCATGCCGTCAGAGGCCTCGACTCGATGGCAGGAGTCGGTCTGCTGTACGAGGATCGCGTATAGTAATGCCGGCAGTACAGTAGCATACTGTAGCAGTAGCCCTGATGCCAATACTTGACTCCATCCGGAGCTGAAGCTGAATCATCCACCCCCCAGCTGCCAGCGAGCTCGACTCAAACCCCACGACATATGCGAATACGAAAAGGCACTTGCCGTGCAGACAGATGCAAGGAGAGCGTTCGAGATGCCCACATCGCCGCGACGAAACCGCAGGTTGCCATGACGGTCTGGCTGGCGGTGGCTGAAGTTGCGAAAACGAGCGCTGCTGAGGCCAATCTGCCTGATCGGGACGCGGATTTCGGCCTGCCATGCCGCTACCGCGCTGACGCTAGGGGGCGCTGGCAACTGGCAGAGCGCGAGCTACAGCGCTCCACCCGCCGAGCCAGCAGCCGCAAGCCCTCCGTTAGCAGCGGCCCACACACTGTACGGGCCCTCCTCACAGTACCTGTCCCATGTTCGGAGCACTGAGGCCCTAACGTAAACTAGAGCCCTGCAGCAGCCCAGCGGCTTCTTCCTCTGGGCTTTTTTTGCCTCAAGGAACCGTCCATTAACAATCAGCTTTTTTCTTCCTCCATCATCGCCAGTCTTTGATATTGTTTTCTTCATCCTCCAGCATCACCACGCCTGGTGTCGACGCTCCCCGTTCCCGCGACCAACCTCTGGCGTGCGCGACGCCTTCCGAACTCCCAACCGGCCCTCTCCTCTCCCCCCCGCCCATCCGTATTTAGCTCGATCGCCTCGCCGCCCTCTGTAGCGTTTTGAGATATTACGACTTTCGATTATCCTCCCCCGCTTGGTTCGTCATGTCAGGCCCTGAAAGCGCTCAAGCTGGCGGCGGCTACGACCTTCTACGGAGGGCCACTCAAGCAATGATGTCAAAGTATGTTGGATTTGTGTTTGTGTCTCTCTCTGCCTTCTTTCGGCCCTTTATCCCGCGCTCTGACGGCTCCATGTCGTTGCGCTGAGCGGCATTGGCCCCGCCATCGTAGCCGTCACTCGCGATAGCCTTGCAAGCTACCTAGTAGTGGCTGTACCTTGAGAGCTATGCACGATTTTCCAAACATCTGTCTCATATTTGGTGGAAGATTGCCCTGGTTGGTTGGTTGTTTTGTTTTGTTTTGTTTTGTTTTGATTTGTTTTGTTTTGTTTTGTTATATTTCGTTGTGTTTTGTTTTTCGCATTTCATTCTGCAGAGGATGGGGATCCCAAACAAAGAGTTTAGACAACTGGCATCGGCTACGAGCAAGATTTTTGGCGGACATTTGGCGGACATTTGGCGCTCAAGTGGCGCTGGCCTTGGGGGCCCAATGCAGAGTGTGTCCAGGCTTGAAACCGCTTCAGCTCGTCCATCCAGCGTGCGCCCCAGGCTGCAATGTCTCGCCGCTCGACACCATGGGTCAATCAGCCTGGTATCATCGGTATCAGCCGGCTTCTATTTTGCCTACGGCCTCTTTGCGGCTTAATAGCAGAGCAGAGAAAGCGACGGCACTCAGACGAGGCTTATCAGACACCGCCATGAGACGCCGGTAGTGCTTCATATCTACGACTCGTCGAGTTTATTGAGCGGGCTTGCACATGCAATTCAGAAAATTTCTCCTGCCCATAGATGCGTCAAGGGTCTAGAGCCAAGCTTGTCCTGGATATCACGGCTATTTTGCGGAACCAACGTCGTCATACCCTGGCGCATCAGCTCCCGTCTACATGCACCATCTACGTCAAACGCCAGGGAATAGCGATACAGCTAGGAAAGCTTGTTAGGCGATCTCTGTTTTGGCTGGTTTTACCTGATCGACTTCCCGAGTCATGGCCAGCCCCTCCAACGCACAACCCCTACTGCAGTCCTGCTCGGCCAACCCTTTCTTCGGCAGGCCAAAAGAAGAAGAGAAGGACAAATGCCCTTTTTTTTTTCTAGAACTACCTGGATGGACCGCTCGAGACGCCCGAGAGTGCCTTGACCACCTTTTTTCCCGGCCTTGTCCACCCCGCCACGGCCATGCATGTTTCTGGCCTTCTTTTGCCAGCCCTGATCAAACCTTGATACCATCCCCACTCGTCCAAATGGCCGTGCTGGAGCAATGCTATTCGCATCCATCGTCATTCCCCTTTTCCTCGCGCCTGTTGCGCCCGGTGTTTGCGCATCCGGATCCGCTCTCGGAGGCTGACCGTCGCTGACTACCCTCCCTTTGGACGGGCCGGGCTGTCTGGCCGGCGGTCTCCGTGTTTTCCTCGTCCGTTGTAATCCATCCTTGCCCCCTAACAGCTAGTGCACATCACGACTTTCAATTTTCATCCACCGTTTCCTTGGCGCCTTGGGCCGCCGTGAACTAGTGTTCCCACTTCAACACCGTTTCCCCGCGCCAGTGTTATCTTTTTGGCTTGACCAATGCTTTAGACTTTTTCTCTTCTTCATTTATTTTTCCGTTTCAGATCTGTTTTCTTTGTTCCGTCCACCATGCTGGCTGCTGACCAACCTGCCAGAACCGCCGCGCCTGAGGAGGATGGTGCGGACCATATCGGCTACGAGACCCCTCGATCCGGCGTAGCCACTCCTCATCCCGACCCTCACGATAAACGCCTGCCCGGAATCACGACCTTCTATTCCCAGGTTCGTCAAGACCTTTCTGCTAGTCAGGAAAACTTTTCTACAATGTCAATTCCAGAGGGGCGCGCGGCCTCGGGCCAGCGGTCAGACCAGCAGTTGCTGGACTGCGTATCCAGAGAAGAGCAGCTGCCTGGCCATGCTGAGAGCTCTCAGCCTTGCATGCAGTCACAGCCCACAGAAGCTCACTCCCCGCGATCCAAGTCCTTGGCTGCCCGCACGCGCGATAGCCAAGAGCAACTGAAGGGATCTACATTCTCCTTACCAGACCCCATCACTACACATTCATCCTCCTCCTCTTCTTCTTCTCTGGGGGCTGCTACTCCTGAGACAATCTTTTCAGGCGGAGAGACTAGAAGCGTCAGTCCGTTCGGCACTTCTGGCCGCTCAGAGCCTGTAAAGTCTAGTGATTGTTCGCAGGACCGCGATCCCTCCTCCCATACATCTGCTACTACTTTTCCTTTGTCAGATACCACCACCGCTGCACCAGCTCCCTGCTCCGTGTCTCGCATACAAGCCCACAGATCCTCCTCTTCAACTCTGCCTTTGCATCGACTTGATGTCAAACTTGAGGCGGCTCGACCGCCGCCCAGCAAATGGTATTCGTTTCAAGGACTCAAAGAGCTAACTCGTGGTCTCTTAATCAAGAGCGGCCCGCCTACCCCTACTAGAGCCCTCTCTACAGCCAACTCACAGTCTGACGGCAGGGACACTCCGAACGGATCCGGCAACGATGGCGCCGAGACGAGTGGCACGGTAACCCCAAAGAACTCTGGCGCCGACGCTCCGACGGCCAAGGGGAAGCTGACCATCAAAATCATCGAAGCGCGGGGAATACGCAAGAGCCGTGACCCTTACGTCGTTGCCGTATTCCAACGGAGTGAGCTCATTTCTGGCGGACCCCATGCCATCGAAGAGGAGGAAGTAGTGGTAGGAACACCTTCTGGGCTTGGTTCCATCCCCATGAAGCGTCAAGTTAGCGACTCTGGCAGGCCCATGGCCATCCCGATGCGCAGCCGCCAGAGTAGCAACACTAGCATTAGCGACCACAACACTTTCCGCAACCGAACGCTCAAAACTCTCTACTCAAGCCCCAAATGGGATGCCGAGGCAGTTTTGTGAGTTGTCCTGCTCCTCAGCCGCTTGGGAAGACTGAAGATTGGGAGACACTGAGACTGACGGCCCAATATAGCGACGTTGTCGATTCGGATTTGCTGGTAGACATTTCGGTATACGATCATGTTGCTTCCGGAGGAGAAGAATTCTTGGGCCATGTCAACCTCGAGGCCCGGAAAGACGGTCCTGTCAGAGGGTGGTATGCGCTGCAAGGCCACGCCAATACGACTGTCGAGAACATACCAACGGGCGAAATACATGTCGAGGTTACTTACCAGAGAACTGAACGGAAGCACTTTGGCCCAAGCGATTTTGAGATTCTCAAACTCATCGGCAAGGGCACTTTTGGCCAGGTCTACCAGGTCCGAAAGAAGGATACCCAGCGAATTTACGCCATGAAAGTATTGCAGAAAAAGGTGATTGTTCAAAAGAAGGAAGTGGCGCATACCGTGGGAGAGCGGAATATCCTTGTTCGCACGGCCACATCAGATTCGCCCTTCATCGTCGGGCTCAAATTCTCCTTCCAGACTCCGTCAGAGCTGTACCTGGTAACTGATTACATGTCTGGCGGAGAGCTCTTCTGGCATCTTCAGAAGGAAGGTCGCTTCGACGAGAAGCGAGCCAAGTTCTACATTGCCGAGTTGATCTTGGCAATCCAGCACCTTCACAACAACGATATTGTGTACCGCGACCTCAAGCCTGAAAACATTCTTCTGGATGCAAACGGCCACATTGCCCTTTGCGATTTTGGACTGTCCAAGGCAAATCTTACAAAGAACGACACCACCAACACCTTTTGCGGAACCACCGAGTACCTCGCTCCTGAAGTGTTGCTCGATGAGTCAGGATATACCAAAATGGTTGACTTTTGGTCGCTAGGCGTCTTGGTGTTTGAGATGTGCTGTGGATGGAGCCCCTTCTACGCGGAAGACACTCAGCAAATGTACAAGAACATTGCCTTTGGCAAGGTTCGGTTCCCGCGCGACACCCTATCTCAGGAAGGTCGCAACTTTGTCAAGGGGTTGCTTAATAGAAATCCCAAGCACAGACTGGGAGCAACGGACGACGCTGAAGAGCTCAAGAGACACCCCTTCTTCAACGACATTGACTGGAATCTCTTGGCCAAGAAGCTCATCTCACCCCCCTTCAAGCCCAAGTTGAAGTCGGCAACGGACGTCTCGTACTTTGACCCAGAGTTCACCACTGCCCTGGACCAGAATGGGTCTCTCAACGAGCGTGCTGCCGCGCTGGCCCGAGGATATGCTGCGTCGACGCCTCTGTCGCCGTCGGTACAGGCCAACTTCCACGGATTCACCTATGTGGATGAGAGCGCCTTGGATGACCACATGCGCGATCTCAGAAATGACGATGAGCATATGGATGATGCCCACGCAAATGGTGATGACGACTGGGATAACTTGGATGATATTGATCCCCGAGTGTCCAACCGGATGAGTGGCATCGTTAGGTCTGGACACGACGAGCAGATGGTGGGGGGCTCGCATTTTGATCCGTAAAAATGATGTTTGATCAGGCCCCTGGTAAAATGGGAGTGGATGTGGTGGGCTGCATGGCGTTTGTTTATTTTCCCCTGTTTTTTTTTTTTTTTTTTTTTTTTCTTCGTGTCATGGCAATGCAGGTCGACTCTTGTCCCTGAACACACAAAAAAAAAATTGATATCCCGAAAACAACCACGACGATGTTGATACAATCGATTAATCATATGGCATCTGCATTAGGAGGGGTTGGCTGGTTTTGCATTTTGCATTTGTTCCATGGCTACTACATGTGCAGGAAAGGACCCTGGAGTTCAGGCTGAGCCAAAGATATACGATGATGATGAATGGAATTCTTCAAGCATCAAGACTCTCTTGCACCAAACAAACAAGTGCGAAAGTCGAGATGCTGATTCCAGAATTTTAAGAAAAGATGAGAGACAAAAAAAAATTGCATGAAAGAGAAGAAAAGGAGAAGAAGAAGAAGAAGAAGAAGAAGAAGAAAGAGAAGACACAAACCAAATGATGTAACACAAAAGGGAAGTCCGTCAGAGAGGGGATAAGAACAAGAAGAAGAAAAGCAAATTAGCATGATTCTTTTCCTTTTTTTCACTTTGCTTTTTTTCTCTCCTTCGACTTTCATTGCATCCCAAGCCCAGTAGGATCATGCTACCTCTCTACATCAGTGCCTATCTCGTTGTGTGCTCTATAGTCGGGATGTGGTGTAATGATGGTGCAGCCTTCTTTCGATCTGTGTCGACGCGCATGTAAATACACTAATGGACGGACGGGGAGAGAGAGGCTCAAAAACAACACAAAGAATGATGAAACTTTACACATTGGCGGTTTTGGAAATGGGCTATTGTATATAAAATACGTAATTGGCTGGTGATGAATAATACGGCGGTAATTCGCCATGGTAATTATGAAATGACACATGATGCTGCTTTTAGACAATCTCTCCCGACGTCGTACCTGCATATTGATAACTCGTAGGAAGGGGTTTTGAAGCAAAACTCAGTGATACGTGAGAGTTGAAACATTGTCACTGTTCAGAGGACCCATGAGGCATTTTGCATATCTTTGATTGATATTGGCATTCGGAACAATGTCCTACACGACGAGGCTGATCGATAAGGAAATAAAAAATGTACAACGGGATGATTTGAAAAGCATCCCCGGCAAGCCGACATGTCCTTTTGTTTCTGGCCATCGTTTAAGCCTGGCCTGAAAATTATGGATTGTCCGGTATGCCCCCAACTGCTGCCTCCTCCTTTGGCTCTTCTCTTTTGTCTTTCATCCTCTAACCTCCTCCCTTTATAGCATAAAACCGCTGAACGTCAAGTAATCTTTCGACGCACTGACGATCTAGTTCCTCTCCTTTTTTTTCCCCCCTCGTCCCTTATTCCCATGTATTTCTAGCAACAGAAAATTCCCTCCATGGGCTTGATTCAAAAAAAAAAAGCGCGTTTCGTTTTTTAGTGGTGGGGTTCCTCCTCTTCCTCGGCCTCGAGCCAGTCGGGCAGCTGGGCAACACCGGTGGCGGACTGGGCGGAAGCATCCTGGCCCTCGATCTCAACGGCCATGGACTCGTAGGCCTTGAGGCTGTCGGCCAGGTTGGCCTCCTCGGGAGAGGCAGGGGTCTTGGGCATGGAGAAAACCTGGACCTGGCCCTCGGAGTCGGTCGCCTTGACGGGGGGGACCTTGTAGGCCTTGAGCTCCTTGAGGTAGAGCTCCTGGACAAAGTCGGCTAGAAAGAGAGAGCAAAGACATTAGCAGTGGTCCCAATTAGGTTGTGTTGTTGTTGTATGGTATGAGCAGGTTTGGCTAGGCCGGGATAGTCGCTGCGGCGGAAATAGCGCAACACTTGTTGCGTTGAGATGTTATGCGTCCAAATGTGAGACGAGCATCGTAGCGATGAGGTTGCGAATGGTGAGAGTGTTTTGTTTGGTAACAATGTGACCAGGGATGGGAGCGAGTGATGATGATCGGAGGTATCGGCAATAGCTGAAATGGTAGCATGTTAAAAACCGAGGATACGTTCCGCCCTCATTGAATTCGCATCGCAGACGAAAGGTGAAGAGGCGAGAGTATGCGGTCGACAGCCCATCGTGTGGCTCAAAGGCATGCATTGGAGAGTCACAGAAAGGAAAAACACAAGGCGTAGTTGCATACCTCGTCGAGAGACGGTCGGGGCAATGAAGCCCCTCACCTGGACGGCATTTGCTCTGGCGGCGCGAGCAGCAACAGCGCGCTACATCAAGCAAACACGAAGCTAGTTAGCAATCAAAGAACAATTTCAACTTCATGCAGAGCAGAGCTGAGGATGCGCAAGGCGAGTATCTTTTGCATGACGCCGGGCCAGCGCATCGCATGCGGGGCGATGATGACAAGAGGGCGAGAGACGCTATGGGAAAAGGCCGAAGATGGCCAACGAAGAGGGTTTTTTTTCGCTCTCCTCTTGGCTGTCGTGCTCTCGGAAACAGCAGGCGAGGGACAGGAAACTCACAGAGGCCCGGGAGATTTGGCTGAGCATCTTGATCTGGCTTGGGAGTTGCTCAATTGGCGGAGAAAAGGGCGGACCCGGCAAAGGAGGTTTGGGGGGAGGATGGAGACAGGCTGAGGGTTTTGTGAAAATCGTGATGGCGACCTTTGGCGACTTTCGTCTTTTCCCGGCTAAGGCCTGTCCGCTTCGTCACGCGGAGCGCCGGGCTTTTTTTGTTCCCTTGCTGCTGCTGCTCTTTTTTTTGGGTAGTGGATTTTTTTGCTGCCTCAGGTTCTGTGGGCCGTCTTTTACTGCTGTATCCACTGTATTTTGCTGCTAAGCTCACTAATTTTTGAGCTGTTGCATCCCCGCTACAGCGCTTGAGAGCGCTGGAGCAGTCCAGGTGGTTCTCTACCTTGGCAAGGTGCACGTGACTCGGGAGAAGTCGCGCAGAAGAGCTGCACGACGTCAGTCTCGATCCACACAGTTTGATCTCTGGATCAAGTCGAGATATGGAGCATCGTACAGTATCTACGAGTCGACAGTCAATTACAGTGCCAGGACGGTGCAATCCATTGTATATATCATGCACGTGAAGTGGATGAGAAACACCTCAATCGATCTACAAGTGCCCAGATCGATCATGCAGACTACATCATCTACCGGTACACTAGGAGAAGCTCCATCCAACCACATGCATCGCACCAAGCACGGAAACTGCGTAGACTAAAATACAGATTCCCTCAGCAACATAACCAATATTCAACCCAATTTACTGTTTTTATGACAATAAAAAAACAAACACTGGGGCTGTAAAAGCCAAGCTAGCCGAATGGCCAGATATAGATCTCTCAGCTATAACGGAGGCTCGTATACATTCTATCCTCGTCCAAGAACATTTGCATGCACATATTTTCTACTATGGAAAGTTGATCAACAATGAAAAGATGCAATCAGTTTCTTTTCAATTGACACTACATTTGAAGTCTGCCCAAGACTCATGAAGAGTTTCCATAGTCGTTGCCCCGGACTTGGTATTTCTACCCTGCATGTTCTTAAAATCAGGTACAAAGCATCAATAGCCAGAGACGATGATTGCCGGCAGAACATGGATCAAACTTGGTCTTAACAAATTCTCTCGAGAAAAGGTTTCGCGACAATTATTCATCTCATCGTATCATGTTATTAACCATATTGCTAGTAATTTATGCCACGCCATAAATCTAAGCTGTCCTGCGTAATATCTCGTCTACACCCTCTATAGGTGCGTATAACCATTCCATTTCATTCCCTGCGGTAGCGACCGATTTTCCCAAGCCATAACATTACATGTATTCATCGCAAAAACGCCAATAAACATGCCTCATACACCTACGTGTATAAACACATGTATGAAAAATGTGGGTATAAGATTGGCATCAAGTCTGCCTTTTTCAAAACATTCTTCATCTTGGACCGATATCATTTCGTCCCTTCTTTCTTGCTCTTTTTTATGAAGAGCTTGCGTCCTTTGGCTGGTCTCGCCTCCTGCGGATCACGGTCCACCCAAGAGTGATGGAGGCCACATAGATGATGGCCGTAACTCCCGCCACGACAGAATAGGCAATGATGTAGCGAGTAGGAACGTCGCCGAGCTGCAAGCCGAGACCGCCGTTGACGATTCCGATAATCATCAATGCTCGTCCATACCAGCAGTGAAGGTGGCCAAAGATGCCGCGACGCTGAGTCTTGAGGTAGTTGGCGTGGTGGATGATTCCAAAGATGGGCTGCAGACTGATGAGACAAACGAGAATGACTCCCAAGCGGGTGTGTGCTTGTTGGAAGAACTAATCAACAAAAATCACTTGTCAGTATATGAAGGAAAAAAGAAAGAGCTCATAGGTAAAAAGATTGGCTGCAAAAGACTTACAATGCCGTCCTGTCTGGCAATAAAGACGCCGATTCCGAATCCAGCCCACATGAGCAAGAAAGCAATCGTCTGCCACGATGCGTGGATGTACCACTTGCCAATCAGCGGCATCAGGCTGGAGCCGAGAGGATACAGGATGACGAAGACGATGGACATGATGGCGCCGTGGGCAGTGGACAAAGTCTGGCTCGGCGTCGAGCCGCCCGAGACACCAGAAACGGCGCTGCCATTGCCATTGCCATTGCCATTGCCATCGCCGTCGTCATCGCCAGAGCTGGAAGATCCAGGGTTGCTGCCGCTGTTGCTTCCACTGGACCCGGTAAAGGGGTTCGAGTCGGAGCTGATGCTGGCCTTGCCCAGGCTGACCTGGAACAGAGCCATGCTGTCGTGCTGGGTAATGGTCGCAGCCGGGTTCGTCGAGTCCAAGGAATCGCCCGACTTCCACGCCGAGATCCAGCTGGACTGGCCGGAGAAGTCGAGATTTGTGCAGTTGCTGCATCGAACATTGGCGACCATGTTGCCATCAACGACGCCAGAGCCCGCCAGGAGCTCGACGTCGCTTCTCGCCTTGAAAGTCGGCATGACGTGGTTCGCGCCGGGCCTCGTGCTGAGCGTGACGTTTCCCTTGCCGTCCTGGTACATGATGAACATGTTGGAGTCGGCCATGGAGGTGCCGATGCCGAGGCCGATCCATTGCCATGATGTCGGCGCCTTGAGCTGGAAGAAGATGTCGCCCGAGTTTGCCTTGGCCGTGGCGTCGGGGACTCCCCATTCGAAGCAGACGCCGGAGGTGGGACAGAAGGAGGAAGTAGCAGCTGACGCAGTGCCAATGTCTTGAAGTTGGAGTCTTGTTAGAGACGGATGCTATCGAGTAGTGATGGATGCATAGACGAGAGACATACTCAGAGCGGCGGCGGCAGCAGCCACGGCCGTGGCCTTTGAGAACCACATGGTGTTCCGTGTATAAGATGTGATAAGAAAGGCAGGCTAAGAAGACGTAGAAGACAAAGAAGTAAAGACAATGTTGGAAGGGCGTGCCCTGAATGGGACCGATCAAGTTTATAACATGAACGCCGCCAAGAGTTTGTTATAGTACGACTTGGAGAAAGCAAATAGACAACGACCCTCACACAGGAGACTGCTAGCCATTTAAAGTGTTCCAGGCCCCGTCCTCGAGAGCACGATAGAGGCACACGGCCATAGCCTCCCACAAGGGGTGGGTGAGTTTCGGGGGCGTGTGAGCGCGTCGAGCAGAGACATACTCCATCCCTGCAAGCTCGATTGCTATTTTTGCTTCTCTCCAGCTGCAAGGCCTCTCCAGCCTTACCGGCGGGATGGGCGCTGCTTTCGTCACTAGGCTTGGGCCTGTATATGGGGCCTGTAGTATTACATACAAGTACTATAACCGCTGGCATCGCTCGAATCTATCCGATTAGGGATCGAGACAGGCCGGATCCCGGTCCCGGTGGGCGATGACGCTTCATGATGCTCGACGCGGCACACGAAACCTCGGGATGCCAGCACTGTATCAGACCTTCTCGTATCTTTGGAGGATGCAGCCGGGCATTCGAACACGCCATTCTCGGTGGCACAAGCTCCTCGAATACGCGGCCATTGGCTATTGTGCCATACTAGGTATACTAACAGTCCCGAGTTTCAAGCACACGCAGCCGGGTCTGGGCTTGGGTTGGGCTGCAGCTCGACGGAGGAAAGCCAGACCTCAACAGCACTACTAGGCCTCGATAGTGATAACCCTGCGCTCTACGGGGCACCAACCCCAGTCTGTATTATAAGCTGTATCTAAAGTGCGGGATGCTACCACGACCACGAGAATCTGAGATATGACTACACATCTTTCTCCATGCTGGCATCCAGTCAACGCCTCAGCGAATCTAATCCACGGCGCTGGTTGGAGCGGCCGGCAGACCAGGGGGGGGGCGTCAAAGATGGCTTCATGTTAACACTTGGCGCGAATAGTTCGTTGTTGAAACAGCTTCCGTGCCAGTATCGCTAGTTCCAAGCCACAGCCGCGCTCGCCAATAAGGTTGACGAACTGGACGTCTTGTATAACCATGAATTATCTATCAATCTACCCGAACATGCTCGGATTTCCTTGCTTTCCTTTCTCCTGTCTGTGCTACTCCTATTCCTCTCGTTCAGCACATCAGCCTCACGGCGGAACAGCCTGTAACGATCTACAGCATAAGCCCCCGTCTCAAGCCAGACCGACGGCAGTAACGGCACGATAACATAACAACACCAACTAGGAAAAAGCTACCCTTTAAAGCCGACATCGTGATGCCACAAGCCATCATTGATGACGAAACGAGGCGCAGGGCCAGCAAAAAAAACCGCTTAGGCGCCTTGTCTAAGCGGACTCGCGGGCGTTGTCTTTCTTCCTCCTCTTATTCGATTTTACCGCAATCGGTTTCCCCCTTGGCAAAGTGCCCAAAAAAAGAAAGCCAAGGGCCCTTATTAGCGAGCATCAGCTATCTCAAATAATCAACAGCCTGGCTAGCAGAGAAGGGCCCTTAATGCTGACTGCTTTTGGCCCGGCGGGGGATCTAACCATCCGAGACGGAGCAACCTCCAGAACAAGAGATCGCTGCTGGCGGGGGGCTTCTAGACACAGCAGAAAACGTGCCTGGAATTGTGCCTCAGTTGTGCCAATGGCAATTGTCAAATCGTAAAGTAAAGATTTGCTTTTTCTCTAGAAACATTCTTGTCATACTCTCCCAGCCCGCCACTCTTACAGGCGGCCTCGTATAAGCCAAAAAGCCCAAAAGCCAGGAACGGCACGGGCAGGCACACCACCTCTTGGGTAGAAAAAGCTTCTTTTTTACTCTGCATTGCTTTTGCACAGCCTCGCTCTGCCTGACGCCAATCCCGCGCAGCTGTTCTGATATAGGCTAGGGTGAGGTCACCACGGCTTTCTCGTAAAAAGATAAGAGGCTGCAGAACTATGTGAACCTTGCTTGAACCACGTGTGGATTTGGGAGGCTAACAAGATGATTTCGTCATGTGTGGAATAAAGGCTGTCCTAGTAAGGTTAGGATACGAAGAAAGGTAATATGATTCGAGGTTTGAAAGAAATGCCGGCGTGAGAATGGTAGAAGTCTCCTATTTGCTTGCCCACGCGCATGAACTGAGCCATCTGCCACTACCATCTGCCGGCACTAGGTAGCCTGTTATGTTCATGTTTCGTCCATTGACATCTCTAGAAATGCTGCTGACATGAAATCACACGTATGGAATTTTCAGCAAAGTCATCACAGGCGACTAACACGCCCCCTATACAAACGGCCACGCTTCCACATTTGGCAATTATCTTCTCAATACTATCTCCTATTTCTGTGTCTTTTTATAAATACTTTCCATGGCCTTGCCATCACCGCTCTTCCAACTCGTTTCACCAATTGCTTACTCTTTGTGATAGCCGCCATGCAGGGGGGGCTTGAGCATTTACCGTCCCCAATGTTACTTTGACTAGGTGCCACTTGTAAGATGATCTGCCTCGAGATAGTCTTGAAAGAGCTGTGCTGTTATTAATTGCACCAATTGCAAATCCTTCTTTAAACAGATTCAAGCTAAAGGGATACTATCTTCTGCCAAATCATGGCCCTATCTGGTACTATTTCGCGGTCAGCATCATCCTTGCCTTGCATCTATAAAGCAGATCTGTAATACTATCATACCCTGGCCTTGCCATCAGAATCTCAGATCCAACAAACAGACAAAGGGCACTCCGTTTTCTGTCCAATCCGTGATCTCGCATTACAACTATACTAGTAGTATCACATTTTCGGAGTCTACTTATAAGCGCCTACGCAGTAATACCAACTCTGCCAGCCTGACTCGGGTGCGTCATCACTAATGATGCGTGCCTGGGCATATCGACGCAAGCTCCTAGCGATACTACCCGCCATCTAAATATAGGAGCAGCAACTATCCAAAGTGGCCAAGGTGGCAGCTACAGGCACGAGTGTCGGTCCATCATACCAAGACAAGTAATAATAGGTGTCAACAAGCTCTATTAGTCTGTCTAAACTCATAACTATAACCAGCTGCGTCTCGTTTCTACACTTCTCCGCCGGTGTACGTGTATGTATGAAGACAACGTCATCTATCCTGATTCCACATAGGTTCCATTGATGAACGCCTGTCCAAATGCCGTTCTCGTTGCTCACTATTGCTGTGCTTCTACAGCACAGTCTCTAATCTATGAACGACTTGTCAAGTAGCCTCCGCTCTCGAGCAAGCTCGACGAGGCCACAAAGCTGAATCCACCAAACATATCATCCTTGGTTGGGCTGCCAGGCCAAAAGTCTCTCGAAGTCACTGTAGGGCTCAGTGAGAGTTCTGTGAACTCTGGAGCAAAATTCTCTGCCAGTTCAGGGTCTGTGATCATAGGCTGGATGGGCGGTTCCACCTCTCGTGCTGCCAACTTCTTCCAATCAATCTTGCGGAAGAATCTGTGGTTCTTCAATGTCTGCAAGTCCTTGGGCATTACGGCACCCAGTCGTTTACCTGGATCTTTTCTGAGAAGCCTGGTGAGAATATCTTTGGCATCCATGCTGAGGTAATAAGGCAGTACGAGCTTCTGCTTGATAATGTTCTCCTGGATCTTGGCATGGTTTCCTCCCCGGAAGGGCGGGTTACCCGTCATCAAGTCGTATGCGAGAGCCCCAAATGACCACCAATCCGCGGCTTTGCCATATTTCTTCCCCTGGATCACCTCGGGGGCCATGTATTCAACAGTGCCCAAGATGGAATTGCAGCTGTCTTCCGACTGGTCGACCGCAACCTTTGACAATCCAAAGTCCGTCAACAAAAGATGCCCATCTGCATCAAGGAGGCAATTTTCGGGCTTGAGATCGCGGTATATCACACCAAGAGTTTGATGGAGATGGGAGATAGCCAAAAGCATTTCGGCCATGTAAAAGGCTGCCACTGACTCGGAAAACATCTTCTCCGTGTTGAGATGAGTGAACAGCTCTCCTCCCTGGCCGTATTCTAGAATAAGATACAGCTTCTCCTGGTCCTGGAAGGCATAAAAGAGCTTCACGACAAAGGGGTGACGGTTCACGGACTCCAAGATCTGTCGCTCAGTCTTGGTTTGCTCAACCAGCTTCTTGTGGACGACCAGAGATGCTTTCTTGAACTGTTTCTGGGCGTAGAGCCTTCCTGTTGAGCGCTGCTTCACCAGCACAACTGTGCCATAGGTTCCTTTGCCAAGGCACCGAAGCGAGTCGAAATCATCAGACGTCATTTTGCGCTTCGGGTTCAGTCCACCTTCTAGGGGTTCCATGAATGACCTCTCTCGCACGCTCTCGCTCACAAAGTCGTTCTCCAGGTTGACCTCATAACTCGTCGATCCTTCGGAAAGCTCGCTCCCCGTTTCACTTCGAGCTCCATCTCGGCTCTGGGAGCGGCTTGCCTGTCCAAACCCGATTCGAGAATCCAAGCGAAGGCCATTGCGAGACAAGGATGACGAACGAGACGCTGCATCGAGGCTCAGAGGGTCCATTTGCAAACGCAGCTTGGCGATTCCCGAGATGCTTGGCGATGCCGTTCCGCGCAAAATCGGGCTACAATTGGCGCTTACAACGTCGTCGATGCGCGGACGGCCTCGACGGGCAGATAGACGCGGCGTATCACATGCGCCATTATCGGAATCTTCGTCGCCAGATGCCACTGGCGTCACCTGAAAGCCACGAATAGTAGAGCGTGCCACAGGGGCAGCGTAGGATGAGTGGTTGATCATGCTCATAGGCAGTGCTGAGCACAGCTCAGCTTTTTTTAATCTGTAGTCTCAACAAGACGCGACGGCCAAGAGCCTCTTGACTCCTGTCGCGATTCGACTGGCTTTCAAGGCGTGCCACGGCGGCGCTCCGGATCTACACGCTGCGCGGATTCGGTTTGACGCTGGGCCTCAGGGTGTCTCGAAACACGCATCTGGTACCTGAAAAAGGACGTTGGCAAGTCAGAGGTTTCTTGTATATGCATTTGTGAGTATCTTTGTTCCAAGGGGAGAAAGACGCAGAGGTGAAGCCGTGTTTGTATCACCAAAATGGTGTAGGGAAGGGAAAAAAAGAAAGAAAGGGAAGCGAGGGAAGCAGCGGAAGAGGGAAAGTAAATATTTTTAGTAATTGGATCACCAGAGCGCCAAAAGTGCTGCAGGCAGCCTCACTATCGGACGCTCGCTATAGCCCTTGCAAGCCCTTGAAACCTTCCTTGTAGGGCCGCGGGGTACAGCGCGCCGCTCCAGCATTTGCGCTGGAATTACGGAGCACATGTCAGCGCCGATGGGCCTAAACCTTGTTAGGGCAAACATTAAACAGGCCAAGATGCCTTGCATTCAGCGTGTTGACCTTCTGCAAGCCTGGGTGCCACTTTAAAAAAAAAAAAAAAAAAAAAAAAAAAAAAAAAGTTCCAGGTCGCGATGGGGCATTTGATCAATCCACTGAGAGAAAAGTAAATTTGCGCTCTATTTCGCCCTCTTCTGAGCCTCGTAATGGCTGTGCTATGAAAGAGGCATTTCGCGCGCATCCTGAATCATAATCCTCAAGCATCCTCATCTGACCTGCCGGCATAAGACACAGGGGAAACATGCAATCTCAGCATTCCTGCGGCCAGGTGCTGCGCTACACGAGCTGCAATTGGCCCAGCGCTTGCACATGCTTATTTGGCCGTGCCAATGATAGCTAATAGATTGGATATGCTAATGGATTCTCCCGTAGCGGCTATCCCGTCCAGATGATGGTGTGCGCTTCTTCCGGCAGGCTGGTCGGTGCTACTCTGCCTTTCTAAAGCGTCTACTAGTTATTTACGGTAGGTATTTACTGGATAAAGCTCAGTGTGCTGTTCCCCTCGTAAAGCCAAAAATCAAGCATCAGCCCATTCATCCTAAATGAGCATCCTGCAAGACGCTCACCTCACTTTACCCAGGCACTTTTTTTCTCCTCATAATCCGTGCTTACGAATACTGCTGCTACTGACGTGACCTGACTTGTGTAAGGGGTCCATATGCAATACGACGTGGACACGCTTGACTTGCTGCATCTGTCGTCGACTCGTGGCAAACATGCTGGGATTTGTTAGCTGGCTGCGTTTTGCTCGACGCGGCTAATCGCGGAATGCCAGACATGCACCGCGGAGTGTGTGGAGCCCTGAATACGATGAAAGAGAAAATAACGAAAGAAAGGAAAAACAAAAAAAAAAAAGAGAGAAAAGAGAAAGAATTTATTGTGCATTGTCTTGTTTTTCTTTCAACAGTTCTTTAGTAGAATATACTTGTTTGTCCCTGGTCTGACCTCCTGGCTGAGGCTCATGTGATTCTGCCATGGAAGGCTCGATTGCTAGGTACGACAGGCCTGTCAAACGTTTAAGTACTCGCTCAAAGGTTTAGATAAAGGGATGAAAAATACATTAACAAAAGTGCCGTCTTAATGTCTTCCAAGAAGGTAAAATTAAAATTTAGAAGTAGCAGTACCAAATATAGAGAAAGATTAGTGGGCATGTGGCATTATGCCTACATAAAAGCTAGTGTATTGTTCGCTCTTACATAATCAAGACACGCCAATGAGCTATGGTCTCAATTTTTTAGAGCTCCAAGCTTAGGCAGACTGATGTCGATACAGAACCACTACTTTGCCTTTTCAACGACATCCAGAGCTGCCCTACTCTACGGCCAATGACATACCACTATAATCTTTAATATTTATCTCATTTCTTCGGCGCATTCTTCTAATCAGAAATCATATCTCTATCTCGACCGATCCTCTCGTTATCCAACCAAGCTCTCATCACCGCGCATCACATTCACCTTCTTCCGACTCAATATCCAAAATGATACACCCGTCACGGCAAGCATATGTGGAGGAAGCAGAGCAGAGCACGGGCATTGCTCTAGAAGACCTCCCAGAAGACCATGACTACGAGATGAACATGGGCGATGGCGCCCCGCCCGAGAAAGCATCCGCCATCCTCAGCCAATTCAATCGAAAACGACTTGCTGCCACCATTGCTGTCCCCACCGACGATGGCCGAGTTCGTGCCAGGTTACGAGAGATGGGAGAGCCCATGACTCTCTTCGGCGAGGGGCCCGCCGATCGCCGAGACCGACTGCGAGAGCTTCTCACCATCCAGGCAGAGATGGCTGGACTGGAGAGCGGCGACATCACCATGGAGGATGTCGACGAAGCAGAGGAGGAGGAGCAGGAGGAGGAATTCTATTCAAGAGGAGGTCCAGAACTACTACAAGCCCGCATCAACATTGCAGAATTCTCGCTGCCTCGCGCAAAAAGAAGGACGGCGTTTCAGAAAGTGGAATCTACGATCCCCTTGCGGACACATGTCAAATTCCGGAAGCAAATCAAAGAGCGGCTACAGGCATTTGAGCTGCAAGGGAGTCAGACTGTTGGTGAGAGGCACATAAGCATGACAAGATTCTCCCCCAATGGAGAATTGGTTGCTGTTGGTAACTGGGGTGGCCAAGTCAAGCTGGTTGAGATACCTAATTTGACGGAGAAGATGAGCTTCCGTGGACATACCAATAAAATCAGTGGCCTCTCGTGGTTTCCTGGGGCCACCTTGCCGGAGAGCGGAGTTTCTCCAGACTCTGTCAACCTTGCCTCTGGCGGTGCCGAGGGAATGGTCCATGTGTGGTCTCTAAACCAGGACACCCCTTTGTCAAGCTTCAAGGGGCACTCGCAGAGAGTTTGCCGGGTGGAGTTTCATCCATCTGGCCGGTACCTGGCATCCGCTTCGGAGGATACATCATGGCGACTCTGGGATGTGGAATCAAATGCTGAGCTTCTGCTTCAAGAGGGCCACTCCCGTGGTGTATACGCCATTAGTTTTAATACGGATGGCTCTCTGCTTGCTAGCGCAGGCCTGGATAGCATTGGAAGAATATGGGATCTACGGTCAGGACGCACTGTAATGATTCTCGACGGTCATATGGATGGACACATCAAGCCAATACACGCTTTGGACTGGAGCTCCGATGGGCACCGAGTTCTATCTGGCTCTGCTGATGGGTGGATAAAGTGCTGGGACGTCCGAAAAGTACAGAGGTCCGGCGGCATTGGCGCTCATAACAGCGCTGTTTCCGACATGCGGTGGTTCAAAGGCTCGGACGACCCTCTGCTCGGAATCCCACCAGGCCAAGACGACAAGGGAATGCAGCTACCCAAGAAGGCAGGGACATTTTTCATCTCCAGCGGGTTTGACCGAAATGTGAATATCTTCTCGGCTGATGATTGGACCTTGGTGCAAACACTGAGCGGGCACACAGCTCCTGTTGCCAGCGTCGACTACAGCAGAGATGGACGGTGGATTGTGAGTGGAGGGCACGACCGCACAGTCAAGCTCTGGGGAAGAAATGACGGCGAGGCGATATAGCCGAGATTTCTATACTTAGATATTGAGTGGAATAATTGGCAAATCGGAATTGATACCCAGGTTGGCAAATCAAGGCAATTAATTACACGTCTATGATGACGAGTTGGATATGACTTTCCCACTTACAAGTGACCTCTCTTGCTTAGTCATGTGATAAGTGGCTCCAGATTAGATAACGGGGACCGCAATAATACACGACCTTTGTACTCGTCTGTCGCGCCAGCGCCAAACTCCGTCATGACGTCCAAGCCGCTGCGCTCAGCAAAGTGAAAAAGGAAATCAGGTTCATCCCTGCCGCAGAGTTCTCCATGAGCTTTCACAGTCGCCGCCTCCCGCCAATTTCCAACGTGACCTAACCGTCCTCAGCAATGGCAAGCATCGACCGCTATCGTCCTCCGCGAGAGGGATATCAGCCTCCTAGCCTCCAAGGATCCGCGCGCCATGAAAGGCCATCCCGATCGCCTCCTCGACGTCGCGAGGTCCCTCCGGCGGCGCCCACGCCCCCTCAGCACAGCGCGCGTACGTCCCCTCCACGGCCGCAGGCGACATCCAGCCAACAGACTCCGTTGCGATCCGGGGAGGAAACGCCGCTGGCGCTGCCGAATCAATGGTTCTTCACCACGGACGAGGTCCACAGCACACCCTCCATCATTGACGGAATTTCTCCCGCGGAGGAGAGGCTTCGGAGAGCGAAGGGGATCAACTTTATATACCAGGCTGGCGTGATGCTCGACCTACCGCAGATTACGCTATGGGTAGCCGGAGTATTCTTTCACAGATTCTACATGCGTTTTAGCATGGTTGGAGAGAAAGGCGGCATTCATCATTACGTATGTCTCTGTTTTCTTTTACTTTTTGCTTCGCTCTTATGACTTGCTCGACAAGCCATTCTGATCCTCATAAATCTTGCAGCAGGTTGGTCGATGCTAATTTCTTTCATTCAGAACATCGCCGCAACTTCTCTGTTCCTTGCCAATAAGACCGAGGAAAACTGCAGAAAAACCAAAGAAATCATCATCGCCGTTGCTAGGGTCGCTCAGAAAAACACAAAATTGATTATTGATGAGCAGAGCAAAGAGTACTGGCGATGGAGAGATAGTATATTGACCTACGAAGAAGTCATGCTAGAGCAACTCGCCTTCGACTTGATGATTGACAACCCCTATCGCCATCTTTTCGAGCTCCTTGGGCAACTGGAAGTCATCCATAACAAGCATCTGCGGCAAGCAGCCTGGGCATTCTGCAACGACGCATGCCTTACAGCCCTGCCGCTTTTGATTGAAGCAAGGGATGTCGCCATCAGCTCCATCTACTTTGCTTGTGCCCACACAAATCAACAGATTGACGATGTGAATGGCGAGGGCTGGTGGAAGTTCCTGAAAGGGAGCGAAGACTGCTGTACAAAGGCCATTGAGGTGATGCGTCAGTTTTACACGGAGAACCCGCTTAGAAAGCAGAACCCGTCGCTGCCGTCACCTGCCTTCCATCTCGAAAACACCAGGAGGCGAAATGACGATCTTTCGTCCAACGCTGCAACACCGATGGAACTCGACCGCGAAAGTCACAGCCCAGCTCCCAAAACAAACGGAGGGACAGACAGGCATTCGGATGGGAGAGACAAGGAGCACGACTCCCTAAAGGTACCAGGTGATGGTGATTACGCACCACGATCGCCTTCCAAGAGGAAAGACACAGAAGTCGAGATGTCGGCGGAGAGTGAAAGAGCTGAAAAGAGGGCCAGGCTCTCGGAAGATGAAGAGGGCGAGCTGGTGGAAGATTGAGCCGCTGGAGCAGATGTATAATCTGCATCCCTGGTATGGCGGCGGTTTTGGCGTTGGGGTTATTATCACAAAGCGCTTTCTTTGCGACGAAACGACGGAACGGTCTCAGCAAAGATATGACGTTTCCCTTTTATGTTTCAGGCAACGCTACGACCTTTGAAGATGGCGTTGGAGCTCTTTTCTTTTCTGCTTTTTCTTTTATTCCCGCTGCTAATTGTATCGATCGCCCTAACGTGTTGGATAGAGAATGCCGCATAGGCACCATGGTATAAATGTTACGTACTGAAGCTGGAGGTTAGGTGTGTTTCTTTGGTGGAAGCTGGACAGAGATTGATATCCCGAATAAATAACAAGATATTCGATACGCTGAGCTTAGTAATATATGATGCGAAATATCAATTCGACGTCCAAAGTCATGTGTTCTAAAAGCATCGTGGCAGACCACACTACGATACATCTCGGTCCGTGTTAAAGGTGAAGGCAGATCGCCTTTGGGAAATGAGGTCAAGGCTACGAAAGGCAATTTCATCTGTGTATAACACTTACTCTCTTACTCAGCCACCTGGAATGCAACCGGCCGAAGACAACTCCCGTTTGCCAGCTGCCCAGAAACCTATAAAGAGTGCCCATCACCCGCCGCCACCTTTCAACTTTCTTTCTTCTTTTTTTCCTTTTCCTCAGCTCTCTTTGCCAAATGGCTTAGATCAAGTGTAGTATCTGTTCTTTTCAGTTTGATCTCTGAAACGTCCTCTACTGGAGGCGAATTTCGTGGTTACTCTTATTTTTGGTTCTCTGGGCGGGAATGTTCCTCTGCGCTTGCGCATGATGCCTTCTGCTCACTGTGTCCCTGGTATTACACTGCTTCCGGGTGATGCGACCTTTTCGTTGCTTGCGTTGGCTTGTCCAGCGAGGTGAAGAAGAGTGATTTTGTAGTAGATGAAGAGTTTATGGTCGGATCAAGGTCAGGTCTATCTGGACTTGAGTTACGTGGTGTGAAATCATCACGGTTGCGTACCTAGGCAGTGTTGGCGGGCGTTGACACGTCAAGGCGCTGGACTTGTTAGCTACAATCCCGCACAATTTTCAGGATACAGCATCTCTCCATAGGAACTTCCTTCTGCACTACTCTTGCTTGTATTTCATCTAATAAGCAAGCGCGAAATCAAAGCTCATCGAGTCTCGTCGGCATTCATCTCGAGGTCTCCCAGAATTTCCCAGAAACAGCTTAGCGCGGCCTAGAGCTATGGTGCTCTGCTTCAAAAAAAGATGACCATGGATACCTAGCTTCCACTTAAACAGTCTCTCACCAAACATTACCCGTACCAACCAACCGAGTCCTCTATATTGCTACTCTTGTTTTCGCTACGGATTGTTGAATTCTCCTTCTAGAGAACGTTTATTCGCGGCTGTCTCACCACAATGGCCACTCTGGGAGGCTACCTCAACAGTGAGCGCGACGCCCCTCGTCCGACCCCGCAGGCAACCCTCGTTGATTTTGACTAACGCTTTGTTGCGCCTGCAGAAAAGGTCCTGATCGTGACGGCAGACTCGCGAATCCTTGTGGGGGAGCTGGCAGCATGTGATGCGTCGACAAATCTGGTATGCAATTGTCCTCTCTCGCCGTCAAGAGCGCTTCCCGAAAGCTACTTTCTTCGGCCTCTCCGAGGCAAAAGGCAGATGCTAACCCATTTTGTGCTATATAGGTTCTGAAAAACGCCTTGGAGAGAATTATCCGAACACCTGACGATCCGGAGCCATCAGCCGAGGTCCCTCTGGGGCTGTATCTCGTACGAGGCGACAACGTTTGCTCGATTGGCCTTGTCGACGAAACGCTAGACGAGAGCATAGACTGGACACAAGTAAAGGGAGCGGTAATAGGAGGAATCAAACACGTTTAGAAATCATCCTTTCAAGAATCGTACTCCAAGATATGGCGGACAGCGAGTTGAAGGATTTAAAAGAGAAAGAGAAGAACCAATTAGATTTAATTTTTTTTGTTTTTGTTTTGGGTACGGGGTCATTACGCACTTGGAGTGCTTGGAGTTGGGATATACACATGCAAAGCCTTTCTGCAAAAGGGTACGATTTATATGGATTTAATACTATGGTTTTCATTCTGGGCTGCTTTTGCTGACATGGGCTCTCTATTCGAAGATTTGAAAAATAAAAGTTGCATTAACCGAATACGCGCTGCATCCAGACCTCCTTGAAGGTGTGCTCTCCAGGAGTTCCAATCACCCGCCTGATTCTGTTTCCCTTGCGGACGCTCAACCATCCCATTGTGTCGCCGGGGACCTCATCCAGAGTGACGAGATGAGGGTCGGCCTCGACGTCATCTGTCAGATCCACCAGAGCAGCCTCACCGGGCTTGGATCTGATGCGCTTGTCCAGGATGTACGATCCCTTGGTCCACTGTCCGACCGTCTCAACTCGGAGATCTTCAGGCTTCGCGGGCACCTTCCATCGAGGATCGTCGTGTGTCAGCACGTACCAGACTGTAAAGGGATCGTGCAGCGCCAGGGCCGGCTCGTTGCCATCACCCTCCATGGAGTCGATCTTGTTGAAAGCTCCGTTGATGAAATGACTAGCCCATCGAGCAAGAGGGCTGCCAGCATCAATATAGGGCTGAACCGTTTCGACAAAGTAGTTCTTGTTGATGGCGTGGCGTTCCGTAATGTCCAGTGGGCACAGAGTTACTGTAAGTCGGCGAGAGAGTTTCGCAGGGTACGGCTTGATGTTCAAGACGTTGCTAGGAATGGGGGGCATCGTCGATGCTGGGCTGGGCGATGAAAGAGCATAGACAAGAGCGGCGGCAAGGGGGTCCGCGTAAGTGTTGAACTCTGCCGAGGGAGTGACGTTACCGGGGACCTCGACGGCTCCGCCCATGACTATCAGCTCCTTGACCTTGAGGAACGTCTCAGGGTCCTCGGTAGCAGCCAGTGCAACGTTTGTGAGGGGCCCAACGGCGAGAATGCTGATGGTGTCTGCAGGGTTCTCTCTGAGAAGACGCAGCATTTCTTTGTGGGCGGGCTCCTTGGATGGAGTGAAGCGTGGATAGGATGAGGTGTGGTCATTGCCATCTTCTTTATCGAAGAGAGCCTTCCAAGTTTCGGCGGGGCTCAAGTCAGTGTGTATATCATGGACGTTGTGCAACCCATCAGCGCCATCTATATTAGTAGACCTCAGTTAGCGTTCATCAAGAATAGGACATGTATATCAATAAGGGGGGGATCATACGGAAGTAATCAGCGGCCAAGACAGGGTCTGCCAGTGAATGTTCAGCACCAGCAGCCACGATGGTCTTGTGGGCCTTCAAGGTCTCATAGCCTTCTGGGCGACCCTGGGACTTCCTCCACTCGAATTCCTTTTCTAGGACATGGTACAACGCAGCTACGTTGCGAAGGCAGCTATATCAAGAATGAGTCAGATGATGTGAATAATAACTAGGGTTTATTATTCATCTTCTTATAGGCATACCATTGTAGAGGAACGTTGCCGTATGTGACTGAGATCATGGCCAACTCAAGCTCCTCGGGAGAGGCGCTGAGGGCCAGCAGAAGGGCCATGACATCGTCGACGCCTTGGTATGGAGTAAGTTTACGTCAAATAGACAAGTTGAGGAATAGAGAATACCTGGATCAGTGTCCAATATGATTTTAGATTTTGGTGCCATTTTGGACCTGGATGGGATGCAACGCGACAGTTTTGAGAGGAATAAGAAGAAAAGAGCATACAGGTTCAAACAACTCTTCAAGCGCAAAGATGGAGCTTCTCTCGATATCTATAGGGAAAGTCTGACAGGTCTGAACGAACAAATCTCTCAACAAGGCTACGGGATTATGAAAGTCTTTAATACTAAATCCTTTCAACTCATCCACAGCCGCTCTCCGCAAAAGTAGCCTTGGCGGGGTTTTTGGGGAATTTTTTTCCTGGGCTCCTGCTGAGATAATCCTCTCTCCAACGGCACACGGAGCCCACCCCCGATTTTTTGCGACTATCAGCGGCCGGCGACGGCCGAAGCACGCCCTTCTCTAGCTTGGCTCTTTTGGTTGTGATTCACGGTGTTTGCCAATTCGAATTCGTAATTTTGGTATTTCCATTTGGCTATGATTTGTTGTTGTTTTGTTACTTGAGCTCGATTTAGTGTATACAGATTTCCGTTCTGGGCGGAGGTGCAGTTGTGTTGGCGGGGCGGGCAGAGTACGGGCTTGAAACTACATCTTGAAAATACAGCATATGAACTAAACAAGCCGGCTTATTTGAACAGTCATATCTTAGTGATCAAGTAATTCAAACAACTATGATTGTGTCATACGTGAGGTTTTTGTTGGAATTCATGTGCAATGTACAACGTTACTATTGCGAGCTCTTCGTTTCTGTCTTGTAAATCGAATTGCCTCTTGTTTCACCAGGAAAAGTTATCCAGCACCCCAGGAGAGCGTGAAAATGCTGATACGAAAGTCAAAATTATAGACCAGACAATCTATGAGCTTCTGCCTTTGGTAAAAAAACCTCCATGAAATTAAAACTGCTACACAATGTCATTTCCCAAGAGCTGCAGGGTAAACAGATGCTCTACCTAGGAGCAGAGCCAGATGCCGTTACACTCATGGAATCTTGCTGCGCATTGTGTAACAAGGCATGATCCTTTGCAGCAATATCGAATCTACCCTCGGTACCTTGCATTTACAGCGGAGGCGCAACAGGCTGATGCAGGCCCGGAATCCCGTTGACCATCATCGAGCGTGCTATTGGACCAGCCGCGAATTGATGCACCCGGCAGGCCCATAATTCCTGCACGTTCGATGTTGATGCGCAGCAGTGGCCAGCACCTGGAGCGAACGCTATAGGCCTGTGATCTCGAGGCGGCCGGATTTTCTAGAATTGCCGGCTGGCAGAGTGAATGAATGCCATGCAAAGAACAATTGGCAACTACGGCAACAAAGAAAAACATTCAACTTTTCCATTCTTCACAATTCCATCTGCCCTTCAGCACAACGTGACGCGCAGCCAACACAGCCTCGCAACTCTCCCTCAGCGCCATCGCCGTCCGAGACACAGTTCTCCAGGCCCAGGGCACCGAACGGCATTTTAGCGAGACGATCTGATAGCGCCTCCAAGGCAGAAGCTCTCCCCATACTGTACTGTACTGGAAAGGGCCAGCAAGAAACACCAAGTTACGTGCCCCACCAGATTCAATTTCCCCCCTTGGCTGAGCCACTGAGGCGCTCGCGTTCGGCCCCCCCTGGTCGGCTTTTTCCCTTCGCCCTTCCCGACTGGCCAGCAGCCCTGCTCCTCGTTTCCCCATTGGCGACGTTGCGGCAACAAACACCCCTGCTTTGCGTTGAAGCCACCTGGTGCTTTTCTTTGTCGTGTCCTCAACCGCCTGTACGTTTTTCTTGTTTTCCCTTTTCTATGCTTGTTCGCTGCCATCCATCATCAATCCCGCGTCTGGGTCGCTGGGGCATTGCGGCTGTCCTTTTCACATTCCCCTCACATCCTTCCGTGGCCGCTTCTTAACGTTTCTGCCAGATTGCGGATTTGCGCCAGCCTCCAAGGTTTGCCGCTGCAGTTAACCCTGCTGCATCGCTCCGCTGGTATAAAACGCTCCGGCATCCGTCAACGGTAGCACCTCCTGCAGCCATCCGACAATCGATCGAGCACCTGGACGTTGCGTCTCTCTAACTTCCTTTTCAGCTCGCTGTTTGTCGCACAAGCCATCGTCGGCTCAGGGGAGAAGCGAAAAGACAGAGAGCAGCCGTTCGCTCCGCTCGTCTCGATATCGCGGCCTCGTTTTCTGCCGCCACATATCACAATCTCACTTTGCCCATTGAAAGCATTTCAGAACGCGAAAGCATTTTAAAGTCATCATGGCCGACGCAAACATGTTTTACACCATTGGCGCCTATGCCACCCTGATTGGGTTTGGCTATGCCATCTATCACCTTTCGACACAAAAGGACAAGCAGAAGGGCGGCGTCACCATTACCAAGCCTGCAAAAGCCCCCCAGCAGCCGACGGCTCGAAAAGAAGACCGAAAGAAGAAGCAGCGAATGGAAAGCTATGCAACTGAGAGCAAGTCGTCCAAGCCCGAAGCCCAGAAAGAAAAGGCTCCCGAAGCCAACCAGTGGCTGAGCAATGATGCTGAGAAGCAAGAAAAGCTCGACAACCGAGAGTTTGCCAGACAGCTCTCCAAGGCCAAGGAGGGTGCCAAGTTCGACAACAAGAAGGAGGCTGCCAAGCAACGAGAGAAGACTGTGAAGCAGTCCAAGGCTAACAAGTCCAAGGCTGACAAGTCCAAGGCTGCGCCGGCCCCAGAGGCCGTCATTTCTGCCCCGTCGTCCAACGGCGCCGACGCCGACGATGACGAGTCTCCTGTTGCCCAGTCTCCCGAGTCTCGTCCCGTGGACGTCAGCGGTGTCAGCGACATGCTCGAGCCAACCTCCACTACCGGCCCTTCCGTTCTCCGTCTCACTGATACCGAGTCCAAGAAGCAGAAGAAGAAGGCTTCCAAGAACCCTGAACCGGTTGAGACCAAGAAGCAGAGACAGAACAAGAAGAAGGCCGAGGCCGCCAAGGCTGCTCGCGAGGAGACGGAGAAGGAGCGCAAGGTTCTCGAGGAGAAGCAGCGCCGAACTGCTCGCATCGCTGAAGGCCGTGCTGCCAAGGATGGCTCTGAGTTCATGGCAGCCGTCAATGGAAAGAAGTCTGCTTGGGACGGCACCAATGGAACCAACGGTGCTGCTGCTAAGAACGGAGACGCAGCTGCCTATGCCCCTCTTGATACCTTTGAGAAGTCCACTCCTGCCCCCGCTGCCAAGAAGGAGACTGTCAATCAGCTAGAGAGCTCTTGGATCTCAGCTCTCCCCTCCGAGGAGGAGCAGATGGAGATGCTCAAGGAAGAATCCGATGAGTGGAACACCGTCAAGACCAAGTCTTCCAAGAAGTCCAAGAAGGCCCCGTCAGTCGAATCCGGAGAGGAGGCCACTCAGGCCCGTCCTGCGGCCCAGACTCAGCAATCCACCGAGATCAAGACCCGTCCTGCAGCCAAGCCTGCAGCCGCCAAGAACTTTGGAGGATCTTTCTCTGCATTGACCACTAAGGACGATGATGCCGAGGAAGAGGTTGAAGAGGAGTGGGATGTCTAAAGCCCCGGATGCACGACGAGGAATACAAACTGTGCATAGTTTGCCCAGCTGCAGGGAGGCGGCCTAACGCATACCCCACCGGTCGCTGTATACTACTCGCCAAACGGACATACCTCTAGCCGTTGGCATTTTCTCTTGCTAATCTATATGGATGCCATGTATGTTGGATTTGAGAGATATTCTCCAGAAAGCCTACCGCAGGAGGCAAGAAAACAAAACCAAACAACACACAAAAAAAAAAAAAATATGAGACGAGGCTTATGGATGCATTTATTCGACAGGCAATATGCCAATTGTCTAGTGGTCAGGGGGGGATTGCGGAATCGACTTGTTTTAGCGCATCATAAAATGCCATGAGGTCGACCTTTTGTTTTCTTTTTTTCACTTTTTCTTTGTTGTTCTTCTTAATCTTCATCTTCTTTTGCCTTTGTCATTACATTACGAATTTGGCTGTTGAAGAGCGAGACTGGGAAACGGTCTTGCGGCGGAGGCAAACAAAAAAGGGAGGACGCAGATGCTACGAATGAAACTATTCCGGATGGACAAAGGTCGAGATACAAAGACTCGTGTATGTAAATAAATACTGTTGGTATCAGATCTCGAAATGGGAAAAATCTACACTTGCTATGATTGAATGGTGGTTGTCGTGCATTTCAAGGTGATTGATAGGAGGTGGTGCTGTTTGTGATGGTCTAAGTGAATTAGGACACCTTGATGGCACCATAGGCTGGTAGGACCGATGCCATTTGCTCATTGCTAGCAAACAATGTCCCAGCTGCACCTGTGTTTGAGCATACACGAGGCTGATTTACCGTCAGTTCGAAGCACCGATTGAACAGAGAGCATTGAAGCGACGCTGTGTCCGCACGGCCTACAGTATCATCATCCAAAAGTTTGCCGCCCGCATTCCGCATCCATTCCGATTTGGAGCAAGGGCCCGATCGAAATGCCTGAGGTGGTGCCTGGGGTGCAGCAAGCCACACACCTCCCTCGAAATGCCCTCGTTTCCCCCGGAACTAATGTGGCACTAACAGAACATTGAATGTCTACGGGGTAGTATTGGATGCTACATTGGCATTCCTGTAGGCTTTTGGCTGGCCCCTTTTACTGCTGTTGCTGCTGTATTTGGGCGGCTACAATCACACACACGCACAGGCATCCTTGGCGCTTCCCGGATGTCCGCCTCGCTTTTTTTTTTTCGTGGCGTGGCCAGTTTTGTAGTGGTGGTTGAGTCGGAACCGGGTGCCGTGAGCCCGTCCAGACTACCAGTCAAGCCAGCTATGGAGCACGGCGTTTTTTGACTTCTTCTCAAAGTGGCCACCGCGGGTCTTAGTATCCGAACTCTCCAGTCTCCATCGAGATGCACATGCTGAGAAGTAGGCAGTGTGCTAATACTACTCTAGTACCGATCTCGTGCCTTGAAGGGAGGCACTGCAGGGCCGTCTTACACCAACCGACGACATGCGTATTTATACATCTGCGTACGTAGTTTCTGTGTAATCAGTTCACGAGATCGATGTTTCGGGCTGTGTGTCGTCTCTCACGTTCTTCCATCAACAATGTCGCTAAGAAATGTGCATGAGCTGGAAAAAAACTCAATGGGAGTGGATGGACGGGAGGACGTTCGTCCCCGGAGAGGAATTTTTGTTGTTGGCTTGCCACCTTGGCGGGACGGCCAAGTCGGCTCCCGGTGCCACCCTTTCGACGTGGCTGAACTCTTGCTTCCCTTACTTTTTTCTGCTTCGTGATTGTGAAGGATACGACAAAGTTACCATGAGCCAGTAGGCATCGTTACTGCCCTTCCCGCAGTCCCGAGGCAGCAAACTAATCCATAATCTTCGTCTCCTTCTTCGTCTCCTCTTATTCTCAGGCTCGCATTATTCTCACGCACGGAACGTCGGGATCAAGTGAGATATTTTTGCTGGTGTCAGCCAAGCAGGTGGGAATGCGCAGCGGGGGCCAGCGCACGGCCAAGACGTTAATTGACTCGATGACGACGACTCGTGAGGGGGGAAAAAAGTCAAACATTGAAAAGTCCTAGAATGTAAATTAGAATCTTTTCTTTTCCTTCTTACCGAAATCTGCGGGATCTGTTCGCTAGTTTAGGCACCAGGTCTCGTCCGTGCGTACATGTGTAGTCAGTCCAGTATGATGTGTTGAGGGTGCAGTAGAGCAAGCTGATCATGGCAGATGACGGCGACGTGGCATGCTGGTATTAGACGCTTCTGCCGCTGCTGTCCAGTCAATGCCAGGGAGACGCAAGGGTTTGGCCCGTTAAGTCTATGTGCTTTTCTCTACTTCTTTTCGACACATCTGTTTTTCTGGCAAGCGAGGAACCTCCAAGCTTTGCCTGACCCTCTTGTGATGTCAAGAATCTGAGAGGCGCCGCCTGTGGGGAGCAAATAGAAGGTCGAGAATGCCCAACATGGGAGGCACAAGTCGCCATTGGCGGCCACGGCACGGCGCCCATACAGGTACTGTACGAACGGACGGGGTCGATAGCGCAACTTGGCTCCAGTAGCTCCGAGGCACGCGCACGTTGAAGAGACAAAGTTGCCAAACGTCCAAGGTCAATTTTGGACCCCGGAACCCTGGGCGTGCCACTTGCCGCTTGAGGCAATAGGGAATCAGAGAAGGGGTACAAGGGCACTGGGCGCAGCCTGGCCACCAGAAGAGGTACCCTCCCCCATGGGTATCAGCAATGAAACGAACGACAGGCATTGTCCCCCCGTTCCGCATTCTCGCTTGCTGGCGTAGGGCCCATTTGCTGGGCGAGGATCCCCAGTGCGGTGCCCTCCCAGCGATAGATCCTTATCTTACTGTGATGACGATGCGCAGCGCTCGCACGGAGTTGAAACGCAGAGACTCAAGTCGAGTGTTTCACCCGCGAGGCATGCTGCTCCAGCCCGCCGCACGCCAAGCGCTGGAGTCGCGCGCGCGAAGACGACCAAAGCAGCATAGAAGGGACGAAAAGATGGGGAATTAGACCGACGCCGTATGCGAGGTGGCTCTCTTAGTTGATTGGGGGACCCGTTTCTCCATGGATCTAAGCGGTGACCGCGCCCCCGAGCAAGACGTATTCGCAGCACTAAGATATTGCGGGCAGGTATCCGAGCTCAGTAAAATGAGAGAAATATCACGACCCTCTCCGTATCTGCCACTGGGGACGGGCGTGGGTAATTGGACTCGTAATGCTTTCGCAGGCTGACGTGCCGTGCCGAGACTTTGTGGTGATTGAACAGAGTTTCGTATGAACAACAAGATGAAGGCAGGAAAACAGCAAAGAAGGGGAAAAAAAAAGAAAGAAAAAAAAAAAAAGGTTTCTGCAGCAGGCAGCTGGTATGGAACTCTATTGGGCCTCGACGGCCGAAGCGCAAGCCTCTGGCGGCGTTTTAGGTTCCTCCGCAGACGGGGTGGACAGCAGTAAAATGAAGCCCCGGCCACATCGCCAGCTAAGCTGCCGGCGGTGCCTTTCTCTGAGTCGTAGCAGCGCTGTTTGAGGCCTTTGTGGCGAGCCGTCGCGGGGTCCAGGCTAGCGGGCCTCACCACTGTCAGGCAATCATAAGGCCCTGGTTTCCCCCCTGCCCATCAGGGCCTCGCTGATCCTCTGATCTGCTGTCGACAAACCGCCGCTGGGCTTGTGGTAGCGCCGCATCTTCAGCACGTTACAGCGCAGCGATCTCTCTTGCGTCGATCTGCGCCTCTCCCTTCCCTCTTCTCCATCTCTCACTCTCTCCAAGACCTCCCTCCACGTCTCTAATTTTTTTTTTACGCGCCTCACCCCAAAATCCAACCCTCCTCCAAAAATAGAGGCCAGCCAGCTGGACTTGCTGCCGCCCCCCTGGTGCTTATAGAGAGGCTTTGCTTTTATTTTTGGCGCTGCTCGTACTGAAACGAACCTCGTCGCTACGCATTTCCGCCCTGCCACCGTCTCGCCTCGCCATCTCCTTTCCGCAGCCGCCTCTTCTTTCCTTTCATCTCATCACTTTCGCATTGTCCTGCGTCATTGCCAATTTTCCCTTTTTTTTTGTGTGTTTCTTTCTTGGTCTCTTTCTTTTCATTATTGTGACGACTTTCAATTGTTCTCTCTTTTTCTTTTGTCACGGTTCTCTTCTCGCTCCATTTCTTTACCGCACTCAGCCTCCTGGGGACGTCTTGAGACTTGAAACTGTCGCAGTCCCCCCTTTAACTTTCTCGACGATACGCCTCGCTACCCCCACGCCTCCCAATCGATTTACGAACTATCGACAATCCTCCATTCCAGTGTGCCTGACGACGACTTTCTCTTCTGGATAGCAACCTGCTTGTTATTATTGGTCTCTTTCTTGGGCTGCTGGACTCTCATTTAGCCGAATTCGCTGCGTTTTCCATCACGACTGTTCGTTCTCTCGATACCGACACTTGAACACACGCCATTCTACGTCCATGTTGAGGATATCAAACGCCAATTGAAAGGCATTCTACATACGGGGACGTGCCCTGTAGCCTTCCATCATGTCCTTCCCCGTCGCGCTACAGTCGGCCATCTTCTACCTGCTTGCCTGCACACCATGCGCCGAGGTACGGCATCGTCACAAGGCCAAGGGCCAGGCCAAGAAAGAGAGGGTAGAAAAGGCGAAATTAGAGACGCAGCAACCTGGCTTATATCGACATCCCTCACCGTTCAACACCAACCCCTACTGGCAAGAAGAGATTCGCATGGGACCTAGTTTACCGAAGAAATCGGCGAGCAAGAACTCCAGCCAACGGGGGCTGATGAGCGCGGGAGGAGAGACGACGGGAGGAGAGATCAGTGCACTCAGCCTATCAGGGCGGACAAACACTGGCGATAGCCACACCAATTTCGGAGACAGCACGTTGGTGGTATCACAAGATGGCATTCTATCAGATGACTGGAATTCGCGGCACGGATACCAGCGTGAGGACGAGGAGCTATGGGGAGCAGATTGGACTGGCCACAAATTAAAAGACGCCTTTTCCAAAGCGAGGGATTCAGCTGGAAAGCTAATTGAATCAACACTGGGCATGGATAAAGAAGTAACAGAGGAGGAACGCCGCCAATTCTATGCGGCCCCACGAAACCCACCCGTCAACGACCTTCACCCACCCGTCGTCAGCAGCAAACTGCCTCACAAGGAGGCTCACAAATGGATGCTGCAGCCACCTCCGTCTGCCAAGGTTATGGAAGGCAAGGTGCCTGTCAGCAGAGCCATGAGCGCTAGTAGCAGAACAAGCGCGAGGACAGCTGCAAGTGGGAGGACAGCTGCTAGCGGAGAGGAAAGACTGGCTCGCCAACTGCAGGAAAAGCTGGTCAGAGAGAGGATTATGAAGGAATTACCGACGGAATCTGAGCTGATCGACTCACTCTTCGTTTCCCGAACTCGGAGCACCCGATCTGACTTGACACGGACACGTAGCCTGTCGTTTGACGGCGGTTCTGACGAGGCATTGGATAACCGAAGACGGAGCAACCGCTTGAGAGCATTGGCTGTTCCTCCTGGATACGAAGAATCAGAGGACGAGTACGAGGATATATTCACACCTCGCATCACCAAGAGCACCAGCAACTCCAGTCAACCTGGACACGCTGCGCAACGACCGAAGCTGGAAACTATTACCAGCAGCGAAGGCAGCAACCGATCACGGTCAAAGAGGTCAAGACGGCACAGGTCTACCAGGAAGAAGAATCTGCCTGGAACGGGATCGCCTGTTGGAGATGACTCCGACTAAGGACACCATATGACAGCCTTCTCATCTTAAAACACCAACATGCGACTGTACTGCACAAAGGGCGCAATGATCTGCTTTGCTTTTGCTTAGTTCTTTTGCTTTGTCCGTCTTTTTGAGTTTTTTCTTTCAACTGTCTTTTCTTTTTTCCACATACATATTCTATTTGCTTCAATGTCAAGCATAGCACAAATGCGGGCGCTGGGAGAGGGCGAGAAAGAGAGGCATCCTTTTTTGGGTAGTGTTTTTTGTGCTTTTGGTTTTTGGGTCTGCCCGTTTTTTTTTCTCTCTGGTGCACGTTTAAAAGGCATGGCGTATTTAGGCTGTGGGCTTTTGGTTGTTGGCTTGTTTTTTTGGTGTATTTGTAGTAGCAAAGAACAAAAGAGGCGAGATTCATAGCCTACTAGAGGTGCAGTGCTAGCGTTTGCACAACAAGATTGGATTCTTTTCCACGCATATTTGACGATTCTGCTCCGTGACGTTGGCTGTAAAGCTGTGATTACTTTGCCCAAGAAGGGGTATATCTTTGGGGCATCTACTCAGCCCAATATCAAGTTCCCAAACGCCTACCATGCAGCCTGATTATGACCCTTTCCTTTACATTCCATTTTATTTCCATATTTTGCGCTTATAGATGCAGACCATCCTCCTCAGTATTATCTTGGGCTTCTTCCCCTTGCGTCGTTGATTGGGCAGCATTATCACTGGCTGGCGCAGTTTGTCCTGTCGGTTGGCTATCAAACCGTACTTGGCCGTTTGATATCGTGCCGGTCTGGAATGTGCCGTCCGTCCAAGCCGAATGCCTCGTCTCGCCGGGCTGGCCAGCAGCAAGCTCTCCATTTACAAGCCCGTTTATAGCAGCCTCTTCAATCCCCTCGACGCCCGCATCTGTGCTTGTCGCCGCCGCCGCCGCCGCCGCCGCCACCTCATCCTGGCTCTGAAACTCGGTCCAGCTGATGCCTCGGTCTTCCACCTCCGCGCGGACAATGGCCAGGCGCTCTGCCATGCGGTCGATGACGAGCTCGTTTTCCTGGATGGCGTCGATGCAGTCCTGGTCCGGCTCTGCGCTGGATGAGGTGGATTCGCCGCCGAGCGCGACGGATGTGCCTTCTGCAAAGGGCTTGAGCTGGTCGTTGGAGTATTGGAGGTGGGCGATGGAGTTGCGGATTTCGAGGACTTTGAGGTGAAGCATGCCGATGGAGAGGTCTTTGATGGCGGAGGCGAAGCGGGAGGGTGATATGGGGGTTGTGTCGGCAGACATGGTGATGGCGGAGGACTTCCCTCGAGTTGGATCTTTTTGCTGTTGTTGTTTATGAAGAGTAATATTCGAGTTTTGCGACAAAATGTTGGACAAATGTAAAGCTGAGAGAGCTCTATGCGCAGAGCAAAGTTGAGGTTATGGAGGGGCTGCTCATCATGCACGTTGTAGTGGGGTTGAGCCGTATGGCGTACCCCTGCCAGCCTAAAAGCTGCGAGTGGCGCAACGCCCGCAATCTTCTATCCGATTCGGCAGAAGAAATTCTTAGTTTGGACGGGCAGCAACAACTCCAATATCTCTCTCCCTCAATACCCGCCAATTTGGGACCACGACACACGCTGGGGCCATTGTAGGCCTGTTCGGTACCTCCGGCGCGCAGTTGGCGCATTGAATAAAGAGCAGAAGATTTGAACCGAGGGAGAGAAAAAAAAAGACAACGCCCCCGCAGCATGAATGGGCTCGGCTGCTCGAACGCTTCTTGGTCGCTGCTGAGGGTTGCGGCTCGGGGCATTTCGAGACAGGCTGGGACATGCGCGACCTCGACCTCGATAGCGAAGAATGGCACGGCTACGACGGTTTCGCGATGGATGTCGTGCTGCGCTCTGCAGAACACTGGGAGGGGGGTGTTGAGGCGGACTGAATGGGCGGGATTGAAGGCGTGCAGGAAGCTTGATGGCGGTCGCCGGACATTCTTTGGACCAAAGATTATTCGGGATTACGAGGAGCTGCCGAAGAGTTACAGGGACCAAGCTGGACTTGCCTTTAGCGGAAGGGACTTGTCAGAGGCGGAGGTTGACAAGATATTTGGTAAGCGTATTGGCGGTAAAAGGGCGAATCACCTGCTGCGAATCTTACACGGCAGAAGAGTATCGGGAACACTGGAAGACCCTGCCTTTGCGATACATACGGCGCAGTTTACAGACGAGGAGATTGCCAGGGCCTTGGCGTACCTGCGGAAAACGGTGCCCGTGGAAGAGATTAGGAACGCGGGCTTGAGGGCGGAGGACGAGCTGGAGCAGATGGAGCAGGACATGGAGCGGGCAGCTGCAAAGAAGGCAAAGGCCAACAAGGGAGAGGCCAAGGAAGAGGAGGAAGACGCAGCTGAGGTTTACACGCCTGACCCTATCTACGGCCGAAGTAAGATTGACGAGCTGCGAGCTCGGACCAAGGCTAGGGAAAAGGCCAGGGAAAAGGCTCTCGAGGAAGAGCGCAAGGCTAAAGAAGCTGTCGAAGGCGTTTCAGGCCCATTGGCGAAGCGAGACAACCAAGTCCGGGAGATTACGAACCCCAAAGTGGCGGAATACTACAAGGCTGCGCAGTCGGAGATGGAGGCGCCGCCGGAGCTGAAGCCCTGGGAGCGAATTCTGCCTTCTGCGACTGTTGTGGCCTTGGTGCTCGGATTCTTCGCTGCGGTGGCCATGGTCTATGAGGAGCCGGCGCCGCGGTACAGGCTGTTCCAGGAGATATCGACTGCACACGCAACGGTGGGAGCTCTGATTGGTATCAATGCCCTGGTATACTTGGGCTGGAGGGTGCCGCCGTTATGGCGCCTCTTTAACAAGTACATGATCTTTGTCGTGGCTACGGTTCGGCCCGTTACGCTGTTTACCGCGGCGTTTTCGCACACCAAACTCAGTCACTTGCTGGTCAACATGGTACCTCTGTGGTTTGTCGGAACGTGCCTCCACGATGAGATTGGCCGCGCCGACTTCCTCGCGCTGTATCTCGGCTGCGGCTCCGTAGGCTTCCTGGGCAGTCTGATCACGTATACGCTCAGGGGTTGGTTGACGGTCACGTCGCTGGGCGCATCGGGAGCGACGCTGGGACTGTGCTCGGCGTACTTTTGGGAGCATCGCACGGACGGCTTCAAGATCTTTGGGCTGCCGCAAGACGGCGTCCATGGCATTGTGTTTTTGGCGCTGATCACGGCGGTGCAGTTGGCTGGCTTGGGGAAGACGGTGAAGCTGAAGGTGGATATTGCGTCGCACATTGCGGGGATAGTGGCTGGCATTTTGGGTATTGAGCTGTTGAATAGGACGGAGAGGAGGAAGACGCCTGCGGAGGGGGATAAGACGGTGATTGATATCTTGTCTGGGGAGACGAAGACGAAGACGCATGGGGTGGCTGATGGGGGGAACTAGATGCATGGGATTTGATGCTATATAGAACTGTACTTATGTAACAACACTACTTACTTTATGACATGATGTGAGGATTTCGAAAGTATATGGGAGCTGGATCTTGAGAGTGATATTTGCAGTGTTGTGGTTCTGCGGTACTCTCATGCATAAGGCTGCAGATGCACTAAACCCTATGGCTTTTGGGCCATATGCCTGGATGCCATATGAATGGTCTACAAGTAATCCAACTCGGCCAGTGATAGTAGTGCCACATCGTTGGAATAATAGAAGAAGAAATTTCTCAAAACAGCATAAACTACAACACCACCTCTGCTGTAGATCGTTGATATTCACCTGTCTTGCCTCTTCTCCTTGGGGTCACCGCTGCAGCCCGTCGTCATTGCTGCAGCAAAAGATGGAGAGGCAGCCCCACTGAAGACCGCCACCCTAGCTGCCCGTTAGCGCGGCTGCAGTTTCCGGGCAACGACAGCGTCATAACAGACCACCTTGGCAGGAACAGGCCGTGGGGCCCCACTCTTGCGGAAAGAAGACTGCGTGTGATGTATGTGATGAGCTGGCAGGAGCTTTGCCTTACTTTGAGGCATCAAGGCGAGGTGACTTGCGCCAACGCAAAATGACAATGTCTCTCTTTTTCTTTTATTGCTTTTCCTCTCCTCTCCTCTTCTTCTCTTCCTCTCTTCCAGCTTTCTCCCGTCTCCGACAAAACACGTGCGCCTCAGAACCTCCTTTACGAGCTCCATTTATTCGCCCTCTCCTATCTTTGCGCCTGCTGCAGCCTTTCTTCAGCTGCCGATAGACCGATCAATCAAGCCCAATGGGGCTGACCCTTACTTTTAGCCCTTAAAACTCTCTCTCCGAAATTTGCGCGCCGGAGCTTTTCGCGTTTGGTGAGCGGCACAAGTCCCAAGCCTCTAGGCAAACGATAGCTCGGCACCATCCGCCACACACTGCAATACGACGCCTTCTGCTGCGCATATGCATGCATACACATACCTGACACCACTCGATTCCGCTGTTTCTTCATCTGCAGACGCTGCTTTTTGGTAGACCAGCGCTAGCCCAAAGGCGAGGCTGTGAAGAAACCTCGCTGCACGATCCTGACTGGCATACGCCTCAGCCCACTCTTTTCTGCCTCGCCAAAAGGAAGCTCGATTGGCGCATCCAGCCCCTAACGCCTGGAACGCAACGCCCCACGTTAGCGCCAAGATTGGCGCTGCACGTTCGCGTGCCGGGTTTTAGGAAGAGATTCGCTGCAAGCTGGGGTATTGGCGGTGGCCGCGCCTTTTGCTTTTTTGGCTTTCTGGTTGCCGGGCCTTGAGTCTGCCCACACACCCCGAGACTCCGCATCTGGACCTGCAAAACTAAAACCTTGGGACGCAAGCTGGCTCAGATTCGCTCCTTCATCCTGCATCGCTACCTTGCCTCGAGGCCGGACATAGCTGGCAAAGAAACTGAAATTTAGGTTTCAGAGAGAGAATCCGAACACTCAAAAGTTTCTCTTTGTTACGAGATGATCTAGCTTAGATCGCGGCGCACTCGAATTTTCTCTCCAGGGCGTCTTCGCGCGTTCTTCCTCCCACCCTTTGCCCTTTTCTTTCCTCTTTATTTTTTTTTCCTGCAAGGACGACTTCCGATCTAAAGAGCCATGGGTGAACCATCAAGTCCTATATCCTCGCCTCGCGGCTCTTTCCGCGACTCTACCCCGTCGTCACCTCTCTCGACTCTCTCAAACACGCCCTCCTTACCAGACACCTCCGTCTCTTTGGTCGACCCTTCACGACGGTATCCCTCGCCCATGTCGACGACTGCCTCTGGAGCCCAGTCTCCTATGAGATCAACAGCCACCATTAGCCTCGGACAACCCATCTTCGACAACGACTCTTCAAAGAGTGCAGATGATGACCAACCCCCGGCTAAAAGACGCAAGGTTTACCAGCCCAAGGAGCGCACAACAGAATACTTGAATTACCTGAACAAGGACGATAAAGATATGACGGCCGAAGAAAAGGCGCAAGAGAAGAGGTTGATTACGGCGCTGCGGAAAAAGAAGAAGATTGTTGTCATCGCAGGGGCTGGCATCTCGGTATCGGCAGGAATCCCGGATTTTAGATCCTCGACAGGCCTCTTCGCACGTGTCAAGAATCAACACAACCTGAAGGGATCGGGCAAGCACCTCTTTGACGCGTCTGTCTATAGACATGATTCCTCAACACAGTCTTTCCACAGCATGGTCCGGGAAATGAACGACATGACCAAGAAGGCGAGCCCAACCCCATTCCACCGTCTGCTAGCATCCCTGGCTCAGGAAGGACGTTTAATGCGACTCTACTCTCAAAATATTGATTGTCTCGATGCGAATATGGAACCGCTGGCCACCGAGATCCCCCTGCCTCTCAAGGCTCCATGGCCAGCCACCATCCAGCTTCATGGTGGACTACAGAAGATGGTCTGCAGCAAATGTGGCCATTTAGAACCGTTCAAGGGGGAAATATTTGACGGACCTGAGGCTCCGCTGTGCAAGGAGTGTGTATTGCACGATGAACTAAGAACGTCATTTGCCGGAAAGCGGAGTCATGGGATTGGGCGCATACGGCCGCGATTCGTGCTCTATAATGAGTATAATCCGGATGAAGAAGCCATTGGAAACGTATCCAGTGCAGATTTGAAAGCCCGTCCGGACTGCGTTATCGTTGTTGGAACCACCCTCAAAGTTCCAGGCACGAGGAGGCTGGTCAGAGAGATGTGCCAGGTTACCAGAGGCCGAAGAGATGGACTCACGATTTGGATCAATACCGATGCAGAGCCCAAGGATGCGTTATTCAAGGACTGTTGGGATCTTGTTGTACGCTCTCCGTGCGACAAGGTAGCTCACCTCGCAGCCCTGCCTCCGTGGGATTGCGACATCGGCAACGACTATCTCGTGTCTGCTGAGCAAGACGGCCAGAACCAGGAACGCCTCAAGAATACCAAACTGGAAGTTGCGCTGCCACCGATTCATACCAACCCCAGCCATGATCGTGAGCTGGATGCTATCCCCACGCCGCAACCCAGCCCTAAGCTTGCGGCTAAGAGGCAGTTGAAGATTGTCCTTGGCAGGGAGCCCCCCGAAAACGCCAAACAAACCAAGACGGCAGCGAAGCCGCGTCCTCGAAAGACAAAGCAGCCCGCTAAGCCCAAGGCTCCTCCGAAGAATGCCGTTACAGAGACGTTCAAGGCTGTCAAAAATGTCGCTAGAGGCAAGACGACGGCGAAGAAGCTTGATGATCCCATTGATCTGTCTTCTCAGCCGCTTCTCCTACCGCCTCTGAAAATCCAACCCCTAAAGGCGGAATTCGACTTTGCTTACGATACTCCACAGAGCGACTTGAGCTCTCTACCTCCTTCCACCCCTCTTGCGCCTCCCAGAAACAAAGAGACGATATCTCCCAAGTCTATACCCCGCAACATGGAAAATTTAATCGATTATTGAGTGAGACGATACAGAGTCGACTAGAATATGTATAAAATGGCATTGATATGACGGCGTTTTTATTTTATTTCAACGGGACGAAGGAACTTTCGACAGGTACATAACCGGTCATTCGTGGGATTGGGTACATATATATATCACAGGGGCGAAGGATTATGACTAGGTTGGGAGCCCGGAGTATAAAAACATGGTTACTTTGGCCTACGATTACAAAGTATTTACTACCTGAAGTAGAGGAAATCGGAATGGAAAGCTTATACTACTTGGGGGTTCGAGGGGTCTAACAGGCAGTTAGTCTAGATAGAGAGGCACAGCGAAAATGAAAGATTAATGCAATGCTTTAAACTTGTCGATGGCTATTACGTCTGTAAAGGTGACAAGTGCTCCCTTGTCCCCTCATGCTTTGTATGGACTCCAAAATAACCCATCTCCGTTCCATTTCTCGTGCAGTCGATCCAACTCTGCCAGCTTCTCTTGGGAGAGAAGGTCCTGTCGCCCAGGGAGGAACTTCATTATGCCGGGGAAAACCCTCTGCGGCAGACCAGCTTCCTCGTCATCTTTCTGTAGAACTGTCACGACTTCGTCATACAATGCCGCCAAAGCATCTCTCGTGGCAGGTTCTGTAGACCACATTACACCGATACTGCAGAACCCCCTGTCCCTGGCCTCGACGAATCTCGCGTTACCTTGTGGAGTAGCGCCAATCTCCGCCATCTTGGAAGGATTAAAACTATGGAACATGAGCGCAGAGCGGACAGCGTCTGGGTATTTGTCCGTCACGGCGAGATATTTCCCGTAGGCGTCTTTGAGGGCTTGAGGGGAGAGGCGGGCGAACCGGTTGGAAGACATGGATTTGAAGCCGCCGTGGACATTAATTGGGTCGAAAGCATTGTTGGCGTTGGCAAAGGGGACCTGGACGGTGTCTGCCTTGACGGCTTTTTCGACCAAGGATGGGTTGAAGAGGATTGCCCCCACGGAGGAGGCTTCGGCTTCACTGGCAGGGCCGTAGTATGTGCTTGTGAGGAGGACGATGGGCTTTCCGGCGAATGGAGTTCCTGGAGGACCACGAGAGAAGCCAAAGATGACGTTCATGGGATCCGGAGGAGGGGAAGCGGCGAGGAATGCGTCAATGGCGGCATCGATGGCTGTGGGAGGGAAGATCAAGGCACGGTTCCAGATGCTGGGAGAGGCATCGTCCTTGCTGGCTGGCGAGAGGTTCAAGCTGCTCAGGGGATATGCCTTCATGGTGGCTGAGACGACGACGCAGAGGCCGTGGCCAGTGCCGCAGAGGGCGTTGAAAAGCGCGAGCTCGTCGCCTGTGGAGGAGGAGCTGATTTGGAGGACGTCTCCTGAGGCGGTGACGATGCGGAGGCTGACGACGTTGTCGGCCATCCAGCCGATGAGGCCGTTTTGGGAGCAGTTGCCGCCGCCGAGGAGACAGCCGACGACGCCGACGGCGTTGGAGTTGGCCATGGCGGCGAAGTAGCCTTGCTGCGCGAGATGGCGAATGACGTCTCCTGTGAGGGCGCCGCCGCCGATGTGGACGTGGCCGGTTTGCTTGTCTAGCCGGATGGAATTGAGGCTGGCGAGGTCCAGGTAGAGCGTGCTCGAGGTGATTGGGATGGCGGGATTGTGGCGTCCTCCGGCAGGGATGATGGTGAGGTTGTTGAGGCGGGCGAATTGGATGGCCGAGACGATGTCTTGTTCGGTGGTTGGGGTGACGATGATGGCTGGGGGGGAGGTGATGAGGGTGTCTGACCAGCGGGAGAGGAGCGTGGTGGCGGGGGAGTTTGGGGAGGGGATGGAGAAGGAGGTGAGGAGGGAGATGGATTTGAACGAGTCTGCCATGGTGTTTGATGTTGTTGTTTAGGGGTTAATCATGGAGATGGGTTGGGGTTGGAGGAGTACATGTTTGGAGAGAGGGAGTGAGGACTCTTTAATAGCATCGATGATGGGTGGCTGGATGAAAGTTGAGTCGTTTGTAACATATTGCTAAGCTTGGTTGTCCAATTAGAATGGCAAGAGGAGAATTGCTTTGATGACGAGTTTGTATAGGTTGGCGTCTGACGGCAGAAGTAGCTTGACCTATAAGTCACTTGCGAATAAGCACTTGTTTTTTGCGGACACTATCGGGAAATTGGTGTGTTTATGATGCCCGATTTGCAGAAGCATTTGACACTAAGATGGCGGAGATGGGTGATTCCACATGCTGGCTGAGTGAGGTACGATGGTCCGATGCATTGAGTTGTATGTTGGTGAAGACTGTGAACGTGCGAGATCTAAGTTGGTGTATGGAAAGGAGCGGCAGAGCGATTAGCTGCTAGGCGCATGGGATATTAGCGCTTAATGATGCTATCCTATTTCTTTTCAAAAAAAGATGTTCTGCGATGGTACATGGCCTTTTTGAGCATGGGAAAAGATGATTGAGTCATATTTGTCTTTTTCCCTTCTTCAGCGTTACTTCTGGGCAAGCCTTTGTTTTTGTGTTGCTGACCAATTTCTGAGTCTGACAAAACACTGGGCTTTCACCTATATAGGAAACCATACTACGTTTGACTGACCGCATACATGTACATGTATAGGACAATCTGTGCGGCTGCGAGATACATATAAATGCATACGGTTGGGCTATTAGTGTAGTAGCAATTTGAAGCCCCCATTCGGTGCTGTTTTCATGTCATTCGCATCGTCAATGTCAAAACAAGAGGCAGAGAAAGAACGCACAAGCCAAAGCTTCCTAAGATATATACATTCCAACTTTTCAACTTGCCTTGTCTCATTCTTTATCAGGAATTTTCACTGTTTCCGCGCTTCCAGGCCGTACTCTTCTCGTAACTTAAAGTCACCCGGCGAAACAAGGCGTCTGCCCAAAGGCGTCATGTCCAGCAGAGTCAGCGTCGGTTGGACCTTTTCCCCTCCTCTCATAAAGGTCGAATACGTGTGATATATGTTGCCGTCTTTCTTCAAAAAGACACTGAATCCGGGGATATCGCCCTTGAACGAGGGCTTGAACCTCGGGTCAGACTCTTTCAATGTCTCAAAATTGTACTCTTTGGGAGCTACTGCTTCGTCCAAGGTTGCGTGGAAGTCGTAGTTAAAGTCGGAGTCGCCGCTGGAGTACCACGGGAATTTCCAGCCGGCAAGATTCTTGTATGCCTCGATCTTGTCTATCGGGGCGCGGGAGATGGCAACGAGGTTGGTGTCTTTGGACTTGAGATGGCGCACGTCGGGGAGCGACTCGCCCATATGAGTACAGCCAGGGCATCCACGGTCATCCTTGGGGTCGAACATGAAGTGGTAGACGATGAGTTGCTCTTGGTCATCAAAGAGATCGCTGAGCGAAACTACCTTGTCGCCGGGGCCGTGGAAGACATATTCCTTGTCTATCTTGACCATGGGCAGCTCTCGGCGCTCGGCGGCGAGAACGTCGCCTTGGTGCGTGTATGCCTTTTCTTTCTCGAGCAGAGCTTTGCGGGCGGCAAGCCACTCTTCACGGCTGCCTACCTTTTGATGCATGGATGTCAATACAAGTAGCATGTAGTAGTCTCTGAAATTGACTTGTGACTGCTTACTTTGCCCGGCATAATGTTCAAAGGTAGTGATGAAGTTTTGCGTATTAGCTATTTTGAAGTATGTAGTCGAGTAACCACTGGGGATCAATTAAGCTGAATCAGTTGAGACTATCGTAACAATTAATGTATCCTCAAACGTCTTGAAGCTCTTTCAATTGGCCATTATATATACCGGAAATTCGCCTCCATCTCAAGCTATTCACTAATCTGGACATTTTGCGTAAATCTACAGTTGTCGTTTTACCTTTGCGCTTGGCATCAGATCGACGCATGTGGCGTCCGGGGCAGGCGACAGACCCCAGTTCAGCCTGGTGATGTGCAGATACAGGAATAGCTTCAGGCTTCGGAGGAGGGGTTTCAATGAGACTTGGCAGTGGCTTTATCTCTGGCGGTTTAAGAGGCGTGGTGCGAAGACAATGATTGGGGGATAGGAGTTTTAGCTTGAAGTGCTCTATTAGAGTATGTCTCAATGCAGGTATTACACCGTTTATATGTGCGTAAGTCTATTAATAAGAGGAAATTTGTTCAAATTTTATCGCAGCGGTGTAATTGTACGTTCTTTAATTTGGCTGTCTATAGGCTTTTTTCCATACAACTATAAGACGCTGTTAATTTATTCCAATTGTTTTTAGATGGTGCAGACTGCTATGACCTTCAACCTTCAGTCTGGATACATGTAAGCTATGCCCAATCCCTACAACTCGGGGCGACTTTGGCATTTTCTTCCTACATCTATCGGCTTGACGAAGCTCCGCCATTGGTGCATCAATTTCCGAACATCTGTCGGATCGGTGCTGCGCCGTTCGTGAATTCGTGTGGGGTCCTTTAACTCGAAACCCCAGCTTACGCCTTGAGATTGCGCTATGCAAGTCCCGGCTTGTTAGCGAAGGATTCACGATTAACGGCCATTGAATGTAACAATTTCAACGCGAGCCGAGACTAAACAAAGGGGGCCTAGTATACTGCTGGAACAGGAAGTTGGAGCCGAGTTCATTCCGAGATGTAAAAAATAAGCTTACAATCTTTACAGAAACATGGCAGACACAGCTTATCTCCAATTATCTGTCGAGGGCACATATCCAGTACTTGTCCGATGACGACATTTTCCTCCTATTTTCTCTTGTCAGAACGACGTAGAGATTTGTATCCAACGACAGTGTATATAGCATTACAGATCTAAATATCGCTATAATCCTCATGACGCTCTTTAGGTGCACAGGCGAAAGGCGTCTAGAGTCGAAACAAGAAAGCAAGTTGGTCAACTTCATAAGAGTAGACATGGTAAATTGTTCATAATGCGTTAATCTCGACAGGCTTATCAAGAGGGATCAGATAAGGCACTATAGAAGTAAGAGAGAGTAGTGTTACACAGGATTCCCGAGAACACCATGTTTCGGCTCGACATTCTCTTCGGCTTCGCATCGCAATCCGAGATCCGTAACCGTACCCCCGCAGAGAGGAGTCATGTTAGGTATATATAGACGCCGCTGTAACATGTTGTTATCCTACTGAAACGCATCGCAGCACCTTGTTTCGCTCCATCGCCTTCCATTCACCATATAGCAAGAATCTCACAACGGTACAATGCTTTCTACTAGAGGGACCTCTTGGGCCAAGGTAGGCTTCCTTCACGGAAAGCAGAATGCCTATCATCCTATACAAAATCCCAATGGCGTCGTCGCATTGAATAATGCTGAAAATGTAGCTCTGTCCTTCTCTAGACTTGGACGAGAAGCTCACGAGAAAATAGGGCTTCCTTCATGCTGATCTGGCAAACTTTTTCAACAAACACGTAAGACTCATTGCCATCTTTTAGATATTGTTACTGAACTATGCATAGAATCACTTCGAAGACCATTGCTGCGCATACGGAGAAGGCTACACTGGTACACTCCGGTTACGAAACGCCATGTCGAATCATCTGAACTCGCACTTTCAGCCGGCGTGGCCAATAGATCCAGAAGACATCACCTTTACTGCCGGAGTGACTGATCTCAACGAGGTTTGCGCCTTGGTTACCTGCAATCCGGAGACGGATGCCATCATGTTGGGAGGGCCAGTCTATGGGACGTTTTCCAAGGACTTGGGAATGAGAACTGGGTACGTACAGCTGTATACTCTTTTCGGTTGCTCCAATTCACCATCGAGTCGTTAGAATAAAGCTAGAGTGGGTGCCAGTTGGGACAGATCAATTCACGCCAGACTGCGTAGCCAGGTTCGATGCCGGGTTCGAAGATGCCAAAGCCCGAGGGGTAAATGTTCGTGCGTTGATCATATGCAATCCGCATAATCCTCTGGGTAAGTATCACTACTCTCAAAGCTGATTTGTAACATAGAAGACTCCAGCTAAGTCAACTAGGACGTTGTTATCCTCCAGAAACATTAAGGGCGTTGCTACAATTTTGCGCCACCAAAGGGATTCATCTCATCAGCGATGAGATTTACGCGCTCACGACGTATCCTCGAGACGATCAGCCATCCGAAAAGTTTACTTCTATACGCGCTATAGACTACTCTGGTATCATTGACCCGACCCAAGTCCATGTGCTCTATGGCATGTCAAAGGTAAGCGTTTGTCACTGCTACTATTGGAATTGGAAACTGATGCTCTCGTAGGATTACGGAGCAGCTGGTCTGCGCTTGGGCTGCCTTATATCACAGAATCGTGAATTCTGCAATGCTGTTAGAGCCATATGGTAAGCTTCAAATGCTGCATCTAAACATGCCACAACTATCTTGCTTACACCGCCGGTCTAGCCGGTTCTCTTCTCCTTCGCAGTTCTCCATGGATCTCGCCGCCAAGTTTCTCGAGGACCAAAATTTCGTCAAACAGCTACTGGACAAATCTCATCGCGTGTTAGTCAAAATCCGGCTGTTGGCTGAGAAGCTGCTTGATGAAGCTGGACTTAAGTATGAAAAGAAAGGGTATGTCCTTCATGCGGATAAGCACAAATCCTTACTATTAGATATGTTGGCGCTGACAAGCATAGAAATGCTGGGCTTTTCATGTGGCTAGATTTGTCCCCTCAACTCCCTCTCAGCGAAGCAAACGGAGACGGCTGGGCTGCAGAAAAGCTATTATCGGAACGGTTCACCAGAGCAGGCGTCAAGGTAGATCCAGGAGCAGAGTATCAATCTCCAGAGCCTGGGAGATTTCGGCTTATGTTCTGCGTCGAAGAAGACACATTGAGAGAAGGCCTCAGAAGGTAAGCACCTTCAATATTGATATCCAGTTGTTTACAAGAATGCTAATGATGGATAGGATTGTCACTGCCTTAAAGGCTGAATAATTCATAGAGGAGAAAACTATACAACACTCCAGTTATCAGCTCTCCAGTGACCAATGTTAGTGATGCTGCTGTTGTATTTAGCATTGCAAATTTTAATCCATAGACTAGCTGCCTTATTAGGCTACAGCTAGGATGTTAGACAATGAGATTAGGGTGCTGGGTACCTTTTCCCTTACTACAGAATAGATGGCATATAATGATGTAATTGATGTTAGACTAACTTGCAATCTATTGGGCAGATTTAGTTAGAGCCTGGATATACATTCAAGCGTCGTGATTTGGCCATCTGCATAGGGCACCTATGCAAGGGGTATTGGATAAGGCACAATGCATGTAATATCATGGCGACATGTATAATGTATGTACCTACGTACCGCAAGGCTGCCTTACCTGGGTACATGTATATGAGGGCGCCCCGCGTTGGGTTTCAGCTCTCGCCTTTTCATCTACATGTACACATTTATGCCTAACTGACCATATTGTTGAAAACCGTTACCATCAAAATGTCCGACAATCGCAACGTGTCGGAGAATCAATTTGGAAATAAAGCGGTGGTTATTCAAGGCAACAACTTCGCACCCATTAATGCTGGTATGCTTTTTCTAAGGTTTATTATGAAGCGTCCACAAACTCGCTAACAAATACTGTTGCCAGGTTTCCCCGAAGAGGATAGTCCTTGGCTTGAGAAGATTAGCCGAGAGAATCCTGCATACCATAAGAAACGAATTCTCGAAGCAAAGGGCCCATTCTTATATGAATCGTTTCGCTGGATTCTTGATCACCCAGACTTTAACAAGTGGCGCAATACTGAGAAAAGCGGCATATTCTGGATTAAAGGAGACCCTGGCAAAGGAAAGACAATGCTACTTGGCGGCTTAGTCGACGATTTCGAGAAAAGTCCCCAAGTAGGTATCAATCTTGCCTATTTCTTCTGCCAGGCTACGGATTCAAGGATCAATACCGCTGCCGCTGTTATCGGAGGCTTGACAGTCTCGTTTATTCAGCAGCATCATGAACTTCGGTCATATATACGCACAAAGTATAAAGATGACTTGGACAAACTTAACGGGCCTGACGGATGGTATATTTTGCGCGATGTCTTTGAAAAGGCCACGCAACATTCGACATTACCAAACCCCATCTGTATTGTTGATGCTCTCGATGAGTGTGAACAAGAAGACGGCCGCAAACAGCTCCTCAGGCTTATCATTGAAACAAGCTGCCGCGTTAAGTGGCTTATTTCAAGCCGCAATATACCAGAAATAGAGAGGGAACTCCAAGCAATCGATTCTAGTCGAAGGCTAAGCCTAGAACTGAAAGAAAACGCCGATTATGTCACTGAATCTGTTGACCTATACATCGATAACTCTATCCAAAATATTGTGGCATTAAAAGGCGATGATGAACTCCTGGTCAAAGCGACTAATACCTTGAAAAGTAAAGCAAATGGCACCTTCTTATGGGTAGCTCTTGTTATTGAGCAATTACGCGATACAAAGCATCGCAATGTGGAAGCCGTGCTTGACGAAATTCCAGAGGGCCTGGAAAACCTCTACAGTCTGATTTTGAAGCGATTAGCCAAGCAGGAAGATGAGGACGCTTACCAAGTCTTACTCTCAACCGTTACCGCAGCCGAACGGCCTCTCCATCTTGAAGAAATCCTTACATTTATAAGCTTTCAGTGGAAGCGCTTTAAGCCGACATTTACTATACACGATATACGAGATATAGTAAAGGATTGTGGATCCTTTCTGTCTATACGAGAGAACACTGTTTATTTTATCCACCAGTCGGTTAAAGACTACATGATGGGAACCGCCTTTAAGGCTATTTTCCCTGCAGGGATCGAACATCAGCACTACAAAATGTTTACAACTTCCATAAGCGCCATGTCTCGCATCCTCAAGTACAACATGTATGACCTTAAGGTTCCTGGAAGCAGTATACATGAGATTTCTCGGCCCAGCCCGGATCCATTAGCTCCTATAGCATATTGTTGCATATTTTGGGTCGAACATTTATTTCGAAGCTGCGAATTTGGGGCATCTCGGGAAAAAATATTCCTCAAAGACGACAAGATTCTTCACTCATTTCTCAAAGTCAAATACCTATACTGGCTAGAATCCCTAGCGCTCTTAGGCAGCGTTGAACCGCAAGGGAGAGACGCCATCCAAAAGCTCAAAAATCTTCTCTCGAATTATTACAGAAGCGAAACCTATAAGGGTCATATTGGCGAAATGACAGCTCTCCAAATAAAACGAGAAAAGAGCCTCTACAAGTTCATTCACCGTTATGAAAGCTTGTCTTTCAGAACGTGTATTGACTATGCATACACGTTTTTTAACCACTATGACGACTCGCACCTCAGGGCATTTCTCAACGATGCATATCAATTTTTTCATTACTGGAAAGATTGTGCATTTGAATACCCTTTACAGTTGTACCATTCGGCAATTATATTCGAAGGTGCGCACAGCGCATTTTATTCAACTTTTCAGCATATTTCACGCGCTGAATGTAAGAATACCCTTGAGTTCTTACAAAACCCACCAGAGCAATTCTCGCTGGTACAACATATAGAGCTTAATTGCCGTGGTCTTATCGTTGCACTTGTTTATTCACCAGACTCCTCCCTCCTATGTTCGTTATCTTACGGTGGTACTATCTCACTCTGCAGGACAGAAACATGCAGTCTAGAGCGTGTGATTGAACTACAAGCGGATATAGACGAAAAAGACAAGGACAGACTGCATTGGTCTTCCAGTCATCACTTCTTTCTTGCCTTTTCAACGGACTCAAAAAATTTGCTCTCGATATCTATGACAGGCATTGTGCAAGTATGGGCTGTCGATTGTGGGACCCAGATGCAACAAGTCTCCTTGAATCTCGATAAGAGTCTTATTGCAATGCCTGATTCATATGAGAAAAAAGGCTTTCTTCAAGAAGAAGTAATTGCCCTTTCATATCATGGAGATCTCGCAGCATCAGTCTATCGCAATTCATCATGTTATGTGGTCTTGGTGAAAGTCTGGGCGACAAGATCTGGAGAGTGTATATCTGTGATTTATCAATCATCACAAAGAGCCAGAGTCTTACATGCAGCTTTCTCGCCAAACTTAGAAATGATAGCCTTGGATGACTGGGCATGTACTCGGATTTATTCTGCCCAAACCGGGCAGAAGATAAAAAAAATAAAACACATCAGCCATTCTGAGGAATTACGTCTTACTATGACGCTTTCCGACATTCAAAATACAGTTAGAAGCCTCTCTCAATTTTCTCCAGATTCAAAACTATTGGTGCTAAATAATACCCTTTCGAATCTACACCTCTGGTGTACTGAGACATGGAAAATGGTTCGCCAAATCAGCAGCCCAATCCTAGCAAGATACTTTGATGTCTCGCCTAATGCAACCATGTCCGCCTCTAGTTTTAGAAATGCGGTGTCAATAGTGAGCATAGATACAGGAGAGCTCTTACTCAACATTAAAACTCATGTCGAGGTACATGGCCCTGTTTTTTCTCCTGATTGGGCAGATTCTTCTCTTCTCGCAACCTTCAGTCATGGCGCAATTCAAATATGGCGGGCTTGTCTGGATGTAAGGAACAAACCATGCAAGATACAGAATGGTGCCACCCTTTACAAAAATGTGCATATACCGCCAAAGTCTCGATATGTGACGGTGTGGGATGATAGAGGCAATATCGAAATATGGAGTGGAGAAAGCGGCGAACGCATTCGGGAGCTTCAAGTAAAGGATAACCGGTTTATAGACCTCTCACCCAATTCGGAACTTATGGCCTGCGTTCAATGGAATGGGGGCGATGTCGAGATCTGCCACGTTGAGACTGGGAAGTCCTTGCACCTGCTTAAAGGCCCAGACAGTATTCGCTACGGTCTGTCTTCTTTTGTCAGCACGGCTTTTTCGGATGATTCACAATACATCGTTGCGGGCTATCCGAATGGCAAATTCAAGGTCTGGTGCTTAGAATCCGGCAAATGCTTGTACGAAAATGACTGCTATGATTATAATGCGTGCACCTCAGTGGTATTCTCTCCCGACTCGGAATATATTGCGACGGTATCTCGTGGCGACTCTGCGACGGTCTGTATCTGGGATTGGCGCATGGGCCACTGCATCTCCCAAACTAAACTGGAGAGCAGGTCTTTTGTGAGTAGTCTTGCATTTTCGTCAGATGCGACAGTCCTTATCGCGATATGTGTTTCACGTACCTCATACGGATCACGTTGCTCATACGAAGTAAATGTCTATGATGTTATTTCTGGTGCCTGCTTAAGCCATGTTGATATTGGTGAGAGCAACTACGTGCCGATTTTCGACCCAGAAAAAGAGCATATAGTCTCTGACCGTTTTAAGCTCTGCAAAAGGTCTTCATGGAAGCACTGGGATACAATTCCACAAGCGGCATACTACTACATTTCTGGAGGTTCTCAGGAACCAGAATACTGGGTTTATTTTGGCGAACATAAGGTCTTTCATATCCCAAAAAAGCTTTCAGCAAATCGGGTAAGCATATCCAATTCTTTGCTAGCGTTTACAACTCGTCTAGGAGAGTTATATATCATTCGATTGCCTAGCCAGTATAATATTCAACAATAGTAAACAAATTATATAGTTTATGCATATAATAACCTAAGCATAAGATATACTTTGGCGGTCTTATCAATGCTTCTGGCCTACAAGTGCCTGGCCCTTGTTTCAAACGGATCTGGTATAAGGTGTCTTAATCTTCCCCTTGTATCGATACCGAATATCATGCCAGTAAACATGTGAGTAGCTCAGAGCGGCCATTAGCCATTTCAAAATTCGTCTACATCGTCAAGCAATGTTGAAAAGTACACAAGTCTTTTGGTCATAGAGAGCTATGAGACAGTTTATTCCACCCTCTTCCAAAGCGCCTCCAGCTTCGCCATACGCACCCAGTCATCCGGCTGATTTGAAGCCGAGAGATCGCTCATGAAACTATTCCAATGCTGCTTCGACTGAGCTCCATAGCTCGTATCGAACCATCCAAGGCTACTGCTGCCATATCTGTGTCCGTCCGTCTTCCCAAACATGGTCGCCAATCCATCCATACCTTGATACTGAATGCTAAGTAAGCTATGATTGAAAGCACTTTGCTTTTTTATATTCTGCATGGCCCTAATGACTTCAATCTCAGAAATCGTTGCATGATATATCTGGAGTCTCTGCACACAAAAGGCTTTGAACTCTTGTAGGGCCGCGTCCGATTCCTCGGATCCTGGCTCGCCTGCCTCGCAGACTTCAAGCCATATACTTCGCATCCGCGGCGACCATATATGGCAGAGTGTAGTCTCTTCAATGTATTTTCCGTTCAGAGACAGCGAGTCCGCCAACGGCGTGTGGGCGACAAAGTCGAGATAGCATTCCTGGCAGAACCGAGCCTCTGGGTATCCCCACCACCTGGATTTACCGTATCCCTTAATCTTAGGACAAGCAGGTACGCCTGCAAAAGTCATGACAAAGTCTGAAAAGTAGGCAAAGACTCCTCGGTCGAGCATCTCTGCAAACTTGGTAATGTACTGAGCAAAGCGTGGACTCGCAACGCAAAATTCACACACGTAGGCATTGGAAGAGTCGCGCTTCGAGAGCTGAAAGAAGTCATCCAAGCCCCTTGTTTGGCAGAATCCGGCAAAGCACGCCTCGCATATGTTGAACTGGTCGTCGCATCCCTCCAGAGTCCACCAGTTGCCGTGGACGATACCGTCCGCTGTGCAGGGAACGAGGCTGCAAATGGTTTGTCCAGCCTCTACAAACACCTCAAGATCCTTCCTGACAACGATAGCAGCCTCTAGTGCTACTGCTGTTGAGATGTTTTGATCCGCCAACCCGCAGCACCACAGTTCTGGATCCAAGTCACCAGAGAAGAGCTGAAAGTCTCTCTTGAAAGGGGTCAATGCCAGTTTATCCAGGTAACACGTCTCGCAGACGTGAAAGTTGTCAAGCTTGTAGTCTTTAAGCAGGTACCACTCAATAACATCAGACCGGATCTGCTCGCCTGTGCACGCCGGAAGCTGAAATCGTCGACTTGCACCACTTATAAAGCCTCTCCAGTTGTTATGCTTGGCCATTGGAGCAACAGACCCCGAGATATATGGCATGCAAAGATCGCAGCTCCATCTTGGAGCCAGCTCGGAATAAGTCCCGAAATGGGGTTCAAAGCCGGTCCCAAATATATAGTCCTCATAACAGGCTTCACATGCGGCAAAGCTCTCGATTTCACCGTCCACCAGGCCATAGACTGTCCTGTCTTCGACGTCTTCGGTGAGCTTTTGCCCAGGACAAGGCTTGATCTGTAAGCGCCTAGTCATGTATTCTCGTAGTGCATTCACATTGTTTGTCCGAATGGCTTCGGGCCAAAGAACGTCCTTCACGCGGGGAAGCCAAAATCGGCAGACGGCAATGTCGCCATCAGGCCACTCGATTTGCTTGAATTGGACCTCGAGGGATGTTCCTTTGATGTGATCGGCGTGGCATCTGCTGCATATCAAGTAATCTGCCGTGTCTTCGAATGCATCTGGGAGATAGTACCAGTTGAGTGAGTAGTTGACTTCCCTGTCTCTGGGACATATTGCGAGGACTTCCAGCGGATCTCCCGTCTCTCGGATTAGATGAGGTGGTAGCAGGCCATCTTCATCTTCCTGGGGATTTGAAGCGTATACAGACGAGCCCTGCTCTTCTTGTTGTAGACTCAAGTCGCTCAACTCGGCAGTGAGGTCGTCGAATGAATTCTGCGAAACTGATACGCCTGCCATAGCCATATAATTATTTTTAACTCCCTCTTTTTAACGATAACTTATGCGTGGTATTGCATTCTTTGCTCTTTCTATTCGGGTGCATATGATGGAGGGGTATGCGATATTTATTGGATTGAGCGCTCAGCCCCAGATGCAAATGGTGTGCGGCTGAACATCCGAATAGTGCAAGGCAGATTTAGTCGGGGAGTACGACTACCCCCGCTCAACCTCGTGAAGTTACATTATTACATGTAGATAGATCGTATCACATCTTTATTTTGTCGATTTTTAAAAAATCCGCATATCATAACCAAGTATAGAGACGTTTTATACAGGTAGCATGCTCTATCGTGCGATGGAGTCCATGTCTTATTTCATACGCGATGTATACAAGCTGGGCGTATATTGCTCTACTTGTATATCTCCGATGTACTTCGTAAGACACTAAAGTAAACAAAAGGGACCTCTATCACCTGCCGCTATTGATTCATTTAGCTGTGAATCCAAATTCAATGATTAAGCCGCTTGACTAAAGCGCCATGCTCTAAAGGCCTCATGCTAACCAGTATAAACTTATCAAAGTCCCATCTACTCTCGCCGGAAAAGCTTCTTAAACTTGCCAGACAACCGGTTCTTCTTCTTTGCATATTCGATGCTGTGAGGCTCTGAATAAATCGTTGGTCGTCTTGAAAAACTGACTGATTCCTCCCTCGTTCTATCTTTTACTTGTGACGAGAGGAGGCCAAGATGCCGACCCAGTCTCCAGTCGCTCTTCATATCGTATTTCGTTTCCTTCTCGTCAAGCACAAAAGTACCCTGCTGTCGAACGCTGAATAGCATTTTCCAATTCGGCGCAATCTCATTAAGCTTACTGGAGTTGTAATCCGGGTACTTTTGGCTAATGTATAGCGCAAGATCACACCTGCAGGCCAGTTCGAGGAAAGATTCAATCTGCGGAATGCCAAACAGATATTCCATAGCGTGAGAGAAACTCCACATCTTGAATTGCTCTGTTAAGATTTCCTCGAGCTCATCCAAGGCTTCAATCTCTGCGGTGTCATCCCTTACTTCAATCGAATGGGCATAGTATAAACTGCCCAATATCCATTGCTGAAGATATGGCTTTATATACATCAGCCGATGGAGATGGATAAGAGACCTGATCTGCCCTATATTCGCTCTGAAGAGAACTTTGACCGGGTGGAAGCTTCTGCCAGCAATGCTAGATAGCCTCTCGTTTATATCTGGCAAGTGCAAGAAATTGAGAACCATGTTGTGTATGAACTCGACTTTTTCGGCAAAAAGCACTTCGCCCTCGACATCGGAGACAGTATGGATCAAGTCTTTGCATTGGGCAATCAGCTGCCTCTTCTTCACTTCCAAGACCTTTTCTTCTGCATTGTCAACGACTGGCCATTCTCTCAAGAATGGCAGGGGTTCTCTTGAGAGGGGCTCATCACCAAAGTTCAAAAAGTAGAACGTAATGATTGGCAGCGCCACTTTGGCAGAAGTCATGGTGAGGAACAGCCGAGACACCCTTTCTCTGTACACATCTTCAATAATGCTGAGCATGTTATCGAAGAATGTGTACAAGTCATCCGGCAGCTGACCCAAGCGTCGCTCAAGATCCAAAATGTCATCTTCATTGCGCAGCCCGCGTAGGAGGGAGCGAACAACCAGAAAGACCCAGAGGAACACGCCATCTGCTTTTTCTATGATGCTCAACACAAGTCCATCGGCTGCAGCTCTATGACGTCCACGAAGCTTGTTGAATTTATCGTTATTACGCAACTTGTCTTCGATGAACCGTTGTATATCCCCGCGCGTAAAATTTTGCAATTCCAATTTCGGCTGGTTGCCCCCAAACGCATCAGAAAACTCAATCCATGGCCGACTGGATATACAGATTTTAATCTTATCTGATTCGCCAATCTTATGGATAATGTCAATCACATCCGTAGGCTCACCATCATACTCATCGAGGCCATCGATGAAAAGGCATATTTTCCACCGACCGTTGTCAAGGCCACCTAACCGTTGAAACGCTTCCGCCAGTTGTTTTATCGTCCACGGAAAAGATCGTTCATAATATGGAGCATTCCAACGATCGGCACATACTATGGGAATCAACTCTGGCCGCTGTCCCAAGATCTGGTGAAGAAGTGCTCTGAACAGCCCCTCTTGTGACTTCTGCATAGTAGTACCCGGATTCCAGAAATAGTGCTTGGCGACTATAAGATCATTGTCATCTGCCCATTCCGTCAAGTATTTCAATGCCTTGGGATGATCCGTGAGGAACTTCATGAGAGTCGATTTCCCAGAACCGGCTTTCCCCGTGATCCAGTACATGCCATTGCTCTTCCGAAGCCATTTGACAAAGTTGGTCGGCTTGGTCTCATCAAAAATCCACGTTGCTGTGCCTTCATGCGCTTCACCGACTGCAAGTTCTCGTTCGTGCAATTGGTTAAAGTTCAAAGTTTGCAGGATGCTCTCTTGCTTCTGTATGCCGCGCCTTTCTATGTCGTCTAGAATGGCGTCAAATGGTCCTTGCATCACACTCATCGTGAAAACATCCTTGATCCTAGACTCCCTATCTTTTTGGATCGATTTGAACTCCTTCTCGGAAGATCTGTGAGCGCCTTTCTTATCGCTCGGATCTGCGGTAGATGCCGTATTTGATTGTGCCTGCTGTGAGATGGATTTAAGATATCTCATAACTTCAGTGTACTTGTCGTTAATGTTTTGGAGCATGTCTTCATTTGATGTTACGACCGTTTGCAAAACCTCTCCAAGCTTTAGCTGTTCCTCCCTGTTGCTGGTTAGACGAATCATTCTGAGCAGCTAATATATAAGCTCCTCTCACCTAATAAGCATTATCAGATGACTGGATACTTCACTGCGTAAAATGAGGAGTCTGCTGCGAAGCTCCATCAACTCGGATTGCTTGGAGAGTCTTTGAGCAGTTTTACTAATAGCGTGCAAGACACCTGGCGATTTGGCGCTGCTGCCATTAATAATGCCCTTGATTTCTTTGGCTATTGCAACGCATTGCTTGATGAGGCCATCCAAGATTTCATCTGGAACGTTAACCGCTTGGGTGGTATCCTCAGATGAACAGATGCTTCTCAGAGAAGATTCCACACCGTTGGAAATTAATTCCAGTTCGGCATCTTCTTTTAATTTGCCATTCGGGCTGTGGTAGATCTGAGCGGCCTTTGTCGCCGCAATAATCGCATATTCAACAAACTGGACGGCATTTCCAGCTAGCGAGATGGTGTTCAGTGCGTCCATCAAAGGCTTGACGAAGCTGCAGCAGTTGTAAGCAGGACTCTCAGCACATCTGCCTATCCAACCTTGAAAAGCTCGAGGTCACCGCCTAGAAACTAGAGTTGCTTGTTGAGGGGATAAACAAGCGGTCATCTATTGCAAGTTGCAACGAAGGAAGGCTGCGCAGCGGCCCAATCAGAAGCCCATGCATGCTGTACAAGGCACACTTCGCCACCGTCATTTCAGCCGCAGCAGAGAGAGCACCTGCAGGGGTAAGCAGGCAGCATGATTGCCTAGCAGCTCAAGTGGTTATCATGGGAAAAGAAGCTGCAAACGAAATATGCGCGAAGTTGTGAACAATACACAAAAAAAAAAAAAAAAAAAAAAAAAAACCATTACAGAGCAAATCTCCGCTTTAGGTGTGTATCGTTGTTTCTGTAAGCTGCTTTACAGAGGCCTCTCTTTTGCTCTAGCTCTCAAGCAATGGCAGTGTGTCAGAAGTGGGGAAGAGAAAGCTGCTATACTAATCCGTCCTAACATCTTATACTTTAATCGCACAATGCTGTGTATAAGCGGACAATAGAGGCTTCCATGAAGCCATCGCAGAGTTGAATCCGACCTCTAAACTTTGTTGCAAGTTGGATTATGAGCTGAAGTCGCCACGGCTAGTCTTTAATGATTGCCGATAAACCTAGGCTAACTCCAAAGCCATCTCCTAATCACCGGTTGTTTCCAGCTGACAATCTGATTGCTCAAAACCTCGTCTTTGCTTTACCGAGAGAATAGCCGCGGTCGCTTATTCCTCTAATGGTAGCGATCGGTTAGACTTTGTGCACTGCGTTTAATGAGGTTGACGTGATACGAGGAGCTCCCTCAAAGTAGCTTTTTGATAGGAGCAGGTGAGCCTTTCATGATACACCCATTCCTCAAAATGGCGCGGGTCAGGGTAAGCTTAACGAGAGCTCCTCAGCGCTCTGATCAGCAACAGCGAGTTGAATCTCAGCAAAGACAATGCAATTCTAATCCCAAAATAGCCAGAGTCTCACCCTTCTTATCCCCGCCAAGGCTAGCAACCAGCCGGCATCTGCTATTTCCGGTGTCAACATTCGGAAGTTAAACACCACCGCTCCGCAATAGCCGACGCCAAATGACATTAGTCACAGGTTAAAGGGCGAAACAAGGTAAAATCCGCGGCCGAACATAGGGCTGTCAACTTCCGTCCCACCATCCGCAACTTTCTTGCCATGAGCTTTTGGAGGGGGGTTGTCAGTAAGACCTAAGTCGCGGTCGCGGCGTTTGGCCAGTACCGATGGGACGGTCAGTTGGGAGGCGGCATCGGGAGCCGAAGTGGACGAACCGTTTGTGCAATCGGTTTACACCCCCCTCCACTTTATTGATCGCGATAGGGCCCTGTGGCGATCAGAGGAGTGAGCCGAGATCAGACGGTGATTGGTCTGTGAGCCCGAACGATAGAGTGGTAACGTCGAATTAAGTGGACGAGAGACAAGTCTATGAGAGGTCAAGCCGATACAAGTGACTCACAAGAGAGGCTCTGCCAGCGAAAATGCCCGTAGCTCCTTGGGCCATAGATCGAATGCCGCTTCCCTCGTGCTTTGGCTGCTTCGGTTTGTAAGCCAAGCTGGTAAAGGATGCACTCTTCACATTCCTTTAGCCCAGCCATCCAGCCACAGCCCTATAAGCCATGTGCGCTGGAAACTCGTAAAGTCCGAGATCCAGCAACAGCCGTTATGCGGGGGAAGGAAGCCAAACAAGCCGTGCTGACAGCCAGAGCAGAGCGAGCGCGAGGAACCCGAAGCTCCACGGACTTTGTGTAGGTGTGCGATTTGCCACGCCGTTGGCCAATAGCCATAGCTCAGCTTCACATTTGTTCGATTTCGTCCGAATGGAAACCCAATTAGAGCTTCTTGCTACCATGCATGCCGGCTGCTTCCAGCCAGCAAAACAACTTGTTTCGACTTCCGATGTTGCCCGTGCTATGGAGTCTCCATCCCGACAGCGGTGGGGCAGCCTCGGTCGTGTGATGGGCAGGATGGAGCCCAGACGATAGAATCGCTGCCAGTCGATCATCCACGCCCTGCCCACCCTCTCTGTGTTCATGTTCCTGAAAGTGGCAGACAAGGAGGGGAGTGTAGGGCAGGGAGCTCTGGTGAGAGCCGGCTGACCGAATCATGCAGGCACCGCAATCGGAGGGTGTATGCTTGAAGCCCCGGCATGGGCTAATCGGCGGATCGGATTCAACGAAAACACCACGATTCAGAATCCCTTCATCGTGATCAAGACACACGGGACTCGCGGAAGCTGGAGTCACGAGAACTGGTTGTAACCGGATGTGGCCGATTCATCGCCAAGAGAATTCCCCGGATTCTCTATTGGCACTGACAAGCATGCCTCGTGCCTTGAACATGTGTAGCCGACGAGGGCGGTAGCTTATTGCAGCTTAGCAATTCCTGCTCTGTCATTGAGTTTGATTGCTAAGATCAAACCCCAGGTTTTGGGTGCATGCTGCCGCCTCGGCTCAAGGTACGCTGAGTCTTGCTAAGTTCCTGGTGTGTGACTAGTAAACAGCAAGAAGCTTTTCTTGAGGTGTACACGGATTGATGCCAGCAGATCGTCTAGAAACAGAAAAGGAACCGTAATAAGGGCTTATATGACAAATGGGAAATAAACAGTCAGTGAGTTTGAGAGTCATCAGCCAGCCAGCAGAATGCAAATGCCTAATCTGGTAGAGTAGAGTTTCTATTCTTGAGCAGGGACTGCTTGCCGGATTATATAAGCGCTCTTCTCTAAACTTATTTTGGACAAGACTGCTCGGAATTAGCCTTATCCAGATCAAGTTTAGTGGTCTTGCTGTCTATTCATCGCCTACATGAATTTGTGGCAGCCACTTCTGGCGTTTATGAAGTTATGCAAGTAGGCGTAGTGGCCAAAATCTTCAGTGAGAAGACATATTACTCTTTACAGCGGCTGTGGGTTTCTTGAGGAGTATAGACAGCATGAATGGTGAAGCCATGATTTTATAAGAAAATTGCCTGAAGGGCTGTGCTACAACTTGCTTGGAAGGTGCTAATACAGACATGGAATGCTGAACAAAACTGCAAGCAGGAATTTAGTTGAAGACAGCAGAGCAGACACCGAAGTCTACGCAGTCTCAAAATTTTCAGATAGCCAACTTTATATGCTGATTCATACATCTCTAATCATTGCTCATCTGAAGCAAATCATGTCTTCACGAATTTTACATCTACCAGGCACCTAAGAGCTCACTCAAGTCTTCCGGTGGAGCTTTTGCAATGCCGAGAGCCACAACTCGCTGAGGATTGCCGTTTCCAGAAAGGCGCCGGCACTCGCCCTGTCAAAGCTCGATGGGCATTGGGGCCTCAAGCTGTCCACAGCAGTATCCTAGTGTCTCCATATCTCGGTATACAAACACCGACATTGTAAGAATGCATGCATTTGGTAAGAAAAGAGGTCTTGTTTTAAATGAAATATTTCAGATAATCACAGATGGTTTGATTCTTTCCATGAATTATAGCCATGTACTTTTCTCATATATTTGCACGCTTTCATGTCGTTCATAAACACCATCTAACAAAATATTTACACCCAGGTTTACAACACATCAAGCGCTGGAGGAGTAGTATCCCATCCCCAATGTTGTTGTAGCTTCGCAACTCTCTCTGCCGTTGAGTAGCCGGTTTCTCTCTGTATTGTAGCGAGAAGCTGAGCTAGTGCCGTCCTCTGCTCGTGAGTCTCGAAGCACAGTCCAGCCAGATATAAAGGCTGTACCATATGCTGTCGAACAGGGTCGTCCGGCCGGCCCAAGGATATTGCGCATATCTCATTGGCGTGCCCTTCGATTTGGGCCGAGAGCTGACGATAAGCATTGAGTCGCTTGGCAACAAACTCGACATGTGACTCTGTAGGCTTTTGATTTAGAGGTTTGTGAAGCAAGAAGAGAAGTTGGACAAAGTGGTATAAGACTGCAGCCGTTGCGCACATGGCGTTGGCATAAAACAACTCTTGAAACGCGCTTTGAAACTCCGACATGGATGCCATGTTGTCTGAAGGTGTGGGGATATTGTTATACCGCTGTGCTATTCTTGCGCAAGGCTCAAATGTATCTGGCAGTGCTGCACACCAGTTCTCGAGGTGCTGAGACACATCATCCCAACAATGAGATGCAATAGATGAGTTCTGACAGGTGCCGTCGTTTTCTGGTAAGCCATTGCTTGCTGCCTTATTGCTACCTTTTTCAGTAGCAATGAGTGTCAATGTTTTTAGAATAATCCAGATTAGACTTCTGCAGGCCAATGTCTCCGTCATCTGCAGCTGAAAGCCCGAATCTCCGTTATTGCAGAGTGCATTTGGCATGGTGATTCCGTCAACAACACACATTGGTAGACCTGCAGCTTTCCACAGCTCAGCATTTTCCACGTCGAGACGTGGTGCGGTCTGCTCAGTGTAAGAAGCAACCCAATCGATGCACACAATGTTCCAGAAAGATGCTTGCCAAGCCCGTCGAGCGTGCAGTCCGAATGTCCCATTGCGACGGTTGATTTCCGTACTTTCATACAACTGTTTGAGGTTGAACGTGAGCAGATACTGTGCACCAGACATGTGCCTATGTCGAAAGGTCGTCAGTTGTCTGTTTTAAAACAAGCGCATAGAAAAAGAACCATACCTAGATACTTCTGCAAAGCGATTATCAAGAGACTCATAGAGCAGAAATACAGATATTGCCGAAAGGAGGTCATCCACGATAGTGTGAGAACCCTGGCTACTTTCCACTCGCCGCCTCTTGAACGAAGGCGATACTGCCGAATGCAACCCCAGACCTGCATCAATAGATGATGTAGATCCGGGTGATGAAGCCGGACTGCCGTCACGTAGTGTTTGCAACAGCCTCATCATATGCCCTATAGCTTTGTCATAGAAGCTCGCCGCCTTGTAGAACCAATCGATGTGGGCCGCATTAGAGTACAGCTCCAGCATCGATCGGCCCGGTGTCTGATGACTCGCCATGTACGTCTCTCGCTTCGTCTTCCCAAACTGCTTCGCCGCAATGGCGGCCAGGGCGTTTTGTAGAAGTGGGCTTCGAATGGCCTTGATGGGAACAATGTGTCCAAAGAATCGCTCAATATCAAACACGTCCAGGCACGGGCTAATGCGTTCCGCGAAATATCTTATCAGATATGCCGTCTCCTGGTCGGCTTCACTAGATGAGTCGGGCATTGGCGAAGAGGCTTCAGTCTCCAGCTTCTCTGATGTTTGCGATTTATCTGCCTCGGGATCATATCCGGACGTTGAATATCCTTCCAGGTTGACGTCGCTAAGCCAAGAAAGAGATGGTCCTTGCAACCCGCTGGCATCACTTATCAATGAGACGGAAGGAATAAAACCACAGCAATTATTGCCCTCGGCAAAGTATTCGTTGGGGTCAATGTCGAAAAATCTGGCGTCAAAGTCTTCATCCGAAAAGCTGTCAGTCAAGATGAAGGGCGCATCGATAATCTCTTGGTTAGCAGATAAGCTGTCATGGCTGGACCTCCCCAGGCCAATGTCATGCAAAACATTGTCTGGAGCCTTGGCTTGAGTCTCGGCCTGGACTCCAGGTTGGATGAGAGGCTGAACTGGTGACTCAGGCTGAGGCTGGTTGCCAGTAGCCTCAGTGTTGCTTGGGACTGCCGTGGGCAATGGAGCCGAGTCCAGTGAGGCAGAGAATGACGACACCGAAGATGAGGCCTGAGCTGCGGTATGTACCTTTATGGGGTCGACAGGACCGCTTCCTTGCGGGCTGGCATTGGCCGAAGAGAACTTCTTCCGGAGGTTCTGGCTCTCATCGAGAAACTTTCGCAGATGATTGTAGCCAGGACACGACCGGGATGACTTTTCACAGCGCGCACAGCCGGGCAGTCGTTTATCGCACTGAGGAGATGTGAGAAGGCCGCGCCATCCGACTCCAACTGTCTGCTGTGGACACTGTACTCACTTTGACCCGCCGCTTCCTGCAGAGCGTGCAAGGCACAGTGGAAACCTCCATCGTCCCAGATCCGTAGATGACACACGCAACAGCGACTCTCGATGCTCGCTCCCGTGATCCTAATGCAGATGAGGGCGGTCGTCGAGTGACTGCAGTGATGAAAGGCTCGGGGCAAAACACCGAGCAACCCCGCGTCAGTGGCTCTACAGCAGAGTTTCGGTCCAGCTCGATGTTTGCTTATCAAAGGAGAGGTTCAGCGAGCAGACTTGGTCGAGGTGAAGGTTAAGTGGGATGCCGAGAGTTGCCATCTTCGGAATAGCGGGGTCGGAACGCTGCCACCACCCCAGAACGGGCAAAACCTCAAAAGTGACCTGCGGTACGAAATGCGACGCAGCCAGAAGTTGGGCGCAACACATACTTCATTCAGTAGCGTGGACGTCACCGTAAATTCCAGCTCTCATTGCTGCTGCTGCCATCTCTATTCAGCACTGACGAGGCTTTTTCCGACGCCGTTTCCTCTCATTCATCTCGTCCGCGCTCATTTCTCTTGCTGTGTATTCTCTTTTATGACGCCCAAGCAGCACTGCCAGCGGAGACCTCCCAAAGAGCAGCGGATGGTGACGGCCTCGACGCTACCCCCAAATAGTGGTGATGAGACCGAGCACCAAGTGATGCTGAGCGCAACACTGGATGAGGCAACTCTGACCGGCGACAATCAGGCAGCACAATGAAGATCCAAAGGGTACCGAGCTCGCTCCATTCTCATCTCATCCCATCTCATCTCATTCTATCTCAGGGTCTAGAGTTGACCCGCACTCTGTCAGCCACATAACGCCTGCTAACAGCATCGCTCAATAGCTATTCATCTATCCGGTCAAATCGCTCCTCCCTATTGAGGTGCAAATCGCAGAGATTACGAGTGAAGGGTTTCGATTTGACCGGCAGTATATTCTGGTCAGGGATCCTCGATGCCACCCGACGGTCAGGCCTCAGCTCGCCGAGCACCTCACCATCAAGCGGGTGTACAAATTGGCCCTCTTCCAGCCGTCGATCAACGATGATTGGTCTGAACTGACGATCAAGCACACGCTGGCTCAACCAGAATCATCCATCACTCTCCCGCTCACGCCATCACCGCTGTCATGTCTGGACGCGCAGACATATCAAGTGAGCATTTTTGGCACCGAGGCCTCGTGCGTAGACATGGGAGATGGCCCGGCAGAGTTCTTCAGCAAGCACCTCGACATTCCCACGAGACTTCTATTCATCTCCGGCTCAGGCAGTCGGGAAATCCCAGGAGCAGCGTATATACCCAAACACCGCCTGCCGCTGACAATCCGGGCCGCCGGCGAGCACTTCCAGCCGCAGCGGATCCGCTTCGCCGATGCGGCTCCATTCCTAGTCACATCGACGGCGTCTGAAGAGAACGTCCGGATTCGGTTACCAAGGGACAGCCAGCGAGAGGACGTTTTGCTTCGCTTCCGCACCAATATCCACGTCGACGTGGGATCTACCGCCCCGTTTGATGAGGACAATTGGAGAGAGCTTACCGTGTTTTCGGAAGACTCGACTACGCCAAAGGCAGTGGTCCGCTGTGTCTTCAAAGCCCCTCGCTGCCTGAGTGTCAATGTGGACATTGAGAGAGGAACAGGGTCTCCACGAAATAGACAAGTCTATGGCTTGATAGCCAAAGATAGACGCATTAACAAGGCCTACCCTCGTAAGTACATTTGACAGCCTTGTATACGGAAAGTAAAGGCTAACATGCCAATCAAGTCAAGCCAGTCTTTGGGAATTGGTCCTTCGCTGGCCCAAATGGAGCTCTGCTTAGAGTCGGTGATGAAATCCGTGTCACTGAGAGGGGATTAAGCGATAATTTGAAGGAACAGGTAAATATGACATGAAAACAAGGTGAAGCCTGATCTAATCGATATATCAAGGTTGTGAAGATCTAGGTCAAGGGTTGGGGGAAGTTTAGGATGTACATAGCTAAAGATACGCGGGCGGTATCATGATTGAATGTATATATGGACGGCTCAATGTTAAAAGTTAATGGTCAAATCTGTAAATACACGTATACAAGGGTGCCAATAGGCCATACATGCAATAGCATCAAGCTCGGTAATTAGCAATTCACAGCACAGCGCATGGTACTTAATAAGCCATCGTTCAATCCTTAACTCGGAGAAAATTGGTTAAAACCGACATCTAATTGACCGCAGTAAGGCATTCATTTCTTAATCAACCGCTGTAATGACATCAATTCTCATCTTCTTTCCAGTACGAATACAGCTGTTGTAGGGCGATCCCGAGTGAGTGGTACTAGACCCAGATAGGCAACCACCAGCGAGCGCCGGAGATGTCGTTCATGATGTGGATAGACGTACCCAAAACACTACGATAAGCCAGATTTAACGGAAAGGGGGAAAGAAAAATACTAGATCAAGGTTTTTATCTTCTAGCGGGCCGCAGATGCCAAATGACGCCGCAAGGAGATTTCCGACTACAATCCGATGAGGCTAACTTGAATAGGTGCATGTAGGCAGATATATTATGGCTGCGTGCGTATGATAGAAATGGATATCATAGACACAAGAATTCGATATCAATTCCTTCATCTTGATTAAAGATTCAAAAATTCTTTATGTTCTTAGCAACAATATCGAATACTTTTTTTTCTGATTCATACATCAACAAACGACCTGCCAGCGAACAATGACGGCTGTGCAAAATCTTTCCAGTGACGACGAGATAAAGGATGTCGAGAATACAATCGAGGGTCCCAATACAGAAACTTCGGCCGAAGATGTCAGTCAACTACAGCAACTGCCAGAAAATGAACATGATGGCGGATATGGCTGGGTATGCGTCGCATGTCAATTGATGATTACGGCGAGCACATGGGGAGTCAACGGTGTAAGTCCACTTCTCGTCACCAAAATTAATTTGCCAGGCAATACAATCAAAGCACTAACATGTCCAATGACAGGCTTTCGGTGTCTACCTCACTCACTACATCTCCACAAACGAGTTCCCCGGCACGTCCGAAATCGCCTACTCCTTCATCGGTGGTCTCTCTCAGTCCCAAACCCTCCTCATAGCCCCCCTCGTCACGCACGCCACTAAGCTTCTCGGGACCAAGCCTCCGCTATTCATCGGAGCCGCGCTGGAAGCTGGAGCTCTGGTGGGCGCGAGCTTCGCCACGCAATCTTGGCAGCTCTTCCTATCCCAAGGCTTGTTATTCGGCTGGGGCTGTTCATTCTTATACATTGGCACCATTGGCCTTATCCCACAGTGGTTCGCTCGAAGGAAAGGCATCGCAACTGGAATTGCAGCCGCGGGAAGTGGTCTCGGAGGCCTCATATACAATTTATCCACCGAGGCCATGATTTCCAACTTGAGCGTTGCCTGGGCCTTTCGCATCACGGCCATCTGCACCGCCGTCACAAACGTTGTCTGCATCATATTGATAAAAGACAGGAACAAGCATATCCAGCCGTTTCAGAATGCGTTTGATTTCCGCCTCTTGAAGCGGCCGGCGCTGCTCCTCATCATTGCGTGGATGTTCCTCAGCGTCATCGGATACACGTGCGTTTTGTTCTCGCTTCCTGATAATGCTACTCGGATCGGGCTTACTGCCCACCAAGGGGCCATCTTGGGTGCCTTGGCCAATCTTGGAATGGTAATTGGCAGACCCGCAGTAGGCTTTCTCAGTGATCGTTGTGGAAGATTGAATATCGTCATTTCAGCGACCTTTTTAGCAGGAATATGGTGCTTGTGTCTCTGGACGTCAGGCACATCATACTCCATCTTGATTGCATTTTCTATTCTCGGGGGAACAGTCATGGGAACATGCTGGCCAGTAAGTCTTTACCTTGTACTTCACAAATACAGCAACTGACGCTAAAACAATCTAGATGGCCGGGCCGATGCTGGCAGATGCCTTTGGAATAAAGCTACTCCCGTCCACACTGTCTATTCTCTGGACTAGTTCTGCTATCCCTTCAGCATGTAAGTATTCGATGTGTCTTCAAACTGTATGCATCAATGCTAATGTCTTGTAGTTGCTGAGGCCATGGCCTTGGGACTTCGACGAACGCACAAACCCGTCTATCTCGACGTTCAGATATTTTCCGGTTGTATGTTTATTGGTGCTGCACTTCTCTTGCTACCTTTGAGGTTTAGGAAGAACATCAAGAACCTCACTTCATCGGAGAAAAACTGAGCGACCCGGATCCGATGCGTACGAACAATACAAATTCTGTTTACAATCTGTTCATTCGAAAATACTTGAAAATACTATGAAATCGAAGAAGATAATAGAAGCCCTCTTGAAACAGAGGACAATAGAATGGGAAAACGAAAAGGGCTAGAGATATAGAGAAACGGTGTCACGTAGTTGTAGACGCCGAACATGTTAATGTGGCTCTGATTAGAGAAACAAGAAGATAATGATAGAGGCATCGTATACTTAGCAACTCCAAATGTTTAATAATAACCAGAATTCAACTCATTAAGATCTACAAATCTCCAGATTATCTAAACATCATCGTTTCTTCAACAGCTCGTGCCAAAGCCTCGATGTTGCATAAATCCAACATATGCAACAAAGCACGGCAACCAGTCTGCCCCATCCACAGCCTGTGGCTTGCCCCGTAAAAGCAGCCCTGCGCAAATGTGGCGCATCACCCGATCTGACAGCAGCCCCGCCTGATGTCTCACTGTAAATCGATCCGCAGCAAGAAAAACAGCGGGCAGCTTCCGTGGGCGGGAAAGGAAGTCCACAGCGGACTCCGCCTATTGCTTGGGAGAGTGATCTCCATTTTGGCAGCTGGAGCTTTCCACAAAAACCCTAAACCCAAGCTCTCAGCCAAAAGGGTGTGTATGCAGAAGCAGACAAAACAAGAACAAGAGCCAAAGTCTTCCCGTGCTTATTTTTATATCAAGCTTCAAGCCTCGTAGGGCTCCCTCGTGCTTCTCAAATCCCAAAGCCGCAAATGCTATCGGACGAAAGATGGCCTGTGATAGGTAGAACAGGCGAGGGGGCAGCCATCGGGCAACTAAGATATTACTTCGTCCGAAACTCTCGCTCGCAACCACGGCACACATCAGCCAATAACAACTATTGAGGCGTTTGCTCTTGGCGAAGTAAGCGCGAAAAGGGATACGCATGGCTTCATTTACCTCGGAACAGGCGCTTATCTCTCTGCTTTTTACTTGGAAAGCAAAACCTAGGTATAACTGCCCGATTTGGATGCCGATAAGGCAAAAGCAAAAGATATCGAACCATAATCTCAGTCCGCGGAGTGGCGCCAGATGGACGTCCGCCTCCGCAATTGCTTTTGCTACCATTCTCTTCTGTCTGCCTGTCAGCCTGCCTTGCCCAAAAGGCGGGGAGAGAGAAAGGGGGAGGCGGCGAAAGGCAGCCACATGTTTACCGCCTGATGGAGCACAAGGGATGAATCTCACAGCCAAAAGATGACTGCGATTCGACGGATGTGCTTATAGACGACATGTGATGAGCTTCAAGTAAATGCGAGGGATATGCCAAGTCCGTAGCAATTGCGGAGTACAGGTAGTCATCGCGTTTTACCCCTTTGGGATGTCCGCAGAGATACACGCACACACACCGAAACAACAGATCTTGGGTTACAAGGCAGAGACAAGAGGGGAAACACAATTAATAACTAGCGCCTTGCTTATTTCCCTTTTCCAGCTTCCATAATCTGTAGCAATAGCAAAACCCAAAAGTATCGCGGAAATATCCAAGACAAGCGATACCAATTGGGGAGGTAGAGGAGGGGTGTAGCCGCCTTTGATTGCCTTACAAAGATCATCCATACCTAAGCTAATGGAGAAGTATCTCATGAGGCTCCATCTATTCCCTTGATATATCCATTTCTGAGCCTCTTGCTCCTTTTCTTGACCTCCTCCCGTCCATCCCCTATTCTCAGCATGAGATTTCCAACGTGGGGTGTAAAAAGGAATCGGAATTACTTTTGGGGGGGGACCAAATCGAGTCACCGGTGCCCTTGTATGGCCAGGTGTCATGCATTCTTCTTTTGCCTTTTCGCCCTAACCTACTCTTCTCATCTTGTATTCCAAACTCGTTTGCTTAATTCCGCCTGGTGCGCGACCCTGTCATGCTACAGCATTGGGGCGAAAGCAAAGGAAAGACACGGAAGCAAAAGGCGTGGCAGCTGGCTTACAAACGCTGAATATGTTTCCTCGACAAACATCTTACTCTAGCTTCTCTGCCTAGCGGCTGCTAGTCAGTCAGTCATGCCCTTGAGGTGTGCAAAAATGTCCCAGTCATTGAAGAAAATAAAAAGACCAGCGATACCATATTCAGTGAAAAAGGTGAAGATGCAAAAGCGTGAAGCAGTTTGGAAGCAATGCTTTTTCGGCATGAACCGTGAGGAGGTGCAATGATAATCAGAATCTCGGCCATCTTTATTAATGCCGGGTGTGTGTGCCGGAGATCTCACCGCACCCTCTTTAGCGATCGACCGTTAAATGTCCTACTTACAGTCCTACAGGGCCCGCGCTGACGAATCAACTTTCTTTGCCAGCATTAACCCAAAAAGCCAACACTGCACCTTGATTTTAATTTGTGAACAAGACAGGGCCAGTAAGAATAGCATTAGACATCTGCTGGCTGCCTAATGAAAGCCAAAATACCACCTTGACTCCGTGTATAGGCAGGGAGAAAGGCAATATGCAGAAAAAACCTGCTATTGCTACAGTAGCACTACACAGCTGCACAACAACAAACTGCCAGCTCATCTCACACACCCCCATCTAGACTCCAAAAGGCCGCTACCAGCCATTCCCAATCAAACCCCCAAGCCAAGTTGCCATAGCAAGAAAGAAAAAAATCATTCCTTCCTCTCCATGCCCACAATCTCGAATCGCGTAGTACCTTCCATCGAATTTTTCACTGCTGGAGCCTCTTTTATGCGGATCTCCAGCGGGCCTCATCACAGCACTGCCGCTGCTAAAAACATCGTGAAGGTAAGGAATTGGAAATCTTGCCATCAATTTTTTTCCTCCTAGCGGGGGGCCCTTATCTGCTTCCGGCAATTCTGCAATTATTAAGGTAGATCGGCTAGCGCAACCGGCAGTGAGTACGTACCTTGGTGAGGACCCTCCCCGCTTTTCCAAAGGGCCATCTGACCTTTCAAAATGCATTTCAAATGCAAATAATCGGTACGTACCGAGCTAAAACTGGGCTTTTTTTTCTCCCTTCGGCGCTTGCTTGCTCATCGGGTCTCTGGCAAGGTGCCGACGCCGCCTAGTCCGAGCGGCAGAAAGGAATTCCGCTCGGTCTACACCCAAAGCCCATCCCGCCATTGCCGCGGGTCTTCGGAGTTGTCAAGTACCTTAGCCAAAAATGTCAAATCATTGATTTGCGATCAAGAATAACAAAGTTTAGTTAGTCTGGCACGAGGAAGGCTTACTGGCGTTTTCTTTTTTTGGTGGGTGCACACATTCACGATTGAGAATTTGAAATAGGCAATTTGAAATGAGTTTGTAACGTTTGTTTGTATTTGGTAAATCGAGAAGTGAAATCGCTATTCGATTTCCTCTCTGAGTGCTACTACTCTTGGTAAGGCGGTCCACTCGACCAAAGGAAGACCAGTTCCAGGGAGCGGCCCACCAGTGCTCATCCCATCCCCCTCGCATTGCCATGATTGTAATGAAAAGACGTTGAGCTGTGAATCTCTAATGGTGTATAATGACTGAACAAAGGAAAGAAAAGAGTGCTAAATGTAGAAAAAACGCCGAATGCCTTTTATATTTTCCCTCTCGGGGTATCATGATGTAGAGATATCCTGAAAGCGCCGTGCCAAGCCATGCCAATTCGCTAATGCAGATCAAAAAGTCGTAAGAATCAATTAAAAGTGTTGTACAAGAAAGAGGGTATTGGTTGCTGCTTTAGTAGACTGAGATAGCAGACACCAGGCCGGCAGGTGATCGTCGGCCCAGGTAAAAGTCCTCTTCTTGGTAATATGATTCTTCGCTTTCTTGTTCTGACTTCTCGGGGAGAGGCAACTCGGCATCGACAGGTGATGGAGGCATGGCCTCGTCGTCAGAAGACTCATCGGATTCGTGGTCAACCAGCTCCGGAGGGGAGTTGGAGTGAGATGGAGTTCGAACAAGGCCGAGGTGAGCGTAGTCCTCCTCGAGATCGTCGTCAGCCATGACCTCGTCCTCGACAACCTTGATTGTGGAGGCGGGGGTGATTGTGGTGCGGGTGTTCTCCACCATCTCGTCGTAGTCGGATTCGTCGTCAGAGTCGACTGAAGAGTCGGAGTCGTATTCCTCCTCATCGACAGCCTCCTCTTCGATCCGATCGGCCCACTGGATGTGTCGCTTGTTGTTGGCAGCCGATGTGGCCTTTGAGTTGCGGACAGACTGGTTGAACCATCGCTCCTGCTCTCGCTCGGCCTCGGCAAGTTCAAGCATCAGAGAGTCGAGGAGGTTAGCGTGTCCAACCAGGAGGCGGAGATCGTGATCGGGTTGAGCAGCCTCGCGAGAGAGCTTTGCTCGGGCCTTGTGGGCCAGGTAGTAGGTCTGAGTGATGGACATGTTCTTCTGGGTAGCTTGTCGCAACAGTGATGGAGCAGACATTGTGATTTGTGTGGAGGAGCACGATGTATATATATTGGGTGTGTGACTCAAGGCAGCCAGATCGGTTGCAGGGATGATTGAGATGCCTAGATGGTAGTGGGTATTGCTTTTGTTTGGTTGCTTGTTTGAAGTGGAGGAGTCGAGGATGTTATTATATTTGTTTGGCGTTGTTGTAATGATGCTCGCTTGAATGCTCTGCTCTGATGGATGATATCGAGGCTCAAGGTCGGGGGAGTCGGCATTCTTTTAACTCGGGAGCCTCCAGCCGGGTCCAGCCATGGGGTCCAGTAAAAAAAAAAAGTCATCGGTGCTGTTTGCCGGGCACGCCTGCAGTCCGGGCTAAGCGGACTTTGTGTACGCGGGCCCGAACAGAAGCACGACGAATGCGAGGGATGGGGGGTGTATCCGACAAGGTCCATGGACGTAAGAGCGAGGGGAGGGGTGCGACTCCAGGGCGTGCTCTGGCGCTGACTAAATCCGAAGGTTCAGGTTCTCCGGACGGAGGTAGCAGCGTTGTCGCTCGTCTGCCCCTGGTACCCGACTGCCTGGCCGCTGCGCCGCCGTCGCCCAGGTACCCTCGCGGGTCGAGCTACACGCCAGACTCACTGCGGCGTGCGCGCCACGGACGGCTTCGGCATTTAGGGTGACTCCTGCCAGCGCTGTTGCTGCCAATTCTGCTGGCGCGCTACGCCCAAACAGGGCTTCGCACTCGCATCGCCGATTAGTCACAGCCGAACAGAATTTGCTGCTGCTTAGGTTCGTTTACCTCGTTAAGCCCGTCCCCTAGAGCCCCAGGGACCCTCCAGTGAGCTGGAAGCTTCCGCTCTACGGCACTGGCACAGGCTATTCGGTACGGCTTTGGCAGCAACACACCCCCATTGCCGATGCCCATTGGCCCAAATGGCCGTGAGCGCCAGCCGAGAGTGGATTATGAATCACCAAAGCAGAGGCCCCACCGCTCGCTATCTCCCGCCCTGACGGCACCGCTTATTAACACCTAGCACACAATGTCCGACAAACTGACAATTGCTTCTGATGCTGCATTTCTCAGCACCCAGCGCCATTGCGTAGTCATGGCCGCTCCAGCACAGTCATCCAAGCCCATCAGACTTTGCGCTAATCTGGAATCACACTCCCCTTCACAGCGTGCCGTTTTCTTTGTAACTAGCGCCGCCTGGCGCACGCAAAGCCAGGCGTTTGCGCGCTCGACATTTGTCAGGCCCAGAAAACGGTGTTTTGTTCTGTTTCTTCTTTGCTGCTTTGGGCGATGCGAGTGCGAGGAACGCATTGCCGATTCGAGCAGCCGCCTATTCGTTATCGCCAACGCAAGCCTCTCAGCCCTTGGGGGGCGCTGCACAGCTTAGGCACGCAAAAGCTAATTAATGCAAATTAAGAATGCAAATTAGGGTCAGGCCAGGTCTCAGCCGATGGCATTGCCGTGATCTGGCCTCTCTGTCGTTGTCGCAGCCTTATTAGGGGCGCCGTCAAGTCAGCACGACCCCAGGTTTCCAATCCCGCTGCGCGCATTCTGGCCAGATGCGGATATCAATCTCGGGAACCCAAGCCCCGAGCGTACGAATCTCCCTGCAGGCCGCGACAGCATCTAGATTGCACAGCCCTACATGAGCTTTGCGAGTCCGACGGCCCTCTTGTCTCAGTGATTTGATATAATTAGTTTCCGTTCCCACGCAATGTCTCGCGAGCCCCAGACGCCGCGTTGCGCTTGCGTCTCCCTGCTTCAGCTAAACGGTGGCAGACGATCGCCGTTCATTTCGCTTCACTGGCCCTGTCCGTAATACTGGTTGCCCGCAACAGAGTCTTACCGTTTCGGAGCCCGTTGCTGCCAATGTTGAGACAAAGAGACGGCAAGACTTTGCTAGCACTACTATTATTAGTTCTGTCAATTGAAATCGAGGCCGATGCTGCGGATCTCCGAGACTGTCTGCCTATTGCAGGCAACTACAAAACGCCAGAAAACTTAATGGCTATTACTATGTGACTGCCTAATGTCCTAAGTCCGCAAGCCTATGCCACACGGCTATCCATTTTCAAATCCCAATCCCGACCTAAGCCAAGCCAATCAGGCTAACGAATTGGCTGTCGTAAGTAATCTACGTGTTCTCAGCAGTTGCTAACGAACGAATAGGGCTGAGTCGATGGGTGTGACTCCTTCTGTCTGCCAAAGTGGATATCACGGCCTCGGTGGGTACGTACTCAACACCTTAATCGGAGGGGCGCGGCACAGACCATCCCAACCAGAGAGAAGAAAAATTCGGACTGACCCATCGAGCAAGGCTAAGGATACACAAAGATCTAAGGATCTCTTGTTGTGGAAGAGCGAACGCGAAAGGAGGGGTTCCGAAGCACAGGCCGCGAACATGGCGCAGGGAAGGAATGCGCTGTGCAGAGTACGATCCGTCCAATGGAGAGCCGCAGAAGCAGAACATTGGCTGGCTGAGACAACCGTGAAAGACAGCTTTTCCCACTCCAACGCCGATAGCCTGGCAGCCGCCCCTAGTCCTGGTCGGGCCTAGCGCCTGCTGCTGACAGAGGCCGAGCTATACGCGCAAAGCCCGCGCCCGAATGCCGAGTTGGGCCTGGCCCTGCAGCACAAAAGAGCGAACGCAACACCAAACCCCCACATAGAAGACGTCGGTCGACGTACGATAGCTGTGCAGGCTCGTACATCGTACGTCGCGCGTTTCGTTGCTTGCCGTTTTGGGCGAGTCCACCAGTCCGAGGTGCGTTGCCGTCAATGTCAAGGGATCTCCCGCCCGAATTCTGGAGCAATGCAGGTAGGCATATACGGCTATACGGACAGGCCTGCCGAGGAGATGCAACCCAAGCAAGCTCTGGCACGACTGCTATCGGCAGGTATGCAGCGGGGCAGCTGTTGTCAGCTCAGCTCTGCCAATGCCATCGACTGATCTGAATTGCATGCTTCAGCTTGCAGCGATAGTAGCTCAATAGTCGCAACAATAGGTGTTTCCTTTTTTTCAGCCCCAATAGCCTCCTACCCTTTTCGCTCAATTTCATACCAATGCTGGAACTGCACACCCCCCCTCTCAGCCCTCTGGTTTGCGCCTCGTAATCTAAAGGGACGAGAAGGCTGCGATGCTCGCGAGAAGATCTAATTAGCGTCATCTGCGACCTTGTTTCATGGGATGCCAGGGTTCTCAGGCACAAGACGTGAACGAGGTCATCGCAAGAGCAGCGCTATCCCTCATGCGGTGCTTCATCGCGTCGCAAAGCTGAATAAACGCTTGATAAACGCAAAAGGCCGGGGTATCGGGGTGGGGGGAGACGAATGGATGATGGCGATGGCTTGAAGGAATAAAGGGTAATGATGAATAATGAGGGGCCTGTCATTGTAAGCAACACATTTCAAATCGCCTTTTCAAACGTTTGCCGCATCGGGCATGGCGTGGAACCTTGGCCGCTCTCCCGTTTCTCTGGGTCCGAAGTTCCACCAGGGCGCATGGCGTGTGCCGGGAATCCACAAAGGGTCGTCTTTTACTAGATTAGGTCATCCAACGATCGACCGTCAATGGCCAAGATAGCCGGCAGTCGTTGAGATGCCCACCGTCAGCGGCACGAGCGTGGCTATTGCGGCTTGTCCTCGTATCTGCCAGCCATGGCGTCGAAGCCTCAAAGGCAAGGGAAATGGGCGTTTCGCACGTGTAGCACCGCACGTGTTCTTCAAGATTGACTCTCATAACTCCGATGTTGAAAATAGGGCACGAACTTAGAAATCACTTCGGATACCTACTCCAACACCAATTCACGTGTGCACCCCGGATTGCGAGTAATTCTACGATTATTTGACTCAGGACTAGCCCCCGTGACGGTAATCGGTTATGAAAGGGGGGAGTGAAGGGCAGTGCTCACAATGCAGGTTCCTGAGTCGGAAAACTTCAAATATCCGCCACACAATTGCTTCATCAATCGCAACGCCCAATGCGCGACGGAGCAAAACATTCACCGCAATTCTTCATTAATCTGATTGATCTGCCGCATGGATTTTTCTTTGATCTCGATTCCCATTTGGGCTGTTGCTCTTGAAGTTCCCACATCGAGATTCGCTGCAGTCCAGGGTAGCGAGGCTAGCGAGCTACGTCATGGCACTCTGCGGAACGTATTACGGCATCCAGTAGAAAGTGGGACTTGGACGGCTTCTGCCGTATGCCGCCAAACATTGCCGAATAGACGGATTTTTCCACACTCCTCTTCGCTGGCCTCACATCATTGGCAATCTCGCAGCTCGGCTCCAAATGCCGTCACAATCTGCCTAATGAGCAACCGAGATTCGCGCTAGAAGGAAGACAAAGGTGCATCTTGCAGAAAAAGAACATGCAGAGAAGAAATTTCTCTTCGTGCTGACGTGGGGGATATTCTCAATCAACCAATCCCACCTCGATCGTTGGCGCCACGGTTTCTGCTACGCCCGACCACAGGGGCAGTATACAGCACGCAGACTGCCGACTAAAGCTGCCATATCGCTTCCCCCCTCTCGATCTCGATCTCGCGAGTTGATGACTGACCGATTGCCTTACCGATTGAACTGCCTGATGGAAAGGGGGTTGCTCTACGAAAAATGTGATCGGGGCACGTTCCCTCCTTTCCACGGCAAGGAGTGGAAGCTTGTTTTCGTTCTCGTTCTCGCGCCCTTCTCTGAGGCTTCGATAAAGGTTCCATGCATGCCCGACCATTCCGCTTTCGACTGACAATGCCCGACTCGCATCTCGCACGCCGCATCCTCGTGACTTTGCGGCGATTTGACAATCTCCGTCACCGCGGACATACTTGAACGCCCATGCTCCGTTATCCCCCTCTTCCGCAGCTTTCTCTGCAGCTAAGCAATTCCTCTGCAACCAAGCAAGGCTCGCCAATGGGATGCTCTGCTCCCGGCTCCGTTTCGAGCCTCGCCTCTCGGCGGACGGATGCCAGGCCGACGCCGTGCAAAGAGCCCTATACCGTGGGGTTCCGTTTGATCCCGTTTGATCCCGTCGCTCTCTTCACACGTGATTTACCGTGTAAGCGGGAAGTGTCTGTTGGATGTCGGGCGTCGGTGGCCCGATCTCCGACAGCGAAAGCACATGTGCGGTGCATTGATATCTCCGACATCACATTTCGGCCTGCTCAGCGCGCGTGAATTAGCAGGCTGACACCCTTCTTGGCCTCTGTGTGTTATTCTACAAAGCAAAAATAACTCTCAATCCATAATTCAGCAGCATGAAAGCAGTGAGAGCCCACGATCCACATGTTTGGCACGGCCCGTCAACGATCGTGGCTCAAAGGTAATTTTAGGAGGTGGAAATAACCCCATACTGCTCCGTACCTGTCAACTCTGTGGGCCTGGATGATTTGCGTGCTTGATTTACATCGAACGGAGAACGGACAACGACATGGGCCGAACAGACAAAGTAATCAAGTTCGCTTCAAGTCATCCGGTCGGACGGTAGCGAATCATTCCAGATAAGTGACATCGTACCACGCTGGTCTGTTTGAAGCTATGCAGGAACCTTTCGACCTCGGATCATGCTAGCTATTGATTATTAAACAATCTGTATCCATTCGATGTCGGCTTCTACGACTGACACCGCACGCCTCAAGCGAGTAGGGAAGTCACTTTGATGAAAGATCTGCTGTATTATTGTTTGGACCGGCTTTCAGGCATGTAATCTCTCAGACAAAACCCCTGAATGACACAATCATCTGGGGGAGAAAAGGCTGTTTGCCAATGCATCCGTCGCATCACCTGCGCGTGTCCCAAGCCTGACGCTGCCAAGATGGATCATCTCACAATATCAGGTAATTACACACTTGCCCGCACAAGACTTGCATGACTGCCAGCACTCAAAACCTCGTGGCTAGAACCGCCATGAGTGCATCTATGAAACACAAGACAGCTTTCGCTTGGGTGCATGTTCAGCCTCAGCCCGATACAAACAACCGGAGATCCCCGTACAAATCATATATACACCTTGCATATTATCTCGCAAGGTATTAACAAAACAGGGAGATGAGAAAAGGAGAAAGAAGGCTGCCTGTCAATGCAGCCCTGCACAAGGATTGCCTTTACCGCTGAGCTGGTAATGAGATCGGCGAGGCTCATCGGCGAGGCTCGCCAACTCCGATGTAGCAACGGCTCTGGGGCTGGCTGAAAGGCTGGAAGGCTTGGTATACCTGGCATCTCTCAGCCCAAGTCATTTACACGCCCTCTCCCCCTGCCGGCCTGATTAAGAACGCCGAAGGGCCTGCTCGTTACAAGATGAATGGAAAGAAGAAAAGTTAATTTCCCCTTCCCCAAACCTGTATCGCCCTGTGATGATTGGTTGGTATTACTATCCCCCATGTAAAGAACCACATGGAATCGTCGACACTACTAATGGTATTGGTCATCCCATATAAATTGATCCTCCATGACATGGCCCCCCCCCTGGCCATAGGGCAGAAACTCATCTCTCCCCCCCCCTCACGGTAAAACGCACTTGATCTCACCTATACTAGCGACTATGCCCTCTCGTGCCGTGCCTCGTTCACTATTAAAGAGGGGAAATGAGGCCAGCCAAGGGGCCATGGAGGCGCGTGCACACGGGACAACAAAATTAGACCCAGGCTTCGATACGATAGACAAGGTATATTATACCGCGTTGTAGGATGAGGCCCCAATCCAGTTTAAGCCAAGCATAATTACTTGCTCCCCCCCTCATTTTTTTTTTTGGTTCCCGTCCCAGCGCAATGGGCCGCCCGTCTGACGGGAAGAGGGAAGCATTGACCCCCTGATCTGGATAATCCATATCAACCACGCGTTTGAAGGATCCATGGATCCGCTTTGGGACTGGCAGCTCACCCAACAGCTTGGTAACCAGGGGGGAAGGCAGCCAGGGGGGGTTGAAGGGCGCTTCGGCAGCCTCGCTAAGAAATGGACATAATTTAGGCCTCTTTATCACATAAGCTGTCTTTTTGCTTACGCAGACATGGGATATCATTGTTGTGGAGATGAGAGGGTTTCTTCATTTCTACCAGGTTAGGTAGGTAGGTATGTGGTGCGCGGGCGCTGAATGCACGTGGGAACGTGGAACTCATCACATACTGGCAGTTCGCATGGCGCGGCACATTCATCTTCGTGGTTGTGTGCTGACGGCTTTGCCCCTTGATCGAAAGTTACCACGCGGCTGGTAATGAGCGTGGCCCGTTTCTGCGGGCGACGCTTCTCTCGTACGCCCTATGAAACGCAAGGGGAGGTAGAGGATTTTTGAGCTTCTTCTGTGGTAGCATACTTCACAAAGTACTAGGTCATATGCAAGATGTGACAGTGAACAAAAATCCGCTTGAAAATATACAATGCACTAATTATGGCTGAGATTATGCTCACGTCTATGCCTGAAGTTTCTGCTTCGTCCTTTTCCTCTTGCCACCCACTTCCCTGCCTTCCTCCATCTCTAGCAGTGCCTCTCGCTTCTTCTCGCCAACCAGCTTCAGGGCGTCCCGGATGACTCTCGTCTCCAGGTTGACGCCCTCCTCTTCCCAAGCCTCCATCTGCCGGCCAACTCGCTCTTCAATGGCCAAGACCAGGTCCACGTCTCGTTGGCCTACAAATGTAACGGCCTCACCCTTTCGCCCCGCACGGGCGGTACGTCCAACACGGTGGATGTAGTCATCCGGATCTCGGGGGATATCGTAGTTCACCACCAAGCTGACCTCTTGGATATCGAGACCTCGAGCGGCTACGTCTGTAGCTACCAAGATCCTGGCTGCCGAAGCTCGGAAGCGAGCCAAGTTGTCTGTTCGCTGTCTCTGAGGGAGTTTAGAGTGCAAAGACGTGACCCGGTGATCCAACAGTCGCAATAAGTGATGCAGGTAATCGGCCGTCGTTGTGCGATTGCAAAAGATGATGATGGACTTGTTGACGTTTGCCTCGGTGAGTAAGAAGACGTGTAGATAGTGCTCCTTGTGTGTGATGGGGATCTGAACATGTCTCTGGCTCAGCGTTGCCGGGATGGCCAGCATCTGTGTATCGACTTCGCAGACAAAAACAGGTGGCTTTCCGGGCCGCTGTGGTAGATCTTTGAGCGCGCGCACTTCTGGTGTGATGGTAGCCGTGAAGAGAAGCGTCTGCCTTTCGGAAGCAGGTGGCAGCACCGACAGACACTCCTCGACGTCAGGCAGCATACTGCCTGAGCCACTGGCATGCAAGAGCCGATCGGCTTCGTCAAGAACCACGTAGCGAACCCTTCGCAATCCACATATCGTATCCTCTCCAGACGTTCTAATATGATCCGCCAAGCGCCCGGGAGTTGCAATGATGATGTGTGGCCGTTGAGCCAGCGCAATGGCTTGAGCACGCATGTCAGCGCCGCCAGTTATGAGGATCATCTTGAGGCTCTGGGGTGAGGAGATGGCCTTGAACTGTTCGTAAATCTGAAGGGCAAGCTCGCGCGTTGGCGTAAGCACGACGGCAAAGATGGCAGAAGGATCCTCTGCCCACTTCTGGAGAACCGGGACAGCGAAAGCAACAGTCTTTCCTGAACCTGTTCTGCTGCCACCAATGCAGTCTCTTCCCTTCAATATTTCCGGTATACAGCCCTTTTGAATACCGGTTGGCCGCTTGATGGCCATATTCTCGAGTGACTGAACAAGCCATGGCCGCACAGTCAAGGCTGAAAAGGTGGTATTGGGATCGGTTGGTGCGAGGATGGGGTTTTGCGCCTGCGGTTGAGGAATAGCAGCGACTTTGGCCGTTGGCTTGGTCTCTTCTTTCTTTGCAATGCCTCTTTTAATTCTAGAAGGCGCCGCTATGGAAGACAGCACCAGCTTTGGAGTCTTGTCGTCATCGTCATCGTCGCTATCATCAATTCCAATGTCAAGGTCGGGCGAGGTGCGGCGCCGTTTCCTAGCAGCAGCATTGTCCAGGTGATCCGACTCGTCAGAGGAGTTGTCTGAGTTGGACGATAGCTCCGGATCCGGAGATTGTTCTGCGTGCGCGACACCTGCTGCAGGCATGTTGGGGGCTTGAAGCAATGCGATTTGCGGACTCACTCGCAGCCTTTCGTCGATGCCAAAATTTTTTGGACATGTCTAAAAAAAAGTTGACGTTGATCGTTAAAGTGGAGTAATTGCTCTTACCGCTTTCCTGGTTGGGACTAGCGTTGTGATCCGCGTCTAATTTTTGGGCTGGAAGTGAGAAAAAGTACTCCACAGTACTTTGCTCTTGGCGCAAATCAAGGCGAAGAGCAATACTAAGTCGGTATGGCTCTCAACTATCTCAACTACCTCGATTGAATCATTGAAGCAAATGCAATCTATTTTTAAAACAAAGCCCGCTTCAGACCCAGATCCGCAAGCGAGTCCCACCTTGAATTATTCGTTTTGTCTAGTGGCTGCGAACCAACCAGATCGGTGGGTAGACGCGCGCTTGAAGAAACGCTGTTGCTAGGCGCTGATTGGCCCAGAGCGGTCCGGCCCCCTGCAATGCTGCAGGCTGCGCCGCACTTGAAACAGCATCAGTTCAAGCACCTGTGACCAATTTTGGCTTTGAGGCCAATACGATGCGCGCAGCGTTTATTTTCGCAATCCCTGCATGCAGAGCCCTGGGAACCTCGTTTGTCTGCGGCATGAGACAAGCAGCGGGCTGGGAAAGGCAGGCCAGTTGTGCCGCCGCCTGCAGTGCCTGGCATGCTTGGCCGCGTGCATTGAGCTGTATTGTTCGCCCGCTCAACTGGAACCTCTGCCCTCGATTCGTTTGCCGAGAAGTCTTCTCAACTCGCAATTGGCCGATGATGGTGTCGTGTGTCAGACACGCAGCCCCGTAGCGTTGACGGGATTTTCCTGGGGCCAGAAGCTGAAGACGTCGAGTGAATGGGATGCAAGCCCACTCCTCCAACCCTCGACCGGGTTAGCCACTGGTCTTACATTCCACGTGTCGAGCCATCCAGCGCCTTTCCAGATCACTGTCTTATACACACACACAAGTCAGCACGGAGCACATTGCAGAATTCTGGTGCCTGGCGTCTCTGTGTCTGTCTGCTATCAGGCTGCGCGGCACCCACGATCAGCGGCCCTTTTGGCATTAATCTTACGACATGCTGACCAGAGGTGCAATATGCCTCAAACAAAGCAGAAGCGACTGTAGTTGTACTTGTAGGGTAAGCGAGCAACTACTAGCCGCGCTGGACGGCGTCGAGAACGGCCGTCAAGAGGCTTGATGAGCTGTGCCGCGCATCAGACCCCCTGGCTGCTGCTGCCGATTCACCTGATGGCCCCTGTCACGGTGCACTTGGAAGCCATTGGTGGGTGATTCGACGTGCTGAGTTCTGCCGCATTTGCTTGTAATCTGCTCTCATGATATGATTTGCCCCCTGGATCATCGCTCGCCGTGCCATCTTTTGCCGAGCCGGCGCACACGTTGCCAGTGAAAATCTACCTGCTGTGATTTGGACGCTGATTTGCCCGCCATCACCCTCCCAGCTCATCTCAACGGCCAACTCACTGTTTCACCAAGCCCGCAGTCTCAGAACCAGCCGCGGAAACCGGCTCAGACCACAGCGCTGCGGGTGCTCCACCCCTCCCTCATCTCCACTGCCACTTAGCGCTGCCAGAGCTCTGCTTGGGGGCCTTTTGGAGCCCTACGGGTGCTGTACAGCGGCTGGAGCTACTGCTCCCCCACAAGGGCCCCTGGTCCCGTGGTGCTCACAGCAACACTGAATCCTTTGCCCAGTGCCTGGCGTGAGCACCACGCTGCACTGCTGGGTAGCGCCATGTACCGTCGCTGTCCGGCGCTCTGCCACCGCCTGCGCACAGGGGCTTCTGCCGCCATGCGCCATGCGCCGCGCCGCACAAACCCCGCTGGGCCGCATACGCAGCTCGAGGCAGCTACATGTAGGTACTTGCCAGGAGGTGCTGCAACCCACACCTCTCGCCCAAACCTCTGCTCCCCGACAGTGAAAAGAAAAAAGTACTAGACCCGACGACCTGGCCATAAGCTTCGTCTCTCCATCCAACTTTTTGTTTTGCTTTCGACAACCACCGTCTGCATCCTTTCAATCGTTTCCTTCTGCAAATTCTGTTCCTTCGCGCCCTCCGTCTGGCAGCGCTGCTTCCTGTCCTGCTTTGTTGACACGCACCAGCCGATTATTCCCCTCTTTAGCGGCATCCCCTCACTCGCCTTCGACTTCCCGCCAGGGCCAATAGACCGTGCATGCGAGCACTCGCCTCCTCTGCCAGCGCATCGCTAGTCATCTGCCGATATCTGAAAACTTAGCACGGTCATTACTCTGCATCGTTTGTGCCTTTTTCTGCCCTCGCCGAGTTCCTCGCGCTGCTTTTTGCCCATATCCAACCGTCGTTGGGTGGCTTCTTAGTACCGTGCTGCATCCCCCAAAGACTTCAGAAGCGTGGTCTCTTGTGCCGCCCCAACCTTCAGCCTTGCAAAAGGTACCGCATACCCACCAAGAATTCGCTCGTTTGGACATCACACAGCAAACCTGCCTTGACTGGCGCCGCTCCCCATCATGGCTGATGCGGCTTCTTCACAACCCCAGGGCAACGAGCCCGCTGCCCAACTGGTGAGTTGCATGCCTTGCGCTGCTTGGCCCCTGGACTGGAAAAAAAAGACGGCTTGACTGACCTGTTCCGCTGCAGCATCCCGCCTCTTCTACCGCCTCTGCCGCTCTCCAACCTCCTGCGCCATCCCCAATGTCCGTACCGATCATGAACTCTCCAGCCCCCATTCTTCGTCCTGCCATTCCAGGAAACCGGGGCCGTGCGGCGCCCAGATTGGGGCTGGCCATCCCCCCCTCACCAAACGTCAAGCCTGTGGGCAACCAGGCTGTTCAACCGCCTACTAGGCCCCCCCTACCGACTCTGCACCTGGCAACGCCCATGGGCAGCCAATCCACGCCATATGAACAACCTCCGAGGTCGCAGGGCATCCAGCCCGGACAGTCTGCTGGCGGCGGCAGCGAGAGCAGTGCGGCCCATTCAAGGTCGGGCAGCTTTGGCCCTCTGGATGGCCGAGCAAGCAACCCCACGTCTGCGGGCTCTCAATTTTCGGCCCTTTCCTTTGCCTCGCAGTTCGGCATCCCTGTAACACGGCCCCAAGGAACCCCCGACCCTGTATCGGCTGTCGGATCCATGTACTCAGAGCGGAGTGAGGGAGGTGTTTCCATGGAGAGAGATGGAAGTTTGCAGGGCTTGGAGGGCTTTGACCGACTAAGCGTCGAGAAAGCGAGGAATGCCGACGTCGAAGATTTAGATGACGAGGGGTGGAGGATTGCTAGCTTGGAAAAGCGCATCGTTGAGCTGGGCAATCTTGGTGAGGGCGCTGGAGGAGCCGTTACCAAAGCCATGCTTAAAGGCGGCAAGACTATCTTTGCTCTCAAGGTAAAAAGACTTTTGATTGAAATCATTCATTGTACCGATGAGAATGCTAACATCAACTCCAGATTATTACCACCAATCCTGATCCTGATGTTAAGAAGCAGATTGTTCGAGAATTGGGTTTCAACAAAGAATGCGCTTCTGACCACATTTGTCGTTACTACGGAGCATTCGTTGACCCCTCCACAGCTACCATTTCCATTGCAATGGAATTCTGCGAAGGTGGCTCATTAGACAGCATCTACAAAGAGGTCAAGAGACTGGGCGGTCGTACCGGTGAAAAGGTACTAGGAAAGATTGCTGAGGGCGTTTTGGGTGGCCTTACTTACCTCCACACCCGACGCATTATCCACAGAGACATTAAGCCTTCCAACATCCTGCTGTGCCGTGACGGCGCGGTCAAGCTGTGCGATTTTGGTGTCTCTGGAGATTTTGGAACCAAGGGCGAGGCCAACACATTCATCGGCACCAGTTACTACATGGCGCCAGAACGAATTACTGGCCAGTCGTATACCATTACATCTGATGTATGGTCCACAGGAGTTACGCTGCTTGAAGTAGCGCAACATCGGTTCCCCTTCCCTGCAGATGGCACAGAGATGCAGCCTCGTGCAGGGCTGATCGATCTGCTCACATACATTGTGAGGCAACCCGTGCCAACCCTCAAAGACGAGCCCGTCAACGAAGTATACTGGAGTGACAACTTTAAATACTTTATTGAATGCTGGTATGTAGCGCTTCTTCCCACACTTGTTTGGAATCTGATGCTAATACTCTTACGATTTACAGCCTGGAGAAGCAGCCCAATCGCAGAGCTAGCCCGTGGAAGATGCTGGAGCACCCCTGGATGATCGAGATGCGTTCCAAGAGGGTAAACATGGTTAAATACCTTTCCTTCGTATGGGGCTGGGACGAAAAGCAGGTCTCCAGCTCTCGATAAAAGACATGTCCATTGCTCATCTACTAAATCTTACGCACATCTCTGAAAATACTATACACCCTTTATTGCTGTCGGACCAGCAGGCTGGCCTCGCCGCGCAGCGTATATCTCACCCGGGGGAGGAGCAAATAAACGAGACAAGAGTTCTTAAGCATGCGACCTAATCAGACCATAACGATATATCAGTCTTACTACGGTCATGAAGAGAGGGGAAATTGGTGGGTAGCACCGGGGATTTTTTCATGCATACTTCAGAAAGCGAGTATCAAAGCATTTCACTATATGAGAAAAGATGAGGTGGTTTGTCCATGCTGCATTGAAGAGTTGCCAAGAAGAAAAAAAGGGGCATCTCTCAGCTTATACTTGGATATCAAAGCGCTTGCATATAGCGATTCTTCATGTTCTTTTTTATATTTCTTTTTGTTCAAATTTGTCATCAACATGGCGTGTATACAAAGGATCATGTTTAGTTATCCTAACTACCTTATTTAAGAAAAGAATTGCATAAACCAAATATGAAATCAAATATGCCAAAAAGATGTCCATTATAAGTGTGAACCAACCAAAAAAAAGATGATGCTATTAGGACGCATTATTCTCCGGGGGGTCACCCATGAGTTCCCGCAGCGTGACGGTGGCGTAGGCGCTTCTGCCGAGCTGGAATTTGATAATTGCGGCGATTTTGAGCGGCTTGTCCACCTCCATGGATTCTTGTGCGTTTGTAGTTTCTGTTTCTTCGGCCTTGGCGTTATCAGCTACGGCGTCGCTGGCAGCAGCGCCCTCGTCCTGTGAGGTCTGGTTGGACGCTTCGTTTTCTCCTTCCACCTTGGCCACCTTGCTCGGCCTCATGTCATCTCCGTCCTCACGAGAGCGTTTATTGTTGGCAATAGTTTTGCGCTCGGCTTTGATGAGGTCCAAATCGGTGGGGTGCATCTGCTCTTCGTCGTCCGTGTACGTCTTGAACTCGACGCTGGGCGTGGCGAGGAACCTGTTCATCAGCTTGCGGTAGCGTCCCGGAAGGCTGAATTCGCGGCGCATGCGGCGCATCTTGTGGGGATCCAGGCTGCCGTTCTCCTCGCGGCCCATGAAGTCCTTGTAAAACTCGCCAATCTCATTGTCTGGGTAGATGACGTCGTAGCCGGGGGTAGGGAGAACAATGTCGTACACTGTATATTTCCCACTTGCGGCTTCTTCCTCGGTCAGCGGCTTGGCCTGGAGGGGAATATCGTCGTCATCCTCGGCGGGGTTTACGGGATTGATTATATCGTCGCCGTCTTGGTCTTGGCCGCTGACTTGGGGCGTGGCTTCGGTTTCGACAATGACAAGGTCGCCCTTGATGACTTTCTCGCCATGGAGCTCCCATCGTCTGCTTGCAGCGTGGTTCCACACGTGGGATTGGCACGCGTGGAGGTACATTGATCGCAGACCTCTGGTGATGTGGATGAGGGCTCCGACAAAGTCTCGTCTGGATTGCTTGCCCTGTCTGTTGAGGTGGCGCAGGACGCAGACCTCGGCCGCGAATCTCCTGGGCATGATCTCAATGGCCTTTTCGACGTCCTTTTCCGTCCTGAACAGCATGCAGGCAAGGTGGCGGTTGTATTCGTCTCGCTTGGCCGGCTCGTTGGGGATCCCCTCTGTTTCTGCCTTTTGAGCAATTTCCTCGTCGTATGCAAGAATGGCATTGATGGCGCCTTCGTAGTTATCCCCGAGAATGAGTTTTCCGACCTCGTGGGTTCCGATCTGGTGGGTGCCGAATCGCTGATGGCCAAAGTAGTTGATCCAGCCGTGTTCGGTCATGTGGTCCAAAGCAGATTGCACGTTGGCATGCATCAGGCCAACCTGCTCAGAGACTGGCTTGGCGCTGTCCTCGCCGAGAATCTGGCAATTCTTGATAGTGATGGCAAACTCATTGCCTAGTAGCTGTCCAAGGTGGATGGGATCTGTCTTGTACTCGTAATCACCAGTTGTTATGCCCCAGAGCTTTCCATTGATACCCGCCAGGCTTCTATCCCGCGTGTATCGGACGGAACAGCGCTGGACTGTAGATGCACGTCGATCCTTGGTGCCCGCATAGTTGATGACTTGAGGCTTCACCTTCAAAATGCGCGCAATCTGGTTGACGGCATCCATGGTGTCACGGTTGTCTTTGAAAAGAGTAAAGTGGAGATACTCGCCAATGGGTTGGTCGTCTTGCTTGTTCCGGTTGCGATTGCGGCCGCCCCTACCTCGTTTACCCCTTTTGGTGGGAGCTGAGAAGCTGGCAACGATGGCGCCGGCATCGCCCGTGCTGGTCTCTATCCTGGAATTGAAGATGCGTCGGATTTCTTGATGAATCTCGCCTCGCTTGAACTTGTCGTCCATGGGCTCGGACACGACAGGCTTCTTTCTCTCCAAAGGCTCGGCCTGACCGTCTCGGAACAAGGCTACGAGCTCTTGCGCAAACTTTTCGCCTGCTAGATTGCTGAGAGCTGTTACATCTTCCGCGGGGATCTCAACAATCTCCTTCTCTTGAGGTTCATCTTTGACTTCGTTGGAGTCACCCTCGTTGGTGGAGTCTTGCTGCTCTTTGGGAGTATCGGCCTCCTTCACTGGCGCGGCATCCGCAGCCTATCCAATTGATCAGCATCAACTATGTACACAAGCGGTCGGAGACAACTTACCGGTTTGTTTTGGCCGTTTAGTCCGATTTTGCGCAGATGAACAACAGCACCGTCTTTGCCAATCTCATTGACCTGGAAATCTGAGAACCTGCAGAGAATCGTTAACAAGCTAATCCGACGTCACTTATGGAGGCATATGAGAAGCGCGCACCTCACGCGTAGGTCGCCCACCCATGGGAATCGCAAGGGAGTGGCGCGCTGCGTGATTCCTATTGATTTGGCGTGAGACGCAGTTTGGCGCACATTGTAATGCGCTAGTTCGCTCATGATAGCGGTGATGCAGCGGTAGAGACGAGAGCCAATTGAGCTGAGCCTCACCTTGTGAAATTCTCACCAGACATTATGCTTTGAGCGTTATGGGGCGGGTTCTGCCGGCAGTTATTATCTATACGTTTTACGGATCCAGCAGGCGGTGGAGACTAGAGCGCCTGGGTCTTGTGGTGGCTCTCTAAAGAGGTAGGCGGTAGAAATGGAGCCGTATGTACCTTGTTTTTGGTCCTGCTATTGCAAGCTGCGAACCGATTGATTCAAGGAAGCCATTTAAGGATGTATTTCAGAAGACTCTTATAAAAACAGTTCAGTAATCAATGTCAGGGAATTTTATTCAATATAATTTCTCCATCCCATAATCAAGCTATATGTGAGTATGTACTAGGCTAGACGAAGATCCGTCTTACAGTAACCTTGAATATGTAGAAAGAGCTACCATGGAAGGAAGCCTGTCGCATCAATAGTAATTCCTTCTCTAGCATATCGGATCATTGAACCTCCCATAGGGAGTAAATCCAAAGTTGTTCAATCTTCATCTCGTTCCCCGCGGCCTCGAAATAGTTTAGACCTGATCGCTGTATTTTATTTCCTCTTTTCCCACTTTCAGCCTGCCTTACTTCAAGTCTACACAATTATAAGGTGAACACAAGTTATCCTCGTATTATTCTTGATGTCAATATGTGATCACGACATTGGATCAGGATCAGCATGAAAAACACTTGCTTGCCTCGCATTGTGTCAATATTTCATCTCTTCTAAGACAAGGGATGAAATAAAAAACTGGAGTTCATCCTCGACGAAAACAAGCTTAGAAACAAAATGCCCAGACGATTAAGATGGCTGATCCCAGCTATTCGTCTTGCTACCGAATCGCGACTCCCCATCATAAGTTCGGACCTGGACCCAGAGCAGGAGGAGAAACGGTCTGAATATACAGGTGTGTTCTTATAAATAACACCCGCATATGTCCTCTTGCTACCCTTACTAGATATTTACGACGCGCTATCATCCATTGGTCTACTTGATCCCGGCACCAGGCGTTTGAATGAACCCAAGTTTCTGGAGCTGTCTGACGACATTCGGACTCACCTTCTCGAAGGCGCTAGTCTAGGCGACAGCGCAGAAATCATCAAGAGAACTGTCCGCGAGCTGGTAAGAGACGAAAGTGGTGCCATACCTGTACTAGACTTTGCTACCATCCAGAATGCTCGACTGGATAAACTGCTTTCCGATATGTTGACCCTAGGCCACCAGCAAGCTTTGCTTTCTCCTCGATCCCGCATTGATACCTTGATGGCCGAAAGGCTGCAGAGGCTATGGATGGCTCGATTTCGTGAAAAGTACTTCAACATTGACCAAATCCGGCATCAAAACTTGTCCAAGACTGGCAGACTGAAAGATATCATGTTCAATGACGTAGCCACGAACAACTGGGACTTGTGGCAAGCAGAGGGGAGTGAGACACTGTCAGGCCTTGAATCAAATCTCCAGTTCAAACCGGGACAGTAAGATCAACATAGGCATATATTGTCTTGTTTGAAGTCAATATGCTGACAGATGCGGGCGCTCAGTTAGTGGTTGAACCTGGCATGTGCGTACCGAGATGGCATTGTAGGAAGTACTTGCGAAACTCCAACAGAAGGGAGATACGGGGCTCATTCGCTCCCACTGCTGACAGGCCGGGAAGAAGTGATATCCGCGGACACGGTTCGATATATGCGGGAAGCAAAGCTTTCTGAAACGCACGTTTCCTTAATTACCCACGTTGGTTCTCAGATACGCATCTTGAGAGGCCACCGACTCAGAAGCCCGTTCTCACCTAAAGCGGGCATACGATACGACGGACTGTATGTTTGATGTCCCATTACACTGGAGATAGTTTCTAACAGCAGCGCAGATATACAATCCGCCAATACGGCCACAAGCAAAACCCGAACAACCAGCTGCACCGAATCGTCGTGACGTTGGAAAGAGTCGCGGCCCAATCAAGCATGACCAATCTCGCCAAAGTCCCTCGTCCGTCACAAATGGACGACTGGGTACTGTTCGAGAAATTCGAAGGCGAAATGGTCCGGCAGAACCATGGCGAGCAAAGCTTTCTGGACTGGAAAGTGATGAAGGCGCAGGAAAGGATGGAGCAGCGACAATGGCGACGAGCTCTCGAAGTTGGAGCTGCTCTGACTACGGCTCGGCATGCCAGGTACAGCTACGGAATGCGTGATTTGGGGGTAAAGGAAAAGACCTAGACCAGCACCTATAAACCATACAGTTACAAAACGAGAAATTGTTTCGTGCATCCCTGGCCATTGTGACTTTTTAGTCCCTTGAAAAATGATGGCAAGATGAAGTACTAAATCCGGCCATGCCTACTAGTAACTCGAGCGTTTTAGGAGGGGCTTATTCGGTGGCGGGGCTCATACAACTGAACAAGACTTCACTCATACATCGTATCGGCGAATTTACATACGCAAACCGCCAGCCATGGGTAAAAACGACAAAAAATCCGGGGACAAGGGCGGCGCCAAAGGAAAGGGAGCCGAGGGCAAAGAGTCTGGAGGGAAGACCAAGGGAGCCATGTCGATCAACGTTCGACACATTCTGGTATGTCCTGCTGAGGTCGCTGTGAAGTAGCCACTGGCTCTGCATCTTCATTTCTATTTTCAATATTATTTCATTGTTGTTTTATTCATTGTAATTGTTTTGAGCCGCAAAATGACATCGTCGCTAATTTATGCCAATAGTGCGAAAAACATGCGAAAAAGGAAGAGGCTCTTTTGAAGCTGAGCGAAGGTGTCAAATTTGATGAGGTCGCCCGGACCTATTCCGAGGACAAGGCACGGCAAGGTACTTTTTTCTGCTTCCTATTTTCTGATGCTACGCTATTATACGTAGCTGGTGCTGCCGGAGAGGGACTGCTGATCATTTTCATTTCCTTTGCTATAGGGGGTTCTTTAGGGTGGAAGACAAAGGGGAGTCTGGATCCTACGTTTGAGGAAGTTGCCTTTTCCTTACAGCCAAGTACTACGGGCAATCCTATAATTGGAGAGGCCAAGACTCCGTTTGGTTATCACATCATAATGGTAAGTTTATAACATTCTACTCACGCTCATTACCGGAGCATTCCGTGGTGTTAATGCTGGACTGCTTAGGTCGAGGGGCGCAAGTAAAAGGGGAGAATAGAGCAAAAAAGGATGCGTTTAGATATCACAAGACAGCACAAAGAAGAGCCAGCAATTCATATAAGTGTTTGAAGTCCGTTTTTTTATTGTTCCCATCATGCAATGTGGCCATGATACAAGGCCTAGAGTACAACCCTAAAGGAAAAGTCGTTTTTTAACGCGTCCTGAAAAGAAACCAAGACCGCACCTCTATACCCCATTAAATCAACGCCGTCCATACCCTTACTGGGAGGTCTGGAAGTAGTTCAGGATGATGGAACGCTCCTGAGACTCCTCACCCCAGTCCTTGACAACGACGCAAGAGCAGTTGACGACCTTGCGGGCGTTACCCTCACGGTCAAGAACGCCTAGAATGAAAATGTAAGTAACTCGTCTTATATCACCTCTTCTCCGGGATTTCCCCCTCGGATCCAGCTGAGATTTCACATACAGAGACCGGCCCACTCGCCGAGCTGCTTGCCATCGGGAACCTTGATCAGAGGAATCTTGTGCTCATTGCAGAGAGCAATGACCAGCTTCTTGTAGGCCTCCTCCTCGCAGTTCTCGTTCAGGACGCACATGTGAGCCTGGCGACGGTCCAGAGCCTTGGAGGCTTCACGGAGACCGCGGGCGAGACCGTCGTGCATGAGAGCGAGCTTGAGAACACCCTTCAGGGCGTCCAGAACGGACATCTGGCCCTTGGGGGCATCTCCGGAAACTTCGACTTCCTCGACGACCTCGGGGGCGTTGTTCTCTTCTACGTCCGACTTTTTTCATGGAAAAAAAATTGCCTGCGTTAGCGCTGTGTTTTTTTCGTCTGGAGGGGGGTAATTTCGCAATCGACAAGGTCCAGCGAGGGGCTCATTTTTTCTCGTTGATTCCGGACAGAAGAAAGAGCATCGATTCCATTGGCAATTCTGCGAAAATGGGCGAGAAACTCACCATCTTGTTTGTTGTTCTCGTCGGGCGATCCTCGAAGATTAATTGATGTGTGATGGACTAGTGACGGGGGTTTTTGCGTCGTGCGCGAGCAGTTGATAGTAGGAGTTGAGAATAACGGGGATTTGCCTAAATCCAGGTAACCGAGTGCGTACCCTTAGGGCAATTTTACGCGCACGGACCACCAGGGCACACAACGCACCAACGGCACAAGGCTGGACCCATTCCAGGGCCCCGTCTGGTTTTTTTTCCTCGATCTCCGGTGCTCTCAGTTCGAACCTCACTTTCTCACCCGACCCAGTCAAACTTCCAAAGAGGTATGTATGGTCTGAAACCACGCCAACAGCGCCTTCGACATGGCGAGATGACGCCTTTTATCGTGGCTGGGGACAGCAATCATGGACGTCGGCCCCGATGAGCGACAATGTGATGGACGCGCGATGCACTAGCCATCATGCTGTTCTGCTCTGTTTGGCGCATTAACGGCTTGGCTGGCGTCTCTTGATACGCTGCTTCCCCTCCGGCAATGAGCAGGCTGAACCCTCGTCGACGGATCGCTGAGGGCACTCTCCATGTTCATCAGAGCCACCCCGAGTCTAACATGCATTGTCCATCGGCAGATACCTCATTTCCCAAACTCGACTTGAGAATCTCCCTTCAATACCGCCAAAATGGTCCGCACTTCCGTTCTCCACGACGCCCTCAACAGCATCAACAATGCCGAGAAGTCCGGCAAGCGCCAGGTCCTGATCCGACCCAGCTCCAAGGTCATTGTCAAGTTCCTCCAGGTCATGCAGCGCCACGGTACGTTTGATGGAGTTATATGCGACTTTCTCAATCCACCCATTCCCCCCTTTCCTTTCGGCATGATAACTAGGGCTACGATCGATACCGCACCACGGTCCAGCCCCTATAAGTTGCCGATATATTATTCTGCGGTGGATTTTCAGAAGATTTCTAAAATTCATTCATCACATTAAAAGTCGCTTGGAAGTCTTCCGCAACATTTCGCTAAATCTTAATTTTTCAGGCTACATTGGCGAGTTCGAGGAGGTCGATGACCACCGCTCCGGCAAGATCGTCGTCCAGCTGAACGGCCGTCTCAACAAGACTGGTGTCATCTCCCCCCGCTACAACGTCCGTCTCGCCGACCTCGAGAAGTGGGTCGTCAAGCTGCTGCCTGCCCGTCAGTTCGGCTACGTTATCCTGACCACCTCTGCTGGTATCATGGACCACGAGGAGGCCCGCCGAAAGCACGTTGCCGGCAAGATCATCGGCTTCTTCTACTAGACAACAAAAAATTGGCGATGAGAGAGAAATAAAAAAAGGGTTTTGAGGCATTCTCGGCGTTTCAATGGTGATCGCGGTAACAGTGATCAGCATCCTTCGATTTATACCCGGATAGTCACTTTTCTTTTAGCGTACACTTGGCAATAAATCATACACGAGAGAGCCCAACCTATTTGACTCCCTGATTCATTGTGATGCTTCCAACGATGATTAGCGGTGATGTATCTGAATCTAAGACTCAATGTCAACTTCTATCGCCCTTAGAGTTTCTTACGACCTGGACATGTCACTTCATGGTACCTACTGTTAAAGGCGAGATAGGTGTCTCATTATGTGCTAAATACCTACCAAATGGTAACAGGGATAGGCAACCTTTGACAAAACTGTGGCTGTTACAGTTAGACCTTGACATCTGTTTCAATCAAAGATGTCCTTTGCTCTTGCAAGTCATCTGCGGACGCCGCTTCACCACTATCAGTCCCTCTCCACTTTTTCATCATCTCGGAATCTCTCAGCTTCTGCAGCTCATCCTTGACCATATCAGCGAGCTCATCGGGGCGCTTCCCAAAGCAGTACATGCCAGCTCCCGCCGCTACAACTGACACCACGAGTCCAAAGCAGATAGCCGCGAATATCCAGGCCACAAAACCGCCGACAATTCCCCCGACGGATTCGAAGACGGCGGCGATCCAGAGTGAAAATGGTGCGAGTACCTGAATGATCTTGATGCGGATAGGATACGTGTAGGATGGCGATGAAGAATCTGGCGGTAACGGGACGCTGAATTTTATTGACGAGGTGTCGTTCCCCACCATCTTGAGAGACAGAAGCGCGTTATTGCCGTGGCCGAGCTTGTTCAGGAATATATCGAACTGCCCTACCATTCCTGCTCTCTGGGCAGGCCGTCGAATGGTGAGCGGAACGCTCGCATACTCTTGGTGAATCTCCCAGAAGAGCAAGAGTGCATCTGCAGGTGCAAACCAAGGCAAGTTTGCGCCATCTGTATCGCCCGCTCGCACAGTGACGTTTACTTCCTCCCCGCGTCCATCGTCCTCGGCCAGTGTATCGCGGAATATGTGTAGAGGCTGCGCCAGCCCTGAGATTGCAAGGGTGAGGCTGGAGATGTCGAGCTTGTAGTCAAGCGCAAAGCCCTGCCGGGATTCATATTCGGTCACCTGTACGGAGTCCCTGTAGAGATGGTTAGGACGAAATTTTTGGTGTTCGAACTTATTTGTTCATATGCCATTACCAATATACTCGACGCAGGGTCTTGCCGCTGACAAGGACTTTGGTTGCATAGTTGGTTGCATAATGAGGGCCATTATCGCCGGAAGGGAAGGGAAGAAACGCCCATAGCAAGCCCAGAAGCAACCAGGTCCCGAATACCGCCAAGAACAGGCGCCAGATGATGCGGAACAATTTCCAAGGACCCATCATCGTGTACCTACTGTGAGAAAGAGGTGAAAATCTTCCATCCGTCAGGAGACGACTTTAATGGGAATTTGAGAGAGGATACAGGCACCAGCTATATAAGCCACATTACGGCCCCACTAGAACTTGATGAAGGAGTTTCGCCTTTGATAGTACTAGTAGGTAATGGCTTAGGTTAGCAAGCTAAAATTAGATGTCTTTGACTTACAGGGCTTATAGGATGAGTCGATGCGAGCCGGAAGCTGAAAATACCGTTTGTAAAGGTTCATTAGCACCGCGAAAGTCTAATATCATGCATATGAAGAGATGCAAGTAGTCTACTACTATGTGTACTTATATATAAACCGAATAAACAGTTACGTTACGCTTACAGTAATCCACAGGCGCCGCGAAAAGTCTAGGATTGTGCATGAAAGCTATAGGAATCTTAGTTTTGATTGGCTAAAGCAGTGAGCCTAAATCTAGCCAATAGATGCTTGTTATTTCCAGCTGTGGCTAGTGATTGATTGTGGTGGCTTGGTTGAAGCTAACTCACTCAGAAAATCTGCTGGCTGATGCCTTTACCTCTTACAGAGGGTCTTTTAGCTGACCGCGTTGCCACTGGCCCAAAAGTAAACAAACCCAGAATCTTCATATTTGCTTGCTCCAGCGGCAAATCTATTGCTGGCTTGCCATGGTTTTTCTCATTTTTGGAATAGAGTGTTGCCGATTGCGTTTTCTCATGGCATAATTGGCGCTATAATTTTTTATTTCTTTTTGGCTTAACCTTTTTCTTGAGAGTGAGATTGTCCCAGAGCCAGACTTCAAGATGCGGCGGCGGCCGTATTTCCCTGTTGTGGCTGTTTTGCTCTTCTGTTACTGCGCATATATCATCTTTAGCTTGCCAAACGAGCATTTCGACGCCTTGGTCACTCCTCTCTCGCAGACTGTCCAGCAGCAAAAGCATGATCGGCAGCCTCTGCAAGCAGCAGCAGCATCGTCGTCGTCAACGGCGTCAACAAGGCCCAAAGCCACCTCACAATCTCCAGTGGTGTGGGAAGACTTGCCGGTTGTGACGGGCGGACCGAGGCCCAAAGCAGCCTCTGATGCGGCGGTACATCCGATAATTCATCTCGTTAAGGATGCGCAGAAGGAGTTTTCGGAACTGAAGAAACGGCAGTCCAAGTCTCTGGAGGAGGCCGTCAGAGAGTATCGCAGGCGATATGGCATCCCCCCTCCTCCGCACTTCGATAAGTGGTATAAACTCGCCGTGGACAACAATGTGCAGTTGATTGACGAATACGACATGATTAATGATATGATGATTCCATTCTGGGGTCTTCGACCCAAGACTATTCGTGCAAGAGTGACAGAGGCTCTTGGGTACGATAATGGATTGATTGGTGTCGCTATACGAGACGGCGAAATCACGCACGCGGAGCATGGAATCGAGTGGCAGAGAGAGGCCACGAAAGGAATGATGGAAAAGTTCAAGCAGTACTTGCCGGATATGGATCTGGCATTCAACGTTCATGATGAACCCCGGGTGGTGATTCCGCACGACGATTTGAATCGGCTGGTGGACAGAGCCAAGAATGAAAACATGGCCTCGCTGAGTGCGAACAAGAAGCTCGTCAACGAGTTTTCAAAATCGCTGGACTTGAACGACGGCAAAACATTCAAAGAGACGAAGCTATCGCGATTTAGCACTATCCAATACCAATCAACCTGGGCAGATTCTCGCATGTCCTGTCCACCTGATAGCCAAGCCAGGATCCTCGAAGACGAGCGCGCAGATGACTTGAGCAGATACGGAATCAGCGATCTTGCCTTTATTTACAATACAACTGCCATGTCCGATATATGCCTGACGCCCTCTCTAAGCTCAACGTATGGCTTTTTCGACCGCCCCAACTCGTTTAGGATCACCCATGATCTGCTACCCATATTCTCCCAGTCCAAGGTGTCGTCTTATGGGGATATCATATATCCGTCTCCATGGTATTGGCACAAAAAGGTTGCTTACAACGAAACCAATGACATGCCGTGGGATGAGAAGGAGAGCAAGCTTTACTGGCGAGGCTCTACCACTGGAGGGTACAGTCGCAACGGCGGTTGGAGGAGGCATCATCGCCAGCACTTTGTTCAAAAGATCAACTCCAGAGAGCAAGCCAAAGTGATGACCAATAGTGGCGGAGTTGGAAATCCCAAATGGGAGGCCAAGGAGGTTCCTCGCGGGGAATACCAAAAACTCATTGACGTGCATTTCTCTCACGTTGGCCAATGCGACCCCGGAGACTGCGAGGCGCAAAGAGAGTTCTTTGACGTCGTTGATCTTGTTGACCAGCAAGATGCCTGGGGATACAAGTATCTGGTTGACATTGACGGCAACGCCTTCTCCGGCCGCTTCTACGCCTTCTTACAAAGCAAAAGCTTGACGTTTAAGCTTGCCTTGTTCCGCGAGTGGCACAACGAATGGCTCAAGCCTTGGGTGCATTACGTGCCGCTGAGCCTCCAGGGAGATGATTGGCTTGAAGCAGTGCGCTTCATCAACGAAGACGGCGAGGGATCCGCCAAAGGGCAGGAAATTGCAAAGGAGAGCCGCGAGTGGGCCAATCAGGCGGTTAGAAAGGAAGATATGGAGGCGTGGTTTTTCAGACTGCTTTTAGAGTGAGTTTTTCCTTCCTCTCCCCTTGGACGGGAATATTGGAGGTAAATGAATATGGTTGACCGGTACTAACATTCATTTTGTAGATATGGACGGGTCATTGACGATAATAGGGCTAATCTTGGGTACGATGTATGATTGGGCATGGAATGGAAAAGCGAGCATTATATACCAGGCGTTTATATGAAACGATACCGTTATTTGTATACATATATACATACATACACATAGTACCTTATTATACCATCAATTGGAGCAAACACGAAAGAAAATAGCATGACTGTCACATGTTCCTATAACTGGAACTTTGTTCCCTTATCGTCCACCACCATGACAACACCACGAATGTTCCTTCTTTCGTCATATTCACCATTTTTTGCACATGAGAGGGCCACATAGTTTTCATTAATGCTGGTCTATATACCTGATAAGCTACCTGGATGTAAATCCCACTCGCACTGGCAACCGTCGTATGCCTCATTTCCTTCCTTCTGTGCTCTCTGAGGTAAAAAAGAAGAAAACATCGCTTTTGAAAAGTCAATTTCCCCAAAAAAGATAAAACACATCCCAAAAAAAGTGAGAAATTTGATTTTTTTGACTTAAATAAAAGCAACTCATTCAGCGCGGATGAGTAAATCACTCAGGATCCCAGAACCCCCCAAAAAACTCATTCTCTCATCAGCAAGTCTAGTCTTCGTCTTCGTCCTCATCACCTTCAGCGTCACGATCGGCAGAGGGAGACCGCTCATGGTATTTCTCAGCCGGACTGGAAGCCCCGTTGCGATCGGCTTCTTCGCCCTCGGCATCGCCATCCGCGTCAACATCGCCCTCCTCGATAGACCGCTCAACGCCATGATGTAGTTCGTCTTCTTCGTCCTGTTCCCAGCCCATAGGATGCCGTGCGTACATTTTCATGGCGGCCCTCATCTCCTCTGTTGGGTCATCGACCGTGAGGTCTAGCTGGTCAACGACTTGCGGCTCATCGTCCTCGGCAAGGCCGTAATTTGTGCGCGCAATGTTCCTGGTGCGTTGGGGACGGATAGTGGATCTCTGCATGATGGGATAGTAGAATACAGCCTTTTGGCTAGAGTCGGTGTCTTTCTCGTTGATGGAGAGGATGATTTCATCTTCGTATTTGGTCGGGTGATCGAGCTCCGTCTCCTGGGCAGTCTCGTATGCCCTGATCCTGTTGAACTGGAAGTATCCTCCCGTGTCTCCCCTGTGGGTATACAAGTCCTCCTCGTCACGGTCTGCGTCATCGACGTCAAACTTGCGGCGGAAGCGGTCGGCATCGGCACGACTCTGGCCCAGGTAGAAGTCATAGTTCATCAAGTTGGCCGGCTTGGGGTTGCTGACCGGATCCTGGTTATAGGCCTCCATGGCGGCCTCGAGGGCTGCTTCCTCGGCCGCCGTGCGGTCTATCGGCCTGAACAGACCGCTGCGGAGACGATTATCATACTCGTTGGAGCTTGAGACGGGATTCGTGAGGAACTTGATGGTAACGTAAGCACCAGAGTCGGGGAACGCGTCCAGGTCGGGCACCAGGGGCAGGGCATCGACGAGCTTGAGGTGCTTCTTGGAGGGATGCTTGATGCGCTTGGGGTCCTTGAGATCCTGCTCCGCAACCTCGAAGCCCTTGTCGATCTTGCGCTTGATGACCTGCGGAGAGTCGGCGGCGGGTTCTGGGCGCTTGGCCGGTCGTCGAGACTTGGCCAGCAGGGCCCTGGGGTGGTTTGCCTCGAAGCGTTTCGGGATCAGGGACGAGATGTATTCTGTTCGGCGGAGGAAAGAGACGTTGGCCTCGGCCACCTTGGGCTTACCAAGGGCGGCAATAGGTCTGAGAAGAGCTCGATCGTGCGGGTGGACGGCCAGTGGCTGTGATGGTGCTTGGATTGCTGCGAAGTCACGTCCAGGTCAGACCCAGCTCGGCGTCCAAGCAGCCACGCAAAAGAAGAATCAGATCAACTCACATCGTTCATCCCCATCAAAGACGCCCGGCATTCCCACCAAGTCGAGCGGCATGCCCAGTTCGGCATCAGCCTCGATGTTGAGCGGCTGCTCTCGCGCCAGACGTGATGCAAACCCCGGCGTCGTGTATTGGCCGCTGGCGAGACCGGTGTTAGGGATGTCGAGCAGCTTCGGGGGATTGGGCGGCGGAGGCAGAGCATTTGAGAAGCGGATTCGCGCGATGAAGTCCTGGTGAATCACGCGCTCGCCCGAGCGAGCTCCTGAGGACGACATGCTGTGTCCCTTTTCTCAGCTGGAATCCTCCGGCTGACTTGCTTGCGTGTGTGCAGTGGACAGCAGGCAATTGCGGCTGCAATTATAGACAGTTCGCTCAGCGAGATTCGGTGCCTCGATCGCCAATTGCTGCTGGGGAGGCCGATTGGAGGATGTGGCGGAGCGTCGGTGGTGATGGAGGAGGAAAAATGGTAGTCGCGCGCGGCACAAGGCGAGAGCCCTGCGAGGCTGTAAATCTGAGGCCAAGCTCTGCGGTTCCCCACCACGCGGCTTTGTACGAAGAACAGCCATTTTATAGTCAAATGTAAGGCTTTCTTTCTGTCTGTAATGTAAGAAACCAAATGCGACAAAAATGACATTTCTTCGTCTCCGAGACGCAAAAAAATATTTCATTAAATTAAAATATAATAGGTAGCAGGCTCTCTGTGAGAGTTCGTCTCCAAGACATGGTTCCCATGCGATTTCGTATCAGCCATCCCTGGTCTAACCCATCCATCTACGCCTTTGAAGGATTCATCGATAGGCCGTCAATCGCTTTTTTGTAATCCCTTTTTGAAAGCCCATCTGTTTGCCATACACTCATCTTTTTGCATCCAGCCCACCACGCACTCTGGCACGTTGTGGGCCACGGCAATCTGTTACACGACTCAAAGTCAACCCGTCTTGAAAAGTCCATCTCCAATATTCCAGTTCGAATCCATAAAAGAGAGATTTTGTCTCTAAGCAATCGAAATGCAATCTGCCTACGATCGGTCCTTGGCGTAAGACTTCTTGCCAACGGAAAAGGGCACATAGCGGTACTTGATCATGTGCTGGATTTGTCGGCGCACTGCAAGTCTTCGGTTAGCATGTGTATCACAGGCATTGCGTTGGAGAGAGGGCTCTTACTGGTCAGGACGAAGAGAATCAACCAGTACATGACCAAGACGGGCCAGAAAACGGGCACGTCAAAGATGGCAAACCAGGTGCAGAGAAAGGCAATGCCAATGGCTCTGGTTGCCCAGTACCAGAACTTGAATTCGGGAAGACGTCTGATAAAGGGCTTGAACTCTTCGTCTCGGTTGGTTGGGAGGGTACCGACAGAGCCATCTTCCATTTCGTTATCCAGGGCGTCGTTCGAAGGGTCGAATTTCGGCTGGAGAAAGGCCAGGAAAAGGTTCAGGAGATAGATTCCCAGGGCATAAGCAACTGTTTTTGGACAGAATCCTGTTAGTTCTCATTTGACTTTGACATTTTTATTCGTTTTCCCTCCTATAGGGCCGAGCAAGCACGGTTGGGGATGGAGCCGTCACGTACCAATATACCATCCCTGCGCAAAGAAAATGCGCAGGAAGAACACCAGCAGAGCCACGCCTGTGCCAATCCATCGGTATGTGACATAGGGAGTTGACTGATCCAAGATCGCCTGATATTGCTGGTCGCAGTTAGCATATGCAAGCCCGGAAAAATGCAGCCGGGAGGGCGGCCTACTCTCTGCAACTTGGTGGTATGGGCTGTGACGGCCGCGAAAGGGGTCTGTTCGGGCTCTGGCGCATCCATCTTGGCGGGTATGAATCAAGTCGCCTTGGATAGCAATCGGATCGAGGCTCTGATGGATATGGAGGATGAAGAGAGCGGGTTGCCGCGCCAATAATCAGCCAGTCCAGGCAACGTAATGGGGAACAGAAGTTGATGGAACGCAGAAGGGCTGCTTTATCGCGAAACAAGCTGATGCGGCGTGGGGCGCAGGGCCAGCATGTGCTTTGCGGCGCTTCCATTTTCTTCGGATTCAGCCACGTAAGGCTTGACCCCTGGCGGCGGATCCAGGCCGGTGTTTTGCCGGTGCCTGCAGCAAATCCAGGTACCCACGGAGTAACTGCAGTTTCTCCGAGCTGATTTGTGCTGTTCAAAGCAAGACACGACCTAAAACGTACGGCACTGTTATTCGGCGGGCAATTGTCAAGTGAAGTAACTGGAGGAGCCAATAAGAACATTACTCGCAAATTCTCAATTACTCACAATCGAGAGACTCAACACATGTCTTTTTCATTGATCTAGCTCTGCAATTCATAAATGATTAGCGTGTCTTAGTTGCAAATGGTCTATATACTAAAATTCTCAGCGCTTAGTCCCGTTAGTGGGTCAACACCACAAGATGAGCGTCATTGGTCTAGGGGTTAGGATTCAACTCTTCCATTCACCAATCGAAAAGTTGAGGCCCGGATTCGAGTTCCGGATGACGCATTTTTTGCTTGCAGAAATTCTGCTTCAATTTTTTTCTTCTTTGCTCTTCCTCCTGTGTATCTCTTTTTGCACATGCTAGCTGTATTACTTGTCACCCATCTCAAGGTGAAATAATTAGAGAGATATAAAAGCAAACTAGACACCTCCATTTATGAGGTTCGCAGCCAAAGTCGAGTCTGCAAGGCGATAGGCATATTGATACGTATTCCCAGTCATCGTTATTCCAATATCCCACGTCCGCTACACTGTATTCTCTTCGACATGCATCTCTTCTTCGCCAAAGTCATCCTTCTTCGCCCGCATCTGAGCAAGCACTGCTGCTGAGACGCCGGTTGACGCTCCGCCACCCACTTTGGCTTCGTCGCCGTCGAAATACTTGGCGATTTCCTCCAACGGAGTACTCTAGAATAAAGGGAAATTGTTATTAATACACATGAACAAGGATATGGCGTGTGTATCTGTACCTTTGTTTCAACCCAGAGGAAATACACGACAGTAAAGATGACACAGAGAAAGACGTCGTAGAACTGTCATGAATCGGTATTAGCCAAGCACATGGAATTTTGATTGATGATACAAGACGGATTCCATAGCACTCTGACTTACAATGTAGAATCTCCATCCCTGAGACTCAATACCAACCGGGTTGATGTACTGGTTGAGCACTAATCCAGCTGGTTAGCAAGAGAAATACTCTATATAAAGAGAGTGTAAGGACTCACAGTTTGTGCTGACTCCGAAAAACGTAACGTTCAGGCCCTTTGCGCGGATTTCGTAGGGCAAAATCTCAATGGGATATGCCAGGAGCAGACCTTGCCTATGCAAATCTTCAACATGATTCTACATCCCAGAAAGCACTCTAACTTACCATCCGCAGTTGAACGCCGTGTAGAATAAAAAGATCATCACGATAACACCCTTTGCATCGGCGCTGTCTCCCGTGATATTATACCGTGCTGAGAGTATAGTCCATAGCACAAAGCATATGATCATCGATCCTGTGCTGCCCAACACCATCTTCCTCCTACCAATCTTGTCAATATTGAACGAGGCCCAAATGGCAACAATGAAGTTCCAAATCTGCAGCCCGCCATTGAGGCCAGCCTGCTCAGCATTCTTGGTGATACCAATCGTCTCCAGCACAGGGACAAGATAGTACGAGACCAGACCGTTGCCGCACCACTGAGAGAAGAAGCCCTGGAGGTAGCAGATGAGGGTGCGTTTGCGATTGCCTGGCGTGCGGATGAGTTCGAGCCAGCCGCTCTTGGAGGAAAACTCTTGCTCTAGAGCGAGCGTTTCCTTGATCTCGGTGAAGGAAGTCTGGACGAATTCAGTGCGCTCGCCGTTGCCGTGGAACTTGACGAGCACTTCGAGGGCTTCATCGTGACGATCCTTGGCAATAAGGAAACGTGGGCTCTGTGAGAGTACTCTGTGTTCAATAGAAGCTTGAAAGAGCAGCAATACAGGGTTACTAACCTCTGGTAACAACCAGATAAACATGATCTGCACGATGGCGGGAAAAGCCTGGATAATGGACGGAATGCGCCATGCCCAGTCACTGTCGATATTTATTGTTCTGCCTCCGTTAGCTTTCGTTTGCTTCCTTTATAAGTGGCAATGAATACCCAAAAGTCACCCATGCAGCAACAATCGATCCAAAATACCACATAGAATTGTACACCGCAGTGATTGTGGCTCGGTGCTGCGTGTGAGCCAACTCAGTCACTATAAGAGGCGCACTCCCATGGTCTATCATGACGCCAAAGCCGAGAATAAATCTCCCAGCCACAAACATGCCGACTAAATCATAGCGACCACGGAATCAGTATCATTCTTAACCTCAATACCAAAAGGGGACAATCTTCGCTCACCATCTATACTAGCGCTCTGAATGGCCACGCCAATTATTGCAATGACGCTGCCAATAACGATTCCCCATCGCCTCCCCAGCTTATCCGCAATTGTAGCAGGAAATGGAAATGGAACCACGGCCAAGAGCTGTCCCAGCCCAAAGGCCAGATTGTAAAACGCCAGCAGCGAGCCACGCGGATGATGGAAATAGTCCTGCCACTGTCCGCTCGTCTGAAGTGCGTTCATCATGGAGCCATCGTAGCCGTTGACCATGGACGTCATCAGAGGCACGAGAAGCAAGAGATACAAACGGCGAAGGCCCGGCTCGCGCCACCATGTTACCTTTGGAAACTGTTTGTTTGCGAGCGTAAAAGAATTGGACGGCGGAGCCGATGGCTTGAGTGCGTTGAGGAACTTCATCATCAGCCACCACGTCTTTGTCTCCTCACTTCTTCAGGATTGGGGAGAATGAAACTGCCGGTTGGTAATAGCCTGAGGAGAGATGGAGGGAGGCTCATATATGTTGGTTACATCTGCCGTGACCGGGGTCTACCCATAGGTACATATAGACGAAAGGATACTTGTATCGCAGATAATGAGGCAACAAGAGAGGGAAAGAGTCTCCCATCCCCCTTTTCTTGTCATCATGCCACTAATAGAATGAACAATTCTCATGATTCCCAAGACTTGGGATTATCGACGGCGCCTTCAGCATCAAAGAGACCAATTTTTTAGTCCATGTAAGTGGGGGAACGCCGTTTTAAAAAAGGGACTAATCGTCACGGCTCCAAGTAGCTAATCCGAAGCCAGAGCCGAACTTTATGGTCTCTGGACAAGGAGATCGGCATTGTATATTCCAAGAAGAGATGCTACCATGATGCCGAAGTCGCAGAGACTGGCGGTCTTTTGCCCGGATATATTCGTTTGACACAAGTAGTACTAGTATAAGCTCATGCTCATGGTGATGGGCCGTTTAGACGTTTATCCTAGCTATTTTAGAGCATGTACTAGCCTGTTAACATTGAGAAAATCCGGGGGATGGGCATTGAAAGCTGGAGAGACAATGGTGAGCAAGTGGAGGTTTGATGTGCTTTAGCCGGTGAGGGGAGCTTGGGGTAGCATCTGGATATGGTCCGATCGCCAACTCGGCTATTTCCCAATTCATTTCGTAGGCGAAGGTGCACATGAGGTGACATGAAATGAACGATACCTCTACCGTTACATCGTAATATCCAAATCCCTTCTCCGTATGACATCCTTCAAGAACTCGCGGGGTAGCTGGCGGGGAACTCGATGGCCATGTCCACATAAGCATCATGAATATTCTTAAAGCGTGGGGAAGACATCCGAGATCGCCCTTTTAGACTCGTTATATGGTAATGACTTTTTCTGTCATCCTGAGAGCCGTTAGTTGAGACGGCGACTCTTCAGTCCACAGAAACTACTTTTGTTTCTGACATATCTAGACTAGTATAAAACCTCCTTATATCGACTTGGCTCTCCTTTCTCTGGTGGTGAACATACCTCAAACGTCAATAAAAACACGTGCAAATCCAAAATTCAGCTTCAGTCATGGCCACCTATCTACGCACAAACATCCACGACGGCTGGACCTTCAAGCAAGCAGACAAGCCAGACTCGGACTTTCGTTCCGTCGCCCAGTTCCCAACCGTCATTCATCTCGATCTACTCCGCCACGGGCTAATCCCAGATCCGCCAAAAGATAGAAACAGCGAACTCATTCAATGGGTTGGCGAGAAGCAATGGCTCTACAAGACTACCTTCACCTCGCCGGAGGCGCCATCAGGCAGCGGCAAGGCATCTCATACACTGGTCTTTGATGGCCTCGACACATATGCCAAGATCAGTCTTAATGGCAAGGAGATTGCTAGCACAGCCAACATGTTTCTCCAATATCGTGTAGATGTCACAGACACATTGAAACCAGCCGGCGCAGAAAACACGCTTGAGCTTCTTTTCGACTCTGCCTTTTTGGAGGGCAAACGGCTTGAGAAAGCACAAGGGTATAAGAACTTGTTCTGGAATGGCGATTCGTGCCGTATGAATGTCCGCAAGATAGGATGTCATTTTGGGTGGGATTGGTGAGACTTTTAGCACTTTGATCATGAGATTGTCCGCTCGACTGACTGTCATGAATTACAGGGCGCCAACACTGCTTACATGCGGTCCATGGAGACCAGTCTATCTTGAGTCCTTCGTCACTCGTATTGCTGACCTGAACATCGATATCGATGTTACGGACTCGCTAGACTCTGCAGTCGTAACCGCCACATTGGAGCTACAAGGTCCTGACAACAATGATAAGTTGGTACAAATCAACATCAATGATCCAGGTGGTGAAGCCATTTTTACTGGAAGTGGGAATAGCAGTATATCTATCAAAAACCCACAACTATGGTATCCAGTAGGATATGGAAAGCAGCCGCTTTACGCAGTGACAGCCACTCTAGGTGACCAAAAGATGACTCGCAAAGTCGGCATCCGCCATCTCCGTTTGGTACAGCGACCTCTTGAAAACGGTGCTCCAGGAACGACCTTCTTCTTCCAAGTGAATCAAATCCCCATATACTGCCGAGGCGCCAACTGGGTGCCCGGAGATACCTTCTTGCCGAGGATCAACGCAAAGCGTTATCGCCAATGGATCGAGTTGGCCCTCCATGGAAACCAGAACATGATCCGCGTCTGGGGCGGGGGACTCTATGAAGATGATTCATTCTATGAGATTTGCGACGAGCTTGGGATTCTCATATGGCATGATTTCCAACTTGGCTGTGGCGTATACCCCGTATCAGACTTCATGACCAACACCATCCGCGAGGAAGCCATATACAACCTCAAGCGACTGCGCCATCACCCTTCAATCGTCTTATGGTGCGGCAACAACGAGGACCACATGTTTGCAGAGCTGCACCATCTCGAATACGACATCAACGACAAGAACCCAGACAACTGGCTAAAGACAAACTGGGCGGCACGCTGGTACTACGACAAGATGCTCCCCGACATCTGCGCCGAGCTCGTCCCCCGCGTGCCGTATCACAACTCTTCCCCCTGGGGAGGTTCATACAGCAACGACGCAACGGTTGGCGATATCCATTCGTGGAGAGTATGGATGGCCGATCAGCCACGATATCCATATCAAGACTATGAGAAGCTCACAGGCCGCTTCGTGAGCGAGTTTGGCATGAAGTCGTCCCCCGCCGTCCGCAGCGTCCGTCAGCTTATAAGCGATCCCTCGGAGAGACACCCCCAATCACGCACATTCGACAACTGGTTCTGCGCGCCAGAAGACCAGCGCACGCTGTCCATGTACCTGATTGATAACCAGAAGCACAACCACGCTTCGTTGCCGGCATATGTATACGCCACTCAGCTCAACCAAGCCGAGGCAACTGACTACGCGTTGAGGCCATTCCGGCGTCTTTGGAAGGGCCCTGGGCAAGAGGAATGTGCTGGCAGTCTGATCTGGCAGCTCAATGATTGTTTCCCAGCCGCGAGCTGGTCCTTGGCCGATGCGTTTCTCCGTCCCAAGCTGGCTTACTTTGTTGCAAAGAGAGACTATGCGCCCATTATTGTCGGCTGCGCAAGGACGACGGTTGAAACCCCTGCTGATGAATTTACTCGAGTATATATAAAGCGAGTCACCACGGCGGATGTCTGGGCCAGCAACTGCACTGTCTCTGAGGAAAAGTTGACGGTGACGATGGCGTTTTATTCCGTCTTGGACGGCAAACTGCTGGCCTCCAAATCCGAACAAGTGACGCTACCGCCAAATCGCTCCACAGAGCTACGAAAATTGAAATTTGAGGAAGATGAATGGGGAGTCAAGCAGGAATCTATAGTTGTTGCTACCAAACTGACCAAGGATGGAGACGCTGTGGCTCGCTATATTAACTTCCCACAACCATTAAGACATCTCGATTTAACCGCTGCACAGGTTACCGTCACCAAAAAAGACGTCAACCTCTCTAATAAATCGTTCAAGCTTGCTGTCTCGGTCAAGAATGGTGTGGCCAAGGGGGTAGAGCTGATGATTGATACTCTGGACCCGGACGTTGCAGACAGCTATACTTTTAGTGATAATGCTTTGGATCTAGTTCCAGAAGAGGAGCAGATTGTAACTGTCACTGCTGTCGCTGGTACAAAGGTTGATAATAGAGACGTGGGAGTGACGGAGCAACATTATGGCTCGATAAGTTTGGAATCGGAGAATTGATGGGATTGTACGTCCGGAGATGCAACTTTGATAGCTTGAATGGAGGCACATACAGATAAACTATGGACGACGAGATGACACTGGATCGGGTGGATCTAGTTGGACCAGGTGGCCTTCAGGAAGGTAAATGAACCTATTTTGTACAGGATACAAAATAAGAGCTTCGTCAGTCAACCACACCCCTCCATATCTCCTCCAAACTTGAAACAGCTTGTGTGACATCCCATGTCGTCTCCTCTTTGACCCGATGGAGTAGGTCCAGTAAATGTAGTTGTGAAGTACGATCTCTTAATGAACGGCCGCCTAGTTTCTTATTTAGCAGTCTGTATTGCATACCACAGCGGAAAACCTTCAGCCAACAAGTTCAAATACATTTGGCTTTACTCACAGTATGATAGTATATCGGCAGCATTTGCTAGCGCCCCCGGATATCTACAAATTTTATATAGAGTCAATCCACGGACGATGCCGCAAATTCGAATGGTGTGTTCGACAGCTTCCGACTGTGAGTGAAGGTGAGCTAAGAGTAATACATAGACGACATAAAGTAAGAGCTCACTGTGTCCTCGTTAGAGGCATCGACATCTGTTGATTGTTTGCTTAGAATGAATATTACTTTGCAGAGATGATAAAACTGCATTGCCACAGCTACAACACCAGAAAAGTCAGGTCGCCTAGCCCAACTTGAGAATACATATTAGGTGAAAACGACTTACTGTGCCATATACACGTATAATTTATCGCGGGAAATGAATTATCATCAGTCACTATTACGGAAAGTGGACCAAAAGTATTCGGCAGGCCCCGTCGCCAGTCATCCACCAACTTGATCAACATGTTGTGATGCTCAGAAGCTGCTGTGGATACGTCTGGGCCAAAGTAGCTGTTGATAACTCGTGCAGTAATCCAGATGATGTTATTTGTCCAATCATCATCCGAGTCTCCATCAAACACAACGTAGTATGTTCTATCTGAGGTGTCGATATTAGTTGGGCAGCGGCCGCGCAGAGCAGTCAAGATTTCCTGGCGGACATATGTCCAGAATGCAGTGTGCTTGAGACTGCCAGGTCCAAACTTATTTGCATTATGGCTGAAAAGAGATAATGAGCCTCGCAAATGGCTTTGTAGATCACCCTCGGCATTGTGATCGCCAAGCATCTCGTGCATTCGTAGAATCACCGTCGATAGCGCCAGTGCGCTCTCAGAGGCGCATGCTATATCTTTCAACGCGGCGATAAGTCGGTGTACACAGCTGTAATGATATTCATCTGCCAGCAGTGGATCAAAAGCAGGATCAGAGCGGCTCAGATACTGCGCTGAGAAAGCAAAGATTGCGTCGAGAAGCATAGGACATTTCATAGCCAACTGAGGCACCGATGCCGAGAAGTGATGCCTTGGATCGTTTAATGCCAACTGTACGCATTCAGATCGCTGTTAAAGACAATTTTAGCAAAGGAACTTACCCATCCGCTTAGATGATCAGTATAGAGAGTCAGCAGACGCGCTTGCTCTGGGTCCCGCAAAGCCTCCCGTGGTTGTGGTAGATATATGGGCAGAGTTGAGTTTAGAGCTTCGATCAAGCTTCCAACAGGAGTACTCGTAGCTGGGCTACATGAATGACCGGGAGGCACGGATATATGGAGCCCGTCATGTTCGGTTTCCGTTGAAACGGTTGGCTGATACGCTGTTTCATGTTAGTACCTATGGTATAATCACATCTCTCCTTCAGCTCAACATATTCTCACCTGATGGGCTAGTTTGACTTGATATTGTGTCCTTTCCTGGAACATTGGAAGGGCTTCGGCTGGCTTTCAGTGTCTTCAGACGTACTTGATGAGCGAAGCGCACTCCAATAGTCGAATTAGCAGATAGCGAAGGCCCCACCATCGATGTACTCACCAGAAGGTGGAACATTAACCCAAACATGGTCTTCTGGAAAGACAAAATATTCGCTGTTTCCCGGAGCAGTGCCATCCAAGCTGTTGGGGCGCGGTCCTTCAGAAAAGAAGCATGATCGACCAGCCTTCTCGCAGCGCTTACATTCCGGTCTGCGCTCATCGCCTGAAGCAGAGTTAGCTTAGATAAAGATATTATGTGAAGCGGAAGCTAGTAAGATGAAATCTATCTATCAAGAATCACGAGAAAGAACTAATTAGCAATGCTAGGGGTACTCCACCGGAGCTTACATTTGAGGTGCCGTTTTCTGCACGTTAAGCTGTCTCAAATTGGCCAGTTAATCATTGGTTGGAAATGGCAGAAATGCTATCTCTGATAATAAAGGCTAGCGAGAATTTCCACCTTGAAGTGGTGTGTTGAGCTGAAAAGTCTTACCACCCTATTCCGTGTTAGTGAGGCGCATAACAGTCACGATATCTGCATCTACTGCGTACCTGTCTTTACGCGTCTCTGGCCGCTGCTGGAAGCCATTCTAAGTCGAGGCGAAACTGGACTCTCTCAATTTGTTTGTAGCTGAACCGGCTCTGGGATCGTCTCATCAGCCACTCGTTGAAGATCATGTGAGAGGAAATAAGGCGTGGCGGGCTGGATGGGGCGAAGTTGGAGACGTTCGATCTGTGGGAAAGACCCACGGAAGCTTCGTTCCCCGCGCGACTGCAGGTTTGCGGAGATGCTGAGCCTTGTTTTAGCGCTGAAAAAGCTCCAGTTGGATTCCCTATCTAGGTAGCATCAAGAGGTGCTTATTTTGGATTGATATGCATTTGTATCAGGTTACTGATGCCGTTACTCTAGTACGTGTATTTCGGTATGTAGTAGTCAGAGCTGTTACACAGGAAATCCTACTCAAGTAACATGTGGCAGAGATACGTGGCTTTGCCTCGACGATGCTTTAATCGCAGCAGGCTGGGCTGGCGCCTGATAGGAACACGTATTCGAAATCATTTACCTGCATGCATTTACCCGTCTAGCGGCATTTAGGCTTTCGGCTTGGCTACTGAAGCTTTGGCTATAATGCAACTTCCAACCATGAATCCTATACGAGAAATCTCACTTTGTGATACTCACTTATCAAAATTCTCAAGTGAGCTCTTTCAAAGCGAATACTCAAGCTCTGCAGCTGTTGTTGCAATGTGTTGTTCATCCAGCACGTCTTCTGGACAATGAAGCAGGCAGTCAGAACAACTCATAATAGGTAACCGAAAAGGCAACAGATTTCTTACGTGGGAGGTTAGGGATTGTAAGAAACAAGAGCAAAATCCTCATCAGGGTGCTCCAAAGTCTTCCGTTGAAGAAGCTCCACACTGCCATATAGGGTAGATTCGATACAGCCAAGTCTGCCCATTAGCGGCAGACATCGTGTTGTCTCAGACACGAGATGTGGAGGCCAAGATCCCTGTAGCTGGAGCTGTAGGTGGGCTGTAGCGCTGCAGCTCCCCCAGCACGACGTGCATCGTCCGTTATTATAGCCTGGCCAGCTCCCAAAGGAGCCCGAGCAGGCTGTGCTTCTACACCAATCACCACGCAGTCGTCATTCTCGCCTCGTGCTCTTTTTTGTCCCACGGCCTCGAGGGCCTGCGTCTCTGGCGCAAGGTTGCTCTGCTAGCATTTAAACCAGGCAATCCCTTTCAGCAGAAGACCGTACACCTTGGCACAAACAAAAACAAAGAAGCCGTCACCATCATCGCCAGTAAGCAGTAAACAATGCGAGAGCCTCCTGAAGACGACTGGTCCTCCTCTGGTAGCGAGTCGCCGCCTCCAAGGCCAGCGCCAGCGCCAGCGCCAGCACCGCATCAGCAGTACCAGCAGCATCAGCAGCATCAGCAGCAGCATCGTGTGCAAGCGCCGCCGCCAACGAGGCGCCAAAGCATCGCCAACCGCCTGCTGGGCGCCGTCCAACAGGTTCGCAAGGACAGCAAGGAAAAGGCCAAGAATGAGCCGCAGCCAGCGCCGGCCAAGCGGCGCGCGCCCGTCGCCGCCGACAAGGCCTCGCCCATGAGCCGCATCCGCTCGTGGCTGGACAACTGCAACGACCAGCACGACTATCACTGCTGCGCCGATGACGAGGACATGGACGCCAGCACCTTCCACCCCGTCTATCTCGTCGATTCGGCCGAGCGCTGCCTGGTCAAGGCCAAGCCGCGGGATCGCTACCTTGCCCTGAGCTACATCTGGGCGCCGCTGGGCCAACGGCGCGGGGGGCCTAGCGAGGTGGTTCAGCTGCTCAGATCCAACGTCGAAGAATTCCAGTCGGCGGTCCCTGAAGAGGAACTGCCCGAGACTATTCTCGATGCTATGTATCTGGCAAGGAAACTGGGCCTGCGGTACCTGTGGGTCGATCAGCTGTGCGTCGTCCAGGACGATGATGTCGACAAGGACAACCATGTGCGACACATGCCCTACATCTTTGCAAATGCCTATCTCACCATTGCCGCGGCGCATGGCGACCTGTACACCGGTCTTCTTCCCATCAGCCCGCGGCGACATGCTCGTGAAGCGCGTGAAGCCAAGCCCGCCAGCAACACCAAGGACCACAACGAGCTGCTTCGGCAGTCCAAGTGGAATACTCGCGGATGGACGCTACAAGAACACCTCTATTCGCGACGAGTTGTGTTCTTCTTCCAGGAGGCCGTGACGTGGGAATGCCATTGCGATCTCTGGCAAAAAAATTCGGCAAGCATCATACCCAAACTGCGAGGGGGCAATAACCGACAACAAGACTGCACCAACCGTGTTTCCGAACCCATACTTGGTTTTCAGCATGCCCCATGGCCTGACTTGGACGAGTACGCTCGTATAGCAGCCGACTATAGCGCGAGAAGGGTGACGCACGTTGAAGATACTCTAAGGGCATTTTCAGGCATCACCTCCATGCTGACCCGTACATTTTCGGACGGGTTCATGTTCGGAATGCCGCTCATGTTTCTCGATATCGCTCTGCTCTGGAGACCGCAGGCTTCGATACGACGGAGAGCACCGCCGCGAGCTCCCTTTTTCCCATCGTGGTCCTGGATGGGATGGTGGTATGACGGTGTACCTGTCGATTTGATATTGTGGAGAGCCGCCGCAGACTATGTTGAGGACGCAAGTTCAACAAAAGTAGGACCAACCTCTAAACGCTTTCAATCTCTGCAGACGTTTAGAATAAAGACCACTATTACCTGGCACCTGACAGACAGGGCTTCCACAGTTCCCGTGGCCAACACAGGACTGCGATACCGAGAACTCCGTTCTCGCAAGAATTCTGGCTCGCAGCTGCCCCGTGGCTGGTCAAAAAGCGGATCTTCCTTTAAGCACAATAGCGACAAGGGAACACTCTTCAAATATCCCGTGCCAGTCGTGGATCCTCCCAAAGATGGACTGCACGCGCCAACACTCGCAGAGCAAACTTTCCCCGGACCACTCTTGTCTTTCAAGACGGTCGCCGGGTTTTTCGACGTCGATCTCGCCGACACCATGGCGCCCAAGGATCACTCGAATCCCCACATCGCGATTGGAAACATCTGGGGCAAGTCTGGCAAATGGATTGGCGAGTTTCGAGCTCACGATTCGTGGCTGGGCGTACAGACGTCCAACTATGAAGGAGGCGAAAAGCTCGAATTCATCGCCATAAGTACAGGAATGGAGCGCAAGGGCTCATTTATCTTTACTCCTGAGAAATTCGAGGAGAATAAAGATGCGGATGGCATACTGGACTTTGTCAATGTGTTGTGGATTGAGAGGATCGGCACTGTTGCCTATCGACGGGGAATCGGCCATATCTTACTCAAGGCCTGGAATGCGCAGGCACGGGATCAAGTGGATATTGTTCTCGGATGAGGGTTTCCGAAGGGTTGGTTGTCTTGGTATGGCCGGCGAGGTTATATGTCGAGCGTGGGCGTTTATAGGGAGGTTTTTAGTCTCGAGTCTATTACGACGGCGGCGGCAATGGTCAATTTTTGTTCTGTGGCCTGATATCTGTATTTAATTTGCTACCTAATGATTTTTCGTTATTTACTCCGTCATGTATGATTGGGAGAATGATATGTGGCTAGCAGGCGGGTAGATAGTTTTATACGCGATCCTATTGAGTGTGATAATATCTGTTGGAAGCATGTCTTGCAATTAGTGTCGTGTGTCAAAAGTCAAGCTGTGGATGATGCATGGCAAGCTTGCATCGCATTGAGCGTCCATCACGTGGACGGCTGGGTCTTTGGGTCCTTGAATGCAGAGCACAAGTATTTACGCTGCAATCGTTTTGACAAGCTTTTAGGAGTGAGTTCGTGATGAAGCATCGGATGGTAGAAGCTCAAGTTTATGCCAAAGACGAACAAGAGTGCGTCTGGTACCGAGGTTCGATCGCATCTATGGAGCGTGGTATGACAAGCATATATCCGCGCCTTGTCTCACGGTGGCGCTCATGTGTTAGACAATTTGCTGTCAATTCTGAATACGACTAAGCAGCACTTGCATCATTGATGCTCAACTTTTCGACTAAAAAACTCCTGTGATAAAAAACGAAAGCATTTCTACTTGAATATGCTATACAAGCTCACATCCACTCCAGTGACATCCACCCGGCACGGTGCGAGGCTTCCATCGCCACTAAGCCGCCCTGTAGCCTAGCGCCCAGCTTCCCGCCTGACCAGCCCCGTTCCAGCGGCCCCAGCTTCTGGCCTGCGCATCAAATCTGGATCCTCCTCAACGTCACGGGTTTCGTTTTCCGCTGCCTCGCCCATTGTCCACGCGACCCCCTTTGCCAAATGCCTGGATCTGACGAGCCGTGAGAGATACATTACAGTCTCTTTTTGCTTCTGTCACGAGTGCTTGCAGTGCGCAGCATCTTTGAAATTCTCTCTGTCGATTTGGATTGAAAGTCGCAGTGGGAGGGAGAGACGTGCCGATATCGAAATCGAAAACTTCACAGGCTTGTCATCGCGTGGTCGCAAAGCAAAATATGGCATCGAGGCTGGAATATCGGTCGCTGGCCGATGACGAGGACCGCGAGAGAGCTTCAGACGAAGATTCCGCTCTGCTCGGCGGAGAATTCGAGGATGGCCCCCAAGTGCCCTTTTCGTGGATCGAGTATGGCATCTTTTGCTTCCTCGGCATGGCCATGCTCTGGGCCTGGTAAGATTTCAACAACAACAACATCACAATCACATTGCCACAGCTAATGGAATCGAACTTGACAGGAACATGTTCCTCGCCGCAGCCCCATACTTTGCCTCCCGCTTCGCCGGCGACGCCTGGATCGAAGCAAACTTCCAGTCCACCATCCTCGCCGTCTCGACCCTCACCACCCTCGCCGTCGTGCTCATCCTCTCCAACATCCAGTCCTCCGCCTCGTACCCCTTCCGAATCAACCTCGCCCTCGTCATCAACAGCGTCATCTTCGGCCTGCTCACAGTCTCCACGGCCGTCTTTCTCGATGCCTCGCCGCGCCAATACCTGAGCTTCGTGCTCGCCATGGTGGCCTGCACGTCCTGGGCGGCCGGGTTGATGCAGAACGGCGCGTTCGCCTTTGCTGCTGGCTTTGGAAGGCCAGAGTACATGCAGGCTCTCATGGTAGGCCAGGGCGTGGCCGGTGTTCTGCCCTCCATCGCGCAGGTTGTCTCTGTGCTGGTTTTCCCTCCCAGCAAGGAAAAGAAAGATACATCTGGCGAGAAACAAGGCGAATCGTCTGCATTTTACTACTTCCTCGCCGCCGTCGTCATATCCATAATCACCCTCGGCGCCATCATCCCCCTCGTCAGGCGCCACAACCGCATGGTAGCAGACCGTCTCTCAGAGCGCCTCGCCTCCTCCATGACCAGCATCGAAGAAGCCGAGCGCGCCACCCGAAAAGTCGTCTCCCTCCTCCATCTGCTCAAGAAACTCCACTGGCTCGCCTTTGGCGTAGCGCTAATCTTCACAATAACAATGTTCTTCCCCGTCTTTACGGTCAAGATCCTCTCCGTGAACGAGGACGGCGGCCGCCTCATCTTCCAGCCTTTCGCCTTCATCCCCGTGGGCTTTCTCTTCTGGAACATTGGCGATCTCGCAGGCCGAATCGCCACGATGCTGCCCTACTCGCTCACCAAAAGGCCGCTTCTGCTCTTCGTCCTGGCTGTGGCGCGAGTCGGCTTCCTTCCGCTGTACCTGCTCTGCAACATACATGGTCGGGGCGCCATCATCCCGAGCGATTTCTTCTATCTTGTCATTGTCCAGGTCCTCTTTGGCATGACCAATGGATGGCTCTGCTCCAACATGATGATGGCGTCAGGAGAGTGGGTTGAAGAGAACGAGCGGGAGGCTACCGGTGGGTTCATGGGCTTGTGCTTGGTCGCTGGCCTTGCTTCTGGAAGCTTGTTGAGCTTTACAGCGTCTGGAATTTAACATGCATGTTTATTTGGTTGTTTGTCTATTATAAAGGCGTTTCTTTTTTTTTTTTCCCCTTTTTTTTTTGAATAACTTATTCATCATGGTGGTATACGCATGGCATAGCTTATAGATCTCTTAGGCATTCATTCGACAACACAATAGGCTATCTAAACTCATTCTGACTTCAAGCTAATAAAACAATTTCTGTAATATGTACGATAATAAATAATGATGATACTTGGGAAATTCGATTGTCCGGTTTCAATTGTTGCCCGCCGTCCTGTATTCCTCGCGATGCTGCTCTTAAAAACCCTTTTTTCATATCCCACCCTGTCTTGTTTCCCTTGTATTGCGTCTTTATTGCCACGCATACCTAGCCCTCCAACGCCATTGTAAATGCTTCAATACCAGATTCTGAAACTGAAAGAAGAAAATTGCAGAGGAAAAGAAATTTGGAAATCCATTCGCTCAAGCCAAGAACCAACGATTATGGTACAAGATGCTTCAAGGACTGCACCTCAAGGGGTTGTTGTAAATAGAATCAGATGGTGCGCCTTCCGTAACTCTTTTAAAAGGCTCCAGGCCTTTGCGCAGAGCTGCAAGGTTCGTCTCGTGCCGGTATGTTGTTGTCTTCGTCCCCGTCGGCGAAGAAAGGCCGTTATTTTGACGATAAGAATTCATTTTAGGTTTATTCGTGTTTTCTTCCATGAGGAGAATGATTGGCTCCCCCGTTCGAGGCTTGCCCGACCACTCCAGCGAGCAGAGTGATGGTGGGTGGTAGTAAGTGTCGCCGCACACGACCCAATCGGCAGTATAGAAGCCGCCCTCGATAAGATTCTTCTCTGTTCCACGCCAATGATAGGATTTTTTTTCGGGGTCTTTCCAATCAAAATCACCAAAGCGAAGTTTGATTTCCTCATCGTCACTGGGAGGAATCAATGCAAAGCATGTGCAGTCACGCAGCGTCATGGCGACGATAAAGTCCAGATTCTTTATAGGGTTTAGGGGTCCCGCATCATCAAGGCTCTTCTGGCAATTTCTTAGTGCTTGAATCGCTTTGTGATGGATGATTTTATCGAGAGCCGCCTGGATGCGCTCGCTGTTGTGTAGGTCGGAAAGCTGCGGAGCTATTCGAAAGGGAGATGCGACCTGCTGGGGGCAATCGGGATTTGCAAGCGTAATCGGACAGGGCTTCTTTTCCGGGCAAGGAGGCTTTGTGCCCGGGGCCTTTAAATAGTTGTGAAGTTCCAATGCGCACTGCCTGCATCGGATGGCATTTTTGGGAGCACTGGGCGACTGTAGCAGCCACTTGGGCTTGAATTCGATGAGTATAGATTCATCGGCGCCTTGAGAGAGTGTTAGTCAGTATGCAGTCGGCAGAGTTTGGGGAGGTGCCACACATGATACGTGGGCATGCAGCCACTCACCACTTGGTCGCATGTCCTCCACAAGAAATCCCCAAGACGCGCGGCCAATGTACGATCCTTGAAATTTGGGCTTACGCAGGTGGTTGGATTTCCGAAGCATGGCGTTGAGCTCATCCACAAAGCTGGACTTGTGCAGCACTACCAGCTCCTGGCGCACGGCATGGTCGCCAAGATGCGGTTGGATCTCTCGAATGAAGAATTCCTGTTGGCGGAGATAATAGTTGGACGACACGGGAGTGCGACTAAGAGCCTGTGCTTTGGCCACTCTGAGAAGTTTGCCTATAGGAGCAGAGCATCGGTTAGCGACTGGGTCTGTGTAACCACAACTTAGCGTCGAGAAACGCTTGAGAAGGTTTGCTAGAAGCCTTGATTTGTGTGTCCCTTGCCTCTTTGGAAGAAGAAGGGAAGAAAGAAAAACAAAAGGCGGATGTACCTTGAAAATGGGCCTCCACACCGCTATTGGGGGGCAGTTTGATCTCAAAGACAACATTGGCGGCTCCTTCACCGACCAGCCTTACGGGCTTCGTTCCCGGTGGCAGTTCCTGCGGCAGGTAGCTGACCACAGCGTCGCACACGCTGTCGCTCATCTCTAGCACGGGAGCCGCGTCGCGGGCTTGATCGCGGGCTTGATCGCAGGCTTGATCGCGGGCGCTCGCGTCTTGGGATCTGGTTCGCATTCGGTCACCGGCGTCACCGCCGCGGTCGCATTCGCACCTGTGGTTGCGGCTGCGGAACAAGCTCATGGCCCGCAGCCGGGCCATGTCGTCGGAGCTGATTGCCGGGACAGCCTCATCGTCGGATTCCTCCGCAAGAGAGTCAGCGTTGGAGGGAGAGTCTCGGCCAGCATCGGACTGGGAGTCCTCGTCGAAGCAGTCGCCGGGAACGGAGGAGCCGTAGTTGGAGGCCGAATCGTCGACAAACTGGGGTGGCAGCTGCAAGAAAGAAGCCGGGTCCATGATTGGAACAAATCGTGGGCCCCGTCCTGCAGGCCTGCTGCAAGGGCTGCAAGGCACTGAGTCGGAGGGTGTGGGATGGCGCGCTTCGGGCGGTTTCAGGGAGCACAAAGGCCGGATGGGCAGCGAGAGGCTGTAGACGGCGGCGTCTTCGTAGGGAGATGCGGAGGACGATGGGCAGGCACTAGGTATTCGGTACTCGGTCGCTAGCAGGATGATTGACGGCGAGGCAAAGGAGGCGATATTGCCGTCGTTTTTGTTGTGGCTCGTGCTTCGTATAAGGGGACCACTCTACTCTATTCCAAGGTCAAATGTTGAATTAAACGGCAAAGTGGAGTATCAGAGCGGCGGCGGCGTCATTCTTGCGTGGGAGCAGATCCGCATGCAATCTAATCTCTGCTGTTCTGCCCGTGGAAGGAAAAGTCGAGGATCGGCACGAGGAAATGTTGAAAGAATCAGGACGGGGTTGGCAGACGAGAAAGGGGGAAGAGGGAAGCGGATGGCAGATCGCCTAAAGTTTAAAAAGGGATCGAGGGAGGAGGTTAAGGCCACCCGCCCGCCATGGCAGCTTAGAGTCTAGCAACCGGCCGCCATTGTCTCTGATCATATATTACACCGCTATGCTCCTTTGGCTCTCGGCCATGCACATGGAGATATTGTAAGAGGAAGCAGAGCACGCCGGTGGCATGTGTATTTGTGACAGGCATCCGGTGGCGAGGCCAGACGGTGATCTGAGCTCGATATCTGACTACCGTGATCGGGAGACTGCCAGCGGCATCTGCCCTGTTATCGGAGACTGTGCGGCTGCGAGCACGTGCCTACAGTAGATGCAGATGCAACATTGCCGCGAATACAACTCTCTTCTCATTGCGTTGTGCCGGCAGCGGTGCAATGAACATCTCCCCTCTTGGCCGGCGTCAGAACGAGTCTGCGCTGAACGAGCGGGCTGAGGCCGTCTCCATCGACGTGCATCTTCTCTCGAGGCTCCGCAGCGCACGCTCTACTCTTTCAGGCTACGGCGAACCAGGAGCATGGTGATGGATGCGACTATTGCTCTCCATCCTCGCCGCTGCCAATCATGGCCCAAAGCTGCTACAGCTTACACACCCAAGGCCTGCAGGGCTGAATTGCTCTGCAGCGGCCGAGGCTTACTGGGCGCTGGACTCCCGCCCATCGACTATCCCCATGAACGAACTGCTTCCGTGCTTCGCGGAGCTGAATGGCGGGCAGCAGCTGGAGCCTCGCGACTGGCGAATTGGATCGCAGATGTTCCCTCCTTGCCAATGTCACGATACTTGAGATGGTGTGCTGATGCGACCACGCACCGCAAGCAGTAGCGGCTGGGAGGATCGCAGCTGGTATTTGTACCCAGTCAAGTTGGCATGCAAAAATCAGCGATCAGGGTGCGCCTGACCGCGCACATGTATGCATGTATGACCCGAATGCGGTACGTCACGGGACACAGCTGCAGCCTCGAGATGAATAATTTCGGGGGGTTTTTGAACCCCCATCGACGGTAGCGGTTGCACCTACACACGTACTCACATCCATTGAGCGCTCATAGATGACACTTGATGGTGCAATCCACCAAACGGTACTCCGTGATCACGTATGTAGCACGCGGTATTTTGTAGAGGCAAGATTCGAAGCTTCATCGCGCTGGCTGAGCTTCGACATGCGGCGTATTTGCTTCTTCACAGGCCAGAGGCAGTCCACCTCGAACACCGTCAAAACAAAATGAAATTCATAGCTACTGATTAGATTTGTGGCAAATACTCCATATTCCAGTGCGATGGCACTGAGAGTTGACTTCTTCAATAGAGAGGGTGCGTCACGATAGAGACAACTTGAAATCCTTATATGGAGTCCATGAGAAATGGTATGCTCTGGGCACGGGCAAGATCAACATCCTCAAATGGACACCCTTTTTGCCCCGGATTTACGGTCCCTGTGATGTCATCAAAGGGACCCAACCACATCCAGCCAAAGATCCCTTGGATTGGACCCCCGCAAGAAGAATCACGTCGATATGCAGGACACAGTCCGCATAGGGCCCCTGGAGTGACTGGCCAGCAGCTCTCTAGGCCGGAGTCGGACGCGCACCAAGATTACCAAGATTATCTGGCGATTTTCCATTTGCCTGCATTGCCGAAGCTACACTGCGCAAGCCACTGCCCTCTTTTGGAACCTTCTACTCGTGCTTCCCTTTCTCCTCCCCTCCGCAATGCAAACTGTGCGGAATACGGGAACACCGGTGATTGCGCATAATTTCGCTCCGAAAAATGCCCTGCGTACTACCGCATGAGTCTGCAGACCAATATCCTACTTCTTCCGGCTGGTATCGTGTTAATGCCGAGTTTGGCTCAGCTAGCCGACATTAAGCATCAGTGCTAATTTTAGCTTGTTTCGGCTCCTTATGCGGCCTTGCGAAACTTGAAGAAACGCGTCTTCAATGGTAACATTGGGCTTGAATCTGTAACTACCTAGGGATGAGGAAGAGAAACATTGAAGACATTCTGCCGTCTCCTCGCATAATTATATGCACCTTGCATGTACTTCATAGTTCCAGGGAGGTGTTTTGCCACTCAATTCAGATGATCGCTTCCGCAATGCGCCGTAGTCTATCTGATACAGAGAGGTTGGAGGCTTGTTGTAGATGCAGATCGTGGAGCATCCCTCTTCACCTACGTATTAGAGACCACTGCGCACTGGGTACGCGAGGGAAGAAACATTGAGGTTGCCAAATACACTTCCAGTCGGGCAACCGATCGATAGGCTTGGCTGTCAGCTGATGAATATTGATAGAATCGCGACGCGACACATCAGGAGACACACCGGCCACAGTGGTCCAATTCGGCTAACACTGCCGCTGGTTCGTTCGTTCATCCTGGGGGACTGCATACACTTAGCCCTGCATATCGCATATCAATAAGCAAGTCGTCGCTGCTTATTGCGTCGGCAGAGCGCTGGGTTTGTGATGCTGGCACTGGCGGAAAAGGGCATCTACACGCCAAAGTGGGCAGATGCAAGCTCCAGCTCACGACATTCTCAACGCAAGCAGCATGGATGAGCACAGTGCCCTCTGCACGGCATTCGTTCATCGTGCACTTAAACCACAGCCATTAGCGGATTTGCGGCCAAGCCCGCCTGAACTGCCCCCGCTGCTGGACGGCCTAGCGGGTTGTTTCAGCGGCCTGAACGCCTACCGCACATCCGTGCGTCCGCGCGATACCGAGCTCCAGGCCTAGCTGGCGAAAAATTTCTGGCGCCCACTTTGCTTCGCTTCGCTAAAGAGAACTGCAGACCTCAGCTCCTCCAACTCTTAATAGCGTCATCTTCCATTACTTTGCTCCCACCACCTCCTACACCACCTTGGCTTGGCATCTTCCCTCTCAATTCTCTCTTTGCTGCGACCTATTCTCTATTCTCCCGAAGCTTTCCAGCAGTCATACTCCCTTGCTTCTCTTATCGCTTCGCCGCGTCGTCGCCCTCGCATCGCTGTCGAAAATCCATCTCAAAAAATTTCAGCTAATCCCTGCTTCCTGCAAGCCCTCCGCACACGAATTGAATCCCCCACCCACGGAAGGCTGCCTCTCGCGGCCCTCGACGGCCATCGCCTGGAATCCCATGGTCTCGAGATTATAACTGCCATTTCAACATGGCTTTCAACTTCAACTGGTCGCCTTTGACGGCCGACGCTGAGTTCTACTCGCGCGCACGCGACCTGCTCACAAAGGCCCTAAACAAATCGCCCAAGCCGCCCATCATTGTCGATGACATCCTCGTCAGCGAGTTTAATCTCGGCACCGTCCCGCCGGACCTCGAAATCCTGGAAATCGGAGACCTGGCAGAAGATCGATTTCGAGGCATTTTCAAAATGTGCTATTCCGGAGATGCCTACTTGACACTGAAGACGCGGGTTCAGGTACGTTTTTTTTTCGCAGCTTCTGGCTCTATCCCCGTAAATTTTTTTTCCCCATGGAGCTTCCTCGCGCCACGCCAAAAAGTACCCGACAATGCCCGAACCTTTCCTTGACTCGCGCCACCATAACAAAGCGCATCTGAATCGCACCGCGGATTTGGACGTTTTGTTATGAAGAAAGCAGCCAATTTATCAGGGAAGTGGCAATGAGCTGGATAAGTGTCTGGCAAGCTGTGCAGCAAGCTTTGGAATGCCGCTACCGGGATGTGATGCACCATTGCCGGCACTGCCGTCGATCACTTAGCTCTTTGCGTATTACACCGTATTACACGCAAAAAGCATTGCCGCACGCCCTGTCTTTGGCAGCTTCACACTGGCTTGAGTTGCTGTTTGATTTCCTGCATACTGCATTCAAGGGCAACCTTCATTTTGACCAGTCCTTCTCAGACTTTGATTTATTTCGTGCGTGTGTGGGGGCGAGACAGCATTGCATGGGATGGACCAATAGATAGCTAACACGACGATGCGCAGGCCAATCCGCTCAACACCTATCTCTCCTCCAAGCCGGAGTTTACCTCCCCGCAGCCGCTGGCCGCAGCCTCGGGTCTCACGATCCCCCTCTCCATCACCCTGTCCGAAATCAAGCTGTCGGCGTTCATCATCCTGGTCTTCTCGAAACAAAAAGGATTAACCCTGGTGTTTCGCAATGATCCACTTGAGTCTCTCAAGGTCTCTTCAACCTTTGATTCGATCCAGTTTGTGCGGGACTACCTGCAACGGACCATTGAGCAGCAGCTGCGAAACCTAATGATGGACGAGCTGCCAGCCATTATTCATCGGCTGTCTCTGCAATTGTGGTGTCCGGATCAGGCCAATAAGGGCGTGGAAACCCCCAAAGAGGAGACGGACGAGGAGGGGGTCAACCCGCTATCAAGCCCACCTTTGGACCCTGTCGATGCCAATGGCAACGTGCTGGATCCAAGTGCCATCTCAGAAATCTCTCTGAATGGCGGGGGCGAGACGCAGTCTCTATTTTCCCAGAAAAATCTGCTACGCCTCGCCGCGCTGACAGATTCGCACCGGACCTTGTCTCTATTCACACCTGGCATACGAGACGTTGTATTTCGAGCTTGGTCAGGCTGCGCCGACCGTGCTGATCCTGCTACGCCATCTATTTCATCCCCTAACCGAGTCCGGACGAATTCACATGCTGGCGGCACGAGTACCACGTACACATTCTCCGATACAGCAAGCACCCTACATGGCTCTGTATCGTCACGGCCTTCTTTTGCAAGCGTCAATGCGTCCACGGGCTTAGGTGTCGGCAGCAATGTCCGATCAAGGACGGGCCGCAAAAAGAAGAACCGAGTGGTCAATCTTCGGAAGACCAAGTCTGAGGCGGTCACTCCAGACAGCCAGTCCGAAGCCGGGACGAATACACCCAACTCCGTCAATATTCCTCTCTCAGAGCCCATCATGGATATACCAGAAGAGGAGGAGCTGCAGCTACATGATAATCCATTTACCAGCGACCCCTTCAACCCCCAGACGCTCATGTCTGATATTGGCGACAACACGCTCACTCTAGAAGAACTCACCTCGGCCCTCAAAGACCTGAAGATGCTGGCCGACGCTACGGCCAACAGCCATAAGGCGACCCCCGAGAAAGGTAGCCCTCGTGAGACGCCGGGTGCCAAGGGACAGACATCGCCTGATCCCCTGGACCAGGACTGGGTCATGAAGATGGCGAGCGAAATCGCACGCCGTGTCTATGACGAAAAGCGGTCCCAGCAACGGGGCAAATGGGATGAGTCGGAGGAGGCCCCACCTCCGGCATACGAGGCATCGCCGCAGTCGCCGTGCCACTAGACAACAGTTTTGAACCGAGCTGAGGGCATGACAATCTCCTATGTTCTATTACTCGCTCTTTTGCAAAGCGTTCTTTTCAACTGTCTCCACTTTCTGGGAAAGAAGAGCTCTTTTCCCTTGTTTTATTTTTTCTTTTGGTTTTCAGCATTGTGCTGATTTCATTAAAGTATGAGCATTGTATACGCATTCGCATATGTATATGCACGTACACTCATCAAACATTTGGGTATGTTTTACCTCGGCGTTATATGGAAGGAGGGGCAATAGGGAATGCATGGCACGCATCACAAGTAACGTACACACGGGATAAAGAGGGCAGGCAGGGAAAATAAAAAAGCAGAAGGCAGAAGGCAAGAAGACAGCAAAAAGATTGGCTAGGATCAAATACCGGGTGGGGTTTTCAGGGACGGGTGGTGTTTCTTTTTTTGGTTGCATGATTTGATACCCGGATAAGCACTTTTTAAACAAGACGATTGAGTCCAGTACGAAAGTGTTTTATTTCCATGTTTTTTGAATGGTCTGCCTTTGCCTTTTTTATGGAGCCGTCTGTAAATCAGACGTGTACGACGACGGGATGCGTGCCTTTTTTTTTTTTTTTTAATAATTTTCTTTTTCATCTTTTTTTTCTTCCTCTTCTACTCGCTAGCCGCGCCAACCACACCCACACCATTATGGCTGCCACCCCGGGCGTGTGTTGTATGAATACGTCAGAATTTGGGATCTCCAGTCCGGGATTTTTCATTGCCATTGTGGGGGAAGATGGGGCGTGGTATCATTTTTCTTGGTGTTGACGGTGTTTATTTGCACGCCGTCGGAAGGGTTTTATGCCACCTCTACAGCGATGCTCATGATTTGCTTTCACATACTCTTTTTTTTGTTTGGAGCGTTGAGCGTTCGCCAAGGCATTGTATTACTAGACATGTCTTCCCTATGTCTCTTTTTTCTTTGGGTTTTTAGGCACGAGGATTACGTGCCTGTGTAATTGTACGAAAACAAAAACTAAAAAGACTGTACGTGTACTTGTACTACTAATAATGGGGGAGTAAAGGGACCTGGATCGAGGATCGGAATACATCAAGACAGACACAACTCCAATCTGCAGAGAATCACAATACAAATGAAGCTTTGAAGCGTAACTATTCTTTGCCTCCTCCTCCCTTTTCGCCACGCACATGTAAGTTCGATGATGATGCTTGTAGTATATCAGACTTTCACCGCAATTCTACGTATAGAAAGTGCACATTCACACATGTAAGGGAGAGAGAATATCGATATTTTAGGTCCACATGACCAGATTTGGTGCCAAGGAGGGGTAGATTTTGTTTAGCTATGCTAAACACTTATATCTCTCATATACAAGTGGTAGGTAGTGGGCAATACCCTAAGTTTATGCAGCTACTGCTACCATAACAGTAAAGCGGTGGGGAAAGCATGTGTCATCATCATCCAACCCTCTGATGCTGTTACTTTCTTTGTCCTTCTGTATCAGACACAGACACACACCTTTATGCCCATGTAGCTAGTCAGTGGTAGCAAACACTGGTGGGTGTCTCGATTCCACTCCCTTGACTCCTCCTTCTCCAACTCAGCGTAACACAGACACAGATGATCAAGGGGTTTTGAAGAGATCCATAGATTCCCACCTCTCATAAAGCCCACGATTAGCTGAGCGCTCAGAGCGGCAGCCAATGACCGTCCAGAAATATTTGTGGTGTCAAATGCTCTGCCGAATCAGGCAGGGATTCAGACTGACGACAGCGTCTGAGCCATGAGCTGTTAGCTCAGTCGCCCCCTCTCTCAATTTCATGCAGCCACTTGCTGCGGCCTGCGGCATAAGTTTGTTCGCCGCCAAGATCTCCTTATTTGTGTTTCTTTTAAAAATAAACAGATAGATCGTAGTCGTAAAAAAAAAGTGGCTCGGCGATGTGTTGGCAGCCGCTGAACCAACGAAACCAAGCCCAGAGACAAGCTGGAAAAAGTATGCTTCTGACGACATCCTATGTGAAACACCGACAGCCTACGCTGTCAATCTTCCGTGCAGAGGAGAAGGAGCGGGGTTCTGGTCCAGAGCTGCATAGTGCATCAATGCTCTCTTCTTCTTTGCTTCTCCACGGACGTGTTCTTTGGCTTCGGTCGGAGGGTAGGAATCATGAAAGCCGGCGAGAACGCCTCTTGCGTGAGCTTTTCGCCGGCGGCGGCGATTCTGATGTTCCTCCTCTCTAAGAAGGTTTCACCGCTGCCGCGTTCTCAGCCTTGAGCTTGGCCAGCTGCTCTTCCTTCTTCTTCAGCTCGGCCAGAAGCTGCTTAGCCATCTGGTCCGTCTTGAGCTGCGCGTCCGAAAGCTTCTTGACCTCGGCAGCCTCCGTCTCCCGACTGAACGGCTGGCCGGGCCGATTTGCACTGGGTATCATTGCCGTCCGCTCCCAAACATCGCCGCTGTCCGGCGCTGGGAGTGGAGGCGGTGCGCGGTTCTTGCCCTTGCCCTTGCCGCCTTTGCCTCCCGCAGCCGGTTTCCATCCCTTGGGCACGGCGCCAGTCGTCAAGATCTGGTAGAATACCTCGTATGGCTCGTTGAACAATTGCTCTTCGTAGCTCCATGCCCGGACCTCGCCATTCGTCGCCACCATGGCCAGCTTTTCCTCTTCGGTTCTACCGTACGGATGGAGGCGCAGATAGTGGTATAGAGTCTGAGGCTTCTCCCCGGAGTCGTTAACGTAGTAAAGCTTCACCGTGATGTCAAACTCTCCCCATCCCGTCTCGTTGACGACGAATGGCTTGCCAGGCTCTCCTTCCACCACTGTTAAATGGTTAGCGCAAACTGTTGTGCAGAACAAAAGAAAAGGCGTTAAAAAGCTTACTTCGAACGTAATTCGGAATAGACTCGTGTAACTTAAACTGCACGCGCCGCAACCAATACGTGATATCTGTATCCTCCAAGCCCCGTACAAAAACCTGCCATGAGTGCGTGTGGTTATCAGGCGTCCCTGGCGGTCTTGGATTCGAGTCTGAGAAAGGAAGCGCCGTGCTGCCAATGACAAACGGCCGTCGGATTTGCGTCAATTTGACACGCTTTCCAAATTGGTTTGACGGCGCCATCTTTTTGCCTATGCGCTTTGCAGCGTCAAAACGCGGTTGTCAGTGCAATCAAGCTTTGCGCGTCGATGGTGGGGAAAAAAGTAAAAGAGTGAAAGCTGGGAGACGCACTTTGTCGTTTGCAGCCTTGCAGATATGTCATTGAGGCCCACTATTGCTGCAGCCAATTAAATCCGCGTATTGCCGAGCTTCAGCGGTAGAGTACCTCAGCCTTATGGGTGCTAAGCTCTTAGCTACAGGTATGTGATGATTTCATCGATTTGCCGCATGGCCTGATCTCATCAGAAATTACGATATTTCAAATCTCGCTCAAACCCGTCGATCGGACAAGCTTCAGTAAGATTCATCTATCAAATCAATTGCTTATTCTTATACTCAATCTACCTTTACCATTTCTTAGAGAACCAACACAGCTCATTCCCTCAAGCTTACAGGAGCCATGTCAGCTGCGGCCAAGAAGCTTATAGTCTGCGGAGGCAATGGCTTCTTAGGGTCCCGGATCTGCAAATATGCCGTGGCTAGAGGCTGGGACGTTACATCGGTCAGGTCAGTGATTTACGCATTATACCTCATCTCGTTATCTGCAATGCACCCAGATGCATTCATCACAACCCATGTTGAATAAAAACACAATCGCTCATATCGTTTTGGGGAAAAGCCGCTCAGGTGAGCCACGATGGGAAAACGTCACATCCACAGCAACTCCCCCGCCATGGGCTCACAAAGTCTCGTGGGAGCGGGCCAACATCCTTGAGCCTTCAACTTATGCGCCCTTGCTCAAGGGCTCCGACTACGTTGTTCACAGCATGGGTATTCTGTTAGAGGCAGACTACAAAGGCGTCGTCTCTGGCCGGGAATCTCCCATCGCAGGACTTCAAAAAGCATTTGCTTCCGTTCGAGATCGAGGTGTCGACCCCCTCCATAGCCAGCCCGGAGAGAGCATCAAGCCCTCCAATACCAAGGATCAGCTATCGTATGAAGTCATGAACAGGGACAGCGCAATTGCACTCGCTAAACATGCCGCTGCCGAGAACACCGGCGCTTTTTGCTTCATCTCTGCTGCAGCTGGAGCGCCGGTCCTCCCTCATCGATACATTTCTACCAAAAGAGAGGCCGAAGCTGCCATAACAAGCAACTTTCCTCAAATGCGTGGCATCTACATGCGGCCGCCGTTCATGTATGATAGTTCACGCAAGATGACTATGGGCATCGCTGCGGCAGCTGGTGCCGCATCCTTCTTCAACAGCCTGACAGGCAACGTCTTGAAAAATTTCATGGGGGCAGCAGGGACAAAACCTCTTCAAGTTGATACAGTTGCAGAGGCTGTGGTGGAAGCGCTCGCGGATGAGACAACCAAGGGTCCCGTGGAGCTTGAGCGGATCGAAGAGCTCGCGTCCAAGGGGTGGAGGAAGACGATGCTATGAATTAAGATTTATGCATGATTGAAAGCAAAACGCTGTATCTATGTGTGCAAATTAATTTCCAAAACAAACAAACGCTTCTCATATATCCCACTATTGAACCTTGCCCGTTTCCCTCTTGAAAGTAACTGACTAATGTCTTATATCATTGTTCCACGCTCAAAACTGTCCCTGATTTCCGCAGTATATTTGTTGTAGAAACGCGATAGTTTCTGGTTGAACTGCTTGTTCTTCTCATTGATGTACGTGACGTCGCCATCCTCGCCGTTCTGTGCCATTCGCTCCTTTCTCTTCTTAAGACGAACATCTTCTGCGCGTTGAAGATCCTTGACTAGGCGATCAATAGCGTCCTTGTCGGGTTTGTTTTGAGTAAATGATGTCGAGTCCGCTGTTGAGTAGAATGACCCGTCTTTATCCACAGCAATAAGCTCGCCGGCTTCTGTCTCGACGATATCTAGGCCGCCAGAAGCCGCAGCCTTTTCGATGGCGGCCATCTTCTGCTTTTCGTATTTCTCGAGATCAGGATTGATGTTGCGAAGCTGCCTTTTGTACGACTTGTTGGCTTCGTGGTGATAGTCTTGGAAAGCGTTGTTATCGCGGTGCGCCGCCTTCTTCTTTATGCGCTTGTCCCATTTTTCGCTCTCGTCCACGGTCCAATCCCAGGCCCGCTTGCGCTCGAAATCCTCTCCAGCCTCCTCGGTGTCCGCCTTTAGTAGTTTATGGGATGCGATTGCGTGTCTCCGATGCAGGGCAGTGAGCTCGCTAGGGTTCGTGGAGAGGCGTTGTGATTCCAGGCTTGCTTCTTTGAAGTTTGTTTCTGAAGATTTCTTGGCGCGGGCTTGGAGAGCCTTGAATCTAGCCATGCGGTCGCTGGCTTTGGATGCAGTATCAGCCTTTGGTTCTTCGGGTACAGCATCGACCTTGGGTTCTTCGGATGCGACATCGGGCTTGGGTTCTTTGGACGCCATTGTTGCGCAAGTCGGTGGTTTGGTGGCCGTGAGATCGTTCAAGTCTATTGCTTGGTGGTTATAGAGCCGTATTTAATCTGTCGCTAACTTGGAGGAAGTAGCAGGTTTATATGAAAGATATTGTAAAGCAGTAGATCAAGGTTTACTTAGATACTGGTAGTTCGATACTGCCCACGTGACTAATACAGTGCGAGTATAGTAGTCAAAACCCATATTTCAAGAAGACCTCGGTGATGATACGTCTTGAAGTAGAACAGTCATTAAGACATTTCAGAGAAATAAATCCATGGCCTTAAAACCTCTGGTATGACCAAATCCTAAAAATACAAATTGAATGTTTGAAGATCTTAGGACGGTAGTAAAGATGCTTCATACTTTTCCACAGGCTACGCGATTTTCTTCGATTCGCACTGTATCTTTTATACGCGTTTCATCAAATCGACTGGATTTTAGATTCCTAGCTGCGGCATGTGTTATGCATGTTACATCATGAAGAAATAATTTTATTAGTATTTTATATATGATTTTCAGCGTATAGTGTCAAATTTTTTTCGCCTCCTTTTTGCATTATGCCCTCAAATTTCATAGCCTTTACAGACCGAGCTCAAATATTTTGCCATCCTTACCAGTCACTCACCGCCTTCTGAATTAAGCAAATTGTTGTAAGTTGGAGCAACGAAAACAGTAAAACTGGTAGAAGCGGTAGTAGGGAAGGTATATTTAAATAGGCACGCCCATAGTCGAGTATGAGAGGGCTTCATAGTTGAGTTTGCCAGATCAAGTTGCACAGTCGAGTTTGAGGTCAAACCCCGGCCGGCCATAGTATCCTCAGTACCTCCATTGCTTTTCATATGCGGAATTGTATGTAAAATTCCATAATGATACATAGTGCTTACTCCATAGTAGAGTGTATGAGGCCAAGTTAGCAAAGTCGAGTTTGCGAGGTCAAATTGTTGTTGAAATATGTGCTGATGTTTATAGCAGCTCGTTTTACTCTTTTCCTCTCTACATAACCAACTGCCTTACAATATTGGCCATGGTTTCTGAGAAGGAGCTTCGATCGAAAGAAAAAGGTGAATGCATATTTGACATACGCAACACGTTTTCTAAGTTTCTGACTTTTAATTGCAATGTTTCTATATTCCAGCTACTTACAGCCTCTAGAAAAAAATCAGATACTACAGTGAAAGGGCAGTACGCTAAGTTAGTGGGTGATCCAGCGCGGGTCCACTGAACATTAGCGGAATCTGGGGTAAAACAGGTACCTCGGGGACGCTGTAATTAGGCTCGTGTGAGCTGTACACGCATGTACCGCTTTCCAAGGCACGGGATACAACCATATTTTGCTCACGTTGCAAATTGCTCAAAGAAGCAGAAAAAAAAGCGTCCAACACTGAATTCAGGCATATGGAGCAGCCACACACATTGAACCCTCACTCAAGATGATAAGCTCAAGATCGCCCTGGGGGCTTCGGCTCGCAACCTCGTCCCATCGCTTTGCTGCGCACAACCAGAGACGTTCCAAGACCTTTGTGCGGAGAATCGACAAGAACAACGAGGTCTATTACACCATACGCAACAAGCGGCCGCCAAAGTCTCCAGACTCAATTCCTGTTCGGGATGACTTCTTTGAGATGCCGGATCTGCTGCTGGATCTGGACGCCGAAGACAGCCGATTCGTTCGCCCGGTAGACGAGGCTGATGACCTCCGCCTAGAGAGGAAATGGGATGTTAATCTAAAACGACTCGCCGTTCAGGACCAGTTGAAGGAGCTGCAAGCCCAGATATCAGAGTCGCGACGCAAGGCTGACGATATCCTGTCGAATCCAGCCAATATCTGGAGGCTCAGCCCACACGACGTTCTGTCAGCTGCTCTTCGCGGCACACCCGCCGTTGTCGATGAGGTTTGCTCACCTACGGTGACCCCTGAACCGCCCTGTGGTTCCAAGGAGTTCGTCTCAGGGCAGGATTTTAGACTGATTGAGACCCTCTGCCGAGAAAACGGAATCCCCTCACATGCACTACAAGATGATCGGGTGCTTATGGAGTGGATGTGGCTACGACATAAAAACCTCCAGCGTTCCATGGAGAACCGAAGCGAAGAACCGTTATCACCCGCTCAACTATCAGATGCTTTGAAAGACCAGACTTCCATCCTTGGTATTCGCCGGCTTGTGTTTCATTGTCTAACATCCACTAAGGTAGCCAAGACCTACTTTCTTATACAAAGGGGGACCAACAATGGGCCGAATGTCTCACATGAGATACGCAACGCCTGTTTAAGGGTTCTGGATCAGCACCCGGAGAAAGGGGCTACGCATCTGGAGATCCTCAGTTTCATCGGAAACCTGGCCGCAAGACTATATGGCCATCATGGGCCTGCGCTAACTGGACTGGCTTTGCGACTGTCAGCCGAAGCAGGAGTTGTGGGAGCGATATCCGAATGGCTCCGTCGTGGGTTTGCCGATAATACGTGGGAGCGATATCGTGCGTCGTCAGATGATGTAGCAGAATCACTCAAAACGTTCAACCAACAGTTGAGCAGTGGCCTATACACTGTGCACGACCGACAGCTGCTCTTCCAGCTGCTGACGGGGATTGAGCATGACTCCCTCTCGAACGATTCTTTCCGCTCTCTTCCTCTATTCTATCTTGGCGAGAAGAGCAAAGTCTCTACAGATGAGGCATATGGCATGTATGAATCATACATCATGCTTCTTGGTCACTTGGGAGCTGTGAGAACTCTCTGGAAGGAATGGTATGCTTCAAGGCCCATCGTGGAGCGTTTCTTAAAACCAGACGGCAGCGCCCAAAGACTTGAATCTCTGTATGAAGCATCGTTACGCAAGGCTCTTTACGTGGCTGCGCCCATGGACGCACAGCGCTTTCCCGACATGGAGTTGAATGAATGCGTGGCGCTGGATTATCATTCAATAGGCGCACAGGAGAGTACTTCATGGTTTGCCAGTGGAGAAGAAACAGCGAGGCCGAACGAATCCAACGGCAGTGCTTCTCCGAAATTGCCGTCTTTCAATTTACCTCTTGACGAGTGGACCGCACGAATCGACCACATTATTCGTCAAAATCCTTTGTCTTCTCAGTGATCAGCCACAAACGCCACGTCCATATCACTTGAAAGCAGGTGATATATGCTACTCTCCATTTATTGGAGCAAGTTTCATTATTCATCTCCCGGCAGCAAATGAACGATTGCCAGAGAAAGAGACAAGCGACTTCACAACACGGGCACCTTGGATACGATCAAAGCAGAGTCCATGAAACATGGCTTGTTCCAGAAGCAAAGTTTAAACGCTGGATGCTGGAATGCAGAACTACCGTAACATGAAAATGACGACAACGCCTACATGAGATTGAGGCGCTCCGATCTCGCTCAGGGGGGAGACAAACTCAAATATATTGCAAGAGAAAGGCAATGGCACGCCACCCCCTTATCGCACACACCCATCTTTTGTATCTTTCATATCTACGATGTCGTTTAATTGTTTACCTACTAAGATATGCTATCCGAGCAAGCTCGGCATCTGTTCTTATCGGAAAGTTACTTGTCGGCACTTGTACATACATGGTAGAATCTAGATAGATCAGATTGTATGTATACATACATAGCACGTGAGCAGGGTTGGCAATACAGTTTGGAATTCTAGAAGCGTACGTTTATTCACCACTCCTGTCTTGCCTGGATTAATAGGAGAGATCCCCGAGCGCCCGTGCTGGCATTTACTATCCACTGCGGTGGGTATCACCGGCTTCCAATCTCCCCATCGGCTCAATGCCAGAAGAAATCCTTTTTTCGATCCGGATGCCCGGTCGGCAGGTAGATTGTGCGAACTATTTTCTTGCGTGGCGAAAGAGAAGAAAAGCCCTGAATCGTTAACCCTAATCTACTTTACACTCGCTCAGGTACCGCATAAATAGGAGAAGGCGCCGGCATGAAATCGATACACGTGTGTGACAAGTAGCACACATGGCATGCCCACCCAGCCATGCAATCTGGATCTGATGCTTGTTCAGGAGAAGCAGAAATTTATGCCGCGAAAGCTTGCTATCAGGGAGCATTACTCGTGAGCAAGCACAGCACTCATTACTACTAGCAAAAAACGGGTTTGGACCAGCGTCCGGACCGATCCCGCGCAGATCCATACGGCGGGGATAATCTTCCCCAAACTAGACCCGTTTTGTCAAGATTCAACCACTTTCCGCTTCCCTGTTGTCTGGAGATGGCAGAAGCTCGTTTGCAGGGAGTCTAAAGATAGGAGTTGGAGACGTTTGCAATAATGGAGCTGGATGAGGACAGTATTCTAGAATGATACAAGTACAATGAAGAGCAACGGCCCCCGCTGGGATGAGGCAGGGAGCTTGGGCTTTGCTGGGAAACAGCTCCGGGATGGCAATCTGGCCGACTCCGCAGAAACAACTCCCGCCAAGGCAATAGATTTCAGTTAGCAGCAGCTCGGCGAGGATGCTAGAGCAATGGTGGACTAATCGCAACAAAGTGCAACGGCCAGGCCCCTTTCCGAGCCCAATTGAAGGCTATGGCATGCATGAAACATACTGTACAGGATCAGGCAGACAAGCTTTCAACCTGAAAAGCATGCGCATCACAGACCAACAAGAATGCACGGACACGCTTCCGATGGCCTCAGCCCGCACGGATTTTGCATCAGCGTTGCTTCGAGGCCCAAAGTCAAGATGCGGGGTGGCATCTGGTTCCGGATCAAGTGGATCGACGGATAATGAGATGCTGCCACCGCTTCTTTCTTGGTCGTTCCATTTTGCCATTGGAAGCAGTGGCCAGTTAGTGCTGCTGCTACTCTGCACCGGACGAGGCCAAGCTAGCAATGGAGAGTTGGGACGCAATGCAGAACGTTGTTTTCGCCATCAATTGCGTGTGAGGTCTTGATTGGCAGAAGCAGGCCTGGCATCCCTGTCGAAGGACCAGGCAGAGAGACACAATTGGCGGTGTTGAAGAGCTGGTACAAGTACTTATACAATACGGATAGCCACAGACAAAGATGCCACGGCAATGCCTCCATACGGCCGTCAAGACGGAGCCGCGGACCCAGCTGGGAACTGTGGACGGTCTGGCGGTATGCCGGCAGAAACGGGCAGCTTCGCCTGTGCAGATTCCCCATCGCAAATGGCACTCAAGATGGAGTCGAGCCCGGCCAACAGGATCCCTGCCGGCAGCAGCATTCGAGAATACGACGGGCCACTGCCAAGGGGCTTCACCATCGTGTCCGTTTCCCAGTGGGATCTCCTGATACAGGGCCTGATGGGACGATTGGGAAACGGACGATGGAATTGGTCAAGGACCCTGATGGCGAGGGGCGTGGAAAGTCAGAAGAAGGAAAATTTTCTTGGACATGGCTGATTCTCCACGAGGATTGTTTGCCATCATGCTAACTTTTTGTCGTCTCTCGTAATTTCTCATTTGAGGCAAGATCCAGTCAGCTGAACTTTGCTATTTTTGCCATATTCATGCTTTTCTCTGCTGTGGGTGGGCCAAGGTAGCGAAAGCCGCCCATGGCTTCTTGGCTCTTTTTTTTTTTTTTTTTTTTTTTTTTTTTTTTGTGCTGCTCCCCGTTCCCGCGGGCCTGGAGTCTGGAGAACGAGTCGCTCCAGCTCGGCGCCGAATATGGCCAGAACCGAACAAGCCGCCCGCCGTGAGTGGATAGCGCCGGACAGTAGAGGTCGAGCAGCTACTTGGAAACCAGGATCCGAGAGGGGGCAAAGACAGGACAGCGAAGAAGACAAGGCTTAAGGCAACAGCTCCTGTTCTTTGTGGAGAGCACCACGATGGCTTCGATCCAGGAGTAAACCAGCACTTGGGGCCGTTTGGGCGTAGGCCCAGGCACAGAAAAGTAAAAATGCTATCCGGGGCCGATGGCGTAAGAGTCAATTTCGAGTCTCACCAACGCAACGGGGTTCGGATGCCGTGGTCATGCTGTCAGCCCTAACTGCGACAATTTGCCTTTTTTTTCTCTCGCTGTCTGACAGGCAGAGTGCTAAGCGGCATCAGAGCCAAGATTCGAACGCTGAGATGCGCCTTGGGCATGGCGGCATTGACGGGAGAGGGACAGAGCCCCGCGCCATGCAGCCTATATTAGCAGCTGTGCAAGCACAAGTAGATTTTTATAGAGCTAGCAACTGCGACAAGGATCGGGCCAACGCTCAAGCATCCGGGGTTGGTCGACGAGACGGTTTCTGAGCAAGGCTTGTATGTGAGTCCGAGTGGTCCAAAAACCCCCACCGAGCGAGTCAAGACTTTGGATGAAAGAGCAGCAACAGAGCACGTGTAGCACTGGATACTGCTGTTATACTGGAAACACGGGCCAAGAGTTGCCGCTGTCAATTGGCATAGAAGCTAGCAGACAATAGTGGCATGGCGAGGGCTGAGGCTTCGAAGCGAATCACGTTCGTGGAGCTGCATGCCAGAAATCCTGCATCAGTGCAGCTCGGCTAATACTCCTCGTGCGCTATCCAGCCAAGGCCGCTACTTGTCATAAACGAATAGGTAGGCACAGTAGCCATTGCAGACGGGAAAACGGAGAGGGCAAAAGGATTTTGGGTCGTTTGTCAGGGGGTGATGGATAATAGGTACTGTGAATACGGAGCGCAAGACAAGGTACACGGCCCTGCGTAGAACGTATGGACAAGGACTCGTACGAGCGATGGTGCCGTTTGTTGGGAAAAAGTCAATCGAGCAATACGTAAACAGGCGATGTGATGGCAGAAAAGAGGAGAATTGCGCAAGTAGCTGCGCAAATGAGTCGGAGTCCGTGAGCCGCGAGGCTCGGAGTACGAAATAGTCTTGATTGATTGATTGTTCAGGCTACGGGCACTAAGAAGAGCAGGATTTTTTACAGTTACAGTGCAGCTGCGTCATGGGACATCAAGGTTAGAGGGCGGGCTGCCGGAGCAAGTGTAAAAACACCGTGATGGGCTACCAAAATGCCGTAGTTTTTATTACTGTTCGTTTCCCTTAGATGGGCAAGTCTCTACTAGATGGACACCCAAAAACTCAACTTGTGACTGCTATTAATTGCTTCACGAGACTAAGGAAAAAAACAATGGATTACGAAGTTGCATAGTAAAGCAAAAAAAAAAAAAAAAACATGCCGTTTCCGCATCACCGTTGCGTAATCCCATGTTTTGCGACAAAGTAAACCCCGTGGCCCCGAGGCCTCGGACGCCGCACACGCTGATTGGATCGTGGCGGGTAAAATAGCGGTTTAGCAGCGTTTGGGCCTGGAAACGTGCTCGCTGGACTGGATGACTGTTGCAGGGCCCAGCAGCCCAATTTTTCTTACTGTCGTCGCCTGTACCGTCAGCTGGCGCCGCTTGTTCCGCCCAGAGCAGCCCCGGAAAATATTGATACAGTATAGCAGCAGCAAAAGAACTCCACAGGGGAGGGGTGATGATAGGTACATTGGACAGCCGGTCATGGATATGCATGACCGAAGGTTTTTTTGCATCGTTTCACTTTTGGGTTCAATTTTTGACTTTTAAACTTTGTGCGCAGGTACCAGAAGCTCATACAGGGGGAGACAAGATTTTTATCTGAGACATTGAAACAACATGTCTGGGCAGGAATGCAATGCAGCTTCGAATTCTGTAGGTGCTGGACGCCAATGGCTGCGCAAAAAGACGGGCCTGGAGGATCGCCTTTCCAGCGCTGCCGTTGCAGGCGCTCAAAGTACAGCGACCAGCAGCGCAGCGAAACGGAACTCGGGGGCCACAGCTGGTGCCTTGATGGCCCGTCCAGCGGCGGCCCTGCCCAATTGTCTGCATGGAGTACCCAGTACCGCCGCTGCGTGCCAACTCAGGCCTGCTCCACCGGTGCAAGCTACCGCAATGCGACCTGGCCATCGACCCGGGCGGGACGCTCTGCTGGCGGACTTGTCGCAACGGCCAGCATAAATGGCTTGTACGGACCTTGTACCGGTACCTCGACCAAGCCCCCCTGGGCTGTTTTCCATGGCCCCGTTCCGTCGATCGCCACCAAAAGGCGCCGCACACAATCTCGGAGTCCCTCCATTAGCTTCGCATCGGCGCCATCCCAAGCTCCAAGATGCCCTGCAAACTGCGCTTGCGATGCACTGCATGCGGTCGACGGGACGCGAAGCTGCTGCCCATTGGCCTCCACCCGTGCCTGGCAGCGGTTGAGTCGAGAGGGAATGGCAAATGTTAAATATTCGTCTGCGTCCCCGGATACGGGCGCTGCGCTTCTCTGCTTCCGCTTACAGTATTGCTCAGACGCTCGCTTTTCTAATCTTCTCTGCCTATTCTTTTTTTTCCAAACAGGTACCTACACTACTGTAGCTCTCAAAGCATTGTCTTGTCTGTCTCGCACCGACGCAAGTGCCACGCCCTATCACGCCAACTGTCGTCCAGCGAGCACATCATTCGCGACTCATATTCACCAAAGCAAAGGCTTATTGTGTGCTGTCCAGCCCGGCTAATAAGCACCCGTCAGCCAAACAAGCTACCAGCCCGTCTTACAAGTTGCTGCAAGCGAGCCCAGCCCTACCATCCTTCGCTGTCCCTCTGCACGCTCGTCAAGGCCACCAATCATTCCATCGCCCTGCGTGTCCACATTTCAAACAAGAGCAGGCGGCATAAGAAGGGCAAACCATCCATTCTCTCTTGTCCCAGAAAAAAAAAAAAAAAAACTACACACAGCAGAGAAGCCCACATATTCTCAGAGTCATCGTTGCCTGGAAGTACCTGCTATCGCGACATTGTGGAGCCGGGCGTCGACAGTGTGTCACCGCCGCTGTTTTTTCGGTACCTCGAAACCTTCGCTCGCCGGACTCCGCTTTCGGCTGCCGTCTATTAATCAAATCACGACATCTCAGACCGAGTCACTCACCCTTTTCTTATTTCATCCTTCCATCTCCCTTGCGTCGAAACCTGCGCATCTTGCTTTTTCCATCTGCTTCAATCATCGATTCTTCTCTCGAGCCCGCCAACAGCCGCTCCGCCTCAATCCGGCCACCAACTCGGAATCCCGTGCCACTTACACCAAGTCCGCTCTTTATCTCACCCACCCATAGCCAGCGCTACTGGACGCTCATCATCTGACTGGCGATACCGTTGCTACCCATTAGCACCACTACTATATTTGGCCATCGAGCAAACACAGGTCAACAGACTGCTTTGTCAACTGAGCACCGGGTGGATAGCCATTGTCTGCCTGACGAATCGATCTGCGCCATCCTCGCATCCTTCCATCTACCGGATCCTGTCGATCAACGCACCCTCCTTGAGTGTGACTTGAGCCAATCCCACCGTCTTGCTGCCAGAGGCACACGGTCATTGACTTGTCTGTCACGCATGTGGACAACTCGTTTCTAAAAGGCTATTACCTGTTTACACATTCGTGCTGTTCAAAATCCGACTCGTCACATAACACAGCCCTACGGCCACCTGTTGGATAGAAGTCAGCTTCCCTAGCCTTGATCATCTCTCTGGCTAGACAGTCCTGGTAGTTCTATTCACTTCTACGAACTACCAGGATAATAGCTTCAGCCCACGCGCTTCTACTCTTTCACAGACTTGGTAGCTTTACCATTTATAATGCCTCATCAGCGACGAAAGTCTGGACCTTACTCTACCCACCCATCAACAACAGACGTTCGAAAGACAGTTACTGCAACTCCTGCGCACTACAAACGACCAACCATGACCCGACGACACACTCCATCCAGTGTCCAGAAGCTGGGACGAGGCAACCGGGAATACACCGAGGCCTATGAGAATGAAAGGGAGAGCTTCCCTCAGTTTTGGTAAGCAAGCATCTCTCTTGTTGGCGATGCTGCACAACTTGTACTGACTCTACTTAGCATGACGTGCGAAAAGCAATTTATCCCCCACGGCGAGATGCTATACTGCTCCGAGACGTATGTTGACTCCAGTTCGCCCGTTACCTCGACGTTCGTGAGTGCTGACAATCTTTACAGATGCCGCTGGAGCGACCAAGACTCGTCCTCGCAGCAGCCGTCCTCGGTTCACAGCTACTTCAGCGCCGCGCATTCTGCCCAGCCCAACTACACTCTGGGCAAGCCCGAGCCGCGTGACATTGTGCCGCGAGCATCACCGTCGAGGCCCAGCTCCATGCACTTCACCAACTCCCCGCCAGCAACGCCAGGCAGCACCCTCAACTACCACACCTCGGCCATGTCTGCCCTGCGATCGCTCAACATGAGGCCGCCCAGCCCTCCGTCGCCCACGGGCAGTGGCATCTGGCCCTTCAGCCGCAGCTCGGCCACCAGCCCCAACAACTCGTACACGCGACACTCGTCCGGCCACACATACGACCCGGGCTACGGCAGCGCCTACTCCCACGAAGCTGCATCTGGCGGCATGGAGCGACCACTCCCGCCGCGAAACCCTGGCAGCAGCTCCAGCTCTCGGCCAAAGAGCATCGAGCTGCTAGTCCCCATGTTTTCACGGTGATTTCGGACGCACTGGTGCGTTGGGGAGCTTCCTTAGCGTTGCTCCTCCTCCACCCCCTTGCCGGCGACATGGCGGCTAGCAGCAGCAGAAGCCTATCACCGCACTGGTTCAACTGCGCTGCAGCTTCTCACCGCGCCTCTCCGCACTTTGGCTCAGCAGCAGCCAGCCGACGTTTGCGGGGTTGGCAGGGATTCGTGTTCCAGCCGACCAGGGGGTCTCACCACCATCAACTATATGCACAACGGTCCATCCAAGCATCTCGGCCCCCTTTGCCTGTGCTTATGCTGCTGGACCCCCCACGGGCTGCTCTGGACCGAGTTCCTTATGCAGCTCTCGTCATTGTTTCTCATTTTCGGGCGTTCTTTTTTTTTTTTTTTTTCAAGGAGTTGAGACAAAAGTTTGACATTATCATTTTCGCTTTTACCCATTCGTATTACCTATCACTTTGTTTCTACTTGTCACCGCCAAAGAATGGAGGGGTTGCCTTCCCGGGGCCTTTATTAGCTTTGGACGGTCTCGGTTCATCCCCCTCAGCGCTTCTTTTTCCATTCTCATTCAATATTCCCCAATTCTCTTATCAGCCGCTTTCACTGCCACCTTCCACCACATATGCGGCCGAGGTCCGTCCCGGGCGTCGCTCCGTTTTCCCGACTCTTATCTACGACCTTCTTATCTTACCAATTCTGCATAGTGCCCATCTCCCTTATCCCCCTTATCTTTTCTTCTATCTCTCTATCTCTCTGTCTCCTACTCTGTTTGTTTTACAAAGATTTTTACTATCGCCTCTAGGCACACAAAAATGATGATGTATAAGATGGAATAGATTTAAAACACGGTGTGTGGCTATTTTTTAATGGACGGCGTTTTTGTCATTTGGATTAAAAAAAAAGAAGCAAGATTTTGCATGGCATGACAAGACATCTTATTGGGGGATTACACAGAACCCATGAATTAAATGAAAGATTTAATTGAAATAAAACAAATGATAATCTTATGATACCAATGAATTGTGAATTTGCTATTCGGCGTATCAGCGATGTCGGCGATCATCCCAATTGCGCACATCTATTTCTGTTACGAGTCCATATCCAGCAAATTATCCATTTGATTTCGTACTCCCTGTCCGGACAACCCGCCCCAGATCCTTATCACGGTGGCGCCGCCATGTCTCACGTCTGCGTCGCACAAAAAGCTGCAAGCATCGCGATGATGCGTTTTCTCTTTACCCCACAGCCGATGCGTGTGCTTTTGTGTTCCGCATCTTGATAAATTCCATACCATTTTAAACTTTTCCCGATTAAACCACTGCATTGGCGTGGTGTTACGACTGCTAATAACAGGATTTATCTTTGTTGTGTCATGTGGAGATGGCGAAGAGAAAAGGGTTGTAATACGAATGTCTACGAGTTGATTCTGTTGCTTCTTTTTTTTTTTTTCTCTTGTTTGTAAAATGATGTATGCAGAAAGGCACAATTCTACAAGTAAATAGATAGGTAGTACGAGTTGCTGAGCAGAGTATGGATGAACAGTTAACGTGAGATACTTCTAAAGCGTCAAGACGAGAATACGAATATAATCAACCGTTACTCTTGATATTTTTTCCTCATATATCAGAGACTGCAGAAGAATTATCTCGTCCTTTGTTTTCTCTTCCACAGATGGCGTTTCACCTTTTGTTTAAAATCCTCACAACTTCTCACGTCCTTCAAAAAAACACCAACCACAGCGTAACACGGCTCTCACCTCAATTCCGGAATCATCAGAAAACGACCAGATTTTGGCGATGGAAAAAAACACACAAAAGGCGAAAGGTTGTGTAAGGGAGAAGAAGAACAGATAAATTGGCGACTAGCGCAACCTTTGTCCAACACGACCATTTATTTAAAAAAAAAAAAAAAAAAAAAAAAAAAAAAAAAAAAAAAAAAAAAAAAAACAGGGAGCATCAGTGTAACCTCCAGTTACCCAGATTTTAATAGAGCCAAATCGAGAATGTGGTAGAACCTGGCTGTTGATACTACCAGTACGTGTATTGTGTCAGAGTGAATGGCTTGTCATACGTGAGGCATCACGACTCTATAGAGAAGAGCAGATCATAAATGGCTACTCGTATCTTGCCCGTTTCCAGTTTAAAGTCCTGGTGATGCTCTGTACATCAAGTGTGCAACGTAAAACACAAAACTTGAAGCAGTGAAAACCACATCACACCAATCAATATAGAGATTGAAAAGTTGATATCTGTCATAGCCTCTCACAAAGCTCAAGTTACACAGACAACTCAATCTCCGCCTAAAGATGCCTCTGGAATCACATCTCAAGATTACATCAACAGCTTGTCATTAATCATATCGCATCCTATGGTCGCACTTGCAATCAAACGAATAATATTCTTCTTCTTTTTCAAAACATGGCCACAAACACCACATGAAGCATCTAGTAACATGACTCCAACTCCGCGCAACCAACCCCCCCCCCTTTAATTCCTGCTTCGTTCACCCCCCATCCACAAGCAGAATCGCACCAAGACGAGTTACACAAAACAAGCCGCCAGAAAACAAGCCGCCAGAACCAAGATTTTTGGAGAAGTCATCATATATGGCATAATAGCTAACAGAGAGACAGAAAAAGCAATCATAGTCCTCCATCTGGCTTCAGTCATCAAACATGGCTACCGCCCATGCCACTTCTTATTGCCACTCCGCTTCTCCCCAAAAAGAATACACTCACTCCTTGATTTTGTCATGACATTAAGAAGAAAATCATTACAACCATCCTAAAACAGCTAGTTTTTTTATATCCCGTCTATTGGTCTTGAGCTCTCCATTTCTCCATACCGTCCTCGGTGCTTTGTCGTGTCGTATGCCTGGAGCACGCGCGTCTGACTCTCATCGGCCTGCGAAAAGGCATAGCCACGCTGCTTACGCATACGCTGCACCTGCCGAACCTTGCGGATAGCCTTTTGAAATTGCTCCATCCTGAAAAGTGAAATGTTAGAAAAATCATCACACATCTCTTTCTTTATCTTGGCAAGTTTCAAATGGCAGATTAAAGGGGAAGGGGTTAAAAGGGGACTGTGCACGTACCTAGGTCGGTAGTCCTGAATATTATACTTCTGAATCTCCTGAATATGGTGGTACGTCTGTGGAAAGTACATTCGCTTGGCATACTTCCAGGCAAAATCACGCGACAAACACAGGCATGCCAGCACAAAAGTTTGGAGCCAAAAGATTGGGCTGCTGTACAGCTTGGGGATAACGCCAAAGTACTCGGTTGAGACGTGGACCTTGGGCGCGACGGTGCCGTATACGGCAATGAAAACCCACCAGACGGCCATACTGCCCGGAATGGCCAGAACATGGTACTTGGTCCAGTTGTTCGTTACCAGTGCCGCCTTGCCCAGGACCGTAAGGAGGACGGCTCCGTATAGAGCCGTTCCCCACACCCAGTGACCGTCAGTCTGTCCCTGGTTGTCAATCAGATCGCTGTACCAGATCAACTCGGCAAAGATGTAAAGGACGAGGGAGTGGTAGACAGCGTTGACAATCCACTGCGCAAAAACTTTGAGTTTGAACGCGGAGTTCTGCTGGCCCATCATGTAGAGCTGAGGGTAGCGATCAAGCAACCGCGCAGAGATGAACTGATCCAAGATACCAATGGCAAGGGGCGGAAAGAACGTAAAGAAGACGTTGTAGAAAGACAGGGTCCATGATTCGTAGATAACCTGGCCGGAGAAAACATTCTGGAACGTGTACCAAAACTGTGTCAAGTATAGGGCGATGTTCTTGTAAAAGGAAAACAGAATCGTCTTGCTCACTCGCTGGTAGCTCCACGCGCCGTGAACGAGCAGCAGTTTTCGTAAATACCTGAACTGAGCAATAGCCACGTCGGCACTTCGTGCGGCCTGTAGACCTTCTTCACCACTGATACCAACACCAATGTGTGCTGCCTGGATCATAGAAACATCATTCGCTCCGTCGCCAATAGCAAGAAGGATTGATTGCTTCCGATGCTTCTTGACCAGCTTGACGACCAAGGCTTTCTGTAAAGGAGACACACGGCAACAGATGACGGCCTTGCACATGACGGCGAGATCGAGGAAGAGCTTATCCAAGCCCTTTTCAAGAGCATAGGTGAGAGATTTGCCGTCAATGATGAGAGCAAGTGACTCCATTTCAATAGTACCGTCGCCTTGTGTCCTAATGGCATCGAGCTTCTTCTGGATGTTGTCGCGGGTGGCAGCGGCCGACTCTTCGTTGACGATCAAGAGCATCATGTCTTCACTAAGAAGCTTACAGCTCATTCCGATATTAATGGCCGTTTCCTGTCGGTCTCCCGTCAAAACCCAGACTTTGATGTTGGCCTGCTGGAGGGTGTGAATGGTCTCTGGTACGCCGTCCTGAAGACGATCTTCGATGGCAGTGGCGCCAAGAAGGTAAAAGTCATGTTCAATAATCTCAGCAGCCTTGTCCAGCTCGTCAGCTCGGTTACCGCCCACAGTTGTCGATGCCGCGTCAAAGAGCTGGCGCCATTCCAGGTATTCCTGTTCGGGAATTTCGCGCATAGCCAAACAAAGCGTCCTGAGACCCTCCGAAGCGTATTCTTCGAGATGTCGCAAAGTGACTTCAACATGGGGATTTTGGTCGTTTAGTCGTTCCAAGATGACGGTATCGGCACCCTTGCAGTAGATTCGAACCTTTCCATCCGGACAGCGGAAAATGGCTGACATTCGCTTACGGGTTGAGTTGAACTCGCAGACGGCTAGTAGTTCGTATTCTTGCGGTCGGCCATTCGCTTCGATAAGGACGGATCTGGGCTTTCGAGCAGTGAACCGGTAACCCATGGTGACCGCTCCGGCCACCAGCGCACCTTCATCGGGAGAGGCTGCTTGATATTTTATCTGTCCTTTCTCGTTCATTTCGGGGATAACCGTGTGGCAGGTGGCTAGCAAGGAGAGGAAATGATCAATCATTCCCGCGGTCTCATGGCCGCTTTCGAGGTTGGCTTTGAGTGTCTTGAAATCAAAGATGGCCGACTCTTCGTCGTCCATGCCAGTCGATCGGCGGTCCTCGGGAACCTCTTCGGCGTACATGATGCCACCAATAGAGCATTGTTTGAACTCCATCTGGTTGCAGGTAAGCGTACCAGTCTTGTCTGAAAACACATACTCAACCATGCCAAGCTCCTCAACCAAGCTCGAAGTTCGGCAAGTAGCTGGCGTATCAGACTTATCGTAGTACATGTCGAGATCGTCATTGATGAGGATAGCATGCCAGTATTTGACCAATTCTATACTAACGAAGAGAGAGATGGGAACCAGGGCAGAGAACAACACCCAATACGTAACCATGTCTTTGAAGAAGACTCCGGCCGCGGTTCCAGCGCTGTCGATTTTGTCCAGGTAGAGGTATGAAAGCGAGTCACCCGTGGCGCCGCGCATCACCAAGTCTCCAATGGTACAGATGAGACTAAGTGCCAACAGCATACCGACTAGCATGAGCACGAGCCAGTTGAGCTGTCTCTCGACCTTGGTCCGCTTAATTGGCGTCGCTGTGGCGTTTCGCATTAGCTTGGTTTCGTGGCCCGTGAAGACGACAATGCCATGGATCCATGGAGTGTTTCTCAAGGTGGCGCCTCGGAGGAGCAGCTGCTCTGGGTTCAACGCCAGCTCCTTCTCTCCTCCACCTGCTTGCATCGTCAATGTCGCTTCGTACGTGTACAGGCTGCTGTTGGGCTGTTCCGACTTGACGCGCCCGCCCAGCCGGCTCAGCTCGCTGGGTGAAACCATTGTCGAAGTCTCGGGGAGAGCTTGCTTGATCTTCAAGTTGGTCTCGCCGTCCAGGTTTGCCGTTTCGATATAACAGAGACCTTCGGGCTCGGAACTCGCGAGGAGAACCAGATCGGCCGGGAAAGGCTCCTCAGACTCAACTCTTACTACGTCACCAACTGCCACAGCATTCCATTTCGTTTCCGTAAAATTCGAACCACGTAAAACTCGCGCCAGGGAAGTATTGAGAGCATTATCCGCAGTTCGTCTTCGGTAATCCTCCACCAGTTCCTTGATAGCAGAGACCAAGAGCACAATGGCCAATGGTCCGATTGTCGTATACTTGTTCGTGGGCGAAAGACCGGGGATCTGTTGCAAAGCGGCCGTGAACAGGAAGAAGATGTTGGCAACCTTTGAGAATTGTTCAAAGAGAAATTTGGGTAGAAAGGTAGCGATGTTGTACTTGGCCGTTGAAATGTGATTGCCGACATACTTGTTGGCGGCATTCGCAGGAGGGTTATTCAGGTGGATGATTCTTGGTCCCATTGTCGACGGATCCGGTTTGCTACGGCCAAACTTGAATTTGCTCATCATATTCCCCTTGGGCTGTTCCGGCTGCTGCTGTTGCGAAGGGACCCTCGCCCCGGGCTCTGTCAGAGGCAGATCCATCTCCGAGTAGCCCTGGCCCATCCCGAGCCTATGCTTCAGCTTGCCGAAAAACCCTCCTCCCAGAGTCAGCACACTGTTGCGGGCCATCGCATTGTTTCTAGCAGCTGAGGACTGCCCCGCATCCCCGGCGCCTCCTTGCTGGTATAGCATGTCATCTTCAGGATAGTCTTCGTAGTCGTCGGCGTAGCGCTGGTAGTTGTCGAGGTCTGACGATTGGCTGAATTGCCCAGCGTGGTACGGCCCTGAGTGTTCTGACGGTTGCGCCGCCTGCGCTCCCATGGAGCGACCTGCCTGTGGATATGACGGCTCGGCTCCGACAAAGTCATCGTAGGACACAGAGGGCCGGCTCTGCGGGTCGTGGTCGATATCATAGGCGCGGGCAAGGTCGTCGTCGTTCAAGGCCGACCGCTGGCCTGCGCTGTAGACTGGCTGCTCGTTGTCCAGGTCGAGCAAGAGGTCGTCGTTATTTGAGGGCCCGCCATGGCGTCCCACAGGTTGTCGTCCAGCCATGCAGGACAACAAGCGATGGGTTAGGCGATCGAGGAGGCGGGATAGCAACGCATGCGGGATCGCTGTCGGTGAAAAGCCAGCACGGGCGGCTTTGTCTCTTTGTCGTTCTGTGAGGTCGGATTCTGGGATGGCGGACTTGCAACTCGGGTCGAAACAAGGCCCGCGATATCGATAGCGTTCTGCTCCGCCAGACCGGTGATCTGTTCCGTTCCGTGTGGCTGCACAGCCTCGTTTCGGCGTAGGCCCTTTGTGCTGGAGAGTGGGACGCTTGTCGAGGCTCAGGGCGCTGGTACGTCAGCACCAGCAGACAGAGGCGCAGTGAGGTTCAAAAGCGCTGGACGGGAGTAATAATAGCAGCAAGCAAGCGCGGATATCTAAGCTCTCGGCAAGGTTTTTGGGGGAGTCTAGGAACGGCACTGGGTTCTTGCTGCTCCCCTCTAACCCCCCTCCCCAGGACCCGATACGAGGCGCTGATGCTGAAAGGGGGCCCGTGTTAGCTGGCTTTTACAGCGTCTACAGGCGTCTGCGTGCTGCCGCTCCACTGTCGCAAGAACCTGGGCCCACGTTCCAGCTTGGTTCCCCTGAGAGCGTCCCCTTTGCGACAAGTCTCTCCCCACTGCAACTGGAGCGGCGAGGTACTTTGCTGAATGCCAGAGCCCGCGTCGAAACAGCGAGATTCGTCACCCTTGGAATTCAAACAGTATATCGGCGATTTTATACGGAGTACGTGGTACGCGCCAAGAACGTCGGTCCGCCACTGTTATCGCAGCCTTGCCACAAGCATCAAACTTTAAACATCAAATACGTAAGGCTGAGCTTAAGTGCTGAAGGATAGAAAGACCATCATTTCCTTCACTCAGACTTAATTATAACCTTTTTTTGTGGATATCGCTTAAGCGAACCGGATACGAACACCAGCTTCAATACAGCCATGGTGTGCAGTAAGTGTCTAAAGCTCACCAAGAGCACAAAGCTCGCGACCCCAGAGGTCAAGAAGAAGAGTGAAATGTACTACGGATCACCGGCTTCATCCAAGGCAAGCGGCTCCAAGTCGGCCACCCTTGGCAACACCGGAGTATCAAAGGTATAAAAAGTCAACGTTCATGTTTAGCCCTCCTCTTACCAACGAACTGTACTGACCGTCATTCTCAGAGTAAGCTGCTGTCCAAAGCAGCAAAGAATCCATATGCAGCGTATTCAAGGTATGTTCATACCAAAGGAACCGGGCAGCATGCTTAGTAGGAGCTGACAATTGGTGCAGCTCATGTACGAAATGTAAAACCAAAATCACACAAGGCCACTCGTACTGTTCAAAATGCGCTTTTACAACAGATTGTGAGTATATCCATCTTATCTGCAATTAGTTTTCTTTTCCTTTAGCCACTTGAGCTCACAAAATTCACAGCTTGTCCCATGTGTGGAAAGCCAAACAAAAAATCTAATTCCAAAGCTCCAACCATTGATGCATATAAAAACACGCTGCAATAAACGAATCAACATGCGTATGTACGACAAGTCATCATCCTATCTGGCACAAGAATCACCCCGCCGTACATGCATATTCCTTTGAACAGCGGTGAGCACATCTCACCCTCCTACGCTACATCACATCACGAGGTAGCACACCCTGTTCCAGTACAGCATTGTTCAGACAATGAACTTTAGGCCCTCTACATGAATCCGAAATAGTCACCAGTAGAGAAAGGTTCTCTAATAGGAAGAAGAGCCAGAGGGCTGAGCCTGATGGTAACGATGAACGTACCGACTTCAAGAGACGTGTAGGCGATTCGGCAATCAAATTTCTATGTAGGCATAGAGTCAATACGAGTCTAGATATAAGACAAGAATAATAATATTTCGGAATTCAAAACCAAAGAGCTCGTGACATCATTATCTACACTTATATCTCATCATCTAGTCTAAAGCACAGACCGAGGAACACCACCCAGCACTTTATTCAACCACTGCCCAATCTGCCGATTCACCTCATGCCCAGCCTCCGCCAAAGCCCAATGCGAAGCATTCACCTCCGTCCTCGTAAGATCCGTATAAAATGCATCCATCCCCTTCGCCATCGCCGGCGGCAATGCCTTATCCCTGCTCGCCGAAATAAAAAGCGCCGGCATCTCATACCTCATCGCACCCCCATTCTTCTTCGCATGCTCAGCCTCCTGTTCAGAGTTGATCTCCCGCGTGCGGTACCAGTTCAGCGGCCCTCGCATCTCCGGCGGCCCATGCAGCGAATACTGCTCGACGTAATGCTCCAGCTCCTGCTCGTCCAGGAGCAGCGGCGGCCTCAGCTTATCCAGGTTATCAAAAAGGACGCCCTCGCTCGTAGTGAAGCCCGTTTCGCCGTTGGGGCCTCTGGCGCCGAACAGGGCGAGGAAGAACTTGCGCAGCTTGTCTTTGCCTTGGATGCGGGCTTGTACGTCGGGGCCGCCGAGCTGCAGCTGGTATTTGAAGTTGGGCAGGCCTCCCGCGGCGATAATGTTCTCGAGGCGGACTTTCTTGGTGTTTAGGGGGTTTAGAGGCGTGCAGACGGAGAAGACGGCCTTGATCAGCTCGGGATAGTAGTAGGCGACTCGCCAGACGATGGCACCGCCCCAATCATGGCCACCAAGAACGATCTGGCCCTTTTCGCCAACAAACTCGCGAGCCAGCGCAACGATATCCGCGCAGACGCTCTGGAACGAGTATTCCTTGATATCCTCGGGGGCATCGGTGCCGGCATAGCCAACCGTGTTAGGCGCCACGACCTGGAAGCCCAGCGACATCAAGTAGGGGATCTGGCAGCGCCATCCGAAGGCCATGTCCGGCCAGCCATGGATGAGAAAGATTGTGTCGATTTTGGGGCCTTGAGGCTCGCCGAGGATGTAAGAGTATGTCTTGCCGCGGACTTGCTTTGTCTCGTACTTGACCCGAGGGTCGTTTGGCTTCAATTTGCTAGTATCCATTTTGTGGTAAGTACGCGATGAGCTATAACGAAAAATTGCTTGTTAGGACGAAAATAAAATATGAAAGAGATGTCTGTTCATTCAAGTAACACGGCGAAATGGTGATGCAGACGAGGTAGTAGTGAGGGGCTCCAGTACCACGAAAGACGGTCAGCAGCGCCTCCAGTCTTATATAAAAAAAAGTGTAAGCCAAACTAATTTAAGTTTAATAGAAAACCTTGTCTTTAACAGTCTCAAGGAATTGAAAAGGAAAAGAAATCGCCAGTGATTGTCACTGCATCGTTCGCCTCACTAATAAGAGGAGAGGTACAGCGTTCTCCGTATTCCATCCCCGCTACGGGCCTCGGCCGGCACTCATCAGCTGCTGTGGGGCATCGTTGCAACAGGTTGTATGCTCCGTGCTCCCTGCAGAAGCATGCCGAGGATCTTCGTTGCCGCCTAATTTTACGCAATTTTGCTCATTCAGATGCCTGTACCTGATGATGATCGCTTGCTCCATGGCCAAGGTACATGCAGAGTGCTACCTTTACCTTTATGTGAACCCGGGACGATGGCTCTCAGCTGTTCCAAGTACAGCACTGCTCTTCAGCCGCGAGTACTGCTACTTTGTAGATGACGAATGCAATGATCAAGTATCATTTCTCACATGAGGGTTCGCTTCCTTCTTGTGCTCTTGCTTGGAACATTTTGCCTACAATACATAATTGCAGCTCCTCATAGCAGCCAAATACCAAGATTACATAGGCCTATGAATAAGAATGCCCACAATGGAATAAAATAAAAGCAGTGGTATAAAAAATCAAACATCACTTGGCCTCCAGTGCTTTAGAGTAAAAAAAAAATCGGGGGGAATCATTTCGTAAAAACCGGTCAGTAAATCACCATGTCCTCCTCAGCCTCCTCGAGATCATCACCAGATTCGTCGTGGTGTCCCTTGTGTATGTCTTGAGATACTCTTCGCTCTTGTAAATGGTGCTTGTCAGCGCCGTGATGCGGGCTCCGGACAGGGCTCTCGCGTTCAGGCGCTCTTGTGGCAGCAGCAGGTTCATTAGGGGTCACGCTTGTTTGCCTCGTTGGGGGACCATACCGCTCAATATGCCGCTGTTTCCGAGCCTTGAACTGCTCAATTTCCTTTTCTATTGAGGCCCTCGCCCTCTGGATCTGGTTGTCGATGGTGTCTTTTTGATCTGCCGTGACCTTCCACGGTAGATAGAACTGTATAACCCATTAGCACAGGGCTAAACATCAACGGAGGCAGCTGATACGTACAATCGCAGGCTCAGATGTAGTCCGCAGGAATTTCGCCATGGATAATCGTTTTTCGTGTTTGTTCTTCATCTGTAAAATCCAGAATCAGCACCATATTCTTCCCCTCGTGTTGAGTGCGCGCAACTCTTACCACTTCTTCGTCAAACACAATCTGCTCCGCCATGCGTATCTGATACAGCTTCTCCAGCTTCTCGCTTCTCTTCTGGTCATCTTCCACTCTCTGCTTCTGCATACGTTCTTGCTGGCGGCGCTCAATTTCCTGCCGCCGCTTCTGCTGCTGAGACGTGTTAGATGTCTGGCTTAGAGTGCTCATCAAGCCGCCAAACAGCCGCTTTCCCCGCTTCTTCTCTTCTTGCATCACTATTTTGCGTCGGTCTTGGGCTGCTGCGGTTGATGCGACTTCCCCATAGTCGTGGCCATGGCTAGGTGTTGGTGGCCGTTTCGAAGCTGTGGCATCGTCCCGATCGTGGTCTTCGTGCTTCGTGCGCTTGGGGGAACCATCCCCGAGTCTCTCGTCTTCAGCCTTTCTCTTGAGGGATACGTCTTCGGTACTCTCTGGCAGTGGACGGTCCTCATCAGCCGGTCGTGGTAGTCCTGCCGCCGCCGCACTATAAGAAGATGCCATCGGTCAGGCTTCAAGCTTGCGATAAAGAGTTAATGCGCATACTTACTTCTCCGCCTCCCCAATTGTAGCCATTTTCGTCCCAATGTACTTCACCGCATCAATAGGAGCTTGTTACAGCAACATGGTATTTGAAACAGGGCTTGAAGCTAGAGCTGGCGCAGAGTGACTGGCTGAAGCTAGGCTGTTCAAAAGGTCGAGGCTGAGTAAGAAGTCGCGGAACTTCCTGGCGCAATTCGCCCCCACCGTGGAACGCTCTAGCACATGATTGGCCCAGCTCTTTCTTGCGCCCATTGATTCCATTCAACGTCACTGCAAGGCTGATGAGAAATCCACGCGACTTTGCCCTTGCAGCTCTAGCCTCCGAGACCGTAGATCTGCAGCATATCAAGCCTGTCTCTGCCTTTCTTTCTTTTTCTTCCATTACCATCTCATTTTCCATCCAACAACAGTCAGGGCATCGCAAACTTCCTTCTCGCCCGCCATGTCTCGCCATCACCCGTAAGTCCATTCTCGCGTCGCCCTCCCCCAAACAAAGGAAAAAGACATCGAGCTAAACTTCTTCTCTCTCCAGCGATCTCGTCATGTGCCGCAAGCAGTCCGGCATCGCCATCGGCCGCCTCTGCGACAAATGCGACGGAAAATGCCCCGTCTGCGATTCCTACGTCCGCCCCACGACTCTTGTGCGCATCTGCGACGAGTGCAGCTTCGGCAACTACCAGAACAAGTGCGTCGTCTGCGGCGGTGAGGGCATCTCGGATGCCTTTTATTGCTACGAGTGCACGCGCCTAGAAAAGGATCGCGACGGGTGCCCCAAGATTATAAACCTGGGCAGTTCAAGAACAGACGTATGTTTCTCCGCCTCTCTCTCGTTGCCCTTCCAAAGCAGTCTGTGCATATGCTGACCTTTCTTCTCAAATACAGTTATTCTACCAAAAGAAAACGAATCGGCAAGCAAATTACTAGCGAAGCAGTGGCCCGGGTTTGGGCAGAACAGTTGCGGTGGATTGAAAAAAAAAATACATATATACATCAAATTGGAATTAATCATACATATGGATTGGAGTTTGGCGGCGCTTTGGTTACAGGGCATCATTGGCCCTTTGTCCGCAATTTGAAGTTTCTCGTCTGGGCAAATATATGTGGCAGCAGCCTTCAGCAGCACGACTCAAATCTACACACGTTCTATAGATTGAAAGCTAGAAATAAAGGCATATTCATCATAATTATCGTGTCCGCCAGGACAAAGGTGGTACACGGTACAGCTAATACCAGCTATCCAAGACTAAAACTCCGTCTCATGCAGAGAAGATACAAAAAAAAGAAATACAAAGGAATAATTATATATAAGTTTGGTGTACAATCGAGTCCCAGCGTCCATGCTCTTTTAAATGTAGCTCACCTTGGTTCCCATTCCCACCGTCGCTGCGACTTTCGCCCATGCCGTTCTCACGATTTGCTCAATTCGCTGCCGCGTAGCTTTGTGGCCGAGCATGATGAGGAGGCCCATGGTGAAAGCCATCACCCGCATTAGTATCGCGGGATTGCCTGTGACGGAGCTCGCAAGACTCTCAAATAGCTGTCGAAAGCGGGATAAGATCAAGGTTGCTCGGGCTGTGATAGTTAAGGGCCCTGCCGCCGCTGATGATGAGCCGGCTTTTGATCGTGATTTTCCAGTCGGGCGTGGAGGGCGCGCGACGCTGCTTTGGGGCGATCCAGGGGGTTCGGCTCTTCCCACTCCGCTAAAGCTGGGAGTCTGCTCGATACCATAGTCGCCCTCGCTGGTCTCTCGGCTGATTCGTTCCTGTTCAAGCCGTTTCTTTTCCTTCTCTTCATTCTCGGCCTTTAGCCGCTTTGCCTCGGCAATGTCTTTCTGTAGCTGCTCTTCTTGCCGCTTTAGCTCTTCCCGGTCTTTTCGCTCCTGTTCCTCCTGCTCGTCCTGTAGACTCTGCAGAGCTTGCTGGAAAGCTTCCCTGCGCTCCTCATCGAGGACGGCGCTCACGTCAATGAATTCGCGAGCATAGTCCCACTCGTTGTTTTGGGGAAGGACGTGGAGAGTGTATAGTTCTAGAAGCTTCACTCGTGAATTTAAATCTCCGGGCGTGTTTGCGCCGTTGGCTCTCCTCGCAGGAGATTGGTAACGGTTTGATGGCTTTGCAAAGTCATTCAGGTCAAGATTGGGAATGTTCGACGAGGCCAGGTAGTTTTCCAGCATCTTCTGATTCAGAGCCTGGTCGCGCGCATGCGCAAGTGATAGCGTCGCCCTGTCGCCGCCATGGTTAGTGGTCTCTCTTGGTATATACGTAATAAGCTACAATGGTAGATCCCAAGCTTACAAGTTTATCACGACGTCGGCGTCAACATCTCCTTCCAGTCCGTGATATCCGTTCCGGACCACTTCCTCCCAGATAGAGCCGTCTCGCACTTTGGTGCACAGCGCTCGCCACTCCTGGTTGCCAAAGGCGTCCTTGCCTTCCTCGGGCTCCAGCTCGACAATTGCGTTCAGGAGTGTCAGGTACAGACTCCAGACCTTGATCCTCGTCCCTCGCGAAGACTTGGTGACCGGGGCTGGCTCGCCATCGTCAGCAGAGCTGGGAGGCGTGATGATGGGGCGCAGTGTGCTGAGGGCCTCGGGCAGTCGACGCGTCAGGAACAGCGTCGAAGCTTGTCGGTACGTCTTGGACACGGGCGAATAGCGCTTAGATCCGGACGACGAGAGGGAGGAAATCGAGGAGGCGAGGAGACCGTTTCCAAAAGACTCGCTACTCGACATTGCCGGGTTGAACGAGGCGTTGTAAGAGCCTCCGTACGCCATGGTGGAAGGCGAGCTGCAAGCACTTGAACAGCAGACGCGACGAGCTGGAGAGAAAGTGGTGGAGATGTCGGTGTCGGCGACGGCCAGTCAGCTCAGCTCAGCCCAGCTCAGGGTGGATGGAGTCGCCAATTGGAGGTAGTAAACGTAAACAAGCAGCAGCAGCAGGTCAGTTCACCGGGGTCGATGCAGCCTTATGCCCGCGTGTCATGCAGGCCTCGCGCGAAGGAGAAATCAAAGAGGCTGGCTTTATCAATAAGAAGAACGAAGGGCCAGGGAATTAAGGAGAGCGTCGGCCGGTGATGATTCAGCTGCTGGTTTCCGTCGCGACGCTGCAAAGGGCTTGCATGCCAGCCACTTTGCGCTCTGGCTGGCGGTGGACAGACCAGCTTTTTAGGCGCTTTAGCCTCGGCACCGCCAGAAGGAGAGCACCGCCGGCTCCACCGACGCAGCGCAGGTCAGCCGAGGCCGGCTGGTGGTGGCAGCTGCTATCCGCTACCTGGCCGCGCACGGGACTTTGTGTGGTGCGGCAGGTACCGCACTAACCTCCGCTACCCGATCTACATCGCAGGCCAACATCTGATCTCCTCTAGCAGGGATCCGCCGTCTAATTCCGGAGATGAAGAGCTGTTTCGAGAAACAGGCGATATGCATCGTGCAGCCATTCATTTTAAAGCGCCGCCGCGTGACGGCATCGCATGTCTGAATCGGAGTCCGTGGACGACGGGTTGAGAATCACCATGCGGGGGACGAGGCAACTTGAACTTGACATGTGAGTTGCGCCTCTGGATAATACAACCAACTTGATCCTAGGTAGGGAGTTGTTCATCTTAATACGAGCTTGCCGAGATTATCGTACAGTATGAATGTAAATCTTCAATGTCATATTCGTAAACTTCATAGTATCATAAGCCCGCCGCCATATATATCCCAAAACAAGAACCAAAAAAAAAAAAAAAAAAAAAAAAAAAAAAAAAAAGACGCCCCTAGTGTACATCTGATTGTATCATGCTGCTCCTCCAGTAATGCGAAACGATTTTCATGACCTACGCGTTCTCTGCGATCTCCGCGGTGTCTCTTCAACAGGCGTTAAACTCCTGGAGACAATGATGCTGTCTTCTCTCTCCAGCAGAGTGGTCGATGCCCCCAAAAGCTGGTCTTCCCGGATCCAGCCAGACTCCAATGCAAAACATGCCACATCAGCCGCGCACCCAAAAGCAGGCACATTCTTGGGGGCGTCCGGATTCAAATACTTCCACAGCTCTGCCGTCTCTTTCTTGAATTTTGTGAGCTCTCTCTTGTTGCCTTCAAAATGCTCCACCAAGTACTCGTACGTATAAGCCAGCCAGAGCACATTCGTGTAAGGCACATATGCATCCCAAGAAAGCGGCCCGTCAATACCTTTGGCATAAGGTATATTGTGGGCTTCGGGAGGCATCCAGTTTCGGTCAGCACGGAGCAAGAAGGACCGCATTTGCCTATAGACTTTGCACTGCGGGTTGTAAGTGCTAGTGAATAGGCTGAGATCTCTTTCTAGGTCGTAGACGATGGGCGCGGCATCATCGTTTGCCAGGTCTTCAGCTCGGGAGAGCCCATAGTCTAGGATTGTAATATCCAAGCCCGAATAGCCAAAGAAGCCTTCGTCTTTGGGGCCCCTCTGCCGAGGGGGGCGGGCTTGTTTGACGCAGAGATTACCCTCGTGCAAATCGCGATGCTATCATCAGTCAGCATTGAGCAGAAATTTAAAGATAAACACAAAGCCTTACCTCAAACATGGCGACTTCCTCAGCTCTTGCAAGTGCGATTGTTTCCAAAAGGAAAATATCCCACAACTGATCCACGCTGTCCAGCTCCCAGTTCTCTAGCGATTTTCCTGCGTCTCCTAGTTCCACAACTAGAAAGGTAGTGTCATCCAGATACCGGCTCGGCGATGGATAATACTGCGCTCTACCCGGATCCTCTCTCTTCATCTTCTTCTGCACTGTTTGATGCGCCTCCAGGAGCTCGCTTGACGTTCTGCCTTTCACAATGTATCGTTCTTTGTAAACAGCGAATCCTGGAATGTCGGCCAGCCATTCGGATATCTGTAGCTCGTTTTTGACGTCAATCTCTGAATGGGGCTCTTCGTCAACGAGGCCGGATGCTACCTGCGCCTTTGTGAGGGCTTTGATTGGGGAGGCTAGTCGTATAGCCTTGATGATGCTCGTGCCTCGTTTATTGGTGATGCGGTAAACTTCTGCGGATGAGGCTTCGGCAATCTTGGTAATCTGATCTCCAGGAGGGCAGACATCGCCCCAAGCGAGAACTCTCAAGGCTGGCTCTTGCGCTATTGAAGGAACAGGGCCTTTTGGCCTGGTTTTTGGCACAGCATCGCGTGTCCGCACTTTATCGCTTCGGCGCTCTTCTTTCAGAGTTATAACAGTGTCATCTTTTGAGACTTGGATCGTCTTTTCCGAAATGTCTTCTTCAATAGCAATCGATTTGGCCCCTTTGGCAGACTTTCTCCCGGGCCTTGCCGTATCCCGTAATTTGAGTTCGTCCACCTCAGTCGACACACCTTCTTCCGCTGCTTTGGTCCGACTCCTCGGCTTTTTAGGGCTCTCTAAGATTGAGATTTCAGCAAAGCTTGTGGTGAGTGGGTCGACTTGTTCGTCAATTGGCCTTGCATTCTGCTTTTCGTCCTGCGTGTTGGATGGCTTTCGGACTGGGGTCTGGACCAGCTCTGCAAACATCCTTTCTGAGGTGGATTTCTTGGATTGTTTTCCATATTGACGGGTTACTGTTGTGCGGCGCATTTTTGCTCATTGGTTTTCTATTATGCCGTTCTTACCTGAATGAAAGCGAATGCCTCAAGCCATCGATTTCAGCGTTGGAGTTGGGCTTGAAGATTACGGGCCTGTTGGCTAGGCAACAACGGCTAAGGGTCCTGTGTTAGTCAGCCAGTCATCCACAGGCTCAACGTCATATGTGTTCACATGGCAAAAAACCAGAGTGCTAAAGCCTGTTTGGCTGATTGGATCTATCGTTTTTGTGCTATATCTGGGCAACACTGATATCTCATCCATCCAGTATGCTGGCCGCAATCGCTGCTTGGTGTGATCCTTCAGCCTAGCAACGCTATTAGCAGTAGCCAAACGTTGGGGAAGCTAAGCTCTTGGTGAGTGCATGGGTTAGGCTGAAGGGTGCAGCAAGGGTTACATCAAGAATAAAACCATACGTTGATAATTGTATCAGATGGCAGCAAATAGCAACGACCATTGGAGATGGCACATGCAGCTCAACCTACAGTATTTCTCTAGTAATCCTATAAACCTACTAGGTACTTGTAAAGCTGGACTTCTTGACTTCCAGCTACTACTAGTAGTGTGGGCAGAGCCTGGAACGAAGCCCAGAGAAGCAAAAGGCCGCGGGGCCCCACCCAGCCTTCGAGAACCTCCGCAAAAGATTCCACGCTGGCTGAATCGCCAACTCCAACCCCGACTCTCTCTCCTCTCCAACTCCAGCCATTGAGCCCCAACCAGCCATGGCCGACGCTCTCAAGAACATGTTTGGAGGCGCAAAGTCGGGGCAGGCCGCTGCAGGCAAGCCAGACTCTGGTAAGCACTCTTCTTTTCCCCCACTCTTCAGCTCAATTGCTTGCTTCGCGCTTTGTAATGGGAGCTGAGGAGCTGCTGCTGTAACGGCGGGAGGATGGCGAAACGAGAAGCAAAGAGACAACAAACTGACCTCTGATGACTAGACTTTGCCGACTTTGCTGGAGCTCCCGATCCGGTCCCCGTGGCTGCTCCCGACGCTGCGACGCTGACTGGAGCTTCCGCGCAGCCCACCAGCGAGGTCGTCTGGACGAAATGGTACAACATCCATGAGCGCCACTCGCTGTCCGAGTTCAAGCCCGAGGGCATCATCCTCGTCATTGCCGCCATCATCTTCCTGTTCCACATCTTTGGCACGCGCGCAAACCGCTCCAAGGCCAGGGCTTGGGTCAAGGCTCACGCCCCCACCATGAAGAGCGAGTTCGCGTCCGTCGGCTTCCGTGGCGTTCCCACGCTGGACTCTGACTTTGACGCAAAGTCCTTCATCAAGGAGAAGTCGCTCTTCGAGTTCGCCTCGTACGCCACCGGCCGCCAGAATGTTGCCTTCATGGACGTCAAGATTACCCTTGCCAAGCGATTCAACCCCTTCTTGAACTACATTGAGCTAGGTCTGTCCCTGGTCACCGATACTTTTGCCGGCCCCGAGGACTTCGTCGAGGCAACCATTTATCCTTTTGATGGCAAGGAGGAGCTCACTCTCCCTCCTGCTGCCGGCGGTGTTGAGGCTCGCCCCAAGGACAGCAAGAGCACCTTTGACGGCTTCGTCTTGGCTGTTGTCAACAAGTCCAGCATGCAGAAGCTACGTGATGACCGATACGACGTCTCCCTGACTGCCACCAAGGATCACCCCAAGCTGCCCGAGTGGCTGACCGTCATGAGCGAGAACGCCGAGATTACTGAGACTTTCCTCACTGCTGATCTGATTGCGGCCGTCTCGAAAGCTGGTGACCTGTTTGACTACCTCATCATCTCTGACCAGCCCGCGGACAAGCCCACCCGTCTCGAAGAAACCACCCCTCGCAAGCGAGTGTTCCTCAAGTACCGACTGCCGTCCAACAACAACTATGACCAATTCATCCCTCTGTTTGAGCAATTCACTCGCATCCCTGATGCTCTTGTCAGAGACGCCCATTTCCGCCCTGAGGTCCTCAAGCGTGTCCGCGCCACTCGTGAGTCTATGATTGCTCAGCTCAAGAAGGCGCTGGAGGAGGAGAAGAGCGAGGAGCGCGCGCTTGAGAAGGAACGGGCCAAGAAGGCCAAGCGAGATGCTGATCTCAAGGGCCTGGACGCCAAGCAGCAGAAGAGGTATCTTGAGAAGGAGAAGGAGAAGGAGTTGCGCAAGTCACAGAAGAGGATGACTATGCGAGGCTAAATGCAACGGACTTGGTGTATGTGTGGCATGACGGACACGATGGTGGCGTTTAGGATGACCACGAGAGGGTTGGGAAGATACGGAAGTCATAATATGTACAAGTAGCTTATACTATGTAATACCGGGATCTTTTTCTCTTTATTTCTTGTTTTTTCACGGAATTTGAGGTTTGAACACCTGGAGGCTGGATGCAGCGATGCAAGTTTCAGCTAGTCATAGGCGGGCAAAAAAGGGAAAAGTACTTTATAATTCAAACATGTTAATGTAATTCACATATGCTCTTCAGCTTCAACCTGTGCGGTTACCATCACTTGGTGTCTGCGTCCAGTAAATCCTCGACTCTCTTGACCTTATCCTCTGCGGTCTGCTTCTTATCCGTCCTGTTGCGCTTGATGTTAGCAGGGCATTTACAATTGTCTTGTCTCTCTTTCTCTTGTTTCTTGGTTACGGCAGAGAAACATACCTCGATCCAACTCTCATCGACGACTGAACCCTCACAACGCCCTTTTCATGGACCGCTGAGTGGGCCTTGCCAATCACCGTCATGACCTCTTCCCAGTTGCCCTCTGAAGAAAATATGGCATGAGTTTTGAATAATTTAAAAGAAGAAGAAAAGAAAATTAGAATGAAATATCAAAACTCACCAACGGTCGTTCCGGCAGAGTGCATCGTGTATTTCAGACCACTTGCTTTGAGCACCCGCTGAACCTGGGCGATTTCCTCCGCCACAGAGACGGTGTTTGTGCCAATCTAGCCCAATGAAACAGCGTGTTAATGAAGTTCAGGGAGAAGAAGAAGAAAAAGAAAAACAAGTCGAAGCTCACGGGGATCAGGCAAAAGTCGGCATAGCACGAAGCTGGTGTCGGAATGGAGGCGTAATCCATAGCTACAGCGGTAGCTCTAAAGGCTCGGCGAGATGATGTTTGCGAACGCAGTATTTGCCTCGAGGCGCCGTGAGTTCTGGAAGTGAGGCGGAACATTCAATAAATTGAGAAGCTATCGGCGACGAGAAGAGGCACGAAGAGTTGGAAAAACGTATGTTGTGAGGTCAGTGTTTCTAGTAGAGGGGTTTTCTACTGCTTGGGCGCTTTTTACTTTTTAGCGGGCTTATGAGATGCCGAGTTTATGCGTGCCTTTTCACGCTTTCACGACTTTTTGTTTGATGACATGTCTAAAAGCTGGAACTCATTGGAAAAAAAAGGAATTGTAAATCATACAAATTGCAAATTTCTTGAAAATTTCATCTCTGCAGCATCAAGCAGCTGAAAATTAGAGCCACGAGTAGAAATGCGCAGAAGCCATATTTCAACAAGAGGACCCGTCTTTCATTGAAAAAAATAATAAAGAATGTTTAATTGATCAACCATATTCATCAATGGCTATGAAAAATATCCTAATGATAAATGATTGAATAGTATATCAAAAAAAAAAAAATTTAACCCCCCAGAAATATAAAGTTCATTTCTTCCTTTTTTTTTTTTTTTCCTTCTTTCTTTCTTAAAACCCCCATATATCGCAATCTAGGTTGCCTTGCAAACGCCTCGCTAAAATGCCAGAATATGTATGCTTTGTGAGAAAAAAGGGTATATATGTGTGTGACTTTTCTTTTTTAAATCATCAACAGCGTCGCCGCAAAGAAGGCAATCAGAGCCCCTGTTCCGAGCTCTCGCGTCGAACTTACGCCGTCTGCGGAAGACGAGCCGTTCGAGTTGCTGGCGACACTGGACCGGCCGGTGGCATCGTTGATTCCGTTGCTGTTGTCCGCGGCCTTGACGGTTGCTCCCTGGTCCCAGAAATCGACGAGGACGAAGCTGGGACGGTGGTTCCACTGCTGGTTGCACTGCTGGATGTGCTGGCCGAGGTTTCCGGTCGCGTTGGTGGCGGCGCTGTTGACGAGGCTGATGGTGTTTGTGTCGGGGATGAAGACGTCGCCGACGATTTCCTGGTCCTTGAAGTGGTTGATGAGGCCCATGAAGCCCTTTGAGAAGGCGTTGGAAGCTGTGCCGGCGTTGGAGGGTCGGTCAACGGTGCAGTTGAAGCCATTTAGCTCAAGAACGGTAAAGGGCGTCTCGAAGACGTAATCGAACTCGGGCAAGAGGTGCGGACTGGCCGTAGACGAATCGATGTTGGTGATGAAAGACACGACGCGGGTGTCGTTGGCAATCATTTGGCTCAGGCTGGGCCACTCAGTCTTGGACGTAGGGGTGAAGCCAAACTTGTCAATGCCCGATTGCTCGAAAGCATCTGCAAACTTGGACACATCCGCGTCATCAGAGTTGACCAGCAGAAGGGTGATGACGTCCGAGGGATGGCCAACCACCCAGTCGTTGATGGCCGCGAGCCAATTCTCCAGAGGGCCGGCATCCAAAAGACCGCACGAGGTGTGGCACAGACGAAGAGTGTTGTTCTCATTGTGGACCTGGGCCTGAAGAAATCGAAGCCCGGCATCGAGGGCGAATGTGGCGTTCTGGAACTGGTTGCCGGCGACAGAGTTACCGGTGCTGGCGTCTCTCAGAAAGGCGCTGTCATGGGCACCCATGTAAGTGATGTCGTTGTAATGGCGATCACATAGCACCGGTGAGTTGTTGCAGACCTGTGATGATGATGCAGACGAAGAAGAAGCTGTTGATGACGGTGATAGTGCCGACGAGATCTCAGATGCTTCCGGCCGAGGGAAAACGGCCTGGACGCCGGCAGTGCCAATCAAGGCACTGACCAGGAGGCGAGCCACTGAGAAGCGCATGTTGACTCTTTTTCCTTTGCCCTCAGCTTTCGAATATCCTTTGCTTCCGCCTGTAGTTTGACCCTGGTTAGTTGCCAGAAACTGCGGGATGGATCAACTTAAGGGATTGTCCCATGTACATACGCTAAATCCCCAAGCCAAGCTTTCCGATATGCTTTAATGAGATATGGAGTATACGAAGAAAAAAAAAAGGGGAGGAGAATAAAATGAAAAGAAAAGGTATGTGGATATAATGTACCCTCTTTGTGGAGGAACAGGTATGGAGTAGGTATACACCAAGATAGGATATAAAAGGCTCCAATAGCGAGCGAGAGAGAGACGAGAAGAGAACAAGAAAGGGGATATAGGAAAAGGTTTAGTTCTTGAAACACTAGCGGATCATTGAAGAAGAAGAATAAAAACTCTAGTCACCAGATCTATCCCAAGCAGAATACCCCCGTGCCGAAGAAGAGATGAAAATGAAGAAGACGAAAAATGAAGAAAGAAGGAAAATGGAAAAGAGCAATGTTAGTCTCCCGCCCAGCCTCGAGATCTGGCGGCTCGGAGAATAGACCAGCTAATGAGCCCCCTAATGGAGCCACGGCCTTGTAGCGAGGTCAATCACGTTGCCGTGATCCCTGCTCAGCCATTTTGGCAGTGCTTAGACTGCGCCTCTGAGACGTCAGCAGTGGAGCCGCGCTGAAACAGCAGCGACTGAAGCTGATCCAGCCAAAGAGGGGCCCGAAAAGGAACTGCAGATCCAAAAGCTGAGGCTCCGGGTACTTACATGTGTGGATTAGAATGGAGATGTACACACAGCTGGAAGTAAGAGCACTAGGCTTGTATATTCTGTGTATCATATGACCATGGCCTGTACATCAATTACAGAGAATGGTATCAACGTATAATAAGCAGTCATATCAATAGCAGAGACGATACAAGTAGGCAGCAAAAGACGATAGAGACCTGAAAACCCATCCAGTATACCAATAGTGCGCATAATGCCAGGCTTGTGTGCCGATAGCCACAAGCAAGATTCCTATTCTCCTGCTCCCCACTTGGCTACCGTTCCATCCGCTACCGATATCCATGCATTTCATATTAAGGTACTTGACGAGTGGTCCATACAAACGTAATAGATTGCCTCAATAAATTATATGGCGCCCGCTTTGGCAAGATCTTTTTTTTTTTTTTTTTTTTTTCTTCTCTTGTCAAAGTATGATTACTGGGCATCATTCCGCTCTCCTTCTCACCGCGATACAGACTTCCTCCCGTGTATTCCGGAATACATTCCCGCCTGGAGGTACCTACTCGGAACTCGGATCCCAGGTACAGCTCAGTAACAAAAAAGGTAAAACGCCCAGCTCCAACATTTTCAATGCAACATTCAACTCCAAAACGTTGCGTGGGCGCATCAAACAGCTGGCCCAGAAAAAAAGAGAAAAAAAGGTACATGTGCTGTTAGTGTGAAGCGCTACTGGCACCTCGAGTAATGAGCATCGCGGCCCGAATACAAAGTACCGGCACTATCTCTACTAGCCACTCGGCATCTCCTTTTACACATTGCCGCTCTTTTCCGAGAGCTTCATTTTCATTATTATTATTTTTTATAATACACTAGATAACAACAAAAAGCTCCTGCTTGTACTGTGGAAGACGAAACGCCAAACGTGACGAGAGGCTGTGTGTGTGCCTGTCATCACCCGGCCACACCCATTTCGCCTTGCTATTTTTATCTCTCTTATCGCTGATCACTGATCGGGGCTCCATGATTTCAAACCAGCATTGTTGGAGAAAAAGCGATGGATCTGCACCACTCCAGTCCTTGCGTACACCTATCAGCACGCTGCTCCATATCTGTCACTCTTTTTCATTCACCTGCCTCCTCACCCTCTACATGGACAACATTTTACGCTTTTTTGCCCTTTCCCCAATTCTCTTATACGACCTCGATATTTCTCGCTCACGCTCAGCCACCATCGGGATATCTCTCTCTCGTATTTGATGGCTGACAGATGCGGGGGAATAGCTGAATAACACGCACTTCATCCTCTTCCCACGTTTACACCTCATGACACCATTCATCGATAATAAGCCCTGCATCTCAATAGATCAAGCCACTTTCAAAGTGTCACCCAAGGCATACGTAACCCCCCCTCGTAAACATCTGCACATGTACGACCATCTTGGCCTCTTGGCAATCATGCAAAGCCACGTCAAGTAGTAAGCCGCTTCTCACAGCGAGCATATCAAGCTGCTTCCCCGTCTCTATAAGGGACACGCGTTCAGCGGGGATTCTATCCTCGTATCAAATCTCCATAGCCTCAGACTTATCCATGGACATTTCAAACGCCATCACGGATTCGCAAAAATACAGCCGAAAAGCTCTTTTTTTTTTTTCCTGCTGTTACATGCTTTGATTATTTTATCTTTTGCAAAGCTGAATCCCAATCAAGAATATGCCAATGAATTCGAGTATTTCCCCCGAATTGATCGTGTGATCCTACGTAGTCCCATTCTGGTATCATGGTCATCTCCCTACCGCTACTCTCCTTCTCCTCATCATATCCCCCTCAACTTGAATCAAGCACGGTTCATCATTACTCAGGATCGCCTACTGACTCCGTCTCTGCCTCTGCCTCCGCCTCTGCTGCTGCTTTTCTCTCTGCTGCTGCCGCTGCTTCCAAATCTCGAAGCTGCTTCTGTCCCTCCTCTGTCGTCGCATCAATCAGTTCTTCTTCAAGGCTAAGGATATTGGCCTGGATTGATCGACTCTTGTCAGTATTATATTCTTCACGCCAATGAAATGATGTTTTGTCCGGCATCCAAACATAATCATCTCAACTTACCTCTCCAAAGAGTCCCACCAGCTCCTCCGCCTCGTCAATCTTCATGTTCCCCAATACTCTATTGACCTCGTCCAATTCGCCCGTCTCAAGGGCCTTCCTCATTTCAGGATCAAAGCTTTCGTAAATCTTTCGGGCAGCCTGGGTGTCTGCGTCATCGCTCACGGCGGGAGGAACCTTGATCTGAATGCTGGTGCCAGGCTCCACGGCATGTAGCTGGATCTGCTCGACACCCTCTGCTGGCTCCTTGGCCCGCTCAGCAATGATTTCCAGAGACCTATTCTTGATCCTCATGTATGTCTCCTGGACGTCCTTGTAAAAGACATCCTGTGCCTGGTGGCCCTTTGTGGTGATGCGCTTGAAGAAGAGCGCCACGCCATCTTTGCCCAGCGCACGGCAATATTGCAGTAACAGCGCTTGGTGAACAAGTTGGCGAGCCAAATCATCCTTCCGCTCCAGCGCTGCGTCAAACGCAAGCACAAGCAATCCGTCCGTCTCCCGTTCCGTCAAGATCTCAGGGTTCTGAGCCAGGAACTTTAAGCTAGTGGAATAGTCGCTGGCGTTGATTGCGCCAAACTTCTTGGCCGCTGGCGATGCCTCTATCTCGTCATCGTCATCCACCGCAATCTTGTCTGATGAAGACGCCCGGTCATATCCAGAAAAGTTGGGATTCAGCAGCTCCACCTTTGTATCCTCCTTCTTCTCCGAGGGGCCTGACTTATTCACATGTGAGCTGTTGAATCCGTCGCGAATGTTGTCACTCGTAATCTTTTGCCCTTCTTCCTTCTCGAGCTTCTCCAGCTCGGCGGCTTGTTCTTTCTGTAGCTCTTTAATCTTATCCACGTGCACTTGCATCTCTTCAAGCATTCCCGTGTACCGATCCTCAACCTTCTTCTCATCAAGAGTCTTGTTCACTTGGTCCAACAGCTGCATCAGCATTTTTGAGTATGTAGGCATGGGCTGATCATCGCTAAAAACGCCCTCTGGTCGCGGGGGCGGTTGGTCGTTCTTGGGATCGCCGGCAGTGGTCAGGACAGCCTTGAAGGCAACCTGGGCCTGGTTCCCGGTAGCGGCTTCAGAGGCGTTGGCCTTCAGATTGTCCAAGAGAGACACCACCCGTCCCAGCAAGGCGCTGTTGATCACCCGCTCATACTTGAGGGCCGTGATGCGGTTCTTCCTCTGCTGGCGCTCTGCGTGGATCTGGTTCTGCTTCGCTCGGATGAAAGATCGCTTGTCGACGTTGGGGTGGACTTCGATGTCAGAGTCGTCGCTCACTTCAATCGCATCCTAGCGGGTCGAAGCCGCTGGTCAGTAAAATTGCCCGTCTAGCAAGAACATGCTTCGGTGACTTCATACGAATCTGCTGTAATCGATCGGCATGGTGGGCTGCTCTTGGAGCTGCCGGGAGCTCGTCGTAGGGCTTAGCAAGTAGGATGTACCGCGCGAAGAGATGAGAAAAATAGGGTTCGTAGCCTCTGTATCCACGGTAGACTTTGTAGGCACCGATGTCTGTCTTCAAGAGCTGGGTGGACAGATTTCGAAGCTATCATCAGGTCCTGGAACAGAAGAGAGGATGCCAAGGTGGGGCCGTTTTCTTGTCGATAGAAGTTCACCGAAGCTTTGGCGGGGTCGGATCTCTCTGTCCGCCCAAGATTTATAGAAGCGACAGCTCACATGGCGCGCCATCTCCTCTAATACGTGTCCTGCAACACTCGCCATCCATGGTTGACTCATTAGTTGCCTAAATTGTTTATCGTTAATATCATATATTCTTCCTTCCTTTTTATTTCGGCTTTAGAATAAGCATCATGTCAAATACAAGCCCCATGCGATTTTGGTATTCCACAAGTGATATCTACCATAGTACAGCCCAAAAGAACCCCATTTGAGTGCTGAGACATGAAGAGTACCAAGGCAAAATAGAAACCCTAGCAGGATGAATTAAAATTTTGTATGTAGCTATTATTTTAACCTCTTTTTCCTCTTTTTGTACCATTCCCTTCCACGTCTTAAGAGCCAGCTCCTATGTATAATCTGCTATTCGTTCACGCCATGGTCTTCATGAAATCGTCCAAGTCGAAACTCTCTTCATACTGCTTGTTATCCCACAACTCTCCCAAATCGTCCAGCCACGCCTTTTTGCCTGGCTGCCGTAAAACGTCACCAGTTTCGATATCAACCATATCCTCCTCCCTTCCATCGATACCATTCTGCGGCTTATCGGATATGAGACCCGGTCCTGTGTCGCCCAGATTAAACAAATCGAGAATCTGGTCCGTGTCCATCGTCGCCAAGCCGGCATTCTGCTGGTTGACAACTGTAGATGCCACATCAATCTTGAAACGCTGGAGACTAAGGATCTTCTCCTCCAATGTGCCACGAGTAATGAGACGATAGACGTTGACCACCTTCTTTTGGCCGATTCGGTGAGCGCGGTCCATAGCTTGCAAGTCTTTCTGCGGATTCCAGTCGTGCTCCACGAATATGACTGTATCTGCACCAGTAAGATTCAAACCAAGGCCACCAACGCTGGTGGTCAACAAGAGCACATCGTATGAAGGGTCGCTGTTGAACTTGTTTACAATGTCTTGTCTCTTGTTCGCCTCGACCGATCCATCAAGTCTCAGATAGGAAACCGAGGGTAGCATTTCTTTGAGCACCTTGGTCTGGACCATGTCTAACATTTCCTTCATTTGGCAGAAAATGAGAGCACGATGAGGTTTGATGGGCTGGTATAGTGGGTCGTTGGCATCATCTCTATCGTCGCCAATGCCACAATCAATCAAGAGATCTTTAAGAGCCGTGAGCTTCGGTGCATGGTGGGCATCCTCAATGGATGTTCCCTGCTTCTGAAGAATCTTTTGTGTCTCGGCATACAGATCGCTTCCTGGTTTCATGACCATGGCAGGAGAGTTGCACAGCTTTCGCATATATTGCAGAGCTTGGAAGATGTGCTGTTTAGCCTCTTTATCTTCTCGACCAGCCTCCGCTTGGATTTTCTTGCCCTGTTTCTTGGTAAAGTCTTCGAATAACTTCTTTTGTAGATCGCTGAGATCGCAGTAGTAATTCTGTAGAATCTTGGGGGGTAAGTCGTTCAAGACTTCTTCCTTGAGGCGACGGAGCAGGAAGGGAAGCACTTGTTTGTGCAGAGCCTCAATCGCCAAGGCTCCAGCTTCTTGCTCCTTGGAAGACGCTTTGCTATATCGGCTTGCCGCAATAGGCTTCGCGAATCGGTCCAAAAACACTTTTTCAGCTCCGAGGAATCCCGGCATAAGAAAGTCAAACAAAGACCAGAGTTCCAACACGTTGTTTTGAATCGGCGTTCCGGTAAGGATAAGTCGATGGTTACTAGCCAGCCTCTTCACAGCCTGAGTGATCTTGGCTTTGGGGTTCTTAATTAAGTGGCCCTCATCCAGGACAACATAATTCCAACTGTGTTTCTCCAGAATTTCAGAGTCATTTCTTGTAACGTCGTATGATGTAATAACAATATCGGTGTCGCCAAGTCTATCTTTCATGGCTTTGCGCTCTATTGGAGGACCAACATACGCAGTAACGCTGAGGAAGGGAGCATATGTCTTAATCTCCTGTTGCCAGTGACCTGATAATGTAGGAGGGCATACAATCAGAGACGGCAGCCGCCTTACATCAGGGGCTTGCGTTTTCGCAAACTCTTCCTGGCGCTGATGGTGATCACTGGCCACGATACAAATGGTCTGCAGAGTTTTTCCGAGACCCATGTCATCGCAAAGAATGCCATGGAGGTGATATTTATTGAGGAAATTGAGCCAGTTAACACCATCTTGTTGATATGAACGAAGTTCTGCCTTGATAGCCACGGGGATCTGGAACGGTTCGACTTTCTTGGGATCGAGAAGCTGGGCGATGAATGTTCGTTCTCGGTCCCGACCCTTGAGAAGCTCTTCGGACAGGCCAGGCGGATCGGGGATTCCAGCTTCGAGGGGCACTAGTTTAACCAGCGTGGCGAAAGACGTGGTAGCAATGAGACGAATTTCATTGTCGGAATCACTCATTCGGCCAAGAACGGGTACAATCAAGAAGATGACATAGGGAAGAATCGCGTCGCCCATGACGGCAATCAGGTGGTAGATGGCCTCAATTACGCCTTGGCGGAAATTGAGGTCAAGAGGGTTGCTGATTGACGGCAAGACCTTTTCCACCAATGCTGTCATTCCGTCCACAGTAATAACACTGCATATAGTAGCCAGACATTTAGCGGCCATATAGCGGAAAACCGAGAGATCAGAATGCAGGGCCTTGATAACAAGCGGCATCATCTCCATAACAAATGGGTGAAGGCTCTTATCCAAGGTCGGCGTCATGGTCCGAATAACTGACATTGCATCGACAATCTCCTGGCCGAATGCTAGCTCAGGATCCCGAGCTTCTGAAGGCAAGTCTGCTGTGAAAGCCTTGACCAGCGCGTCTCTCATAAAGCCCTTCAGACTTGGTACTGAGTCGAACAAGGTTGCGCCGTACGTTTTTGACAGTATCTCCAAGGCTTCTTTTGCACCTCTGCGCGTGATTCTAGCAGCCTTGGCTTCCCTTGCCCACTTGGCGGCATCGGGATGATCAACGCGGTCTTCTTCCTTCTGCATGGAGAGAATGCAGCTGGTTTTGGCAGCATGAACGGGGAACTCTGGAGTTTCAGCCACTTCCACGCAAGAAAATTTGACCAAATTGGCGACAACCTTGTCCGCGGGACCCCGCCTTCCTTTTTCTGCGAATAGTTGAACAAGTTTTGCGATGGCTTCTGATGAGCGGCTCTGGAGCTGGTGGTTCTCTTCAGTCTTGATGGAATCCATAATACCTTTGATGAGAGGGCTGGGCTTCTTAGGCAACAGTTTCATGGCCACCATGGCGCAAGCTGCGCCAGCCTTGATTCTAATGTCGCGGGCCTCCTTGAACGCCTTGGCTTCTTCTATAGCTGATACTGTGTTGTCGCGAGCGTCAGCTAGCTGCTGACCAGCAATCAGCCGTTGACCAGGAGGCATGAGCTTCTTGAGCCTCTCAAAATCTTCACCCACGCATTTTTCCGCGGTCGCAATGGAAAAGGCGCTAGGACCAGCTTCAGCTTCGCCTTGAACCACGACAGGGAGAGTAGGCAGCTTGCTGTGAGAGACTTTGCCATGGTCGCGGAATAGATGAAGCAGTTGCTGGCAAAGACTCCTTGCTCTCTGCACAAAGGTCACCAAATCTCGGTAGGCCGAAGGGCGATCCGATTCCACGATCCGCTGCAAATGATCCAAGTACCGGCCAGGGTCTTCGGCTGTTTGGCAATTTCTCGCAAATTCGTCAATGACAAGACAAGCAGTCAGCTGTGTAGAGGAGAAGGCGGAAGCAAGTCCTGGTATAAGCAGGGCATCGTAATCATCAAGGTTCCCTGAAGGGACCAAGGACATGACGAGGCCCATGGCCTGAGCAGCCGAGACTCTTGACCGAATCAGCACATCTAGGCCAACGAGATCAATGTCGCCTTGCATCATATGGCCGTCCACATCATGTGTAAGGCCAGCAGGGGTGGGCTCTTCGACCCTGGTGGATTTACGGCGACGTTTCACTGGTCGATCAAGGCCATCAGGCGAGGAGAGCCGCCTCCCACTAGGTTGCATCGGCCCTGACGCCGAGTAAGTACCACCGGAGGGCTTCTGGAATAGGCCGCCATGCATGGGGATCGGATGCCGTGATACGCCAATGGGATGCAGCGTCAACTGCATCAGGTTGTCAATGTGAGGAGCAAATTCGTCAGCAAGGATGGCAGGATTCTTTGCTAATGTGCGGACAAGAGCACTCCAGAGCTGTAAGGACATGTCGAGGGTTTCCTTGTCTCTCTCAACAAGGATATTCTGGAAGATGAGGCGGAGGATTCTCCCGTTGAGCCAGCCCTGTGATGTATCATCGCCAAGATTCGCAAAAGTGAGAAGAGCTTTCAGTACAGCAAGCCGAACAGACGTGATTGTGTGACGTAAAAATGGATAAAGACGCGGAACCAGTAAAGTGAAGGATCGCTCTTCATCTTGAGCAGCAGAAGACTTCATCGATTCAAGAACTTGAGGGAAGCCACACAGAGTAGCAAGAAGATCCATGATTCGGCCCGTGCTGGCGCTCAAATCGTCGCCCAAGTTAGACAGGCTCTCCCACACAATACTAGTCAGGCCATCGAGGGCTGCCGGCCGCATCGTGACAAACTCTTGAGCCATGGGTATCAGAGTGGCGGCACTGACTGACCGAACATCGTCGTCATTATCACCCAGGCCCTTCATCACGGCTTTGATGACACCGTCAATCATATCCCCGTCTTGAAGGAGCAGGTCTTTCCTTACAGCAACAACATATCTCAGGCCAATCATGCCGCCATGGCAGACCGCCCAGATGGGAGAGTCCAGTTTAAGATCTTCATGCATTACCATCCGGTAGAGGATTCGGTAAATGTCGTAAACCGATTCAGAAGGCACATGTTTGAGCACAGCACCAAGGGTCTGTCCAATTGTTTCCCTGATGGGGGCAACTGATGTATCAGAACTGTAGTCGGTAAATCGGTCCAACATGAGAACACAGCAAAGTCTACAGGCAACGTCGTTGAGCCATCCACGATTTAGGTCGTTATTGTCCTCGACTGACTTGCCCCGAACTCTGCCAGCCCCGCCACCGTGGACTCGGAGAACCTCACGCAGTGCCATGGCAGCTCCGTGTCGCGTTTCCCATGCGGAGTCGAAAAGATCAATCTTGAGAAATTCGCAGAGCCGCTCGTACGGCCACTCAGCGCCCTCCATGGACTCCTCGGCCTCGAGTTCAGATTTGATTTGCATCACTGATCCTTTGAATTCGCTAACAACTTTGGCATCTTCGTCGAGGTCGGCCGGGCGATCGAGATTAAAGTAATCATTCACTTTCCCATTCTTCTTTGATTCGTGTTCTCCCGTCGGGGTGTCGTCTCCAAATCCTTCCGATCCAGCAGTTGTCGTGCGTCGCAAGGAAAGATCTCCAAAGCCGCCTTTGCCTTGTGCTTTCATTGCCTCCTTCTTCCGTTTCCGCTTCAGCACGTTCAGTTGCCTTGAACTAAGCTGGGACTCTTCCGCAGCCTGACTCTGGGATTGCGTTCCCTCGCCCTTGTTCAGGCTATTCCCATTGGAGGTATCAAGAGGTGTTTTGGGCACCCCATCACCCGCAATAATTTCTTCGTCTTCGAATTTCCTCCCCAGCAAGCCAAGTCGACCTAACAGTGTCTTCTTCTGGTACTCTAAACGGGCCTGGGGATCGAGGGAAGCAAGGTTGTACTCTATACCGCCGCCACGTAGAAGCGGCCGGCCGAATTTCAAGATAGTGTCCACATCGAGCGTCTCAAGCCTAAACACTTCGTCGTCGGAAAGAACCGATAAAGCTTTGTTATCTTCCTCCTTCTTGATTGCGCCATTTTCAGATGAGCTGTCTTCTTTCTTAGGTTCACTTGCAACATCTCCTGAGTTAGGATCATAGAGCGGGGCATTCTCTATAATTTTACCGATAGCCTTAGCCGCCGTCGTCCTCGTCTCCCAGTCTTTGTAGCGAAGATACGGAATTACCCGTGACAAGAGGTTAAAAAGCTCATCGGGGTGTTGCTTTTGCCAGTCAGCGAGCTGGTTGACCGCAGTGTCCCGAATGAGCCGGGTGCTCCCTGTCTCGAGGATACTGAAAGAATTGGTCAGCTATGGGGAGTTTGGTTTTGAGATATGGAACCATGGATAGGCATTATGAGGAGGTTATTGGGAAGAATAGAGAAACTCACGTAACCAATCGATCAAGTCTGTCGAAAAAAAACGTTAGCCACAAGCTCTGCCGCCGAAGGAGGGAAAATGGATGAGAAGTTTACCTAGAAGTCATTGTGTCGTCGTATTAGAGTGGTGTATGAATGGTGTTTTGGGGCTCATGGCATAATGAGATAGAAGCCCTGTGCATCCAGTTAGTTGGCATCACCTGTGGTGGTTGGCGTGCAAGTCCGAAGATGAGAAGGAGAGGCAGCAGCAGGCAAAAATCTGTGATTGATTAAAGGTGAAGTAGATGTGGCAGTGGTTCTGATTGCAAATGGAGGTGGTCTGTCCATTTGCATTGCAGCGCACCTGGCGCATGTGCGAAAAACGCAGCTACATGCTTTTGTGTCGAAGCTCATAGGCTAGGCGCAATGAAGAAATCCAAAATAGCAGCAGTTGCAGGGCAGTGATGCGGCGCTAAGTCCAGCAGAGGCGCACAGCGCACACGCAACGTGCCACAGGGCTTCAAACCCCATCCATGGCCAGTATTACTTGGGGGAGCAGTGGAATAACAGTGAGATGCAGCAAATTGGGGATACCAGAAGCAAGTACATGAATTGCAGCAGCGACGTCGATGGTGAAGGCGACAATCGCAGATAAGATAAGGTGTGCATTGATAGCATGTAAATCAGCGGCTAGGGTGACAGGGATGGGTGATGGGGATGGGTGATGGGGATGGGGCGACGAAATGGGGAGCATGGCAGGACGGAATGGCGTAATGAAACACGGCGCGGCAGAGTGGGAGAACTTGCCTGTATCAGTGTCAACAGTGCCGGTGCGCTGGGTGAGCCCTACCGATGCAGTGTGATGCACCGAGAGGGCGGGAGCGTGGCCAGGTGCGAAATGCGGCTGAGCAAAGAGGCAGAATCAGATGCGACCGAATGCGCTGCGCTGCGATGCGATCGGTGGTTTATATCGGTCAGCGCCGGCGTGGGCAGGTACCCGTCACCGTGGCAAGTACCTGGCAAGGCAGCTGGGGCCGGGGGCTGGTTCGCGCAGCTCTCACTGGCGCATGCGCTATTGGGCAGGAGTGCTGGAGGCGGCTGAGGGGCCAGAAGCAAAAACAAGAGGGCCGTCCAATGATCGCGTGCGAAACGATGGATGCGCGCAAGCGTGGAGAGCTGCTGCTACCTTGCGTGCGTGCTGTGCCGGAGAGCCTGAAGGCAGCAATTGAGCTAGGCCGGGCTGGTTCAGTCTGAAAACAAATGCCTGACGGCTGTAAGTCAGTATGGACACCCGTGCTCGAAATTGCGTCAAAATGATTGAAAAAAAAAAAAAAAAAATAAGCATCAAAAGCGTTGTCTGTACTGTGCTGTAGTGCACTGTACTGCATTGGACGCTTAGCTGGGACACGTACGAGTAAGGCAGCGATGCACGCAGCGCAGCAGTGGCGGCGAGTCGAGCAAGTGGGCGGTGCGTGGCGCTGTTTTGCCTCTGTGCTGCTGCGCTCTGGGCTCGCGACGCTGGCCGATGCGACTATGGCAGAAGGTCGGGCAGGGCTGGGACGGGGAGAATTGAGTGGAGGGCAGGCCGGGCTTTCTATATGTCTATGCCTGTATTTTTATACACGCTGCCATCCCAACAGCCAACGGCCTCGCTTAATGTCCCTAATGCCTCTCTAGCGCCATAAAAGCGGGGCGCCTGTCTCTCATCGTTGATTCTAGGACCCAAATGGCGTAGTACCTGCACAAAGCAGCGCCAGTGCGCCGGCTCCCATGTGCCCTACTGATACGGATTATTTGGCCCCAGTAATCCCAGGCAGTGCTGTAGGTATTTCACTGATACTTTGTGCCTTTCAGTAGCAGTCCACCTACTGAGGCACCTGCTCATTTTCTCATCCATTAATCGTCTTTACCTGTACAGTGAGTATGAAGGCGGTGATATCCTACTCCATGGATGGATCTTGCTTTGGCTCGTGGTCCTCTTCCTGCTGCTGAGCGGAAGAAAGGAAGCAATTACCCGGGCGAGTACGGAGCAAGGCTGGCATGCCTGTTTTCAAGTACAGAGCAGGCCATGCTGCTTCGTGAAAGGACTGATCTCTTTCTGCGGCGTGCATCTAGGCGAGCGCATCGACACGGGTACAGCTGACACGTCAATAATCTCCACTGCCGTCCTTAGATGCTTGCGATTAATGTGCCGGTCTATCGAGATAGGCTCAGTCCCGACTCCGAGTGATGTAGATATTGCCCCGAGGTATAGAATCGCAGCGGCAGCAGAGATGGAATAGGCACAGAAGGATCTGGAGGACACCATGCTTGGGGAGGGGAAGGCCAGACATGCCAGAATGTGTTTTCCTCCCCGGCAAATATCGGGTGCCTATCCTCCGCAGGCTTGTCCATCCAACTTTGGCCATGCTGCCGGACGCGTTCGTCGATTTGCGTCGCCTTCTCTATGCTGGCCACACAGATGGTACGCGATAGGCAAATGTGCTTTATTAGGTGAACAGTCGTCCGTTTGCGTAGGGCTGGTAGCTCCACGCAGTCTTGTTTTTGGGACAGCTTTTGCCCCAGTACCTGTGCAGCTCTCGACAATGGCAATTTCAGGGCATGTCACCGGCCTGGTGAAATCGTCTCTTCATCTCATCAAACTGGGGAACACAGGCCTAGAACGAGCGGGCGTTCGTCCCCTGATCGCCCTAGGGAAAAGAAGCGCTGCTTCGCTTTCTTAGCGGCCTCTTTTCTGCATGGAGCTTCGTCCCAACTGCGTATACGATTGTCGAAAAGCGCAGCCCCTTACATGCCATGTCGCAAATTTTTTTCTCCGCTTGGCTTCTTGAGACATGCGCGGCCATGGTTGGTTGGTGCAGGCCAGATCTGACTTGTCTAGATCGACCCGTTTGGCCGTAATCTAAAATTGCCGTGAGACGCTATTGTCCCTGCTGCTCAGCAGTGGTTGGTCCGACACACGCCATCGATCCGCAGCTTGTTAGGCCTGGCTTCTGCATTATCCACCTGCCTATGACGATCAGTATGCACAATGGTCTGTCCACGCTCTTCTCGCAGTACCTGCTGGCACTTGGTAGCGTGGTTGTGAACTGGATGACGGCATACCAACAGCAAAATACACGAATGTCTCAAGGTTTATGGCGCTGCTATTCCCATTTTCATTGTTATTTCTCTTTAAATGTTCCTTTTTCTATTTAGGACTGACCAGCTATCAATTGCTTCCCGCACGTTCCGCACGTGCCTTGTTAACAGGCATAGGCATTAACCAGTAGCTTTCCGTGCTTGCGCTCTACATACAAGGAAGGATAGGAATGTTGAGATTCACACAGAGCTCTTTCGTATTCCACATGTATGTGTGGTAGGAGCAGTAGAATAGCGTTGTGCTTGATGATAGGGCTGTGTGCTTGTAGCGGGAGGTTTTATGCTCTACGCTTGCTTGCATGGAATTACCCTGTTGTATTATAGGAAGAGAAATGAAATAAGTGAGGCCAGGAAATAACTAATGTGTGTATCTGTTTCTCACATTCAGCAAAAAAGGGACTTGTAAAGGCACTGCTCGGGATATTTCGCGTATGTTAGCAGTTTTCTCTGGTACACAAACTTGCGTTGGCCCACGCCTCAGCAGCCATCTGCGATTGATAGGATTGTACAATGATATCTCGTTGTCTACCCTCATAAAAACCACTAAACAGCTGTGAAGCTGCTGCAGACCATCAATGGCATTTTTTATTCTTTCCAATCGCAATTTCTCATGCTTGAATGGCTGACATTTTGCTGGCTCTTGGACAAACTCTAGGGTAGCACAAAAGCAATACTAGTGGCAGCTCCAGGCGCCAGTCCAGACTCAGCAGCTCAGCAGCCTGAGCTCCCATCGATACCTTATTTTTTAGGCGCTAATCTTAGATTGGCTGGTAGTGCAACGCGACTTCGAGCCTCTGTTTAATCGCGGGCCCAAACGAGACGCGTCGCATCGCATGCTGGCAGCGCATTAGCACTTTATTGATTTTGCGCAAACTCCCGGCAGAATCTCAAATCTGCAGCCTCCTCGTCCCTTGGATGTTGCGCACCGGCGCCCGCGCAGCCTACCATGTATATCAAGCAAATCATCATCCAAGGCTTCAAAAGGTGTGGAATCGCAACCCCGCCAAGAGACACAATAGCAACCATGCTGACTTGACGTCGTAGCTACAAGGACCAAACGGTCATTGAGCCCTTCTCCCCCAAGACGAACGTCATCGTCGGCCGTAATGGATCGGGAAAGAGTAATTTCTTCGCGGCGATTCGCTTCGTCCTCAGCGATGCATACACCCAAATGAGCCGTGAAGAGCGCCAGGGTCTTCTCCACGAGGGCTCGGGCTCGGCCGTCATGTCGGCCTATGTTGAGATTATCTTCGACAACAGCGACGATCGATTTCCGACCGGAGGCAAGGAAGTTGTGCTGCGACGTACCATTGGTCTCAAGAAGGACGAATACTCAGTGGACCGCAAGGTTGTGACCAAGACAGACGTCACCAACCTGCTGGAGGCGGCAGGCTTTTCACGATCTAACCCGTACTATATTGTGCCCCAGGGCCGTGTCACTGCCTTGACAAATATGAAGGAGTCTGAGCGATTGAATCTGCTTAAAGAAGTTGCGGGTACCCAAGTTTACGAAGCCCGCCGCGCCGAATCACTCAAGATTATGAATGAGACGAACAACAAGCGAGAGAAGATTGACGAGCTTCTTGAGTATATCAAGGAGAGACTGGCAGAGCTAGAGGAGGAAAAAGAAGAGCTGCGTGGTTTCCAGGAGAAAGACCGAGAGAGGAAATGTCTGGAATATGCCTACCACCACCGAGAGCAAACCACTGTCCAGGCCGCCCTGGAGGAAATTGACAGCGCTAGGCAAGATGGTCTTGATAATGCAGACACGAGCCGCGGCCAGTTCCTGGAAGGAGAAAAGGCCATCTCCAAGATCGATGTCGAAATTCACAAGCTGGAAAGAGAATTGGAGCTTCTACAAATCGATCGACGCCAGCAGGAGGAAGATAGACGCGACAACGCCAAGATGCTGGCCAAGATTGAGCTGAAAGTAAAGAATCTCAGAGAAGGACAGTCCTCCCTGGAACAGGCTCGGCAACGCCACGATTCTGAACTCGCATCTGTACAGAATGAGATCGCCACCAAGGAAAAGGAGCTGTCGCGACTACTTCCAAAGTATACACAAACAAAGAACGAGGAAGATGAGGTCAGAAGGCAGCTAGACGCCGTTGAGGCGCTAAGATCACGTCTCTTTGCAAAGCAAAGCCGCGGCTCCAGGTTTAAGAATCGCTCCGAGCGCGATGCTTGGCTCAAACAGGAAATTGAAGAACTCAGCTTGACTATTAGCACTCAAAAGGCAAACAAGCTAGATGCTGATGAGGAGGTTGCTAGAGTGCAAAAGTCAATCGAGCAGGGCGAGAGCGAGGTTGCTGCACTGCGCTCACGTTTAGCCAACTGGAGTGGAGACCGAGGCCAAGTGGTAGACGAAGCTGCACAGGCACGAGCGACACTGGATAGATTAAACGACGAACGAAAGCTGATTCGACGAGAGGATGACAAGCTGAACACTGTTATTTCCAACGCTAGGCAAGAGAAAGAGCATGCCGAGAGAGAATTAGCCCATGCGGTAGATGGAGCCACCGCTCGAGGTTTGGCCACCATACGTCGATTGAAGCAGGAGCAAGATATCCCAGGTGCCTACGGAACACTGGCAGACCTTCTGGAGGTCAGCGATGCATACCGGCTACCCGTTGAGCAGATTGCTGGCGCCAGCTTGTTCCACTATGTCGTGGACAATGCCGATACTGCTACTTATCTTGCAGACACCATGTACAAACAGCATGGCGGTCGAGTAACATTTATGCCACTGGCTCAGCTTCGCCCTCGCAAAGTCAACTTTCCAAATTCCAATGACGCAGTTCCTCTTTTGAGCAAGATCAACTACGACTCCAAGTTTGAGAAAGCATTTCAGCAGGTATTCGGCAAGGTTGTTGTATGCCCTAACCTTGCCGTGGCTGCTCAGTATGCCAGGAGTCATGGAGTGGATGGTATTACCGCGGAGGGTGACACTTCCAACAAAAGAGGTGCCATGACTGGCGGTTATATTGATCCTCGAAAATCGCGCCTCGATGCTGTACGAGCCGCCAACAAATGGAGAGAAGAGTTTGACCGGCTTGTTGATCAATCTCGCGATATCCGTAGGCAGATTGAGCTCAAAGACCAGGAAATTACTGGCGCAATGTCCGAAGTTCAGAAATTCGAGCAGAGACTCCGACAAGCAGAAGATGGCTTCGAGCCGTTGAAGCATGAGCTTCGAAACAGGTCCTCTCATATCGAAAACGAGAGAAACCGCCTTGATGGGGCTATCAGGAGGCGAGACGCAGTTGAGAAGAACATGAATGGATTCTTGCAAGAAGTTGCAGCCCACGAGGCTGAACTAGGAACAGACTTCAAGAAGACCCTTACGGCAGCCGAGGAGCGAGAGCTTGAAGGCTCAAGCCTTTCTGTCCAACAACTCCAGAAGCAGTGGAATGATATGAGCAACGCTCGGCGAGTCCTCGAAAGGCAGAAGCAGCTGCTGGAGATTGACTTGCGGCAGAATCTCCAGATGAAGCTGGACCAGCTCAACAGCCAAGCCTTTGAAAACTCCACCTCTGGTGGCGCTTCTGGCACCCTGAAAGAAACTGAGCGAGAATTGAAAAAGGCCCAGAAAGCTTTGAAGGCCGTTGAAGCTGATTTGAACGAGACCGAGGCCAAACTCGACGAGCTCAATGCTCGCCTGGAGCAGTTTGAATCAGAAAAGGTCAATCGTGAGCAGGTCCAGCTGGAAATTTCCACAAGGATCGAGAAACAGCAGAAGAGAATGGAGAAGACACTGCAGCGAAAGGCTCTTTTGATTTCACAGGCGGCAGAGTGTGCGAAGAATATTCGGGAGCTGGGAGTATTGCCCGAGGAAGCTTTTGATAAATATGAAAACATGCAAGCCAACACCGTAAGTCGTAGCATCCCATGATTCCTCCCGACAGCTGAAGAGGCAGCTAGAGAGAAGTTAACAAATTGTCTGGCTAGATTACATCAAAACTGAAAAAGGTCAACGAGGCACTGAAAAAGTATAAGCACGTCAACAAGAAGGCCTTTGAGCAGTACAACAACTTTACGACTCAGCAGGAGCAGCTGATGAAACGCCGAAAGGAATTGGACGATTCTCAAGGATCCATTGAAGAGCTCGTGGAGCACCTCGACCGGCGAAAGGACGAGGCCATTGAGCGTACCTTTAAGCAGGTGTCCAAGGAGTTTGCCACGATTTTCAGCAAGCTTGTCCCGGCCGGTCACGGTCGTCTGGTCATTCAGCGAAAGACAGATCGTCGCCAAGATGCTGATGAGTCAGACGAAGAAGCCAGAGGCAGCGTTGAGAATTACATTGGTGTTGGAATTAGCGTGTCTTTCAACTCTAAGCACCTGGATGAACAGCAAAAGATTCAGCAGCTCAGTGGCGGTCAAAAGAGTAAGTGTCATACCCTTGCAGAATTCATCTGCATAAGCCTCAAACATCGCTTATGGAACTCCCCCCCGGCTAACTCCGAGATCCTCCAGGTTTGTGTGCTCTTTGTCTCATTTTTGCGCTGCAGCAAACTGAAAGCAGCCCCATGGTCATTTTCGACGAAGTTGATGCCAATTTGGATGCGCAATACCGTACAGCTGTTGCTTCTCTCCTCGAGTCCATCTCCAACGAGGCTGGCACGCAATTCATTTGCACCACTTTCCGACCCGAGATTGTCCATATTGCAGACAAGTGCTATGGCGTTACATTCCGCAGCAAGACGAGTTCAATCAACTGTGTGAGCACGGAAGATGCTCTCAACTTTGTCGAGGGACAGGCTAAGCCAAACTAGAAAGAATTCATAGCGAGCGAATGTTGGTATATCGTAGTATGACGCTTGACTGAACTCCAAGTACTGCTGGCATTTGAGACAATCTGGGAAAAAAAGAAAAACTGGGAAGGGCGGAGTACGGCGTTGGGTATAGTGGACAACCCATGTGTATTTTGAAGGCCTGGTGGATATTGCTATAATTTGTACGAAAGAGATGACGCTGGCTAAACGTGTGGAGGGCTCTTTGATGTTTATGAAGTCATTTTTTCTCTCTTGGTGTTGGCCCTTTCCACATAACAAACTGATATATAGTCGAGGTAGAGCAGGCCAACGTTTGGAGATTATACCCGGATGATCTTGGCTGCTCTAGCCAGCTTGATATGAAATGTATTTATCGTTTGTGTGCAGGCAGCTCCGCTCTACTATATCTCAGCACTGGTGTTTTGTAAATAATATTTGGAAGCCAAACGGTACAGCGTCTTTTGTACAGTTTCGTCATTTATATCAACAAGCAGTTTACTACTCCTGTGTGCACATGACATACAAGTAGAGCCGGGTATCAATCCCGCACAGTCGCTGTGAAGCTGTTGTATAATAAAAGTGTAAATTATACAAATCGGTAATGTTACACGTAGATAGCCAAATCTAAACCTCGGCATATCTCCTTCATCATCATATACATCAATCGCCCAACTTTCTATTTCCCTCTTTTCCCTTTTCCCTCCCTTTCAAAGTTTCCCTCCCCCCCTTTTTTTTACCTATCAGCCATCATATTCCTAACACCACGGAAGTACTCCGGCGCCAACTCCTTCTCTAACTCCTCCCGCGTCAACCACTTAAAGTCCGTGTATCCAAAGGGGTTGCCCTTCAGGTCAGCCTGGCCAGCCATGATTCTTCCCTTGATGAAGAAGGTCTTTTGGCCCTTCTTCTGGACCTCGCCGCCTTTGCCTAGGACGGGCTCCTGGACGACGTGGGCGACGGGGACGCGGCCGACGAGCCAGGTGTTCATGTTGACGCCGGCAGCTTGGTCCATGACTCTCTTTGCGCCCTGCTTCATGTTAGTCCTCGCTGTTTTACAAAAAAACAAGCATATGTCCGCCTCAACGTACCTCGTGGAGGTTCTCATCCTTGAGAACATCGGCGGGGAAACCCCACCCATCCGGCCCCTTGACAACAAGATAGAGCGTCCTCTCCATCTGGCGATCCAGCCGCCTCACATCATTCTTCTTGTCCGCCTCAGACAGCCTCTCCATCGGCCGCTCAACAGGCATGACATCCTCCGGCGCAATGACCTCCGCATCGTCACTCACACGCGCGGCAGCGTCCTTGAGCAGACTGTTGAGCACGCTCTCCTGCGAGCTCAGCTGGTCGCCGACTTTCAGCTCGTCGTCCCACGCCTTGGAGCTCTTTCCGTGGTACGTCCCCAGCTCCTTGGCCACTGTGCCGCCTCGCTCCTGGACCTTGAGACTCCAGTCGAGCTGCGCCGCCGTGTCGGGCTTGAAGTATATGCTTGTGATGAAGGGCGTGTTGAGACGTTCCTCCAGACGCTTCTGGTAGAAATAGTAGGCGTTCTCGAATGGGTGGAGGGTTCTCGTCAGGAGGGGCGGCCGTGTGAGGACGAGGCCGGAGCGGATATCGTAAGGATAGGGTGTTTTGGCCGAGGCCACCGCCGGAGGAGGAGGAGCAGCATCCGTGACAGACGCCTTTGCCTCCGTCGCTGCAGCCGCAGAGTAGAATCGCGTTGTTGCGCATCTGGAGCAGATTGTGGGGGATGCTATATTTCGTTTATTAGTCCTTTTTTTCTTTCGTCTCAATTGGCTTCCGCAAAGAATAAATCTCTTACATATGAAGATGCCTCGGACGGCTCTGCTGCCTCTACTTGACGCTGCCATCATGGCGGAATCGCAAATGGCTTGCTGTGTTTAAACCCAAGCACCACCTTTTGACTTGTCCGTGATGTCCTTGCGCCTCGAACTTTTTTGCTCCATCCAGCACCAGTACGTACCTCACCCCACCAAACGAATGCTCGAAAAGATTACATAACCCGAACAATTCCTTAGCGCATACTTCTTTCTGCCTCAGGCTACAACATCTCGCCGCTGCGCTGCCCAGCTGGAATATTTTCCCACAGAACCTGTTTCCATTTCTTTTTTTTCTTTTCCCTTTTCCCTTCTTCTCAAGGCACTATTACCTTATCGTCAAGTCTTGTTTTAACACCCCCAAAGCGTCTTGATCATTATTCATGTGCCGAGAGAATTCCAACGCAGTCTTTTTCGCTAGCGGCACCTTTTATTTTATTATCCCACTGGGTTCTGTTAGATAGATACTGCTGACATTTTTATTACCACAAAATCCAAAATTCTAAAAAAATGAGAGCCCAATTTTTGGGCGCCAAAAATTTCTCCTTTTGCCTACTTTTCCCTTGTTTTCCTCTTCGTGTTCCCACCCCGCTGTTGTACTGACGATAAATGAAATTTCCTTCTGTTTTTCTCTTCTATTTACCATCAACCTCGTGATTTCCGAATCAAGCACAGACAAGCGATCATTCGCCGCGGGTACCTCGATGCTTTTTTATTTGATGCTAGTCTTATCTCTACGGCCGAAGCGTGCAGAGATGGCATTGCACACATCAAAATGAACTACCGGCATCTCGTCCTCTTGTCGAATATATGACCGGTAAAATTCTTCGAGCACTAGAATCCGTTGGCTAAAATTTCTTCACTCAGATGTACAAAATTCCACCACGCATACCGTGGTCGGAATCGATTTGAATTCAAGCTATTGCTGGTTCTAAACCCTAAGAATCCTCGTCCCAATGAAGAAGAAAGGAAAAACGCATCATGTATGAAAAGTACGATACATATTCAAGCACGATTCGCAATGCGCCGTAGCAGGATCGACAAGCGCTATCAGTATGACAAGAACTAAAAAACAAATGCCCGACTCCTATTACACCTCGATGTCCCTAAAATAAAATGCTCTTCGCCGTCAACGAGGCTGGGGGTATCAAACCATGATATGGACCGCCGACAAAAGCCTTAAAACGCCAGACCAAATGCTTCTTTTTGCTTGTGCACCCGTGATCAGGCTTGAAGTTCGGAGATGGCCCGGGCCACCTCTTGGGTGACCCTCTTCTCCCAGATTTGTCGTCGAGATTCGTCATCAAGTGAGGACGCGTCCTTCACTTCGTCGTAAAGCTTTCGTGAGATATCACGGTTGATTGTTGCATATTGTTCTTCGGTCAGCTTCCGAGCCCGCCAGTGCGGCCTGAGAGCGTTTCGGACAATTTCATTAACATTTTTCTTTTCTTCTGTCGTCATGGCATGTCTCATCAAGTTCTCGTCTCCCCGCGTCGGACTGGACTCGGGTGATGCTTGATGCACACGTCGCGGCCGGGGTTGGCGAAGTTCCAAAGGCCGACTCTCAAGCCGATTCTCGCTCCGGCCTTCAGTTCGAGGCTCTGGTTTTGGTGGGCGCGACTCGGAATCGCTATGATCGCTGCTGCTGAAGCGAGTGGGTGAGTAACTTGTGGGAGAGTTTGTTGGTGAATAATTTGCAGGCGGGTATACCGGCTCAATGTGTGTGCTAAGGGATAGGGTCGGAGACGATGGCCGTCCGTTGAGATTGGGTAATGGAGGTGGAGTTAGTGAAAGAGCGCGAGGGCTGCCGTAAGCAGATGGCGATGATGGGGAGAGAGCTGGCGAAGATGCCTCATGGAAAGGGCGCCAGCCAGATGTTACGCCAGACGCCTCATCCTCGGAATGAGCATTGGGCTCTAGCTCTTTGAGCAGAGAGGATACAACAAGAGTTGGCTCGGCATCGGGTTGGCCAGCATTACTGGTTCTCAGAGAAGAGCCATTGGCGAGTCTTCCTGTGGATGAGCTGGCCGGTGGCACAGTCGCAGTTGAGCTTTCTCCGTGTGTGGGAAGACGTCTGGTTCGCGGACGCTTGAGTTTTCTCTCAGGTTCTTGGGTAGGTGGTTCAATGGGCGAGGCCGTCACAGACCGAGCCTTTCGTTTGCGAGTGTTTGGGCTGTTGGTACCTTCGGCCTCTCGAGCACGATCCAACGCACCCCAGGCCTGCCTCTCTTCCCTCGTCTCAACAGGCGGTGGCGGGGGTTGAAGGCGCTCGCTAATCCGAGGCGGTATACTGCTCGCAAAGGACTCTCGTGCACCTAGACGCTGTGCAATATCCATCCGTTGCTGCCACCGCTGCAGCTCCCGCCGATCAAGCTGCTGGAACCTGCGATAACGTCCAAGATCTTCATCCTCGTCGTCATGGTTATCGAGGTCCAGCTCGCTTATCTCAAAGAAGCGGCCAGAGAACTGTCCCCAAGCACCCTGCCATTCAAGGTTGCGTGCTTGGCGGCGTGCCCTCCTAAGACGAGCGCGGGTGCGGACGTGGAAGCCTCGGTTAGATCGAGGAGCTGGAGGGATAGTGTTTTGAGGCCGCTCGCCGTTCTCCGACGCAGCTCCCGACTCGGGTTGTTCCTCTGTCGTCTGGAACAGATGGGCACATTCCATGCAATACCAGGCACCCTCGGGGATGTAATCGAGACCGATGCAGTGCGTGTGGTAGGCTGCATCACAGCTATCGCAAAGCAAGAGGATGTCTTCTCGCTCTGCCGAGTCGCAGATGGGGCATGGGTTGGATTCTTCCTCCTCTTCCTCGGGGTTCTCCCCGAGCCACTGCTGCACATCGAATTCGGCAACCTGCTTTTTATCCTCGACGTCGTAGGTGGAAACGGCGATGCCTGTAGAAGTCGCCCCATGTGAGTTAGCATTTGGCATTGCATGTATTACAGTGTGGCTGTGGAGGTACTTGTACACAGAGGGGCTGTAGCTGGAGCTGTAGCAAGCAGTAGCGGAACTTACCATCCAGACCGTTGTAGACTCGAACCGAGTGGAAGGGCTTGCGGCAGATGGGGCAAGTATTGGTCTTTTGAGCCCAGGAGCGGATGCATGCATCGTGGATGATGTGGTCACAGCCATCGAGGGCGGCCACGATGTTGAGATAGCTGGAATCGCTCTCAGCGGCCTCGGACGTGGACGCAGCGGCGGTGTCGACGGCCGCGTTGCTCTGCGTCGAGGACGAGGGGTGCGGCAGCGGATCCAAACATATGATGCACTGGTCAGGCTCAGACATGATGCCGATTGTGATGACAGACGCCAGTAACTGATGGACACATGTAAAAGACCAACGAGGTATATAAGTGCCTGATGGGGCAAAAGAGAACAAGACGAGTAGTTTTAAAAAAAGAAGCTGTTTTTGTTGAAACAAACGTGTGAAAGGCGCTGTGGCGTGTGCTGCCAGAAAGAGAGCGAAGAAACTGGGTTTGGTATGAAGGCTAATATGATGTATTAGTGGTTGAGGTGCAATAAGGGCAGCGGTACCGCGCACGGTGGGAAAGGTACCTCTGGGGCTTACTTTTTTTTCTTCGTGCAACGGAACCAGAGCAAGAGGCAAGAGGATTGAAAGAGGGAGAGTTCAGCTGGAGACAGCCCAGAAAAGGCGGGCTGCTGGCGAGCTAGCGCAGGCCTGTTAGGGGTCTGGGCGGGGCCAATCAGCGAGTCGCAGTGCTGGAGGCGCCACGCCTGTTAATCACCTGTGCGAGTGCCTCTGGGTGGTGGCGGCAGACGGCAGCAGTCAGGGCGAGAATGAGGGGAATTCTTGGATGTCTGGCCCGTCAGAGTTTGCTCAGAGGAGGTGGGTGGGCAGCTTTCCGCCTGCAGGACTGAGAGTCAAGTTGCGAACTGAGCGAGTAGTAGGTATAGCTGCTTGTTATAGGCAGGGAGGTGAAGTGCCAAGGAGTGCAGGCGCTGTCTGTCTTCTGTGCTCCAATTGTCTCTTATCGATGTTCTGGGACAAGTCTACAGGTACTAGTAAGCTACGGAGCTCTTTATACCGGAGCTGGAGGTGCGTGGACAACAAGGTACCACCTCCAAGGTACCCCATTGCCCGTGACTCGGAGGACGTCAGACCTCGTATATTAATCTGTCAAGCGGTCGGGGAGCTAATAATAACAATAATACGACCAACATGGAGAAGCGTCTGAATGGCGGGAGGCTGCCTGAGGCAAGCAGAGGAGGCCGCTGTATTGGAAAGGTGAATAAGAGCGGAAGAGCCCGTCATCGCCATCGTCAGTGAGAGACTTTCTGCCTGCTGCGGAGGAACAAGAAAATGCAGGTATATTGCGGAGAGGTAATGCAGTACCTCTACAGCTGCCTGCGAGTACATTCGGAGCAGTCCCGGCTCCGGTGGATGCAAAAGTACAGATTTACAGAGCTCCGTATTGCTGCTAACAAGGCGTTACCGCCTGCACATTCCTTTGCTCCTTGCAGCTGCGGTAGCGCCCTCGCGGTCTGCTGCTAATACAGAGCCTCGACAGTCATGAAAGCAACAAGACCTGAACACGAAAAAGATGACTGGGATACCAATGTCTGTAGGTACAATGATGCTAATGAAGCACTAAAAGTCCCGTCATTGCAAGGTTCCCCTTGGCTCTAGCGGGAGATGCTTTCACTGGTCTCACGTGCCGAGGCGTTGGGTGATGAAACAGGAATTTGCAATTGGTCGACGAAGCCATGGCCGCACGCTGACCAGCATGGAGACCACATGTATTCATTGAATTGGTATTGTCATTTCAATGTTAGTCTTGAGCAAACACTGTATGGATACGCCTACCATCTTGACTCTACTCTGTAGCTCGGCACTAGGCTCTGCTTCTCCGGACGTCGTTAAAAAAGGCATGGAGTACCTACATAGAAATGCATCTCTTGATGGGAGAATTGCCCAGGTAGTACTACTAGTAGTTGGCCGGTGAGGCAGGGAGGACATTGCTGCATCGGTAGCTCCTTGAATACGAAATAGGTAGAGAGCCACGAGCGGACGGGATGCGGTGATTACACTGGGTCCGCTGAAGAAAGGCAGCCAGCGTGGATGTGAAGGCAGAAGAAAACATCGACTTCCGATAGCCGTGTGTGTTCCTTCAATGCTGTGATTATTGGCACTAGGTACATAGAGAGCTTCTCCACAGTGGTGGTGCCTGTGACCGCGCCTATTTCCTGAGAGGAGTCAGATTCAGTAGACAAGGGCAGAGGAATGAAAGAGCTGGTGCACGCTGAGAGTTTGCCGGGATGTTGATTGAGAGATGGATTTACTTTGGCCCTAGCTGTTCATGGCATACATATAGCAATCGGTATCTTACTGTAGTACTAGGTAGTAGCTTGAAGAGATCGCCTGGCCCTGCTTGGTACTAAATACTGTAGCGCACATTGATCTTCACCAGCCAAATGTAGTTATTCACCCGAATCGTGAATATCCAGTACAATCATGATCTATGTAAGGCCATCTTCCCGCGATGCCCACACATGTCGCCGTCTGCCCGTCATTGATCCCATGAGCCGAGTGCAGCATTTGGTCACACAGAATGCCTGCCCTGGATGCTATATCAGAGACCCCACTGGCCCACTTCACGCTGTTTTGACGAGTTTGCCTTTGGCTGACAGACTGCAAGTCAACCAGCCCATGAGGATTTCTAAAAATGTACGCTCATTCTTAACAATTTTCAAAATTTGCTCGAGACGTCTCTCGCAGCTCGTTAAACACTATCTCACGTCTCAATGTGAGTCCAGCTGCGATCGGGTGACATGTCAGTGGGACTTCGGTTACGAGCGCTGCGACGCTGCGAGCTTTCGTGGGCCCCCCTCTTCAATTGTAGGCTACCGAGAAGATGCCCTCCTGATGCGGGCAGTGATTCTCACCATAGAACAAGTACCGTGGTAAGAACCCTTGTGACCTACGCCGGTGGATCAAGATGAGACGATATCGGTATGGGCGTGCCTACAGAGGTTTCGGCCTTGCTAGTTTCGGCGGATGCTGCCGCTGTGTCGTTGAATGTGACGTCGCGAGAAACCGTGCATGAGCATGTCGCGTACTGGCGTGTCTACAATAGTCCTCATTGTGCGCTGTTTGGTATGCAAATGCTTCCAGTTGGACGAGCCGTGCGTGGTATTCTGCTTCTCAATGCGCCAGAAAAAATTCGTCAAAGTGAGAATGAAAAACTACCCTGACTCGTTCCTAGCCAAGTCACCCATCCGGCACATCACCTTTCACAAGTCGCTCGGGGCTCTGCGTGGCATTATCAATCATTCGTTATTCGGTTGTCCGAGATAATGCAATTTTCTTTTTTTTGTTCATTGCCTATCGACCGGTGTTTATGACCAAAGATCGAGCGTCGACGTTTATTTTTCGCCAGCTCGTAGTGTATGCACGCAAACAATGTCCCCCATACACCAGACCGAAAAGCAAAGCCGAATCCTTCACCATTGTACCAAAGAAAACGCCTTAAACCTCAGCAATCTCCCTCAATCGTCGCAGAGTTGATCGCATAGCGGCGGCAGCGGGAGTGCTATGGGAAGGTTAGTATCTACTTTCGAAAGGGAATTGGAATTCTTCGTAAGATCTCGTCGATCTTTGCGGCGGTGATGTATAATAGACGTACGCAACAGTGTAAGCACCGCCAGCAATGGTTCGCTTGCAGGAGCGGCAGTTCCAGATACCGGTGGACTTTCTTCGGACGGTAACCTTACCGCAGAAAGTGCAGGTGTACTTGGCGTGCTGGGTGATTTCCATCTTCTTCACCTGCTTTCGCAGGGAGGCACCGTAACTATAGCCAGTTGCATTAGTTTCCAGTTCGTCTTAGGTTTGCATGTGGTCGTAAAAAGTTGTCGTCGAGCATTTCGCCAATATCGTTGGAAGTTGCCGTGGATAGAATCTCTACGTCCAATATCCCTTCCCAAGGGACCATAGATAGTAGTCGTGCAAGATAATTGGTGACTCGTTTCGTCGTGGCTCGAGATCGATATATCGGGTTGGGGACAAGGCTGATGGGTATCTTTTCAAGAGACTCACCGGGTACCATATTTACCGCTGCAGACAAGCACGTTAGCAAGGATTCATTTGATCAGTCTGAAACATCGAAAAGAGTATACGTACGTCACGCCGACCTTCTTGGTGCGCTTGGTCATCTTGACGGATTTCTGTGAGGATGGCGAAGTTTGAGTGCTTGACTTCGGTTGCAAGCTTCGCTCACGAAAATGTGCTAGAAACCTGGAGTTGTGATTTTCCTTAGGGCACGCACGTGAGGGATGGCCAAGCGAAGTCCCACTGTTCTTTTTTCTCGCAAAGCGCACAATCGATAACGACGGGAGCATCACGTGACCGTTACGCTGTCGCTTTTTCGCGGGTGGCCTTTTTGCGCCCTTGGATTGGGTGATAAATGCGGGTTAGCTATAGCGACAGGCCAAGACGCCATCGGTCAAGTCTCACGGGCCATCCGCAAGCGGTTGCACCGGCTGAACAGAGGTCGAGGCATCATTGATATGCAGGTATCGAGCCCCCTTGTTTTAGAATAGCTTCTCCGAGAGGGAGAGATATTAGAACAATACATGAAATTGATCAAGAACAATCTTCTCTTCTGCATTGAAGAACCTACTTGATTTGTCTCCTACCCGATTTGTACGCTGTGCAGAGTGACAGCATCAAGCAAGCCAAGTGACGATATTCCGGGCTCTTCTCCATTATTTGCGATCCTAATTTTTTCTTCCCTTCCGCTGCATCTGAGCCCCCCCTTCACCATGCCATTCAAAGAGCACAATCGTCTCTACGACCTGGTCGTCTTTGGAGCTACTGGTATATGAGCCTAGAACCGCCATGATATTTGAAGAGTAGCGATGGCTCACGTACTGCTTAGGATATACTGGCCGTGTAGTAGCTGAGTACATTACGGCCAACTTCCCGATCAATACAAAATGGGCGATTGCGGGCCGTTCCGTGTTGAAGCTTCAGGCAATCGTCGACAGTTGCAAAACGGTGCATTCAGATAGAAGCCCACCAGGTCAGTTACGGCCACTGGAATCCTACCATCATGAGATGCCACTATGAGACAGAAGCATTTAACACGGACAAATAATAGAAATCGAAATCGTCAATGTGGATAACAATGAAGAGATGAGTGCGTTGGCGAAGAAGACGTTTGTCGTGATTACAACTGTCGGCCCTTACAGCCAATATGGAGAGCAAGCGGTGAAGGCGTGCGTGGAGGCCGGCACGCACTATCTTGACGTAACTGGTGAAGCACCCTGGGTCTATAAGATGGTCAAGAAATACGAACATGCCGCCAAAGAGAGCGGCGCTATTCTAATCCCTCAGATGGGCCTCGAGTCTGCGCCTCCAGACCTCTGTACCTGGTCGTTGGCCGACAAACTCCGCAAAGAACTGAATGCCCAAACAAAAGACGTCGTCCTTTCTCTACATGTTTTTCGGTAAGTTAAGCTCCGTTTACCTGATGGTAGCGCAAAACGCTGAAACCTTGTTCAGAGCGGCACCATCTGGAGGCACCATCTCTACTGTTCTCAGTGTATTCGATAATCTTACTTTGAATGAATTGCTGGAATCTGGAAAGCCTTTTGCTCATTCCCCCGTGCCTCACCCGGCCGAACCAAAAAGGCGTCAGACTTCCATATGGCAAAAGATTTTTGGTATCCACAAGGTCCCTAACCTTGGAACTCTGACTACGAGCTTGACTGGCACTACCGACCAGGGAGTGATAGAACGCTCGTGGGGGCTCTTATCGGAAATACCCAGCCGGAAGGACCAGTTTTACGGGCCAAACTTTCATTGGGAAGAATACAGCAAGCCTCGCAACTGGCTAGAAGGGATTTTGACTCATTGGCTGCTCACGATTGCGGTTCTATTCCTGGCAATGGCGCCTATCAGAGCGATGGCCAGAAAGTTTGCTCCAGAGCCAGGCACAGGCCCTTCCAAAGAAGACATGGACAAAGAAGAGGTTGAGTGGCGCGGCATAGCTAATCCCGATACGGAGTTGCCTGTCAACAAGCAAGCCTTTGTTCGAGCTTGGTATCATGGCAGCATGTACAAGTGTAAGTGGAAATCATCAAGGAATTCCTCTAAATTGAGGTTATCAAAGTTTGGATCCTGACTCTCAGACATATGCAGTAACGGCAATGCTTTGCAGCGAAGGCGCACGTGTACTTTTGGAGGACGACCTCGAGTTAGATGGGGGCTTCTATACCCCGTGTTGTCTTGGGCAGCGCATTATCGATCGTGCTCATGAGGGGGGGCTGAAGATTGAGACACGAATCCAAGATAAATGAGTTTGGGCAGCTTACTGCACTATGGTTATGTGCCTACAGTTACACGAATCATGTCGCTGATCTTACCTTTAAACCTTTGGAATATCCTTATGAAGGTACCTAGTAAGTAGAAATATAGCCGTGGTGAGTCCGAGGGTGGTATATATGAGGAGCATCCCAGTGACAGTGACGTTATGATTATGGGACTGCCTAGATAGAGAGTTTATAGACTCACGTATTGTCTCATAAAACTATTACTACTTGTCATACGCAAACTATCAATATAATTCAGAGAAGCTACATTGCATACGAAATTGAAATCACGGCTGTATGTTTTTTTTTTTTTTTTTTTTAATTTAAAAAAAAAAAAACACACGGTCGTGTAAACAAGACTCCAACAACATAACCACTAACACCTATCAATCCATGCCGGAACTCAAATCTCGCACGATAACACGTACTATTACTTTGAGTGAATTAAAAGGTGTCAGTGTAGATAAGAAGTATTCGCAGAGCAATGCTTGATTCGAGACCTAACCCTGTGATAGTGTACCATGTACTCGGTTAAGATATACCTCTTCATGCTATTTACGAGCAAGTCGAGATTATTCATGCACGAAACGGACGATGGTGTTTCCACGCTGCAGCTACTAATCCGTGCCGGCTAAAGTGCCGGCTGCACCACGAAGCTCTAGTGGGGCCGAGCATCCCCTAAGTGCCCCAATTCTAGAGGATGCGGCAGACAAAATTAGCGCTCCATAGTGGACGGTGGACCCAGACCGCTACTGACGAATCTGGGCAGGAAAATTGGGCTGGACTCCGTCATCGAGCAGGTAGGTTGGCTGGCAGCCTCAAATCTTTCTGCCCACGCAAACCTCATCATAGCATCTACTGTGTGCTTGTTTGGCCAATCGCTCTCAATGCCGTCATCAGCCTTAGCACACGAGCGTCATTCACACTTATGAGCAGATCAACATATCCCATTCTCTTTTCACTTGCAAAACGCGATACTCTGGACCGACTTCGTTAAGCCGCTGCGACCCTTATTTTCGACCCAAGTCTCTCGCTATCAGCTTCTTGCTTCCGAAATGGAGTCTCCTGGTGCCACAAACACAGACGCTGGCGAGACTACGCCTCTGCTCCCCGGCTCCGAAACTCCCCGACCAAAGCCCGTACGAACAGTCACCTTCAGCGCCAACCCCGTCAGCCGAACCATCGAGCCAGAACCTCATCGCCTCCCAAGGAGCTTTGCCTCACACAATGTAAATCTGCAGGGCGGCAGCAGCATCGTCGCCGGCCCGCCAATGCTGGCAGCGTTGAATAGTAAACTGCGCCGGCGAAACAGCCACGGGCCCGGCCCTGCGATTGCTTCGGTACAGGGGCTGCCCAAGATTGGTCCGCAGAGAAGCACGAAGAAGACCGAAAAGCTCAAACTGCTGCCAAATCCCGACTTTGGCGATGAGGGCGAAGATGAGGAAAGCGGAAGAGATGTCTATTCTCAATATACGCGAATCAAGGATCCGACGGCGCGACGAGATGCAGCGCGGCTTGGCAAGGCCGATCGAGACCGATTGCCGCGTGTCACGGCGTACTGCACAGCCAATCGCTATGACATGGACCAACTCATGAGATTTCTCAAAGGGCGAGGAAAGACTCGCGGCGCAAACCCCAAGCTTATTGACGAGTGTATATACACGCCGTACATGTACGGAAAGGGTCGGCACAGCAATGACCTTGCCTCGCCAACTCTGGAAAGACGGCACTCCACGGGAGGCGAACTAGTAGACGGCGAGACTGGACAGGAGGATTATAGGCCTAGGCATCACGATCAGGAGAATTCCGGCTACGGAGAAGCCTTGATGGTTGACGATCGCCGAGGGGGAGCGGGCGAGCTTCCCAGCGAAGAGCTGCTTGGTCCTACCATGCCAGAAGACTTGCCCATAAAGGATACGGTGCCTGACTTTGATATTCAGGTCCATACGCCAGAAATCTTCCTGTTTGACTATGGTGTGGTGGTAATATGGGGCATGACGGAAGTGCAAGAGGCTAAGCTTTTGAAGGATATTTCCAAGTTTGAACTCGAGAAGCTGGCCCCTGATGATGTTGAGACGGAGCATTTCAATTTCTATTACACGAGGGAATACCAAGCGCGAATCTACAATGATTTTATCACGCTGAGAGACAAGAACAACTACATGACCAAGCTTGCCATCTCTCACGCATTAGCACAGAGCGTCAAGGTAAGACGAGTCTGTCACAGACGATGGTATAACGAAAATGAGGAGAAACCGGTGTGCTAATTAATTTCATAACAGACATCGCTCTTCGAAGAACTCATCGCTTCCACCATTGATACCTGCAAGGATATCCCTACTCAAATTGCCCTGACTGGTAAAATAGCCCTGAACCGGAAACAAATCAATATGCAGATTGGAGAACTCTTCATCTTAAGAATCAACATTCACCTCAACGGATCAGTGCTGGATACCCCCGAGCTGTTCTGGGTAGAGCCCCAGCTAGAACCAGTCTATCAAGCAGTCCGGAGCTATCTTGAGATGGATCAACGAGTTGGTTTGGTAACGGAGCGTCTGGATGTAATTGCCGACTTGCTGGCTGTTCTTAAAGACCAATTGACCCATGGCCACGGCGAAATGCTCGAATGGATAGGTATGTCAACTACTGACTGCAACCCCCCTTTCTTCTTCTTTGTTATGGACTATAGTAACGCTAACTCGTTCTGTCTAGTAATCATCTTGATTGCCATGGAGATCTTGGTAGCTGCGATCAACATTGTCGTGGATCTATATGCCGGGGAAGCGTGATTGGGATGTTTACTGCCTTTTTCTTTTCTTTAATCCTTGGGTATCAATGGATATGGATCTTTGCGGAGAACTTTAATGTAATGCGTGGGATGGATATTTGCCTTTATGATTGCACGGAGTACAGCGGTTGGGTCAGACATTGATGGTGCGGCGTTGATATTCCGGGGAAAGCGAACTTCAGTATCGTTAAATAATGCAAATAAGACAATTGCTTGGGACTAATATTGTCCATCTGGATATAGCTCATTCCGATAGTCTTGATGGGTAAATGCTTTTGTTATAGTTCAAAATAAATTGGTGTTTTTGGTAGGCTATTTAATATACATGCATCCAAAGTTCCAAATTACAGACGCAGCCCATTAATTACAGTGCCATTTAACGAAAAAAAAAAAAAAAGGAAAGAAAGGAAAACGGAAAAGGTAAAAAAGGAAACCCTCTTTATCTTGTACCAAAAACGCCCCTCAACGCATGTCTCCGCCTCCCTCATCCTGTAAGCCCGCATAATTGCCTCGTATCTATTCGTTTACTCGTCGCCATCTTTATCCTGAGTCTCCTGGTCCTCAGTATCGTAGTTGCTCATCTCTACATCTTCATCGTGAGCCCGAGATTTCTCGGTCCCTGGTTCGGCCTTGATGCTCTTCTTGGGAGTATCGTTATCAGCATCAGCCTCAGCTTCGATATCTGCGTCGACATCTGCGTCAACATCTGCGTCGACATCTGCGTCGGCCTCAGCCTCTGCTTCAGCTTCAGCCTCTGCTTCAGCTTCAGCCTCTGCTTCAGCCTCTGCCTCTGCCTCAGCCTCCGCTTCAGCTTCGGCTTCAGCAGCGGCCTTGTCTTCCTCCTCCTCCCGAGACTTCTTCAGTTCATCGGATTTGGTTTGATATTCCTCCTTTTCGGCCTCTGGCAATTCCTCCCAGGCACGCGTAAGCTCCTCCTCGATATTCACATCGGCGTCATCCTTGTTCTTGGCCTCAAGTGCGGGCCGAGCTTCTTCGCAGTAGAGCTCAAAAGGATCTTTGTATTCCACAGAGGCCTTGGACACGCCATTGGCACGAGAACCCTTGGCCTGGCTATTGGACTCGGAAGTCGGGGACGCGGGCTCTTTTGTGGCGCCCTGCTTCGCGTCGGCATCTGCTGGCGCGTTGGATTTTCGGTGGCCTTTCTTAATGCGCAGCGGCTTATCCTTGGGCTTTCGGGGGTTAGCATTCGCCTCAACTGGGATATCGAATGTGGTTGCCTATTTAGTTGCACTCAAATATCAACACTGAAAAAAGGTGTTTGGCGGGGGGCGAAAGCCAAGTTAAAAAAGGGGAGTCTCGGAAGCGCAGTGCTACTGAAGGAGATGGAAAAAGGATAGGAGGAGAGAAAAGTCGCAACCACAAAAGTAATATGAGAAGGACACAAAGTGAATTTTGCGTGAGGAAACATACCGTGGGAGGCGGGCTGGGGCTGCCCTCGGAATCTTCGACGTTGGTGCTGGTGCGCTTGGCCAATTGTTCCAGCAGAAACGCCCGCTCTATCCTCAGCTTCTCGACCTGGCGCTTTATGCGGGCGAGTCGTAGTCTGGCCGCATCGTTGGCATCCTCGACCTCGTTTGTGCGATTCTTCAGCTGGAGACACTTCCGTCGGTAGGCTTCCTCAACGGATGGCGGCAGCGGAGAGGGCACGCTGGCTGGCTCAATGTTAGCCTCGGCGACCAATTTTCTCTTGGCGGGCATCGTGGCTGTGATTTTTTTTTTTTTCGGCGTGGGTCGTGACGTGAAGAGCGAGGAGTGCTGATGGGCAATGGCGACGCCGAAGATGCGAAGATGCAGCGAGGCGCGGGATGGAGCCGAGAAGAAGGCGATTGACGATGCTCTCGGAAGGTTCGCAGGAGACGCGGCGCAGCAGCCGATGGAGCGTGCGATGTGGCCGAGAAGGAAGATTGTAGGTTGTTGAAGGGAGAGAGTCGAGACAAGCAGGAAAAAAAAGGCTTAGAACTCACAAGGCTGGGGCGCCATGATGATAAGTCGAGGTACGTATAATCCAAGGTTAAAGTGCGATGCGCCGTGCGGATGGGCAAACGCTCAAAAGTACAGTGTACCTCTGGCTTGGTCACGACAGCCAGTCTGTGGAATGTACGCAGTACCGCGCTGCAGGCTGGAGGCGTGCCAAACAAGACAATATACCAACTTGAGGATGCGCTCCACAAGGCACGAACAACGCGTGTAACTTAATGGGACGGTACGGAAGAGCGCCGCAATTGGGGCTTTCGCGAGTGGCGAGAGCGAGAGTTGAAGAGGCAAAAGCAAACAAACAGCAAAACCGCAATAAGCAAGATAAAGAAGAAGAAAAAAAAAAGGCAAAATAAACAGAGAATTGATGAGGAAAGAGCAATTCTATGAGTCGTGATGACTGCAGCAGCACATTAGATTCTATATTTCATCTAAGGATGTCTCTTCTCTAATGACGGACGTGTATGTAGGAAGAAGAAGGAAGAGATGTATCGAGCAAGACGATTGCGCCGACATGGTACTTTGAGCAAACGGGTGACTTTTTGGGGGCGGTGCGAGGCTGCAGCTGGACTGGACGGGCAGTGGAAGCTAAGCTGAGGCAGGGCTACAGCGCATCAGCACGCCGTGTTAATCAGCATCAAGGGGCCTTGGCAGCATCAACTTGTGTACCTTGCCATGGAATTCACGCGTGGGAGCATCTAGCTGTATAATGCAATGTTGCTTGTTCCAAGTAATGTTAGCAACCAACTCAGCAACCTACTATCTATAGCACCTATCGACCTAGGCACCAGCTACACTACCTACCTATCTGTGATCACTTTCAAGGTTGATTGAGACTGTAGTTGCCACTTGAGTAACTCCTCCAAGAGCCTATTAATCTTCAAACCTGACTCTATATCCATATTTACACACAGACTATTAGTAAGATTAAAGCTATAGCATTCTTTCTTCCGCCTTCTATCTAAGCCGGCAGCAATTCCTCCAAGCATCTAGCTAGGGACTCCATATAAACCCCCCCTATTCGACTCGCATGGAGGGGCAGCGCAGCGGAACAACACCCTTCCCTAAGCGGCCATGATTGGCTAAGCACCACAAAAACTGCCCCCAGGCTACCAGCAAACTACCCCCAAGATTTTCCCAAGGAGCTGTCCAAAGGAACATCGCCAACTCCCCATAACTTGCGTGACTGGGCGGGTGCACGAAACAACTCTGGCAAAATCCGCTGATTCGGCCATATTTTGCCCATCATGTCTCTCAACATCCCCAACGCGCCCAACGCGGGCCTCTTCAAGCAGGGCTACAACAAGTAAGTGCCAACCCCGCCATCGCCTTCGCCATCGCCGTCCGTTGAAGCCTGATGAAAGCCGGGACTCTGGCTGACAAGACAATTCGCGTGCCCTGTAGCTACGACTCAGAAGATGGCGCCGTTCTCCGGAATATCGACGCCTGCCGAACCATCGCCTCGACCGTCCAGACGTCGCTGGGCCCCTACGGCCGCAACAAGATTGTCATCAACCACCTGCAGAAGATGATCCTCACCTCCGACGCCGCCACCATTCTCCGCGAGCTCGACGTTGTGCACCCCGCCGCGAAGCTCCTCGTCATGGCTTCTCAGCAGCAGGAGGCCGAGATGGGCGATGCCACCAACTTGGTCATTGTGCTGGCCGGCGAGCTGCTGAAGAAGGCAGAGGATCTGCTACGTATGGGCCTCAAGACCTCCGACATTGTCATCGGCTACGAAAAGGCCCAGAAGATTGCCCTGGAGGCTCTGGATGAGCTTTCAGTGGACAAGATAGAGAACATCCAAGACCATGCTGAGCTGAGCAAGGCCCTGCGGACCGTCATTGCCAGCAAGCAAAACGGAAACGAAGACTTCCTATCAGGCCTGGTAGCCGAGGCCGTGTTGGCCGTCCTGCCCAAGAACCCCGCCAACTTCAACGTCGACAACATCCGAGTCGTCAAGATCATGGGTGGCAGCTTGGATCAGAGCAGGGTCGTCAAGGGCATGGTGTTCCCCAAGGAGCCCGATGGGTCGATCAAGAAGGCCAGCCGGGCCAAGGTCGGCGTCTTCACCTGCCCCATTGACACAAGCCAGACAGAGACCAAGGGCACCGTGCTGTTACACAACGCAAAGGAGATGATGGACTTTACCAAGGGCGAGGAGGCACAGCTGGAAACCGCAATCAAGGAGCTTCACGACTCTGGCCTGCGAGTCGTCGTGTGCGGCGACCGAGTCGGCGACCTGGCCATGCACTACCTGAACCGCTACGGAATCCTCTGCATCCGAATCCTCAGCAAATTTGAGCTGCGACGAGTTTGCCGTGTCGTCGGCGCCACACCCCTTGCTCGACTGGGCGCCCCCATGCCCGACGAGATGGGCAGCGTCGATGTTGTCGAGACGATCGAGATTGGCGGTGACCGCGTTACAGTATTTAGACAAGAAGACGAAGTCACGCGCACTGCTACCATAGTCCTCCGTGGCGCTACCCAGAACCACCTTGACGACATTGAGCGAGCTGTCGACGATGGTGTCAACGTTGTCAAGGCTATCAGCAAGGACAACAGACTGGTTCCCGGAGCGGGAGCTACGGAGATTCAGCTGAGCGCAAGGATACAGGCACAGGGCGAGAAGACACCAGGCTTGAGCCAGTACGCCATCAAGAAGTATGGCGAGGCCTTTGAGGTCATTCCCCGCACCCTGGCTGAGAGCTGTGGCCTTGATGCTACGGAGGTTCTCAGCACGCTGTACGCTGCCCACCACAAGAGCGAGAGCGGCGATGCTGGTGTCGATGTGGATAACGAGGAGGGCAACGGAGTGCTCAACGCCACCAAGCAGGGCATCGTCGACCTGTTGGCCTCCAAAAACTGGGCTATCAGACTCGCTACTGAGGCTGCCCGCACCGTCCTGTCAGTCGACCAGATTATCGTGGCGAGACAGGCTGGCGGACCGAAGCCTCCTGGCCCCAACCCTGTAAGTTTTTAACCTCCCTTGTTTGATACTTTTGAGCCTCGTGAAAAGCTACAACAATACTAACACCTGTTACAGAACTGGGATGAGGACTAAAGGTATAAAAAGAAAGGTGGCGGAGGGGCATATAAAAGCATAGATAATCCCGGATCATTTTGAGGCAGGCTATGTGTAATATGATGTAACGGACAAAAAGAAACCAAAATAGAAATTAATCTGATCTCGGCGAGGTACTGCCGGCGTGAAGGGGAATCTCAGCAACGCTAGCTATACGTGCAGTCTTATCTTGTCGATCTGGTGGCTGATAAATTCACCATCAGTATAACTCCGCCCGTGATGCGGACAATGTTAGCAGGCAGCTATGGATCTGGCGTCTAGACTACGGCCAAAAACCCGCGCGGATACGCGGAATTAAACCAGGCCTCTATAGCAAAAAACCACCAATCAGAACACACAGCGCCGCACTGATTCAACGCCCCTGGTCAGTTGTTAGCGAAGAAGGATTTCCTTTTTCCTTTCGCCTCGTTTTCTTTTCGCTTCATCCCGCGCGCTTCTGAACGTTGTTTTGAAAAGTGGGTACTTTCTGCTCCAGCGAATCAGAGGCAACAACGCCAGGATCCTTTTTTCCCAACTCTCTCTCTTTAGCTTACAGTAAGTAGACGGCAGTTTGGCTTGAACCCTTCTTTTTGCGTGTCCCCTTTTCGATGCAATACCATCAAGCATTCATTTTAGTAATTTACGTAGTACGTATTGCGTATTCCTATTTCGTCCTTGGCTTGCAACCCCTCCAGCGAAGCGCTCTCATCCACAAAATTAGGAGCCTCATCCAGCTTGCGGAGTTTTTGTTTTCACGACGAACAAAGACGATGACTTTTATCTGTTAAGTTTAGCAAAATGGCGGAATTATGGTTTGAAATGCCAATTTGAAATAAAGCCCATGGAAAAGGGTTGTAAATCGTGAAGGAAGATCCATGGAGATATATTGTATAAGTGGCAGCCCCTGTTCATACATGTATATATCACAACTGCCCATCCGCCTCAGAACCAAGAAGAACAAATAGCACAATACCAATCAAAGCACCCTCATCTCTAATAAAAAAACAAAAATAAACAGCAATCCTTCAAAATGGCCTCCAAAATCGCCATCATCATCACCAGCACCCGCACCCCCCGCGTCGGCCCTCACGTCGCCACTTTCGTCCACAACATCCTCAAAGCCTCCCCCTCGGCCGCCTCATCGACCTTCTCCATCGTCGACGTCGACGCCTTCAAGCTGCCCGTCTTTGACGAGCCCGTCGTGCCCGCAAACGTGCCCGCGCGGGGCTCCTTCGTCCACGACCACTCCAAGAAGTGGTCCGCCGAGATCGCCTCGCACGACGCCTACGTTCTCATCGCGCCCGAGTACAACTACGGCGTTGCGGGCAGCACAAAGAACGCCATCGACTACCTCAAGAACGAGTGGGACGGCAAGCCCGCCGCCATCGTCACCTACGGCATCCAGGGCGGCAAGATGGCCTCTGAGCAGATCAAACAGTCGCTCGAGGGCATGGGCCTTCGCGTCTCGGCCACCAGGCCTCAGCTCGCCTTTGCTGGAGGCCTTGGCCCCGATACATTTGGCGCTGTGGGCGAGGGAAAGCTGGGAGACGCTTCCAAGAAGGAGTGGGAAGAGAAGCACGCCGAGGAAATTGTCCAGTCTTACAAGGAGATTCTGGATGCCCTTGCCAACCCGGTCGAGAAGAAGGAGTAAAAGCCTAGATTTGCTTCACATGTATATATACCTTGAGAATAAAGCGGTTAGAATTATCGTTGCAGGATATCAGAATTGATTGATACATCTTCTTCACTTACAGATGTTTGATTGTGAAGAGAGAAGGCGAAATGCCTACCCTTTCCCCGCCTGCTCGTTCGTCCTCCCCGTTTAAAGCATTCTTTGACAAGTAGAGAGCAGCTATGAAAGGCTGTCAGTAATCCAAATAGATAAAGAAGCACATAAAGTTTGACAAAAGCAAATGAATAGTCAATCTAATTTGATTGCAAAATGAATTGATCAGATACAGATCTGGCGTGCAAGCGCCAAAACTATCTAAATTCTGTGAATAGAATCCATCCTCCATCCATCCCGGTGTTTCCTCGTGATACCATGCAAATAGAAAAAAGATATGTTATACATAAGGCGTGTGTGTAATGCACAATGCACAACTTGCTATCCGCCAAGTGTCCCCGAAGACTTTATACCCTCCCCTATTATTCCATCCAAATCGTTCCAAATAAGAGAAGAAAGAAGAAGAAAGATAATAAAACACACAAATCTAAATCCACTTGCTTCATATGACAAGCAATGCACACAATTTTTTTTTCTCCCTCAAAGAACATCACTCAATGTGATGACTGGCAAATCGCAAGCGCCATCATCTTGCATGGCAAAGCTGAGCTGAGACAAGGAAATAAAAGGGGGGCAGAGAAAAGGGGAAATGTAGATAAAAAAAAAAAATAGCAAAGAACAAGCACGAAATCAGCAACTCTCGTTACGAAAAGTACAGAGAGAGAGAAAGAGAGCATGTCTTGAGAGGGTATACTTTTGCGAAGATGAATTGGAGCATCATTGATTCCCAGTTCTTCATGGTGATACCACCAAGTCAGTCGATAAATACGATATCTTGTGCAAGGAAATGTCATGAATACGTCGAAATGTTCAAATGGAAACTCCGAATAAGGCTTCAGGGGGGCAAAAAAGGATCCATGAGGTCGTCGTAGAGCTTATGAAAGGAGAAAAAAAAAGGCAGGAAAATAAATGTACCCCAAACGCCATGGCCATGCTGATAAACGAAACGTACGAGATTGTCATTCGTTTATGACCAGAGATAGTTGATTGAATCATGCTTCCTCTGTAATTCCGCCCTCGCCGCCTCCCTCTTCTCGCCATTCTCGGCTGCGCTCTGCAAGACGCTTGATACCGCTGATACGGCCCGCCCACAGACTCTCGATAGGGCTGCGATTGGTAAACGCGCGCTGTGAGCTTATAACACCAATAGCTTGAAGGACTGCTTTGCGGCTATCACGACCGAATACAGCAGGGTGGTTGATCCATTCCAGGCTGCTCTCCAGCTCAGCATCAAGGGCACTGACTGTCGTCGCATCGATACCAACGCCAAGCGCCAGTCCGTCTGCGGATCGAGACCGTCCAAGCTGGGGAGGAGGGCCAAGCTGTGTAGCGGGCATTCCATTCCCAGAGGATGATGTTGCCGAAGTTGGCGATGGGCTGCGCTTCCGATCTGGCGTTCCGGATGCCGGAGACCCATCGAGGCCCGGGTGCGGTGTCGAGGGTAGCGATTTGCTTGGAGGCGGCACAGGAGGCAGGCCACCCTTGCCTAGGCCCTTGAGGATGGAGCGGGTCTCGTTCAAGAGTGTATGGGCACGGTCGTGTTGGCCTCGGCTGACGAGCGTCAGTGCACGCGTGAGCATGTCTGAAGTGAGCAGTTCCATTCGCCTTTGAACCACGCTGGGGTGGGGAGGAATGGGTGGCGCATTCTGCCATCGGCTCTTCTGGCTATGGGTCGGTGGCAGCATAGTAATGGCCAACAGAGACGGTCGGGGCATTGGAGCAGTGGTGCCGTCTCTCAAAATGTCGCCCCAGGTGAGATCAGCTTGGATGAGTGGGACTTCTTCCACCGAGAGAGTCCTCTCAGTGTCGCTATCCATTGGACCGCCTAGGGCTTCCAAGCCTGAGACGATGTTGTCCCAAGGATCTGGAGGGAGCTGCTCCTGAGAAGATGTATCGGGGAGGATGACGAGCTGCACCAAAATATCGCGCTTATCGCCGAACCGAAGGTCGCCAAGAGATGCCTCAGCATCCCGCCCCGTTGCTCGCTTGGTGATTTGCAGAGCGCCACTAATCTTGTGAAATTTGGCTGGCGACCCCTCTGGAAGCTTGAGCTTGAGCTTGACATTCTGGTGGGACAGGGTCTGCATGCTACCCAAGCACCCAGCCAAGCACTCTCGCAGCATCATCCAGTCCTTAACATAGGTATAAGATGCCTTGGTCCTTGTCGAGAGCTCGATCATGGTGTCAGGCTTGTGGGTCATGCCCAAGCCAAAAGAGTGAATGGTGATCCTATAACGTTTTTTTCTGGTTAGGATAATCTGCCTTGATAATAGGGGCACGAATCAACTTACTTTGCGGCTTCTGCTCTGGAAACGACAAAGTCGACAGAATCAGCGTCAGAGGTCGACGCATCGCTGATGAGCAGAATAGTGGCAATCGGGTTGTTGTGTTTGCGCTGCATTAGAAGATCCATGGCGACATTAGCGCCCTCAACCACGTCGGCGCGGTGACTCTTCTGCCCAACGGGTTTAATCGCAGACAACACATTGGACCAGCCAGGCCATGCTTTGGTGGTCATGCCGACAAGAGGCACGCCGCCACCGCCAGAACCAAATGTAACAAGGCCCATACGGTCCCTTTCGCCGAGCGTGCTTACCATGAATCTGAGAGCGTCACGGACGAGGTTGATCTTAACACCTTGCATCGACGAAGAAATGGGGACAACTACAACAACATCGATCGGGACGTGAACAGTGCTGGGAAGGCGAGCAGCCTTGGTCGGCACGTTGGTATACTCGGTTTGAGTTGTCGTGACGGACTTGTGGCCCCACGAAGAGGCGATGGAGGAAACACGCTGCTGGCCGGCCCGGCCCCAGTCTCCATCCTCATCCGTTTCAGACATCTCGCCGCGGTCCGCATCAGGACTTCGAAGGGAAGGAGGGAAGTCGACGGCGTGCAAGTCCAGCAAAGCTTGGTTCCACAATTTGAGTTGGTTTCGGTTGTCAAATCTCAGATGGAACTGGGGCAGTTCGGCCACAGATAGATTCAAAGTGAGAATATTCTCATCGATGGCTCCAGTCTCCGTCACATCGTTGAGGTGTTTCTTGATCAAGATGGATCCCTTGAGTGTGCAGCGGGTCGCAGGCTTTCGTTGAGCACCATGGTCGTCCCACTGGGGTGGGAGCTTCTTTTCCTTGACACAAATGAGCATCTCGGAGAAGAGGTAGCATTCCAATTCTTGCCAGGACACCTTGTCTTTGCCTACTCGTAGCGTGCCGCAGAGCCTCAATTGTCCGAACCGGTCAAACTCTAGGCCATGCCAGTTATCAACACGGCTGCGTAGATTCTCCGTCATTTCTTCCAAAACATCGGCGGACTCATAAGGGTAGAAGCGTGTGGCGTTTGGTGTCGGTGTCGGAGAGGGCGACACGGCGCGAGGAGGGGCAGTTTCGGCAATACTCGAGGTGACACCCACTTGCGATTGCACCGGCGAGCCGATATCCTCAGGGTCTGGTCGCCAATTGTTGTCCGGAACTTCAACGGTAACAAGGCACGTGAGCGTCTGTTGTTGGCGAGATCTGTTGATGGTGGGGAATTCGGAGCGAATGGTAACAATCGGGGGCGGAATGGGATTTCTCGTTGCTGGGCGGGGGCTGCTGGGCGTCGTTTCCATTGCCTGGACATCATATTCGTGGCGCCATTGAGAGCCGCTCTGGGCTGTTTCTGGGTAGCCATTGGATGAAGCCATGCCAGTGCTGTCGTTGCGATTATGCCTTGTAGACCCATGGCGATCCGAGGCGGCGTCTCTACCATCGCGATGACTTCCCTTTCCAATACTCGAGCTTGATACCATCGGCCGCCTCTGGGCGCTATCAACACTAGGCGGTCTCGCTGCCTGGTTCTCCCAGTTTGACGCCGGAGTGACAGTCTCAGCCCTTGACTCAGTGCCGGCAGTACGAACCATGTTGCTGATTTTGTCTACATTTGAATTAGCGGCATGATTCTGCGATTCTGTGCGTCTAGATGACGAACTGATGTCCAGGACATTGCCGCCTCGGCTGGAGTCAAGATGCAGCGGAGCATCACAGGCTGGGCAATATTGTGCCTCCATTTCACGGATGAACTCGTAAAAGCAGGCTTCGTGGGAGACATGGGAGCAAGAGAATTGCAGGATACGCTCGCCACGCAGCGTGTGCTCCAGTGGCTCCTCGCAAACCGCACATTCGCTTCCAACGAACGTCCTATCCCGCCGCATGCGGCTTCGATCCGCGTTGCTGGACATGACGTTGTTGTCGATGCCCCCTACTCTCCTAGATGTAGCGGTGCTGGTGGTGGCGTTGCTTGCAGACCGCCCTCGTTGGAGAGAGACGGTGCTGCGTGCTGCTGAAGAATTGTTGAAAGATTGGCCTAGATGGGGGTTTACAGTTAGTGACTTTTTTTTTTCCCAATATATAATATGGTATAAGCAGCCATCGTCAAGTTGAGGCAAGGGGAGAGACAAAGAGGGGGGCCAAGGGGACGAATCGCGGCGCATATACTATGTAAGGGGCGTATATGAAGCCGGCGTGAGAGATGAGAAGCGTACCCTCAAGATGGAACGGAGCATCCGTCGTTGCACTGCTCCCAGGCCTAAACCGAGAGCTGACCGATCTTGTTGACCGCGGACTGGCGATGATGCCCAGGTCTCCCAGCGCGTGTGACAGGTCTGAGTTCTTCCTCCGCAGGCCGTCGAACGGCTGGTTCTTGTGTTTTCGGCTGAACATTGGAGAGCCACTGGGGTGGGTCACCGACTAGAATCAATAATCGAAGTCTAAGAGCTGCGCTTGTCTGCTTTTGCCCGACTGCTTTTGCGTGTTTCAGCAAGTGCCTCTTTAATCTTAATCGGTGCGTAAAGAATGTCGCAAGTTACTGAGCATTTGACTAGTGGCCTTTCTGGATCGACGTAAGGTTGGACGTGGCGTTTCAAGAGCGCCGCGGCGAAAGGCAAAATGTAAGAGAAGGCAAGAAATCCTGAAGGAACGACAAACACCAGAGGTGGGGAAGAGACGAGCGTTTGTACGCCGAGCAGGTGCGGCAGACGCAACGCAGGATGAGGAAAACGAAGAAGAAGAAAAAAAAAAAAAAAAAAAAAAAAAAAAAAAAACGAGAGGCGCTCCGTCAGGTAAAGAGTAAAGTAGCAAAGTCGCAATCGTAGTCGCAGTAGCAGCACTACTAGCAGCAGTGATGGGACGAGGTGGGTGGGATTGGAAAAGGAAAAAAGCAGCTGCGGTTCTAGCTCCTGGTTCGACAATGGCTGGCTGTTAGACTGGAGAGAGCGGGGACCGCGCGCGCATGATGCTTGATGGCTGCAAGCCACCCAGACGATAGCGGTGCTAGATCGGGACGCTGGCGATTATAGCACGGGGTGAGACGAGACAGAGCTCGAGCTACCGGTCTCTGGAGGCAGCGCCGCTGACGGGCTGAAGGAATGGACGAGCGCGGCGGAAAGGCAAAGAGAAAGAGAGAAAAGAGTGAGGGTTGCGGTGAGGAGGGAGCCAGGTCGCAGAAGAGAAGGAAGGAAAAGTGAAGAAGATCCGAGGAAAAAGAGATTGAGGCCGGCCCTGAAAACGGTACTTTGCAGCTACATATCTGGCGTGCCACCAAGTACCAGGGAAAAGGGGGGCTTGACAATTTGCCTTGTAGCGTTCCTCGCCTGGGGACCCAGTTATGCGCTGCAGTCTTTTCCATCCTCTTGCAACCCCGGGCACTGGCTGCAGCTGATGCTGGTTCCTGCGTTACAGACCTGGTCACAATGGCCTACAGTATCACGACTATGCCAATACTATACTTGTACAAGTACACGCGTGCAGGTAGAACTTGCTTGGTGCCGTGTGATGGTATCAGCGGCCAAGTGGTGATGCTGAGCTGCAGCTGCAGCGGCTGTTCCAGAAACGGCCATGGCCCAGGAACCTTGGTAGCGTTGATGGCCTGCAGAAGTAGCCTGCAGGTACCGCCGGATTCTGTTGGTCGAGTGTCGACAATTGACAATGACGGAGTTTTATTAGCAGCATGCACCTGCCCGCTTTACCAACAACACGCATCTCAGCGGACACATATACGAATGGCCGTTGCCTCTTTTTTTCTTTTCTTTTCCTTTTTTAATCTCTTATTTCTTCAATGCCAGCCCGTGCCGGGAGGGCTCCATAGACCCTTTCAATGGTATGCTTGTATACCTGCATGCTATTGCAGAGTCCGGGTTGCTGCAGATCCCGGGCCTGCACGGTCCGAGCGAGATTAAACGTAGGTACTTGTGCCTCCACACGACAGCAACGGGGGAGAAAACTGTCAGATGCCGTATCATGCAAGGCGACAGTGGAATCGTGGCCGATAGCCAGAGCCAGAGCAGGTCCAGGCATAGAGCACAGGCATCCGATTCCGCACTGCAAGCACGCAGGTGGGCGCGAGCACAGACTGGTCAAGGCACAGACGTGCTAACAATATCGTCACGCAGTCGCCGAATCGCAAAGGCTGCCGATTGGGATGGATGGACGGATGGATGGACGGATGGCCTGATTGCCGGCTTTGCATGACGGAGACTGGCCGATGCGACGACGACGAATGCAAAAGAACTGGCATCCCATCCTTGGACTCTGACCAAGACGCTGACCCAGACGCTGACCCAGACGTCGCCTGGCCATGCTGCTCGCCTTGGCCGCCGGGTGCCTGGCTTCTCCTCCGCCGCTGGAAAATCCCTACCTGAAGATTCATGCGAGCCCCTGTCATCGTATCCCGAACCGGACATGGTCTGCATGGGGTGGGGAGAGCGCCGTTTGTTCCAATTCCATCTAAAATGCACATTTCATCAGGGCATGCCCGGCTTGACGCTAATCTTGTGCTGGTGCTAGTCTTTTCGTCCGCCATCAACGCTAATTTCATGCACGTCTACAAAGATTTGTAGTCTGGTGTTAATCATTTCCAAGTACATACTTGTATACTACCTGCAGTACTGTGCCGCCGTGCAGCTCTTGGCCTCGTCCATCATTAGAGCTTTAATTTCCAGACGCCTTATGGGAATAGCAACGACCAGACACAGGATGAACATAGGATCCGTGCGTTGGCCGTCCTCGCTTACAAGGGCTGACGTACTCGGACTTTCAAAACACAGTTCAAGAGACGTCAAAGACCAAGGTGACTTTGAATACTAATACTGCTGTACCATGTACATACTTGTCCCAGGCACTCTGTCTAAACATGCACGAGTATGGAGTAGGTTCCTCGTTGCAACGTGCGCCATTATGGGCTCTGATAATGCTGCGCAAAATCAAGTCAGTGAATTGGTGCCCATCCTGGTCGGTGGGCTCCGTAGTCACTTTCCTCTAAGACAATGGAGGAAGAGCACTACGATGCAAGCACCAATAGGATTCCGCCAGAAGAGTCCCAGGCAAAGTTGTTTGGAGGCGTTGGATGCACCTCACAGAGCCCCGGGCCGCCTTGTGCCGCGCAAAGGACAGCATCTCAGCCGTATGACCATGTGTCGCACTATCCAAGGTCTATGCTTTCTGCCTACCAAATATTCTTCGCGTATTGCGAGACCACAATGGCTGAAGAAATGATCCTGCGCTTACCTACTTGTCGTCTGCGTGGGCTCGCCCGAAGCCTCACGGAATGGCTTCCGGCATGTGAGTTAGTGCTGGTAGCTTCAAACTTGCGTCTCAAGCCAATTCTTAGCCTCGCGTGGCGAACGGTGGATATGGCCAGTCTTGTCGACCTATGAGAGCGCAACGAGAAGCGGGCAACTTGTCTTTGCTCATAAAATAGCCCTGGAGACAACCGCCTTTCCAGATTCTGCATTCACCGTTGCGGAGCAGCCACAGAGACGGCCCGCGGTGCGAACCCTCTGCCATGATCCTCCAGCTGCCAATTGACCTGGAGGTGGCAATAAACGGGAGCTTGCCTTTCAAGTGAACAGCATTCTGCCTTGATAGTCCAACGTTTGTACCGCAGAGCACCAGCGTAGTTGCTTGTTAATAGTATCGCCAAGCGCTAAAACAGCAAACACACAGACGCGCGGGAGCACACAGGCGACCAGCCATTCGCTTTTAGCCAGAAGACGGGGATACATGTCATTCACCCCAATCCTTCCGATCCCAGCCTTCGGGCAAACTCCTGCTTGTGGTGCTAGTAGTATTCACATACTATGTACTTCTACCGGTAAGATCGAGCCAGTTGGGATCCAGAGATTTGGTGCTGCATGTCTCACATACCCAAATCTGTACTTGCGCTTGGAACTAGGTATCTGCGTCTTTTACTCACTCAACCTGCTAGCACACGCTTGTATCCAGATAAGGCTGCTGCGCAGTAGTCCGCCGATTCGCTAGTTGCAACTCGACGTCCACCGGCCGAATTGCATAGAAGGCGCCTAGTCACGACGACGGAAGCACTGGCAGCATTCTGGCAGTTCCCCTGTCGCAACCGCGCCTGTCAGTACGAGAGCGCTCATGAGCTCATGAAACTGCTTTATGCAGCTAACATGCATGGCCTGAGGATTTGCCGCGGATGTTCTAGCAGCGTTGCATTCTGAGTCCTCGTATGCTGCGGGTGCTGCAATAACCATCACTTGCCCGGCTCGTCCCAAGTCTCGATTTACGAGCACAGTACCATGGCGGTGGGAAAACAAGGGTTGAGCAGAGGCCCGGCCTGTCTCGTCTTCGACTCCTCCTCCACACTCAGCTCAGAAAAACCGACCCGGTTGCCATGGCGGGCTGCACAAGGCGACCAAAAGAGAATGGACAATCTGCGAACCAAGATTATTGCTAGCACTACGGATACCCATACCCATTCCACCGGCCTGGACCCGCCGGGGTCTCCAATTCCACATGTCCCAAATGAAACAAACGTGGTGAGCGGTGCCGCTGGGTCTCTTTGCCTTGCCTCATCCTGGACAAAGGCTGCAGTAGTGCTGTGCTGCGCTCTCACAAAAGAAACTACTGTAGGTACTTACATAGTAAGAATCCAAAAGACTCTCGAATGCAGCTTATTGTGGCATAGCATCTGCGGCCGGCTACTGTACGTGGCGTCTCGAGCTCGCTGAGCTACACCACTTCGATATATCTCCGCCGTGTTGGCTGCATGCATGCATCGCCTCGGCCATCGACGCAGCTCTGCTGCTGCTATTACTGGCAGCAGCGTCGCAGGCGGGAGCCGGCTCGGTTCTCGTGCATGGTGTGAAGCATTTGGAGACATGTCCGCGGCGCATCAGTCGCCAAAGAGCGTCCTTTGCCACCCTTCACCTGTAGCCTCACCTGCGTCCCGAGTAATGCACCCCCGTCGTCCCGATACTACTTGCTGGTTGTGGTATGACGGGACGGCGTTTGTGGTGCAAGATGTCACAAACGAGAACTCACAGCTGCGGGGGAGTTGTGATCATTGCTTGCATGGATCTGGATTGCAGTGGCTGGCGTCATCCTCAAATGATACAGCTAGTTACAGTAGTCCACGGCAGTTCGCCACATGGCCTTGTCTATTTGCTACGCCTTCCCTCTGTGCCCTTTTCTTTTTTCCTCTTTGAATCACGATGGTGCACCGGAACATGGAAGAAACAAGCCGAGTCAATGGCTCAATGGGTCTGGCCACGTCCTGGCGAATCGCATTGCATGAGACCGCCAGGGAAGGCCAAAAGGGTCGCATTGCCCGTGGGACCAGGGGAGCTGAGCAGGGGTCATTGTCGAACGATATTCTGCAAGGCACCTGCCTACGCTTGTGACGACAATGCAGAGATTTGCATACAGTACCTCGTCTCCGGAGAGACTAAGCGCCTGAGTGTGCGTCGTGGTGTATTCGTCATGATGCAGCACTGCCGGAAGCTTCTTGGCAGTCCAATAAGCAGGAAACAGCTTGGCCGTTGAATATTGGCCGACTGCATTGCCCGATGATCTTTTCGTCTGCAGCAGCAAATCCTGCTTCTCGCACCGCTGCCGAAGGCCGCAGGACAGAATGCCTTTTCTTCAGTTTATAGGAGTAGTATCACATCCGCGTCACCGTCGCGCCTTAACCGAAGCACTAGAGCCGCAATGATTGACTCGAAAGCCAAAGCCGAGCAATATGTTGCCATATACACGGTACAATATACCTGATATAATTCAGGCCGTCTACGGCGCAGCACCCCATACCAAGGTTCGCCTATTCTAGGGTAGCAGCGCTTGCGAAGCGACAGACGACTTGCATGTTCCAGACCACATCGCCGCGCTCTTGGACAAGAGGCATAGGTCAAAAGGAAGCGCTAGGCGCGTTTATCAAACTCCCTAGCAGCCGGGGTTTAGGCAGCGATATACTTGCACTACAGCAAATGCCTCTCCAACGCGAATCTGCACGTCGGACCCAAGCGGCGATAATTCTACGTGACATCGGCTTCAACGCCTCCAACGGCCGACGGCATATCGGTCCGGTGGGTTCTCCTAACTGCCGTACAGTAGTAGGCCGGATGTACTGGGTAGGTATTGCGGCGAAGAGACACTAGGTTGCCTATCAAACTTCACATCCCCCACTTCATCTCATGGCAGTAGAGTGATGTGTCATTAAGCCCGAGCATGACTCGCCGTGACAGAAACCAATCATTCTTTCAGCAAGGGGATGAGCGCTATCCTCGCAACTCTTTTACTAGCCCCCCAATTCGAACACGGCCAGCGGGGGGAAGAAGAGTAAACAGGCGCGGACTGACCCGTCTGGCCGAGTTCAAGAATCTACAACTGGCTTCAAGTAACGCCACACCCGTTTGGCGTCCCGCCTGGCTCCAATGTCGTCAAGCCACCAGACTTTACAACTGTCTACAAGCTGAAATAGACTGAAAGAAGTTGGTTGTGAGCGGGAATCTCGAGCCGCCTGAAGAGCCAAAGTCAAATGGATGCCTCTGATCTCCCTGCTCTCGATACGACTTATACAAGCATGGCGTCGATTGACTACCAGCCACTAGTTCAAGTGTTCTTGCAGGCGGCTAGCCATCTCCGGGCACGAAGGCCCCTTTGCTTCAGGTTGCTCAATCGACAGTGACTACTATCGAAATAGGAACGTGTTAAAACGCTCTCTATCTGCAAGTAGAAGATTCCCAAGCAAGATCGTCTGGGCTAACAGTATCTTCAAGCTATTCCGTCGCTTGTTCTACACCCATATGTGGCGCCGGGTAACCTAGGAGAGGTCACAGCATTATTGCTTGATGTAGCACTCCGCATATGCTGAGAATGGACCGCGATGCGACGACACCCATGGCGGAAGTTTCCGACCATTCAGGTCAACTTATTTTCAGACGAGAGCGCCGACTGCCGCCAAGGTACCGTAAACGACCAAAAGCACATTTTTTGCCGCCAAGAGCGCCAATATGAGACTGCACTGTCCAGGTGCTGTGAATGGAGGATAATGGCCGACCTTCTTCGATTGGCCTAAAGTCTCAAGCATGGCCTAACTCGAGTTGGGATGATCCTCATAAGTATCCTACTGGTATTTGATGGTTGCTGGCCATACATTTATGGTGGGGTTTATCATGATTTACTGTAACAAATCCTCCTATTGGACGAGCATTGGTGTTCCAAAGGTGGGAGTAAGCCGCCAATAGTAACGAAAATTTAGTCTCCTACGATATACATGGTAACATACCCAGCCTAGCTGATATATGATGAATGAAAAGGATTCGCAAAAGTCAGTGATATACTGTGTTCTCGAACAGTCTGAAAATGCGCGTTGGCTTTGCATTGCACAAGGATCTTAGGCCTAGCATGTGTTGAAGTAAATACCCTGGATGCTGAGAAGGAGCAGTCAGGCCTACTGGATTGGCCCCCGTGACGGGATGACAATCCTTTCGGGTCTCTTCCGTAGGATTTGTCGCTATTTTGACCGTTTTAGGGAACTTTGTATTATCAGACGCACTGGATGAGAATATGGGACTGCATTTGCGGATACGAAATAGTATCTAGACAGTAAGCCATGACTGGAAGTGAAGTCATTGCGTTTCATACGCTACGAGAAATGTTTCTTTCACGTTTCGGTATCATGAGTAGTACTTGCAAAACAACCCTTTTGTGGCACCTATTTCCCCGTTATCCAGGGAGTAAGCAGAAAGAACGGGATGTGACTTTTGGGCGTAAAAAGCAATTAGAAAGTGCTCCAACTACTTGGCACAATTAGATACCGACGTATCACATGGGTAGTTGTTTGTGTGTGAATCTGGCGGTGTACTTTTATCACGCATTGAATATGGCACACACGGTACTTATGCATGTATGTTACATCACAAGCGTCTGCGTGCGACTTTTGGAAAGGATCTGTGACTGCAACCCTTGTTGGAGGGGAAGAAAAAAAAAAAAAGAAAGACAAAAATTGAGAAGGATTTAGGAAGTGATGTGACGTGACGTGACGTTTCCAATTTTCTGCTTCTGCTCCTCTTTTCATCCTTCTCTGTTCCTTTTTTTTTTTTTTTTTCTTTTTTTTTTTGGGGGGGGGGGGGGGGGGGGATGAAATATAGAATGGGAAAAGGGGGAGGAGGCTCTTTTGTTTCCTTTTTCCTTTTCCCCCTCCGTTCCGGGTATATTAATTTTTTTTTTTTTTGCTTATATGTGATAGTGCTGCGCCAAAAAAAAAAAAAAAAAACGCATAAGGGGCACAAAAATAAAAAGAAAAAAAAAATTATAGTTTTCTCACTGTGGGATACTTGCTACTTTAAAGTAAATCGTATAGCATGTGGAAATGTATAAGACTCGCACTGTATATCACTTGATGATTGCTTTTAGGTTTACATGCGCTTTGGCCAAGGATGAAGATACTAGTATCTTTTTGCGATTTAGATACTAATCATAGTCTGCGTCTATCATCTTTTTTTATAAAAAAAAACTAAAAAAACTTATGACTCTGTTCTCATTTTAGATCTTCTGTAAGTTTAAATAGATAGTAGATGGTAGGAACTAGAAGCAGTAGAAGCAGTAGAAGCAGTAGAAGTGAAAGCAATGGGAGGATTAAAAGCATGGGACTGAGATTTTTCTTGGGCTTAAAGCTAATACTAATCGCTTTTTCTGTTCGGCAAGTTTGCTGTTCATTTGTCCATTCCAAAGTCGGAATCTACAAGACAGTTCTGCTATCAGAAGCGCAGATCGGGTTATGGTCATTGCAGAGAAGTAGAGAGAGTTAAACACTAAACAGGTACCAATGTGCCCAACTCTGGCGGTTTTGACTTGCTGATATCCAGCCGCTCGGCTGTGCCAATACTTTTGGTCTCAGGAGCTTCTGCGTAACCCCCTTGCCAGTACTTGCTGGACATGAGTCAGTTGTTCTTCAAACTCAATTCCGTATATTTTGACCATGTCTCCCAGCGATTGTCTCATAGCTTGATTTTGTGCTGGGTTTGTGCTCGTCGCCCACATATATATGGCGGTTGTTGGTGTTAGCTCCGTTCAATTGATACACCATCTTAGTGTGAGATGGTAGAGGTCGCATTGGAAAAAGTGTAAAATGTAGTAGACAGAGTATAGTAGAACAAATAGTTGATGGATGTTGCGCAATACGTTTTGTGGTGACCCCAGTTGAACCTTTACACGAACACGGAGCGGATTATATCTAGCTGAATGAGAACAAAAGGCAATTTAAATAGAAGACTCCTCAGTTGTGAGTTCCAGTGTAATGTGGCCATCTCGTTGAGACATGCTTATTTTGCTTCACGGTTAAGTCATTCAGTTATTCGGAGATGTACGAAGTAACTGATAATAAACACGGCTATCTCAGAGAGAGGGAAGGAAGAGACTTTGGGTTGAAACAAAATGATGTAAATTATAATTCTCTTCTTTCTGAAGCTTTCGTAGAATGTATCAGCTACTCAAGTACTTTTTCGATGTAATCACTTGGTAATCTGATGATTCTATTCACCTTGATGTCGTCTTTCTGTCCTTAACATCGAATGCTGTAGATCCGCCTAGAATAAAACTCCCACATACCCAGTTTGAACAACAAGTTTTGATGCCATTGATGAATATAGTCATGCTCGACAGAAGAGCTTTGTGGTTATCCAATAGTACACGCCAGCTTTCATCTATCCTCCGAGGCGACGCTCTAGATATAAATCTGAACGCCTGGAACAACAGGCCAGAGCCCCAGTGACACAAAATGTGCGTAGAATGCTGAAACGTCCCGCGTATTCAAGTAGAACTGATTAATAATGAACGTTGTGATGTCCCGATATCACCACACGCAACTAACAAAAAAGCACACCCCGAAACCTCATTTCTTGAAAAACCCGGTTCCAGATTTGGCGGCAGGCCGGTTTCGCTTCAAGAGCAAGTCTTTGGAAGACTTGGTATGCTTCTTGAGTTTCGGCGTCATTCTTTCGTCCGTCTTCTTGGCCACCCGATACACTGTAGAGTTCACAACTTCATCCTTGGGCCCGGCGTCCAGGCGTGTAAGCCTCTTCTCGACTCCAGAAACCTTTCGTCTCTTCGGCCCTGACGCAGCATCAGCAGCATCTTCGTCCTCGTCTTCGCTTGAAGAATCTTCCAGGAATTCGGCGGGGAGAACGGCTGGGATGTCAGGCCTCTGTACTCGCTTCCTTCCGCTGCTGGCTTCAGGCTTTTTGCTTTGTGACTTGGTGGCGGACAACTCTTCCTTGGCCTCATCAGCTTTCTTTCGCTCCTCGGCTTGTTTCTTGAGGAGCTCATCGCGCAGTTGACGCTTGCGCTTTTGTGTAGCAGCTTGTCTGGTAATAGAGTTAGACAAAACAGTAACCTGAGAATTGGTAATTGGTAACATGAGAACATACTCTTTGGCTGCCTGTTGAGCAACTTGTGCGGATTTCTTGATCTCTTCGGCCACCTTGGTCGTAGACACGGCCTCGGGAGCTTCATCATCGCTATCCTCCTCCTCCTCCTCCTCCTCCTCCTGGTCCTCAACTGCCTCCGCTGCTTCGGCAGCTGGATTTAATGATGACCCAAGAAGAGCATTTGCTTCATCTTCATCCTCATCGTCAAAAACCTTGAGAGTGCCCTTGGTTGGTGTAGGCACTTCTTCTTCTTCCTTCTCTCTCACTGGCAGCTTCTGCGCGGGGCTTGATTTCGCACTTGACTTCTTTGTGGCACTCGCATTCCCTTTTACAGGCGTGTCTTGCATAGCCGCTCTTCTCCTAGTTTGAACGGGCATGTTGGCGATGAGATCCGGCGCTGTGAAAATTTCTCTTGAGTTTGGCGTCTACTTCGACACGTCGTATACCGCGAATTGCTTGGCGAATCACCCCAATCTCTTCAAATTTGATGGTTAATTAGAATAAGAAGCTTCTCTTCTCTCCAGACAGCTCGTTATTCTTTTTCCCCAATCAGGCTTTTCGTTTGCTTCTTCTCACTTGGTGAGTCGATTTGCGATTTGCTCGAGGTTCGAGATTCAAAAAAATTTCGGTGGGGCCTTTGGGCGAGATGCCACAAACTGCTAGCGCGCCTGATTGGCCGGCTGCTTAAACAATTGGATACGTCCAAGAGTAGCTTTCGACTTCCGTCTCAACCAGATCATCGCTATTTCAGAACATCCAACGAAGATAATATACCTGTGGAACTAAGGAGCTAGCGAGACACGGATCTTTATACAATTTTCAATTTTCTATCCATTGAAATCTTTAGCTTCTGTGACGCTCACTGAGCGGTGAAGTGCTCACTCCAACTTGCGATTCCTGCTTTCTTCATGCGACTCACTGGGTAGCCACTTCATAAGAGATACGCTTATACTTCCAATCTGCTTTCTACCTACCTAGGTACCTATATATCATGACTACTTGCAGCTACTGCAAGGCTATACGGCCCCTTATAACTTCAGCGCGGTCATTAAGAATCACCTCGGCAGCGCATCTTATCAGGCCGCAAGCTTCGACAGTTGGCAGTCATAGACAAGCCCGGCAATATGCGGTACCAAAGATGAAGAGAGTCGGCCCGTCACCCCTCGAAGTGTTCAGCTTATCCGAGATCCCCATGTCTTCTTTCACTGCCGTCATCGAGAGAAGCGGAGAGGGCTTTAAACGAGTCTCCCCTGCGGAGTATTATGATTGCGTCAGAAAATTCCACGACGCAATCAGTCGGGGTTCAGATCCATGGTCCATGGCATTGACAGGTAGTATGTATCAGATTATTATCCAAATTCATCTCCTCTGTCATTGAATGCTAATTCCTGTTGAAGAAGACGGCTTCTCCGTTGAGGTAATCCACGACGCAGCTTGCATCATGCGACAGGTTCGTGGTCCCCGGAGCGCAGATGCATTCTCAACCGCGCTTTGGGCAGCAGCCTCAGACGCTGGTTATCGGCCCTCTATACTGTCGCTTGCGAGGCATCTGGTGCGATCTGGTGCTTACGGACGCGTCCCCCAGCTCCGAAAGGTCGAGGCGCGATTCAAGCAGCTCGTCTCGACAGCAAGAGACGCTGACGCTCTTACTGTGGAAGGCGAACTTCTGTACGAGCAGGGGAACTACGAAGCTGCAATCAGAGCGTTGCGACGGGCGCTGCAGGTAGGGACCCCAGACTTTGAATGGAAGCACAGCTGTCAACTATGCGTGGGCAAATCATTGGTCAAAACGAACCAGCATGAAGAGGCTCGAGCATTATTTGAGTCACTATCCGGCATCGGCTTTGTTGAGGCGGATGTCGAGCTTGGCAAATTGCTTCGCGTAAGCGACAAGGATGCTGCAGAAAGGCACCTGTTCACTGCCGCGTCCAATGGGAGGGGCGACATGTTCAGCTTACTGTCGGAAATTGCCCTTGAGAAGGCTGCAGATTCTGGAGACGACAAGGCATCAAAAGAGGAATCCTTACGATGGGCCAAGGAGTGGTCAAAATTGGCGGACCCGCGCACAGAATACTGACAATGCAAATCCCAACAACACCGCCACAAGCTCAAGGATAGCGGTGAGAAGGAAGCGCGCGCTGTTGACCCAAGCCTTGAGCATCCGTGCAACTACTCCCGGCCCCAAGGGTACTCAGATACGTGTAAGATACGCATCTGGATTTTGAGCGCACTTCCATGCCGTGTGCAGTGGCGTGCGACACCCTGATCGACGCGAGATCCGACGCTTTGGTAGGACCATGGCACGGAGCGACGGGAAGACCTTGAAACGATGCAGGGAGGGCGCAGATGGCTAATCGTTCCTTGTGGTATCACGAACGTCCGTTTACGCGAGCAAACAATTCTATGCCAAAACAGTTCTGAACCAGATTTCTTGTCATCTTTCAAATTTTCGGTCCTGCATCTCTAAACTCTCAAGGACAAACAAAAAGGGGCATCTCAAGATTACCAGGACAAAAAAGTGCCGGCTGTATAATTCCATACAGTTTCATTTATATGGGAGATTATTTGCATATAGAGAAGCTGTTGTATCTATACGAGAATTTACTTGTACGTAATGACGATCATTTGTCTATGTGAAACATGGAGAGCAGGGCATATAGGCTTGGTGCATGCTGCACGTGGCTGATCAAACCGCTGAACCAACACCTTGTAGAAGTAGAAGAGCAGTTTGTATTGGAAACCTGTACCTCGTAATTGGTGCTGGTAGTACCTAGTTCTTCTGGCTTGGAAGACGACAAATGGCTAGCAAAATACCAAGTTTCGTATGCCCATCTTCTTCAACAAGACTCCCAGAAGAAAATAATGCACGGATGCACTTTTCCCATCAACTTTTGGAACTTTATGTATATAGTCTAAATTTCGATGCTAGTCGAAAGCCTAAAAGACAATCCAACATGGCGAGAGTGGCGGAGAACTCCGTGCTCAGAAATGAGCTGTAAGCTGCATATATCTTCGCTAAGGCCACGCACGGGCTCTTTGAGGTACGGGTACGCTGCCAAGAATAGAAGAGGGCTACTCTAAATGTAGAAACGGTGAGAGCTTCTGGAATCCAGGTAGGAGAAGGGGACGGCTTCAGCGGGTGGTTTAAACTCGTGGGCTGGATGCGTAGGTCGGGTATTACAACTGGCTAGCGTTACACTTTATGATAACGTTTCGATTTGTGTGTAGCTTGTCGTTTGATTATACTCGCAGAACCCCTTTAGGTCCACGGCTTCTATGGTGAACGAGCTGCTGGACCGTGCTGCCGCAACACTCAGTGTTGGTTCAAACCTATCCCTAGACTTTGCATGTATGTACCAAAGAAGTATATCGAGATTTAAGCTTCTTGTCAAGATGTAGAGGTCAAGCCAGCCGCAGCCGTCGACTATATCTTCATCTGGCCGTTTCTCCCCGCGACTTTCCGCCATTTGGCGGTCTGCATGCACTTCTGCAGCTCGTTGTTGAGCCACTTACACATGGCACTGGAATGTCGATCTCGATACGAGAGGTCATCCACACGTGCTGATGTGCATATACGTCACATGCCACGGGCAAACTGCATGCACCATGTTTATAATAGACGTCCGCGGTACGTACTCGATATACACGTACAGGATTGGAAGCAATGCTGAGTCGTTGGAACAACTGCTGCTGCTAGATCATGTAAGCACTGCCGATGGCAACGCATAAAGTACTCATATACGTCACGACTCTAGCAAACAAGCTCGCAGGCTACTAGTTTGTCCCCTGCACCTCACATTGCAGGTTCAGCTGGCCAGGGTAGCGGTAAGTTCCAGTCCCCTGTTTGCGCTCTTTGCTGCCTGTGCGGCTGCTGGCACGGAGTCGAGTTCAGGTACCTACCTACTGTACAGTAAGCTGAGCTGCAAGGGGCTCCAAGCCACTACGGCGCTCCACTTGGCAGTCCTACAGTAGGCTCAGGTACGTGGCATAGGCCCCTTGCCTGAAGCGGCAGTATTGCTGTATGGACGGAGCATTGCTCGTATAAGAGCAAAGTGCCGATGCTTGCTGACTGGAACTGGCACGCGATGGCTGCTACTGTGCTTTGTAAGAGCTAGTACAATATAGAATATCTGCATGTGCAAGCATGTGCAAGTGCCGACACGGCAAGCAGAGCAATGGCTTGTGCTATCCTGTGCATTGAATGAGAAGAACTTGCCAGCAGTATATCTAGGTGCTTAGGATCACTCGCTGTGGGATCCCCTTTCAAGCTTACCAATACAGTGCATGCAGCTGTACTTCGTATATGTAGGCACACGCATAAGAGAAATTGCATGCATGCACGCGAGCAGCGGTATGGCATACTGTACGAGTAAGAAGCATCGTATCGAATGCAGGTACCGATGGGCCCTGCAGAAGCGAGAAACAGCGACTCTTCAACACCACATGCCGTGTCGCAGCCACTCCCACACGTGGCCGAAGAGGTCCAAACGAGACTCACTCTGGGGACTCCAGACAGTTTTTGCCATTGTGAGACTGCCGGACCCGCGCCTGAGCCCGCGCTCGCCGTCATTATGAGGTTTGCAATCAAAAGCCATTGTTCTTTCGGGCGCCCAGGCGCAGAAACGGGCAAAGTGCGAGCCAAAAGGGGAACCAGCTCTCCACCGAGGCGCCGGCAGAGTTTGGAGCTACCGTGCCTTGGAACATGAAAAAAAAAAGCTACGGCCAATTCTGTTTACACACGACGGCGCGCAACTGTTTCGCGTCTTGGTCTGCGACTGCACTATACACTGCGGGAAATGAAGTAGGATCAGAATTGTTGAAATATTGAAACGAGCGCTGCTTTGTTTTGTCTTTCAATATTCCTTCTTCTTCGCCCTTTTAAAACATGGTGTTTTGTTAAGGGGGCAGGCCAGCCCGGCAACGGCTGGGTTTAAAACATTGAGGGGAACAAATCTGAGATGGGAGTTGATGATACGTGGGATAAAGTACCTGTCTACTGTACTGTGCATGATTCATTCACGGGACCGAACAACAAGATGGGGCATGTAGGGAACTTGCCCGAGCATTGGGCATCTAATTGGTTTATTACACTTGCCAAGTTGTCCCCTTGCTGCCCAGAAGAGGTGGATTATGCGTCGTATACAGGTTAGGGCTTCCGATTTGTACGCTTCGGTGCTGCATATCCAGGTACCCGCGGCAGATGGATTCCCAGATGCAATACGACGGCAACGAGTGCCCAGCTCAAACGGAAGAAAAAAAAAAGCTTTTACGCGAGGAACTAACAGGGATTTCTGTTGGAATCAACCAAGCCCTAGGAGAGAAAAGAAGAAGCAGCCGGGCGAAGGGCCAAGTGGGAATAAGAGGAGCCCGGCAAAGCGAAAACTGTGTGCAAATTATGGAGCAAGACCTCGGAACCTCGTGCTCTTCGGCGCTGCTGCCGTCGTACCTGTACCTGTGCCTGTGCCTGTGCCTGTGCCTGTGCCTGTGCCTGTGCCTGTACCTGTCATCGTGTGCGCTCCGATATGCGTATGGATCCCTCTCCCCTCGGCCCTCGTTACATGCCAGGAGTTTCCGTGGCGTCGGGTTGCTAAAATGGGACGCAGCCGGTGTCCCAGGGCCGTGGACCGCTTCGGTACTTTGCGCGCAGGTACCTTTGCACTGCGCATGGCAGCGCGGCTACTTGGACATGCGCACAGGGGCTGCGTACTGCCCCCCTGGCCCTCAAACAGATTCTCCCACTCACTCGCCTTTTTTGCTGTTTGTTGACTCAATCCCTTGCTATTTACTTTCAAGTGTATCAAGGACCCTGATGTTGTCATAATTGATGAACAGGTACCTGATACTGTACTGGGTTGCTTGAAAGAGGTTGTGGATAAGAGGGCTCATGCGATCAAGTTTAACTTTGACTCCCTGTTAGGACACGGCCCTTTTGAAGCTGTAGCTCGTTGCGTTTGCTGTATAATATCATGCAACCATCTCAGTCCGCAGCAGCTGACGCTCTACAAGCAACGGCGGAAAGCATGTTTTCCATCTATTGGAACCGTCAATATAATATGCTTTGGCTCTAAGCAGCTCAATGCCCAAAGCAGCTCATAACCCGCCGCTTACAAGCTCCAACATGGCCCCAAAAAGAACAACGTGTAATAAAAAAAAGGACAACATGAAGCAAACGTAAAGGAAGCAGCTCCGTTTGTCCTCTGGCCCAAGCAAAAAAAAAAAAAAACAAAGAATTCACTTCCCGGCTGCTCCGCCATCTATTCTCCTCTTGTTTATGTAAAACGGCCAAAACAACATGGGCCCCCTCCGGCTGGGCTGAGAGCCAAAGTTTGACACACCCCTGTCACGATGCAAGGTTGCCCTTCCCAAGATGTCCCGTCCCCTGTCCCTGCATCCACCTCTGTAGTGTGTATACTGTAGAAAAAGAGCGAAGAAGAAGAGAGCGAGAGAAAAAATCTCACCAATACTGTACCACGGTGTACCTGCTTGACGCACGCCCGGATGCCCTTCCGCGCAAGTCTTTTTTAGTAAGGCCCTCTCTTATGCCCCGACAGGATGAGATTCTGCAAGCTTTTAGTGTAGCTGTTCCCCCTCATCCTGGGACCGGTTTTGTTCCTTTTTTCCCCTTCCCTCTTTTCTTCTTCTTGTTTCTTACTTCTCCAGGCTAATCCACCCTCCTGTGGTGCTTCTCTCTTTTTGACCTCCCCGTCCGGAATGCCTGCTCCAAAGCCACTGTAACGCTCATTTTCCTTTGCTCAATCGAATCGAATCGATGAGAGCACTGCCTGGCTTTCTGCCAATCTTCGTTTGCCGTCGCCTGTCTCAGCTATCACTTATCACAAAAAATCACAAGCCCCGGATTCCCACCATCTGCCGGATCTAAAGAAGCGCACTAGAAAACGAGCCTGCAGCTTCACATCGATCGCCGCCAACGAGGATTTTTTTTTCTTGTTGGCTCTTGTCCATTGGCATCGTTGGGCTTTAACTGTTTTTTTTATTCTATTTTTTTTTATCCTTCTTTTCGAGCTGGCGGTTGACGATCTGTGCGTCTGCATTGTCACTCTCTGAATAGCCAATCGGTTGCCCGCTTGGCGCAACCCTCTGTGTTTCAGGCCTCGCTCTCATACCACCGGAATTCTTCCAAACAACAATCTTTTCTTCTTCCGACTTCCCCTCTTGGGCCGGCAACGCTCATTTCTGGTCAAAGATGGCTCGACTCATTGCAATTGCGCTGGGAGCGCTCACGTTCGTTGCCACGACAGCCACGCTGTGCACTCAGATTGCCATCAGTGTAAGCGTTCCTCAGTCATCACCGGGCAGAATAACATCAAGCGTCGCTGCGGCATTCGAAGCCGCCATTCTGGCTCTTCTAGCATGGCTTGTTGCGACCGATATTCTGCCCGCATTACCGGGGCGATCCAAACCGCTACGGAGCATCCTCTATGGCCTCAACATCTCGGCTTGTGTCATTGCGACTGTGACCTCAATCGTCGCACTGGTATACTTGGCTCAGGTCGATGGAGCAGACAACCAACACCTCCTTGTCGGATCTTCAATCACATCCGCACTGGCAATTACTTGCCAAATCGCATATACTATTCATCAGTTCTTTTCCAACTCGGACGGCAGCAAAGACGTGGAGAACGGACGATCGCGCAAGGTTAACCTCAAGACCATCAGATACAGCCAGACAATGCCCATTGTAGAGGAGACGAATCACACCGCACAGCTGGAATCTCAGGGCAATCGAAGCCGCTCCAACTCGGCCGACTGCAAGTCAATGGCTGAGACTGTCGCATCGTCCGTGACTTATGTGTCCCACTCGATTCGCTCCGTTTCGAGCAAATCCAAGATGCGCTCCTCAAAGGAGGGGAGCCGCTCCATGTCGCTGGATTCGACTGCCAACCGAAGCACCATGGGCGACGACGCTTTTGATTCCTGGGATACATCAACAGTAGACGTACACAACCGAGAGGCCGTCATGGAAATTTCAACACCCACGCAAAGCAAGCCTCGCGGACTCGAAACCATTCCTGCCAGCCCCGTGCCCAGCCGGAGTCCATCGCCACAGTCCTTTGTCGAACTTGAGCCGCCCCGTATTCAGACCCGTCGCCGAAGCCGAAGCTACAGCCCCGTCTCCATTCGACGGGAGCTTCGTGATCTGCCGGGCGCAAACAGCAGCGAGGCCCATATCCATCCTCTCTTCCGATCTGACTCACCCGACCCGCATCCTTTTGCGACGCCTGGCACCATCGTCATGGCAGCGCCAGATGCGGCACGAGTCCTTTCCCGCCAGTCAAGCAACATATCCCTCAACCGCCTCCGAAGTGATAGCCTGCCGATCGCGCCTCCAAACCTGAATAGGAACGACGGCTTTGATTCTAGGTCATTGAGGACGTACGGGTCTGAGCTGGATCTCAGCAAACATGCCCATGGTGACATGGACATGGTACCTCCTGCGCCTGAATGGCTGCGCAGGGAAATATGATTGGGCCATAGATGGGGGGCTTTTAACGACTTGACGTATCTGAATTTCTTCTTCTTCATCTTCTTCTTCTTCTTCTTCTCCTTCTTCTCTTTTTATTATTATTCCCTCCTTTACCTTTTAACGAAACCAAACCATGTTTTTTAACGATTACATGGGAGAAACGCCAACACACCGGAAACAAATGGAAAAATATACGTTAGAAATAGGATATGGATGGAAACATGGCGTTGATACCATTTTGTTGTTGGCCAAAGTATTATATGAGCGTGGCGTTGGATGCCCTTTTCATTTTCATTTGATCTTGCCGCTATACCTTCTCTTTTCTTTGGGGATACACATAGCATATGTGTAAGTATCCCTTGAGACTTCACTTCGCTTCGTCGGTAAGACTATATTTAGCAAATAAAAAAGCAAAAAGTTATAACTCTACTTTATTACAAGCCGTTTATCATGTCGTTGTAGTGGGCGCAAATTGACAAGCGATCTGCGTGGCTCATGACATGTGATTGTGAGCCTCTTTTTGGTGACGATTAGCCACATCTCAAGTAGCTTACCTGTAGTGAGACTATTATTACCGATACAGCACACAAGAAGGCGCAAGTGGCGCTAGAATACACTCATGGGCTCATCCGAGGCTCGGGAGCCAAGTCTCAAGCCTCGACTGGCTGGGGTACTTGGGCGCGCATATCGCGATGCGCTGGGCACGAGGTACCCTGCCCAGGCAGCAGGCAGTCGTGGCGTATGTCATCAAAATGATGTTGGACTGCAAACATGCATGCATGAGTGTATCTGCATGGGCCTTGGAGAAAAACTCTAGATGGAATTACGCGGCCTTTGCTGGCTGGCACCTTGAGAGTACTCCATATATCTGCAGGTATACATAATAACATGGCATCTGTAAAGCTTTTGGCGCTGCCGCTCTTTTTATTCCAATCCTTTTCTGTGTTGATGTGGCTGGGCATTAAGCATCAAGTATTACTAGTATGGCTGAGCTCGTACCCTGATAGTCAACAGTGAGACAAAAGCAAGAATAAACACACCCAAGTTTTGTAAGCATCCAGGTTAGTACCGACTGTCTCGCCTCAACGCCTGTGCTGGATATCCTCCTCGATGTCATACAAAGCAAATAAATCTGCATGACACAGAGTCGCAGCCAGCAGCCAGCTTAGTAGTCCCCAGTGGAGTCCTTCAGTGCTTTTGCCGCTCTCTCTTGCTCTCCCCACCACTAAAACAGCCACACGCTTCTCTCGCTTGACCCCACCCTCTGCAAAGCCCGGGCGCCGCAGCCTGAATAACTTCCACCTCTTCCAAATCTGCCTCGACATCAACGATCCAGCGTATCGCCTCTGCCCCCGAGCGGCGCACTCCTCTGTCCATCTCCATCTCCAGCGCCTCTCTCTCCGGCCGACTCTTGCGCACTCACATCTGCTGCCCGCCTGCCAACGACGACAGCGAGGCCTTCCGCTCGACCTTTTTTTTCTTCTCCCCTCCCATCCGACGCAGCCACTCCGCTGCCACACATCTGCCCATCATGAAGGTCACATTTCGAGTACGTCGCCAGCTGTAGTCCGGTCCGCGCGAGGCATCCCACGAGCGCCAGAGTGGCTACGATGCCTCCCTTTTGCTGCTAGCCGATGCTTTCTTTCCCTGTCGCAGGCGCTGACACTCGTCTTTTCATCTAGGATCTCAAGCAGCAAAAATTCGTCCTCGATGTAGAGCCCACAGACCAAGTACGTCTATAGTTATCCAGATTTGCGAGAGCTACCCTTATCATCGCCGCGTATCGCCGTCGTCGGAATCGACTACTAACTGCGGTTCTCTCTATCAGATCTCCGCCGTCAAAGAGAAGATCGCGGCCGAGAAGGGCTGGGAGCCCAAGACCCAGAAGCTCATCTACTCAGGTTTGATATACCCTGGCTTCGCACCGTTGCGCTGCGCTGGTTCTGACCCGACACAGGCAAAATCTTGAAGGATGACGATACCGTTCAGTCATACAATATTGAGGAGAAGGGATTTGTCGTCTGCATGGTGAACAAGGTACGACTTGATATCGGAATACCTTTGTAGCTCTCATCCACAGTCTAACCTTTGCCAAAACAGCCCAGGCCCGCCGCCGCCGCCGCACCCGCTGCCGCTGCAGCACCGCCAGCTACTCCTGCGCAGCGAGTTCCCAGCACACCTGCTGTGCCCCCTGCCCCCTCTCAGACTTCCAGCCAGGCCCCTCCTCCAGCAACACCGACTCCTAACCGCTCCGTCGAGTCGCCGTCCGGCGGTGTTTCTGGCTTGGCTATGGGTGCCGAGCGCGCCGAAGCCATCGCTAACATGGAAGCCATGGGCTTCGAAAGAACCCAAATCGAGGCAGCTATGCGTGCTGCCTTCAACAACCCCGACAGAGCTGTTGAATATCTTCTAACTGTGGGTACCCAATGTAGTACCATCACTAGGTTGCCAATTTTTTCTAACATGAACTTCAAAGGGCATCCCTGAGAACGTCCAACAAGAACAGCAACAACGGGCAAGCCAACAGCAGGCCGCCGCTGCCGCACCAACTGCCGCCGCTGGTACTGATGACGATGGTGGTGTTAACCTGTTCGACCTCGCTGCTCAGCGAAGAGGTGGCGGTGCCAGCGAAGCTCCCGCGGCCGCTGGCGCTGGACAGGGCGACCTGGGCAATCTTGATTTCCTTCGCCACAATGCCCAGTTCCAGCAGCTTCGTCAAGTAGTTCAGCAGCAGCCCCAAATGCTTGAGCCTATCCTCCAGCAGCTCGGTGCCGGCAACCCTCAGCTTGCCCAGCTGATTGCTTCAAACCCAGACCAATTCCTGCAGCTCCTTGGTGAGGATGCTGATGACGATGTTCCCCTGCCCCCCGGCGCCCAGGCCATCTCTGTTACAGAAGAGGAGCGTGATGCGATTGAGCGGGTTAGTGTTCTTCTCTATTATGCCTTCATCTGCTGCGATGGACGCTCTTGTTAACAAAGCCTACAGTTATGCCGACTTGGATTTGACCGGGACCAAGCCATCCAGGCCTACTTTGCCTGCGATAAGAACGAGGAGCTTGCGGCCAACTTCCTCTTTGACCAGCCAGAGGACGATGAGCCACCGACAAACTAGGAAAACTTTGTGGGAAGCTGAGAAGTCGTTGGAGTGTTTCAATGGTAATGAGCAAAGGAAAGACTTTGGAGGACAAATGGAAGATTATTTTGATAATTTGGCAATATTAAGGCGTAGGATGAACTCGTGGGGCGAATGACCGTAATAATGCTGCAGTTTTTGAAAATTCAAGTATCATTTACGGGTTGGACCTATTTGAAAGAAATGAAGGCGCTGGCCCGGGAACAGACGAGACGAAATGAGACGGGGACGCGGGACGCTTTGACAGGTCATACGGGATTTTACTTACTCTGATATCGAATTTGGCAGAAAAAAAGACGTTGAGCAGACTTTATGTCTATACTCATTGAATCGTGAAGAGTGGGCTGAATACATACATATCTAGGATGGCAGTTTGCGAACGAATTGAATAAAAAGTTTTTTTTTAGTTATTGGTCTTGATACTGAATCAATGAAACGAATGAATCAGGTTTGTTCTGTCCATAACTAGGTACGTAGGTACATGTAGTCCTCAAAATCTCCAAAGGGAAAAAAAAAACCCCCAGTCCGTAAAAGCATCTCGAGGGGTATTATCATAATAATCACTTAATATTCCTTCCTTCCATTGCCCGAGCTAAATTCCCGTCTTTGCTCTTAAAAGTTATAAAAAAAAAACGCCGATACTATGCCGAAAGCAAAATTTGAGGAAGCAAAAAGCAAAATTGAAAGAGAGAGGGAAACGTAGATGGGAGAAGCTGCCCAATTCCTTTGTTTTTTTTTTTTTTCAGATCAAGCTTCTGCAGCAATGATTGGTTCGCCGTTCAGCCCATACTGTATAGCCTGTTTCCCCTTCTTGCCCTTCTTCTTCTTCTTTCCCGAAGCATCCTCGTCCGCAAATAGCTCCTCGCGCTTCTTGCGCATGATTTCGGCCTGTTCATCGGCGACGCGCTTCTGCTCGGCCTCAAAGTCATCCTGGATCTTGCGCTGCTCGGCCTCGATCGATTCCACGGATTCAAACTCGATGCCCGTAAAGGCCTTGTACTCGTCAATGTCGATCCGGACCGTCTTTTCGCCTATGAGCGCGGCGTTGAGGAGGTGGGGGCAGTGGCGTTCTTCGCGGTTATACTTTAGCTTTACGTGTCGGCGCTGCTTGTTGGGGAACATGCGGGAGATCATCTCGAATTCTGTTCCAAACATGCGGAGGCCTCGATAGAATAGCTCTGTTTCTTCATCGGTCCAGATGTTTGGCCCCTTTAGTTTGGAAGTGTTCATAAACGAGCTACTGGTGATGAGTCTGGTAAAGTCGTTTTCTTCCACAGTCTCCATGTCCCCTCTTGCTGCGGCGGCACGAGCATGTCGATCCATGACTAGTGAACTCTGATCGATGATAATCTGGCCGTCGACAATTCGGAACTGTGGGCCAGAGGCAGGCGCTGGTGAAGATGCGGCGGTTGGTGTGGCGCTTTTGCTCTTGATTGCCGGGTCTCCTGATGCCTCTGGGGCTTCTGACCCATCGCGGCTGGTGTCGCCCATCATTTTCTTGACTTTGGATCTTACTCTCGCTTGTCGTTCTCGCTCCCGTAGTTCGTCGTGGCGGCTGAATTTTTTGCCAATATGTAAATCTTTTGTCAAGTCGGTCATTTTAAGGTTCTGCAGATCCACAACCTGTGTTTCCGCATCCTCTGGTGTTACTGAGCGCGCTTTTCTCGCTCTGGTTCCCGGTGTTGTTGTCCCATCCTGAGTGGACGCCTTGCGTTGCCTTGGCTTGGTAGCCGCGGTGCCGCTCGCGTTTTCTGATGCCTTGCGCTGACGCTTTTTTGGTCGTGCCTCGGCGTCCACATCCCCATCAGCACCCTCCGCTGCTGAAGCGGGCGCTTTCCTTCTCGTATTTCTTGTCTTCGGCGCTGTGGAAGGTGCTGGTGTGGCTTCCTGAGCGACTGGTGGTGAAATGTGTGATGCATCTCTGCCTGCTGATGTCTCGGGCGTAGTGTCTTGGATATCTTGCGATGGGCGTGGTGGATCTCGTAGCTCTGGCGCAATGTTGTGATCTTCAACAATATGTCGTGGTTCTCTTTGTTTAATTGCCTTGGGTGGCTCCAAGTGCTGCGCGTCTCTTATCGCAGCTTCTACCGCTGTGCTGGGAGAGATATTGGCCGCCTCCGGAATGCTTGGTTGTGGCGTGTCGAGCAGTTGGACTTGCTCTTGGGGTCTAAGGCTAGAGACATCCTGAGTCGACGGCTCAGATGTGATAATGGAGCTTGCTCTCGCAACATCAGAAGATTCTGGCGAGGAAAGGTTTTCCGATTCGCTTGTGCTGGCGGTACTATTTGAACTGTCTCGAGCGTCGGGGATGGGGCTTTCAACAGCTGCGATCGACACTGGCTCCGGCTCGATGACCTCTTTCTCGGCTTCGACATCTGCAGCGGGGATCGCGGGGCGTGGTCGCGCAGATGGGATCCTTGGTTTGAAGGCAAGGCCGCCCTTCTTCTTGAACATGGAACTCATTTCGGCTTATTGGTGTGGCATGTACAGTCAAGCGCTACCGCTGGGCTGTGTTTACTCCATCTGACGAGTGGATGGCAGAAAACAAAAACGATGCGGCGCTGAGCTGGAGAGAGATACTGTAGGAAAGTTAGTCAATCGTAATCGGCCAATTTTTTTTTTTTACAATGCGCCAAAGGATTCCTCGGATAAGCCAGGAAAGTTGGTTGCAGAAGTGGGGTGCATGACAAGCGCAGCCGGGCTTTAGCCGGAACATGCATACGATAAGCAGAAAACTCGATCAGGCTAGAGCTGCGCTAGGCTTGTTCTGGCGCGCAGACGTGCCTCTTTGCTCTGCGAGGCAACTTCGAAATTTCAACTCCTTGTCGACTCAGTCTCTGCATCTCCTCCTCGCTGACCGTCGCGCCCTGCCACATGAACGCTTGCGCGCGCAGTCCAAGGACGACACCAGCCCGAGAGTACTCTTTGCTTCTTCTTGCCCGCCCCTATCCGCCCGCCATCCTCCCTGCCGGCCCTCCCTGACGCGCCTTCTCATGCCTGTGGCAACGACTCCCTCTGCCTCGCCTCGTCCATCCACGCTCGTGAAGATGGACGACAGGAAGAGACCCGCCATCAGCGGCGCCGAGGATCTGGCCCCTCCTAGCAAGAGGGTCGCCATCAATGGCTCCAAGGCCAAGGACGACAACACGGACATGAAGGAAGAAACCTGGATTGAGGTAAGTGTCGCATGATCCCACTCCCCGTCCCATCCGCCCGCGAGACACCCCGGTATCGGGACTGTATCTCATCTCCTCGTTCTCTTGGGCATGTTGCTGTCCCGCACCCAATTCCGCTCGCCCTGTCAGCTACAGCCCTTGTTGGGGGCGTCGTTGCCGGATGATAGTGCTCACCAAGCCAGTGATGTTGCTCATTGCTTAGCGAGAGCGATTAGCGGCTTCTTTGCTCCCCAAAAATCCAAGAGAAAAAACAATTCAAAACCAGTAATACGCTCTGCATATCAACCCTCATACCGCGCGCTGCCTATGTCGTGATTCTGTTTCAGCGCGTCATTCATTCCACGGAACGACCAATTTTATAACGAGCAACGTGGCGCTGACTGGACATAATCAGGTGTATACAAAGGGGGCAATCTACCGGCAAATGCAAGAATACAGCCGCAAGGCAGTGACGGCGGAGTCGCGCTTGGAAGAATTGCATAAGAGATCTGTGCATCACGACGATCATTTGCGAATAGTCGACGCATGGTGGCGACAGGTATGTGGACCTCTGCGATATTACTGATCTTCTTCAGTCGCTGTCAGACTAACATTCGTGCTGTAGCTTCTCGAGGAGCTGGAATTAATAGCTACGTCAAAAGTGACACCTACGGAAAAAAGTGGTACGTTTCTACTTCTTGATGAATTGGTGGATACTCGAGAGCCACGAAAGCCACGAAAGCCATTGGCGTCTAACCCTTTTAAATTACAGATGGCCCATATCTCACAAGCGTCAATTTTAAGGATTTACATGACTTTCAAGTGCACTTGCAGGACAAGGGAAAATCGATCAAAACAAAGGCCGAAACGCTGCTCACTCAACTCGCTGCTCAGCGGCAAAATCTTTCCCCCAAGACATCTGAGCTGGAGAGCAAAGTCGCCAGTCTTCTGGCCGCCCAGAAAGAGTATTTCCTCAAACTTGACCGATTAAGCGGAGAAAAAGAGCAACTTTCGGAGCAACTTAATGCAGCGACATTACGATATTTCAAGGCCGAGAAGAAATTGGATCGCGCTAAAAGTGCCCAGGTCCAGAGGCTGGAACAACAAGCATTTGCTAATGCCACACGGCCTGTTAATACACCTACTGAGGGAGCACCGGAGCCTAATGAAGCAAATGGCACTGTCAACGAATTATTAGTCAAATACGAGGAAATCACGGCCGCCGCCGCGAAACAAAAGGAGCAGCTGGAAACCCTTCTCGCGGACCTCAAATCTGCACAGGAGGAAAATACGAGCTTGAAATCTCGACGAGACACATTTACAGACGAAGACTACATCAGAACTGATGTTTTCAAACAGTTCAAGAACCAGAATGAGGATCTGATCAAGCGAATAAACACGTTGGAAGCCACTAACAAACAGCTGCGTGAAGAGGCTGAAAAGCTTCAGGCAGAGCGAACGGCTTTCCGAACTCAGCTCGAGGCAGATATGAACCAGGTGGCACAGGATTATGAAGCTGATATTGCGGCGCGAGATCAGGATCTGACTCGCGTGCGATCTGCTCGGGATGAAATCCTCGCCGAAAACGTGCAGCGAAGGGCAAATGCGGAGCAAGAAAAGATTGCAATGGAGCATATCAAGGAACTAGTTGCAGCAAAGGAAGACAGGATATCGGCGCTCGAATTAGAACTTGCTCGCTTACAACCAGTAGAGGATGGAACAATGACCGACGCTGGCGACGCCGAGGATATTTCGGAAGTAGAACTCCGGCAAAAGTATAAGAAGCTGAAGCAAGATTTCAACTCCATTAACCTTGAGCTGCCCGCAATGGAGAAGGCCTACAAGAAGATGAAGGATCTGGCGCAAAAGAAGGTGCTCGATTACGCCGCTCTGGAAGAGAAGGTGGCCATTCTCATTGCTGAAAAGAGCAAAGCCGATCAGAAATACTTTTCTGCTCGAAAAGATGCCGACAACCGAAACAGCGAAATCAGGTCTCTTAGACATCAAAGCGGGAAGACAGCCGAGATTATTGCCCAGCTGAAGGATTTTGAATCTCAAAACCGGACTCTGCTATCCAATCTGGAGAAGCAAGTGGCGGATCTGAAGCAGGCCAATGCGGCTCTTGTTTCTGAAAACAAGAAGATGGAGTCCAACAGCCTCGAGGCTATCAGGCGAGCGGAATCCGTTGCGAAGCAAGTCGGAGAACTGAGCAGTTTGGTAAAGTCAAAGGATGCATCCACAGCTGTCATCAGAGAGCGAAATGCAACGCAAGAGGTTGAAGTCGAGAAGATCAAAGTCCGGCTCGAGCACGTACAGAAAGATCGAGACAACTGGAAGAACAAGGCGCTAAGTAATTCGTCAGAAGAAGAAGATATGCTTCGAGTAGGTCTATCCCCTGTCGGTGTGCTGCATCCTTTTGTAGTCGTTTTATTCTAACCTTTGTTGAACATAGACCATGGCCTTGTGCACAGTATGCCGCACCAATTTCAAGAATACGGCCCTCAAAACCTGCGGTCATCTCTTCTGCAACAAGTGCGTGGATGACCGCATTAGTAACCGTATGCGAAAATGCCCGAGCTGTTCGAGGGCGTTTGACAAGATGGATGTTATGCAGGTTCACTTTTAAAATGATTTTTTTTTTTTAAAAAAAAATGAATCTTCATATCAACGGTTCTGTCTTGTATCACCTGAGTACTTGTGTTTATCTGTTTGGTTTTGAGTGTTTTTTTCATCATTCTTTCTTTCTTTTTTTTTTCGCATACGATTCCACGGAGGAACGGCTAGAAATTTATATCGACAACGTCACGAAATCTATCCAAATGTGTTACAGGCGCAAAGGGGGATGGGGAGTTGCCAGCGGACGGATCCGCACCGGAAGTTTTGACATCTACCATGTGTCATTTTTGTTTTTGCAATTTTTTCGAAAAAAGGGTATAGGGATCGGCGTGTTGGACAAATGTAGTACCAGTGTACGTTTACGAGCAAGGGACGATATGAGGGGGTGCTTCCAACCTTGTACATAAAGTGTTAAGGGATGATGGGGGGGGGGGTAATTAGGTCGCTACCCAATGGGTCTACGAGGATGGAGCTGGGTTGGATAAGAGAGAAGCCGCAAGTTTGGCGAAGTTTCTGACCCATTGCTTGATATGCTTTGCTTATTTTGTGCTTGCTATGTCCTGGTGCTTTTTTTCTCCGTAGCACGCGTATATACCTACATAGTACTGAAAAAAAAAAATAGATGGCTATCTGCGACTTGTTGAGCCAAAGCCTGTGCTCTCGTGACGAGAGGAGCTAGAAGAGCCAGAGCCGGAAGAGAAGGACTGTGAGCTCGACGGCCCAGCGCCCCATCCCCGGGAAGCGGTTCTGTCGTCCCGCCGGTTGTTTCGATTTCCCGCCATGTAACCAGCCGCTGCTCCTCCAGCAAGCCCACTCCAGAATCCAGGTGTCCATCCTTGCTGCGATTGATCTGGCTTTGTTCCGGGATAAGGTGGCGGCGGATCATTTCCTGGGCCCCAGCCAGGACCCCAGCCGCCGCCGCCGCCGCCTCCGCCTCCTCCTCCGCCATATCCTCTCCGTCCAGGAGGGCGTTGTCTTGGGTTCGTCCCACTCTGCCATGCAGAATACACTATCCATCCGAGAACGGCAATGAAGATGACGGCAAATGCCCACGCGCCCAGGTCCGTACCTCCTTCGCCGTCACTAAACCAGCGACCGTTTGGATCCGCCACGCCTGGATATCTCTTCTCACCCTTGTCGGTCAATATGAGCCTGTACTCGACTCCGCAGCTGCCTTTGAGGACGTATGGATCGTCGGGCGAAGAGTAACCCTCGCAGATGACGTCGGTGCTGCCCAGCTTGAACTCTTCCGGCAGCGAAGCGGTGCAGCTCCATTCCACGTCCTCGTCGCCGTATGAGGAGCCCTGGTTGGTGCAGCGCAAGACGTCGATTGCATAGAGGTCGCAGACGGCCTTTGAGGAGATGCACTTGAGCTGCGGGACGGGGGCGACGCGGCGAGAGGCGGTCTTTGCGCCGTTGCCGCGCAGGGTGAGAGTCCGGACTTCTGAGAGGAGGATTGCGTTCTTGTTGGGTCGGGCAGCGAGGGATTGGATGGGGAAGATGGAGAGGAGGAAGACGGCGAGGGCCAGAGGTTCGAAGAACATGGCTGCTGATATTTTTTTTTCCCTTCTTTGCGGGCTAGATTTGAGGGTTTATTGAATTTGAAAGTTGGGAGTTGGAGCAGCCTTGCGAGTTACAACGCCATGGCGCGGGTGTAGGTGGTTGAATTTGAAGCAGCTTTCAGGCAGAGGTATATAAAAAGCGTTGATGCCTTAGGGTAAGGACACGATGTCCTGAGTGACTTGAGGGGGTGTTACGTGTGCGCGGATGTTCTCCAATAGACCAGCTCTGGAGCTCTGAAAGAGATTTAAGCAGTGGTTGCTCAAGCCCGGATTAGCTTAGAGGGTGTAGCGACGGGTCAGAATGACGCATTGGTTGCCTGCTAGAAGAGCGCTACCATCTCAGATTGCCTGATTTGTACGGAGCAGAGGCGGCGCCAGCAAGTTGTGGCAACGTCGCCTTGTGCAGTATATTTGACCAATCAATCCGCGACATGGCCAGCCAGCGTAATGGTAATTTCAGAATTCTTTCATGGAGACTAGGGAGATTGAAGAATTTTGGGGAGATGCGCAAGGAGATGCGTTACATGTTCAATGATGGATATGAATGGCATGCTCCACAGGCCTAGATTGAACGATGATTTGGATGCATGCAACAGGAGGATGCTCGCAATACCTGTAAACCAATGCCAGTAGCTTCCAAAGAGGAGGCGCTCAACGCGAACATCAAAATTATACGCAGTAGAGTCAAAGTTGCGCACAGCTTACTGCATGAGCTTGCTGGCCAGAATGCACCTCAATCAAAGACAACAGTACTGGTTGAAAGCCCTCTCAGCCATCGAGGACAGATGGCGCTAAGGAACGAATTATCCTCGGTCATTGATCAATGAAGTAGCCCTCCAAGACCAATCGTAAATATTACAAAAAGAGGGCGGTTCACGAATTTGCCTTGTTTGCCTTGCCGTCATTTTAGATGGGCAACGGTGGGGTTATAAGAACGTGGTGGTACAAGCTAAAGGAAAAGAGAGAGAGAAGGGACAAAGAAACGGACATGGATTAATGAACAGGAAAGATTTGAGCTTATTAGTCTTAGATAACCAATGGGTATCATTTATTCGGCAGTTATTTTGACCAGAGGCGAAATTGCATCCAAGATCTTCAGGTACTGCACCTAGCCCCCTACGTTGGCCATGAAGTGCTACTGATCACCTATTCCTACTACTTCATCCAATTTATTCCACTTCTCCTCTTTCAAACTGGTAACACCTCAAGTCTAGATATTTACTTTGGAGCAGTTATATAATGTACCAAACCCGATGAGAGACAGTACGGGGCATACGGTCTTGAGTGTAATACATGGTGTGGATGTGTCAGCCATGGCGATATTAGTCGTAGTATTACGCGCTAAGACAAGCTTAATCCAGATCCAAAGAGACGAGGAAATAAGATGAAATCACCAATTCAATGCCCATATCAGGGCTGTGAAATGTTCTCGAGTCTCTAAATCACCGAGATTCAGAATTAACAACCAGAAAGTTGCATATAGGCCAAGGAAGCGCTTTTACTGCCCAATCCACTGCAGCTGGATATCCAATCTACAGACGATCTGAGGTCGGGATATTTTGGGTCGCTGTGGGTACGGAACCTGAGCCGTTACTCGGCTGACTGTCCTGGACTTCTCAAAGAGGCAATACGTGGCGGTCGTGCATATTACGAGGGTTGACCAACGCCGGTGGATCAAATTCAGCAACCCCTTGTAACGGGGAACAGTACGAGCTGTGGAAGCTAGACACGAGAACGCTTGGTCAAAACCGAAAGGGAAAAGAATTAGGTATTTGTTGCCATAGCATGCCTTTTTTTTCGTTGACCAAGTTGAAGCAGACCTGGCTGAGGAGAAGAAGCCAAGCGGGAGAAGACGGAGAAGGACGCCAAGGGTAGGATTGCAGGTGGCTGGACGAGTCAGTTGAGATGGCATGTCTTGGTTACGTTACCTGAGATGGGTACGGAGCAATAAGACGGTGAAAATCACCATGTTGTGCTCATAATATTTGACCGGCTGGGATTGACTCGACAGTGATTTTAAGACAGTACGAGAAATCCCAAGTAAAAGAAAGGTAGTTGATGGGATGATGGGATCGACGTTGAATTGCGAACAGTAGTAGTACTTTTTCTTGCAGTATGCAGCAGATACTCGACAGAAACCGAGATACGTATCGACCAGGAGTGTTCCGCATGTCTCGGAGCCCAGCATCATAAGTGGTGCGCCACGGTGGATGAGATGGAAATGAATCCCAGCCAATGTCTTGGTTGTGCCTCCGACAGACATACAGTGTATGCCCGCCACATCCACGGCCTCATATGGGCGTCAAGTCCATATCTTTTTGGGTCGACGCTGCTACGTGGCACGAGGAGGGAGCTCTTAGGAGTCAAATGAAGATGGATTATACGAGTAATGTATCAAAGATTGTATTCTTCAGAGGAAAAGCAAAGATCAAGATAATCTTGCACCAGACTCCTTGGCGGCGGCACAGTGCGCGGATGCACAGGCTAGTGGAATGGAGGCGGCTCACTACATGTGCATGGAGGTGTCACAGCTTGACTTAGAATGCCTCCCAACTGCCATCCCTGTCGACAAAAGTATGAGCGACCAGCGCGCGAGCTTCCCGGCGGCCCAGCCCCTAGACATGCTGTACAGGCACAGTAAGTGTGTTTGCTCTTGTCTCCGCCGAAGCAGACAAAAGCCAGCGCCGCCCATGGCCCCCGGCATCATCCATCTCTGCCAGGGAGCTACGCGTACGAGTATCTCCTGGGGACGTGTATAAGCGGCAAATCATTCTACAGGCGTTTCTCACACCAAGCATTACTGCTGCTGCGAAGCTTTCTCCCCCCGGCGACAAAGTCACGAGACCGTGCGTGTGCAAATCTACCGCCCTGCCTATCCCTTGCTGTCTGCCCGATGACCTAAGCTGAACTGAGCTTTGTTGGACGCCGCCAGCGTCGCGTTGGAGATACATCTGACTACGGAGATTTGCTGTTTGCATGTACAGACCAAGTACGGTACCTATCTGGTCAACAGCAACAATAATTGAACAGCAGAGTGCCGCACTGATACACAGAGGCCGTCGTCTTTCGGCGAGCTGATTGCCAACCTGCACCATGGCCGACGAGAAGCCTGAAATAGTCGCTAGAGAGATGGTTTCAGAGCGCTCATTGAGCCCAGGTTCCTCTCTCGGAAGTCAGTTGGCTACCGTCGAAGGCTCTCCGCTAAAAGAAGAATCTGCCGAGGTCAACAAGGCAGACCTTGAAGATGGCATAGAGCTAGACATCATCGCGAGCCCAGACACCGAGGAGAAGAAAACGGACAAGGTAGAGGGGGAATCCAAGAAGGAGAAATCCAAGAAGAAAAAAGAGAAAAAAGAGAAAAAGAAGGCCGGCCCGGAAGAACCCCAAGAAGATCCCGAGGAACCTTTTCGACACTTACCCGACAACGAGGCCGAGATTCTCAAGCGACAGGCTCTGACGCCCAATCTGAAGCAGGGCATTGGTGCGCTTTACCGATATAGCACTGGGCTCGACATCTTCATCATGATAATCGGGGCCATTTGCTCCATTGGCAATGGTGCTGCTCTACCTCTGATGACACTGCTCTTCAGTGGCCTTCAGAAGACTTTCTCCGAGTTCTCAGTAGGCCTGATCGACAAGAGTGGGCTCAGCCATGGCCTTTCAAAGTATGTTTTGTACTTTGTATATCTCGCTATTGGCCAGTTCGTCGTCACTTACATCGCCACCGTGGGGTTCATCTTTGTGGGCGAGAACATCTCGACCCGGATCCGAGAGCATTACCTCGAGAGCTGTCTACGCCAAAACATTGGCTTCTTCGACAAGCTTGGCACTGGGGAAATCATCACTCGCATCACGTCCGATACCAATATTATCCAAGACGGCATCTCGGAAAAGGTAGCAGTCACGATTGGCGCCATCTCAACGTTTGTGACTGCGTTTGTCATTGCGTTTGCCACTTCCTGGAAGCTGACGCTGATTCTTTCGAGTGTCGTTTTTGCTATTATCATCAATGGAGCTTTATATTCTGGCTACATGATGAAGACCAGCGCCGAGTCCATCACAGCTTTTGCCAAGGGTAGCACCCTGGCTGATGAAGTCCTCAGCTCTGCTAGGACTGCTGTTGCCTTTGGGCTGCAAGACCGGCTGTCTAAGCAGTATGACAAATACCTGGAAAAGGCTGAATATTACGGCTTCAGGCTCAAAGCCGCAGTTGGGGTCATGATTGGTGGCGTCATGCTACTCCTCTACATGAGCTATGCTCTGGCTTTTTGGCAAGGCAGCACATTTCTCTTGAGAGGCGAGATATCTCTCAATAACGTTGTGGTCGTGATGATGACGGTATTAATGGGGGCTTTCAACATGAATGCCATTGCGCCCAACGCGCAAATCTTTGCTTCTGCGGTTAGCTCAGCGTCAAAGCTTTTCGACACCATTGATCGTGTTTCGCCCATCGACGCGGCAAGCGAAGAAGGAGACACCATCGAGGCTGTTCAAGGCAATCTCAGGCTGGAGAATGTCAGGCATATTTATCCTTCACGCCCCGGTGCTGTCGTCATGGACGATGTAACGCTTGATTTCCCTGCAGGAAAGACGACTGCCTTGGTGGGAGCATCCGGATCTGGCAAGAGCACCATCATAGGCCTTATAGAGCGGTTTTATAACCCTGTGGGGGGAACCATCTATCTTGACGGGCACGACATTGGCACACTGAATCTTCGCTGGCTCCGCCGTCAGGTGTCTCTGGTTAATCAAGAGCCCACGTTGTTTGGAACGACGATTTTCGAAAACATCCGTTATGGCCTGGTAGGAACCGAGCACGAAAATGAAAGCGAGGAAAAACAGCGCGAGCTAGTCATTGCTGCCGCGAAGAAGTCCAACGCTCATGATTTCGTCAGCAACCTAACAGAAGGCTACGAAACTGATGTTGGTGACCGTGGTTTCCTCCTCTCTGGTGGGCAGAAGCAGCGGATTGCTATCGCACGAGCTATTGTCAGCGACCCAAAGAGTTAGTTCAGCGTCAATCTTTCTTGCCTTTGTGTGTCTATGTATACCTTGATTGCTAACTTGATGCCATGTCCAGTTTTACTTCTCGACGAGGCAACGTCGGCTTTGGATACAGAGTCTGAAGGCATCGTGCAGGCAGCCCTGGAGGCCGCTTCGGCTGGCCGCACTACCATTGCCATTGCTCATAGGCTATCAACCATCAAGGACGCCGACAACATTGTCGTCATGTCACAAGGCCGAATTATAGAGCAAGGCACCCACGACGACTTGGTGGAGAAGAAGGGCGCCTATCACAATCTGGTAACTGCACAAAATATCGCGGCGGTCCAAGATGTCTCACGCCAAGAGGTGGATCTCGTTGATGAACATGAAGATGTGGCAATCAAGAGGCAACTAAGAATCGTAGATTCCGACGACCTGGAGCAAAACAAACTTAAACGGACTTCAACTGTCAAGTCTCTATCAAGCATTGTCCTAGGCGGACGTACTGCTGAGGAAGATGCAAGGTATAGCACTTGGGCTCTAGTCATGTTCATCGCCAAATTCAACCGTAATGAGTGGAAGCGTATGATATCCGGTCTCATCTTTTCCATACTCTGCGGTGGTGGCAATCCTATCTCTGCTGGTGAGCTTCGACCATCTCCTCCCTTCAACCCTTTTCTACTTTGTAAATACGGTTGCAAATGACTAACGCTTGAAATCGCCAATATTAGTCTTTTTCGCCAAAGAAATCGTCGTTTTGACGGCTGCTCTCTTACCTGATGCCAATATCAGCCAGATAAGACATGACGCATACTTTTGGGCCATCATGTTCATCGTGCTAGCTGTGGGCATGATGATTTGCTATGCCGGCCAAGGCATATCGCTCGCTTCATGTTCAGAGCACCTTATTCACCGCATCAGATACGAAACTTTTAGAACTTTCCTGCGACAGGATATTTCATTTTATGATAGAAAGGAGAATTCAGCAGGTATATTGATGGCAACGCTCTCAACCGAGGCCAATAATGTTGGTGGTCTTAGCGGTGCTACTCTGGGGACAATCCTTCTGACACTATCGACTCTTCTCTCTTCAATGATCATGGGGATGGCTATTGGATGGAAACTGTCCCTTGTCTGTACGGCGACAATCCCCGTCTTATTAGCTTGTGGCTTCTTTCGGTTTTACTTGCTGCTCCGTTTCCAAACAAGGGCACAAACTGCCTATGCTGATTCTGCCGCCTACGCCTCCGAAGCCATCTCATCCATCCGCACGGTTGCCTCCCTTACTCGCGAGCAGGACATTATGCGCAAATATCGTGGTGACATTGCCGCCCAGCGGCGCAAAGGCTTGAAATCCATACTGTCATCGAGTGCCGTCTATGGGGCTGCCCAAGGCGGCGCCTTTCTCTGCTTTGCACTTGGATTCTGGTACGGCGGTACTCTGCTTGCCACTAATGAATACGACTTGTTTACCTTTTTTGTTTGCTTCATGGGCATTATTTACAGCGCTCAGACGGCAGGAAGCTTCTTTTCGCTGGCGCCTGACATGGGCAGGGCCCATACATCGGCCATGGCCTTGAAGAAACTCTTTGATCGGGTACCGAAGATTGATGCCTGGTCACAAGAGGGCGAACGTCTTAGCCAGGGTGAAATAGAGGGCAGAGTTGAGTTCCGTGACATTCACTTTCGTTATCCTACACGGCCAGAGCAAGCTGTTCTTCGAGGCCTCAGCCTGACGATCAAGCCAGGCCAGTATGTTGCCTTGGTGGGTGCCTCTGGATGTGGCAAGAGCACGACCATCTCGTTGCTTGAGCGGTTCTACGACCCTTTGGGAGGTGGTGTCTATGTCGACGGCAAAGATATCAGCACCCTGAATGTCAGCAACTACCGATCATTCATTTCGCTCGTAAATCAAGAGCCAACTCTATATTCGGGGACAATTAAGGAGAACATTCTTCTTGGCACACCCAAGGAGGACGTCTCAGATGAGGAGCTAGTACAGGTATGCCACGAGGCCAACATTTACGAAACCATTGCTTCGCTCCCCGACGGATTCAACACGCTCGTTGGCAGCAAGGGCGGCTTACTCTCGGGCGGCCAAAAGCAGCGCATTGCCATTGCCCGGGCCCTGATACGTAACCCCAAGATCCTGCTCCTTGACGAAGCCACGTCCGCCCTCGACTCGGAATCCGAGGTTGTCGTCCAGACGGCCTTGGACAGGGCTGCGGCTGGGCGCACTACCATTGCGGTTGCCCATCGCCTCAGCACGATTCAGAAGGCAGACGTCATTTATGTGATTGATCAGGGCTGCGTTGCCGAGTCTGGAACGCATCAGGAGTTGATGAGGAAGAATGGACGGTATGCCGAGTTGGTCAAGCTGCAGAGTTTGGCGACGAGCTCGTAAACGAGTAGCGGGACGCTGATGGCTGGGTACTGGTGAAGATGATAAAATTGCTCATGAACTGTTTCTAGTATCTGCCATGTAATAGAATGGAAGTCTTGGATACTAATACAGATACACAGCTAGAAGATGCAAACCTGGATGATGCAAGGGCGTACCCTGAGCGGCTGGTATTGTTTTGGGCTCAGGGGAGAATATTAAGCTTGGGATGAGTATATAGACGGACACACTTACACACCCAAAAGGCATAAGTGAGGTTTTTCTTTTTCTTTTTCTTTTTGTTTTCTTTTTTGTTAGTTGGTCGCTTTGCTTGAGAAGAGGGAGGACGGGAGAAGGACGATGATGATTCGCCTCACCTCGTGAGATCTGTACTCTATCGCATAAACACGCCACTTGCTCTATCGATCTATAATCTGATTTTAATAAAATTTGTATTTTTGGTATGCAGTGCTTATTTGAAATCAAGAGTTGACATCACCTAGGTATGTATTTCCCTTATGAATTAGTAACCTACCTATCTTGTTCTGAAAGTCTCATCACCTGCCAAGTACATGCAAGGCACTTGGCGAGAGAGCATGTAATTGTGGCATAGGTATGACAAAGTCAACCATGTATAGCTGACAACTAATGATTCATCCCGAGCCGAAGACTTGAATCTGGAACTTTTATTTACCGTACAGAGACGTCGCGCAAAAAGGACGACAGAGCCTAGAGTCACCCACCTGTACCTGAAAGCGCCCATCACCACTTCGTACTAGCCTCCTGTCATGATCTTCAGGCGGGAGGAAAGAAAAAAAAAAAAAAAAGTGCCCGTGCCAAAGATAGATATTATGGAGAAGGCTAATGCCGTGTCACCTGTAGTCTGGTACATATAAATGTATTACTACAGGGCGGCAGGCTGAAACTGATACAGCCATGGGGATCTACGTTGCCCCCGACCCGGAGCGTTACGAATCGCTTTGCCCCAGACTTGTTGTTTTCCTTGATTTCGATTCCTTGTTTTTGGTAAGGCGAAACAGGGGCAGCAACTGAAAGCAGGCTGTGCTCTGACCCCGCGTTATCAGCAAATGATTACAAGGCAAGTCCTGTGTTTTATTTCCTGGACAGCAATCTTGTGCCAGCTGTGGCTGTTTCCCGACCAATCGAGACTTGCGTGAGTGGAAAATTGGTGGCGCTCGCCGTCTGCTTCTTTTGGCTCAGGTCGACCGTAACGGGGCCTGGTGGGCATCCACTGGACGGCAAGCGGTGGATGGACAAGATGCACGCTGCAAGTGTGGCGTGACTGGGGGCTTTGTTTAGTATTCCACAGCTGTTCTATGGCACTTGTGCTTTTCTTCGGCAGGGGGGCCGCGTGTTGCTTGTCGTCCTTGTACAATGTGTCCGTTGAAGAGAGCTGAGGGTGGAGAGGCAGAAAGCAGCACTGCGGGAAAGAATCGGCAGATGGGAAATGGACTTGTTGCAGACCATTTTCACTCATTGATTATCACATGTCCCTATTGCAAGGTCGTGACATGTATCCGTAGGCGCAGAATGAATTTCATGTACTGTGCGCCACGCATGCTACGTGTCGTATTTCATTTGCCGTGCTGCTTCTTGTCATTTTCCTCACACCGAATGGTAGTGAAGCCCAGGTCGAGCACTTGGTGCTGCTGTGCCTGTAACTGGCCGCCTTCTTTTGTTTCTTTTCCCCGCTCATTTACTTCTTCTCCAGCCATGCTCGAATCATAAGCCGTCGATATATTGCCGCATCCCACCGAGATAGAATAGTCTGCAGGTGAAAGCGGTGGAGGGATCTGGATTTCGGGGCTAAGGCGGGAGAGCAGCCGGTTTTCGCTAGCCGGAGTGGCACGGCAGCCAGCCAAGCTTTTCTGGCGCTATTGGCTGCATGTCGACCTGATTCTAGAGCAGTGCGACCGCTGCATTGTGGCCGTTTAGCTTCAAGGTGCATTTGGCTGTTCATGCACGGTGGTGAAGGCGTTGATGCAGCGTACAGTAATGATGACTCACAGCAGTAGATGGAGTGATTCAAGCGAGTTGCCATACAGTACATCCTGCATGCCAGCTGTTCAGAGCATCATCAGCCAAAGACGGGCGTCGACTGCGAGGAAAAACCAAAAAATGAAGAAATCTCCTCGATCCAATAGCTTGCGCATGTGGCTTGCTTCGGCCTCGCTACACTGTGAGATGCAATTAAACTCACCTGGCGCTATTAACGGCCTTCTTATCCAAACTAGGCCAGGGGGAGGCGCCGCTCCTTCGCCTACTGGCCGTGGCGTCCTGGTAGCTCTCCCGTTTTGCTGTGGCTTTTTCTCATTTTGATAACTGGACTGTGCTGTGATGGGAAAAAGAAAAGAAAAGAGCACAGGCAGCCTCGCAATAGGCATCCTATAGAAACGCCCAAGCACGGCATCGTCTCCAATCGACACGCCAAGGCTCGTGCGGCTTCTTCTCTCTTCCATCTCATCTTCTGCCGGCGTCCTCTGCCCAATCGCAGTGCCGCATACCCCGTACTTTGGCCCATCCCACGCACCACTGGCTGGCCGGCGCTTTGGTGATGATGCCCGTGCCCACGCCGCTAGCTGCATGGCCTTGCACGCTTTAGGCGCTGCGCACACCGTCAATGGCGGGGCGGTTGCTCAAACCAGGAGCGCGCCTGCCTTGGCAGCTCCGGGCCTGTTGCAGGTCCGCGTCGTCCCTTCCCTCTTTGCCTACTAATCCATAGCAAGGCCCGGCTGCCCCATAGCTGTTGCCAGTACTAATGGGCTCTTCCTCCGGGTCCTTTCCCTTTCCCTTGCACATCTTTGCTCTTTTCATCCGCTCGTTTGATCTACATCGTTGTGCCTTCCCTGTAATTTCAACCACCTGCTTCGCTAAGCTCGCCTTGCCTTGCCCTTCCTTCTTGCCTACCAAGGCAGGTGCTTTGTGCCAACAATTGATTCGAGCTTCGATTCTTCTTCTTCTTCCTCACGCCATTGCTCTTTACCAGGTTGCTCCCGACTCACCACGAGGTGTCTGCTTTCTGGCTCTCATACCGCGAGGCAGAATAATCGGGGGGTGGTGGAGGGACTAGACAAGAAGAAGAGCTTTGTTGGTAGAAGAGGCACAGCTTCGGCAAGTTGAAGGAGAACAGACAATTAGCCTCTTAGTAAACCGCTGAGCAAAGCAGAGGAGGCGTCGTCGTTGCCTTGGGCTGCTTCTTCGAAATCTTGGAGCCCGCATCCACCGAGTCTCCCGCTTAGCGCCACGAGAACAATTCCGACTTACATGCGCCTTGATCTAAGCCGAGCAATGGTCCATGCATCACGATAACCGGTTCCACTGACTGAGCTTCCACCAAAAACTACTGCTCAAGCTCGGCTCTGGCCCGATTTGTGGTGCCAGCTTGGCTTCGTGTAAGCTTTATCGAAAAGAAACGTTAAAGGCTGCGTGCTTCGATCGAGGACGCCAACGAATACCACGATTTACTTTGAAAATCATCATTACCAATCTATCACAATGTTTAATCAACTAATGTCCGCCTCTGCTGAGCGCTCCAACTCCAATATACCAACACGCCGATTGTGCCAGATGCGGTTCGCACTTCTTATCATTGCATTTTTGGCGACCCTCGGCTCTGCTGCCACAGTGCCAGCGCGTGCCTCTACTCGTATTCCAACGCTTTTAGTCGATACAAGTCCGCCGCCATCTCCTCAATCTTCGGAGGAATTGCTCGATATATTTCCCGCCTATATTAGCGAGCCTGAGCTACAGCATGTGGAAGAAGTGGACAACGGTCGTAGCAGCGATGCCATGCTACGCGAGAATGGAGAGATGAAGAGAAGGAATGCAAAGACAGCTCCCGCCGCCGCAACCACGACGCTGTCAAAGTCAACTAGCGGCGCATTGGCAACATCGTCTCCGTTGCCAGAGCCATTCGATAATACGCCAGCCTCTGCCTTTCAGAGTTCAGGCTCAACCGACGCATGCCCAAAGTTCATATCGAGTCTTCTATCAAACCCAACTTTTAAGAGCTGCTATCCGCTGTCCATGATGCTCCAGGTGAGTTTCTATATCCTCTACATTGGACATGTGGAATACGTCAAACTAGTTTTGAATCCCAACTAACTCGGATATGCTAGTCTTCAACTGGCTTCTTCCAAGCCGAAAAGTCGCTTCTCAGCATAGTGCAGGTGCTAGACGCAACTTGCAAAGCTGACTCGTCGACTTGTGCAACCTTTATGAGTCAAGCCGCGACGAACCTGACCATGGCCAGCAACTGCAAGACCGAGGTTGAACAAAATCAGACTCTAGTTCTTCAAGCATACGACGGTCTGCTGGCTTACAAGACGGTATATGCGGCAACCTGTCTTCAAAACCCTACCTCGAGCCAATATTGCTTTGCAAACGCAGTCACCAATCTCAATACGCCATCAGATGCCTATCTCTACTTCTTGCCCTATGGCATAGCCTTGCCTGGCAGCTCCAACCCATCGTGTAGCTGGTGCACCCAGCAGACCATGGATATATATTACTCCGCCTCTGCAGTCCGCAGCTCACTAGTTGCCGGTGTTTACCAGGCCGCAGCACGCCAAGTCAACACTTTGTGCGGCCCCAACTATGTCAACAGCACTCTGCCACCAGCCTCATCTGGAGGCCATGCCGTGCGACCAGCCATATATGCGACCACATTGGCCGCCCTTTGTGCTACACTCATTACTCTGATTTCAGCCTTATAGGCGATGACTCATCAAAAACGCTTGTTCAAGGCGGTATATACATCGATCAAGCATATTGCATATTATACAAACGGTCATTTTATGAGATATATTTTCTCAAATTTAAACGTAATGTTTTCAACGATTTCAATACATACGAACAACAACGCATATATTTTTAATATCATTTTTATATACACCACTCCAATAATAGCTGACCTCTATCACCATACTAGCGGTACCCATTCAGCGCACTCTGCTTTCATATGCTGTTGTCTGTGTTGGTTTTTGCTTTTTCTGGAATGTTGGAGCTACATAGTTTTTGTCCTCTTGAGGCTACCTATATATATTGCATACACATACACTCTTATATACTACTACTGGAAAACAGTGTTATGATTTCCAGCAACATCAACATTTGTTGAGAGACGAGCGAGGAGGACTTGGTTAAATTGGCAAGAAACCTCTTGGATACTTGGCCAGGTATCAAAGTTAGAAGAACATTAGGTGCTACATACAAGAAAGTTGTCAATCTTGTCAACGAATAAAATCTTTATACATTTCAATACTCAAGTTAACTCAAGTTAAAATGAGAACACGTTCTTTTATGCGGCACCGTTTGAGTGGGAGCAACTTTTGCCGAGTAGATGGTACGTTGATAGTCGCTGCAGCAATACATTTGACCTGGTTTTCTAAGATTGGCTTTATCAAAGGATTGAATTTAGAAGACAGTGCTACAAGGGCAGAAGGGTGGATTGTGAGAGGTATACCGCATACAGGCTGTGAAGATGATTATTGCGCCAGGCTGCACATGTAGCGTGGATGGAAGGATGGACTATGAAGGCGACGTTGGTAGGTAGATGGATGAATTATGAAGACGATGATATGTCAACTTAGGCTACGCATGGCGTTGCACAGCGGCGTTGTGTTTAGTCACATCTATTGCAGGTAGGTAGACACTCGTTTCATCACTTGGCACCCTCTCGGAGGAAACGATATCAAGAGCCACGTTGATGCCACCATGATACATATGCCCAGGCAGACAGTGCCTAATACAGCAAATGGTCCTATGATAAACAGTACTGCCATTTAGCCCAGTGCTGAGATGCTACGGCAAAGGATCTTATAAAACAGCTTCCACTGTCTCGTTCCCGATTCTAGGTTAGTTGCCACTGTTTTGGTTCGAGAGAGACACGGGAAGCAAAAGGGAGTGTCCAGCCAAGTACTACTACTACTACTATACCCATTCCTGCAACAGGGCCAATAGTATTTTTCCGCATCCTGATAGTCCATGTGACACCGGTCCCAGAGAAACAACGGGCGAGCAGGCTCCTACATCCTACATCCCTCCCTTGCCGACTGAGAAACGCACCACTAGCCGCGGCCACGCAAAAAGCTTCACGCGTCGGCACGACACCCGGCTTGACGGCCCAACACGCAGCGATATATAGAACCTATCAAGTGAAACTACCGCCTTCCAGAGCACTAATGCAAAAGGGCTGATGCTAGGAAACAATGCTCCGTAAGACACAAGCCGTTGCTTTTTTTTCGTCAACGTTACGTTGGGGCGGGTAGCCACGACACTGTTCACTGGTCGACGAATGAATTGTCCTTTGTCCTGCCAACCAGCCGCACCGGCCGCGCCATAAGGCGTCCCCCCTCATCGGCTAATATACTTTTGGTCCAGCACAGCCAAAGGGCTGCCGTCAAATTGACAGGTCATCATTGCCGAGTCAAGCACGAGGCATGGCGCGCGCGAGTGCAGCTGGGTGCAGGGCAAATGTCTCGTCTCAAGCCGCTATATCATGCAAGGGAAACAAAGCCCGGCCTGCTAGACCTGGCTGAAGTGAAGCGCCCCCTCCTTCTTGGTCAGATAATAGTCTGCTGTCAGAGATTCCGGCTTCCAGACCACCTGTTGGTGGTGGATGTGAATTTGATACATGGCAACTAACCATCTCCCAGTCGTCCGTAACTCAAATGTGGACTTGAGAAAGGGAGCACCGAGGAGCAAGCGGGTTCCAGTGGATAACATGCCTGAGATGTGTGTGTCACGGCATCTATCCGGGATCAGCAGATCTACTAAACGGGCTCTTGTCTTTTTTTTTTGGGTGCGTTCGTGTGTATACGCTGAATTGAGAGCATTCAACGCTGGTTATTTGGAAAGACCATTCTGTATGCAGTGTAACAATAGGCTTGTTGAATATGATGATGCGACTTTAAGTGAAAGCCTGGAATAATTCCCATTGTGTATACCCGATAGGTGGCCCAGCGGACTTTCACACAGGCAGCGAGAAAGGGGCTTTTTGGACCCCAAGAAGCTGAGGGAATAGGAAAAGACTAGACTTGCGGGCGCTGTAAGCATCTCACACACCTCAAGATTGTCTTGGATTACCAAGTCGTCGTTTTCGTGACTGGTCAGCGCCACTGGCAGCTCCCATGAAGAGACTCTTGACGCTTCGATACAGGGTTTAGGGCCAACTCGCTGCGCGGTTCGTTGGCTGGTTGGCGGTTGGCAGTTGCTTTGTTAATCCACTCAAATAATGCTCGCATGCAAGGGAGAAAGTCACGCCAGCGGAAAAGGAGGCTGCCGGTGGTTTATAGCTAGCTATCGGTAGATGAGCTTTCCTGTGCGTTGAGCACACATATGTACACAGAATATGATGGCAGTGTTAGTGTGCGTAATTTACGCAAGGCTGCCTTCAAGACCCCTCAAGTCATGCCAACTTGGCAAAAGTCTCATATTGTTCGATGTGATGAAATCTCAGTCGGTCTGCGGTGAGCCAGTAGGCATGAGCATTGGTCATAGAGGCAGTTTTCCAAGTTTTCCAAGTGCCGTTTTGAGATGAGCAGTGGGCTGATATCACCAGTAGTACCTAGTATTACTACCACATAGACACGTGTGCGTGTGGTGTTATGGGTGAGACATGCGGGTGCACCAGGAAAATTTTCGTGGAATGCACGGAAGGGGGAAAGACAGCATGCTGCCATTCACATAAGCTTCCACTTTGGAAAGGGCGTGTGAGACATGTTGATAACTCTTCATGCCGTCCTAATTTAAAGACAAGCAACTCGAGTTGACGGGCTAGCTGTCATAGCACGCTTCTCCGCCTACAACTCCACAGCTCAACAGTCCCTGGCCCGTAGCCTGCTCGAAAGGGCCTCTTTTCACGCCGGGGAAGACGGGAAGCGGGAAGCGGAAGACGGGACGATGCAACGAAGTATTCTGGACAAGGCTACCCAGCAAAGCTCGAAGAGGCCGGCCAGGGGCCACATTATGCGCCCTCGGACGTACTTTTCCACTTGCATGCTGCACTGGGATGGAGCACTGCTCCATGCCTGTATTCTGTCCACCTGTGATGACGGGGATGATGAGCCAGCCCGGGCAGAACAAAATCCACGGGCCCGGTTCTTGGCAACTAGAGTGAAGGCGCGAGCGCTAACCCTCTGGCTGCCCGCGAGCAGGAATGGGAGCAGCAGGAGGAACAGGAGCAGGAGCGGGAGCATGAGCATGAGCAGCGTGTGCAACGAGAGCAGAGCTCGTATTGACAGCTCCTGCGGCCGAGCTGGCACAACGTCCGTGGTCCAATGCCGTCTCTGTTGGGCCAAGAGCTAGGTCCAAGACACTGTCTCGCTCAGCCTTGTCCAAGCTGCAAGAGAGTGTCTCGGCCATTGCCGGAAAACAGAGCGTTGCTACTTGGCCGCTCCTCGCATACAGACACAACGAGCAGTCCCTGGAGCAGAGAGATCAGTCGACTGCTCCTCTGCAAATACAGAGGTTGGACGGAGCCTGCAGAAGCAGCAAGCGCCGCGTCCAGGAGGTGCGGAGTCCCGGCGAGTCAAGCGAATATGCCCATCAGGCGGCAAGCCATGGCTGGACGTGGTCAGCAGAGCAGCTCTCGGGACTGCAAGTACTGTAGTAGGTATTCGAGTATTCTAGCAGCCAGTGCCTCCCGGCCATTGGCAGCGGGCGAATCGATCCATCCCCAATCTGCGCCGAGCTGCGATGCCCGAATCACAAGCGTGCTGTCGCAAAGGCCCGTGGCGGAGCTTGTCGATGCCATCCGCTCGCCGTTACTGGATGCTTCGTATAGTAGCGGTTCCTGGGCGATTGCTGGGGCCATTAGATAAGCTGCCAGGCCTTGAGACAGGCAAATGCTCCGCGGCTGAATCCACCGGCACCGGCACCTTGCTCTGTACCTTATTTGGCCAGGACTGCGATCAAAAGCAAAGGGCTGGATTGGCGGTGAGAGGCCGGAAGAGAGTCCGATGACGAGACGCAAGTGCCGGTGGATGGCCAGGCAATCTGGGTGGCAGCAAAATGCACACCGGGTGGGGACGGCTAGCAGTAGCACGAATCTGCACATCTGGGCACTAACGAGGCCCCTCGCGAATGGAGAGGCTGCCAGTGAAGCAGAGGCGATCAGAAGGGGTCTGGCCGTCTAGGGAGGCAGTCATTCGAGCCAATGGTGCTGCTGCGGGTGGTTCTCGCAGGGCGTCGTGGCACGGTGCTGTCGCGAGGATCGAGATGCAGTCTCTGCTTCAGCATCATGCAGATGGAAGCTCCTGCTACTGTAGCAGATGTAGCATCTGCGAGTCCCTGCCTGCTCATGGCACCTTCTCCGTGGCATCGCATCATCTCCATTGAGAGACTCGGCAGAGGTGGCGCTATATTTAGAGGGAGCAGCGCTGCGACGGCATATGCACGGTACTAATCTGGCCTGTTGCGACATGGAAGCAGGTTCAGCTCGACGGACGATATCCGATGCTCCTCGCAGATGCGCAATCCAGGCCTGCCCCTGGCTTGTACAGGTCGCGTACAGTACAGTATCATCTCGGTGCGAAATGGCTGCGAGTAGCCATTAATCGAGCAGCTGCCTGGTGTCTACTTGAAACAGGTACTCAAAGCTGCCGAGCATCTCCTAGGTAGGTTCTTAGGCAGGCGGTTAATGATGTTTATTGCCCATCGTAGCAAAATGCTAGACACTCTTCATCGCAAGAGCGAGCTTGGGTTTTACGCTCCTACCTGTATATACGGGAGCCAAACGGCCAGCGCTAGGTAGTGGGTACCTTCCCACACGCGCTACTCACTTAGCACCGCTAGTACCTAATACCCGGTTACAGGTACTAGCCCGGCGGCAGTACTGGCAAGAGCTCCAACGAGAACCTGCTCTTCTGCCCCCCTTCCTTCCATTGAATCTGCACCTGCACCTGCACTGCTGCACTGCACTTGCATCTGCATACTCATTTAGACGAGGCAAGTGTTGGCCAGGACCTTCCAGGAGCAGACCCTTCTGTTACGTACAGCACGGCTGTCACAGGCACTGGGGGCTCGGTTGGGCCAGACCCTGCAAGGACGGACGATCCATCCTCCCACACATACATACAAGTAGACCAAAGGGGTCAAGGAACAGGAGGGAGCAGAAAAAAGCTGAGAGCAGAATCCAACAGGTGCAAGGATCTCCCTCTAGGACTTCATGGATGGCCAGCCCCTCGCCTTCGCTTCCTGTTCCTTAACGAGAGTGACTTGCACCACGGCGAATTACCATGTGCAGCCGCCTGCGAAGCGACCCCGTCGGGATGCCAGAGCCATGTGAGCGGCGGCATTAACAACGTCCACGGTCCAGACACGATACGCGTTGGTGTGCCCATCCATGCGTTCTGGATGCGACGCTGCAGCTCTCGTCTGTGCAAAGGGCTTGCACACGGCGTCGGGTACCTCATCACTGGTTGTCAGCGAGGCTGGCCGGGGTCATGGAGGAGGAGAGGAACGCTTGCCTTGGCTGCCATACTGCCAAAGGGCTCTCGCCTGTCTTCTCGCTGCTTCGATATCGCGAACTGGTGGCACCAAATCCTGCGCGCAACTGAGCCTTTCCGAGTTGAAGCTGGCCAAGAGCAGCACAGACCACCTTTTCCACGCTGAAAAGAGGGCATCACATCTCATCACACCGAGAGGTGGTCCAACCGCAGCGTACTCCGTATTGAGTGCGGTACTGTACTCATGCTCGAATTGTGACCAAGGGGAGAGGGCTGTTCTCAGGTCGGGCTGCCCACCCCATGACCGTCCTGCCTGCACAGATGCATAGCAGCTAGGGAACGGGACATCCGCCAATTCAAAGAGCGCCTTCTGTCAGTCCTGGGGACCGGATCTCGAACGGATCGAGGACCATCAAGCCGTGCTCTCAGGCCTGTGGCAGCCCGTGGTATGTCCTGATGCTTCGATTCTCATCTTCAATGCCGAATATTGTTGCAGCAGAATGCTGCGAATAAAGTATACTGAGCCGATGTCGAGCATTCAGCGGGTTTAAGCCGGCATCACACAACAAGTATTCCTACGTACAGACTACTACCTAGGTATCAGGGCAATTTGAGTAACCCGGTCTTCCTTGGAATTGGCCTGGCGGTTAGCACCACTAGCTGATGTTTTGTACTCGAGGCCCCCAACAGCCAGCCAACAATCCCTGCGGCACGTCTTGAGCTGGACTGAAAGTGCCAGTGTTAGCCCAGCGCTGCAGCCTAGAGAGAGCACAGTTGCTTGCCCCATTCTGAGTGCCACATCCTCACACCCAGCATCATTGCACGGCCGCTGAAATACTTGGCGCCACATCTCGGTTGCTTCAAACGAGGGAGAAGCGCATGTTGAATATGAGCGGTGCGGAGCTAGAGTATGTACTCCCTAGTCGTACGGGTGCGCTGTTTAGAGCACCTTTGCCTGTGATACCAATGCCTACCTAGTACTTCTTGCAAGTACAGTACGTCACACATGGACGAACAGCTCGCCATCGTCAGAGCTCGCCTAGCGGAATCAACGCGCAATCAAGCCGCAGCGGCCCCAGCGATTCGGATTCACCCACCGCCACATCAACCATGCCGTGGCATGGGAGGATGCGTCTCCGCCCTGTGGGAATAAGATCTGTCAGTTGTGACTTGTGCCCACTCCCCCCTGGTCAACGCCAATTGGCTACCCCGGCTGGACCGCTCGCGCTGGTGGTCTCATTATTTTTCTGCGCCGTGTCTGTGGAGCTCCAAGGACGGGGGGGCCCTCTTGCATTGGCCCTTTTGGACTCTTGGAAGCATGCGTGCATGTGCAAACAGAGAGGCGAGTGCTCGATCTATGGCGTTGGCCAAATGTCCCGACTACCTGCTTGTACAGACTCGCCATCAAGCATCTCTCGTCCCTCCGGCCAGACCCTGCATGGCTTCGTTGGCCTTGTCGACAACTGGCATTGATCCTGCCCTTGATACGCCAGCATTTCAGGTACTGCTACGTGCTTTTTCATAGCAGTATCTCTTCTTCCGCTCGCTCCACTCCGTCTTCTCCTCATCCACCCTTGCAGCTGGTACTTCCCTGGGGCTGTTTAAAGCTACAAGTCCGAGATATCGACAACTACTACCTACTCCTAGTGGTGGTCGTTACAGTATCGCGTTCTCTCCTATTCACCGCTTTCTTGGTCGACAAAGCTAGAGGCCGCGGTTCCTCCCCCCCGAGCACAGTCGTTTTGATACCAACGCCGCTCAATACTCTTGTCGAGTTGAGCAACAGCGTTCGTTCGCTTGCCATCTCTATCCCCTTTGGCAGCACTGTTCAAGTAGGTATATACTAGGGCACCCTTTGTCCTCAGGACTCTCCCCAGTCAACGTTGGCCCATACGGTTGGCAGCAGCCTCTTTCCCCCTTCTAGTCATCGGGGCGGCGCGTCTTTTGTCTCACAACGGACGCAGGAAGGAGACCAACAAGCAGCAGGCACATCGACAACCCGGATCGCACGCATGCACATGTACTTGTACAGTACGGCCCCTCCCTGCATGCGCTTCTCCTCTGCTGTGTCTGGCGTGGAGCGGAGAAAGTTGCATCAACTCACGGCGGCTGTCAACTAGGTATATCTTGCTGCCGCCCAACGCCAGCACCGCGCTCGACTCTCACGAGGGCAGCCCAGTCGACCATTGCGCTTGTCCCGGTCGCGGAATCTGAGGAGCTGTACAGTAGCTGCTGTAGCTGCTGTATACTTATACACACACTCCTCCTTGTGCCCCGCATCCACACACGTACATATCCATCCGCCTCCACCCACGCCAGCAACGATCTTGGTTGCAGGCATGCAGCTTGCAGTTCCCTCTACCTGGTTCAAGAACTCATCCCGATTGAGCCCTGGAATGAGGGTCTAGGAGATCTCTAACCAGAACCGCATTGGCTCGTTTGGGTGTCCGCTCTTGAGCTAGGGTGCGCTGACTGGCCTTAATATACAATTACGCCTACTACCAGCACCACTACTTTTTAGTTGCCGCCGTTGCATTGTCACTACCACCCGTCTACACCTGCATTCGACTATTGCCTTTCTTCTCTCCTTCTCCTGCTTGTACTGGAACAGAGCTGATTATGTCTTCGGCTCCAGGGCGCGCCCAAGACAGCTTATCAGAGCATTACAATCCAGCAGCAAGGCTTTCTAGCTTCGGCAGTGAAATGGATGTTCGAAACCCCAACGGGCTGGAGAATATGCCTCGCATGCCAGATCATGTCGGCATGGGCCATTATTCTGCAAACCCCGCCTTGGGAGGACAGCGATTGCCTCCTCCACAGAATCTGCTTGCAGGAGTTCCTTACACGCCAGATGCCTTTCGACCTCCCTCCCAAGAGCACCCTCAATACTATCGACCACCGTCTTATCCTCACAACAATGCCGGCCCGGGCATTCCAGCTCCCCTAACTCCCCCCTCACATGCCTCATATACCGGACCTGTCGCCCATCAGAGCTATCCGAGCCATCAGATGGCAGACACGGTTCCACTGCCTCAGATGGTGCCGCCAATGGCGCCTGGAAGGCTCGACAGTTCCGCTGACCCTCGATTTTCTCAATTCCCCCCTAATATGAACCACATGAATCACTCGTTGCCTCCGCCACAATCATACCGAGAACCAGAGGGCGGCAACGCGCCATCTTATGGTACAAGATACGACCAAGACACTCACATGATGGAATCAACGCTTCAGCCAGAGCCTTCAAGGCCAATGGCTCAACCGTCATTCTACAGCCAAGAAAGCGCAGAAGCCACTCCGGTCAAAGTACCCAATCTGCTGCAATCAAACAAGGCCCAATTCTTGAGCGACACCAGCTTCGAGCTCATAATGCGCCAGCAGCCGAACGCAGCCCGGGCTTGCGGGTTCGGCGATAGAGATCGAAGAGTCATTGACCCGCCTCCGATTGTGGAACTCATCGTTACAAACCCGAATCTCACGCAAGAGGATGTCAGGGTCTACCTACGGTACGAGAGCTATGTCATGAGCTGCGCCATATTCGACGAATCAGGAGAACGCGACTCTTCTTACATGCCAGAAGAATACCAACACCAACGACGGTTGATGGGTTCTCTTGTTTCGACGCCGTTTGTGGGACAAGACGAGAATGGAAAGGAAGGCTGCTTCTTCTGCTTTTCTGATCTATCATGCCGTACCCCGGGCTCGTTCCGATTAAAATTTACACTGATGATGATAGACCCTGGCCGAGCTGGATCTGTTCGACACTTTCCCATTCTAGCAGAGATCAAGAGCGAACCTTTCAAGGTGTTCAGCGCCAAAGAATTTCCTGGCATGGTAGCCAGCAGCAGTTTGGCTAAAAAACTGAAAGAGCAAGGCTGCATCATTTCAATCAAGAAAGGGAACGACAGAGGAAGAGGCCTCAGAAATCCAGATGACCCTTCAGATAACGATGACGATGAAGATGGAGAGGCATCGCATGGCCACAGAAGGAGGCGGCAGATGCGGAATTAGGAAATGAAATTTCAGCAGAATCGTGCGCGAACGGACAATAACGAGAGCCACAGCCTAGAATTCATCTGGGTATTGGACATATTCGTCAACCGTCATAAGAGAAGAAGAAGAAGAAGAAGAAGAAGAAGAAGAAGAAGAAGAGAAATTTAGACGGAACAGCGATGAGAAAAGTACGTCGATAAACATTGGACGGCTGAGCGATTGGGTTATCAAGCTTGGTATTTGGATACGGCGCTGTCTCGATGATTGGCCGTTGGAGTTTCAATGGTTACAGCTATCGGCAAGGTAAACAAGCTTTTGGCACGGAGGATATCAGAAACAGGCTAAAAATGTTCTCCCGAGATGCAAGCAAACAGGCATCTCGGCGATGTTACTGAGATAGACAACATTTCATTATCTTTTTTTTTTCCTCCTCCTCTTATTCAACACCGCCTCCCTGAACATCTTATCTCTCTTATTATTGCTCTTTATCAGTTTAAGGTAAGTCTAAGGCTCGAATATGCCGTACCTCATGAGCCAGCAACGAGCCGCTTTAACGTACCGCATGCAAACCGGGCGCGAAAAGGAGGACCAGCTGCCAGCGACCGTTTCAGGCCTTTGATTATGCACCAATGAGGGGAAACACCATCGTCAATTTTTTAACACGGCGATCCCCAGCCCATGGCCGGCCATCGTAAGGGGATAAGAGTGTACCGAGAAGGGACCTTTGCGTCGAGCTTTGGATGCATGTCCCAGGCACCCCGGGACGAGAACCTTCTTTCCGCCCTTCTTATCTCCAATGGCGCAATCTAGGTATGCAGTAAGCACCGTCTTGTACATGCATATGTATGACTTCTGTTGTGTCTCACTGGTTACTAAGGAGTGGTAGCACGAAGCATATCGCACATTCAAATCAGCGGGGAGCGCGGCCAAGCGTCGGCACGGCCCGGCCAGCAATGCTAGTCGACGTACCTTTCACCCAGACCGATTAGGAGGAGTACCATGTGCCAGAGCCGACAGTCCGCACGTGGCACGACTTGGGATCGCTCCTTGGATGCAATTCGCTGCAGTCACCTTTCCGTCCTCTCTCTGCGCATCTTTGAGGGACAAATCTATTGCAAGAAAATGCGCTCGAGGGAAAAAAGTAGGCGTTGCAATCACACTCGTCGACTCAGGGGTGGCTATCCGTACAAGGCAAACGGCTCGCTTCTCTTCAGGTCCCCCGCAAAGCGCCACTGAAGCGGAATGGCTTTTGCGGCGAGCTTGCCGCCTATCCCGGAAGTGGACATGGGCGGCAACAAAAGTTCTAGGGCGCTGCCGCTTTGTGGGTTAGTAAGGCCCATACTTACGTGCTCGACTGGCTACTGAAGGAGCTCTCTGATCGATCTCTCTACCTATCTAGGTGCTGGCGTTGTTTACTTACTTTGTTTGTCTTACGCAGCTTACAGTACAACGAAACGTCTCAAAGGCAGCAAAGGTCTCAGGGAGGGAGAGCAAGAAAGAACCTGCCCTTATCTCGACACGGCTGTTGCTCAACGCCTTCTTACTGTCTGAGTGGCAATTACTGCTACATCAACTCTGCCGCCCTTTGGTGGAAATCGCCCTGCTTGGAAGTACCGAGTATTGCTGCCACCACCACAAAGGACCAGCAGGCGCTTCGCGTTCGCGTTGGCGTGAATACAGGTCCCTGGCATTGCGACGCGCCCGTGTTCCTCCCGCATCGTACCGTGCTGTATCGTATCACATCACACCGCATGGACGAGGGGGCTGAAAAAAGGCTGCTCCAGAGCGGAGATTGGTGCTCGCTAGAGCCGCCGCCATATCAGGTTCCGGCGTATCCCAGGCAATCACGCCGGCGACGGCGGCTGTTTATGAGGAGCGTCTTATCCATCAAGACAGGGCTAAGCTTTGTGGTGGCCGCGTCCGTGCTCTGGCTGTGCTTTGCGGTTGATCGCCAGTACCGAACCCAGTCGCGAGAAGATGGCAAGGCCTCGCCAAGGCTGCTGCAGCAGTTTGAGGAGTCATTGGCCCAGTGCCGCGGACTGGATAGGGTGCCCGGCCGGCCTGAGCCTGGCTCCAGAAAGAGCAATCCGCGGTGGTCGCAAACCAGTGGCCAGGCCGGAGTTGTTGTTCTGAAGAATGCGACGCTGTTTGACGGCGGGGCTTTCATTCCTTACGCCGTGGACATTGTCTTCTCCAAGGGTATCATTGAGGCTATTCACAAGACTGCGGACAACCTCAAAGTCGTTTCAAATGATGATGTCGTGGAGTACAATGTTCAAGGTCGCCATGTCACCCCTGGGCTCGTGGATATGCATTCTCATCATTTCCTCATGACTTGGCCTGCTGCCGAGATGACTGATGACACAAATGAGGTCAATCCTGATACCAAAGCATTCACCCCAAGTGTGCGTGCGATTGACGCTCTCAAAGCCTATGACGAGGCCGCCACGCTGATTCTATCAGGCGGTGTCACGTCTTCGCTCCTCATCCCCGGTTCGGCCAACCTCATTGCTGGTGAGGGAGTACCCGTCAAGAATTCACTCTACTCTGGAGAGCATTCCGAGCCCGTTGTCGAAGACATCCTCCTTGAGAGGGGAGTCCCTGTAGACGAACGCCGTCGTTATATGAAGTTTGCCTTTGGCGAAAACCCAAAGCGTACTTATGGCTATACTCGGCTGGGCAATGCCTGGCACTTGCGGGAGCATTTGCAAAAAGCCAAGGAGCTCAAGGAAAAGCAGGATGATTACTGCTCTGCCATCCTCGAGGCCCACAGCTGGCGTGAAAGCCGCAAGGCTGGTTTCGTCCATCATCATGGCAAGTTCCCGTTTCAACTAGACCTCGAATCAACGGTGGCTATTCTTCGAGGACGGGTAATTGTGCAGAATCACAACTATGAGCCGGAGGACCTGGAGACCATGCTTCGGATCAGCCATGAGTTTGGCTATAGAGTCACCGGGTTCCATCATGCGACTGAGGCCTGGAAAGTGCCCAATCTGCTCAAAGAGCAGGGCGACAACGTTACTGTTGCGATATTTGCAGAGTTCAGTCTATACAAATCAGAGGCATACTCTCCGAGCCTATATGCAGGACACATCTTGGATAAAAACGGGATCCCCGTGGCGTACAAGTCTGATCATGCTATTGGCTTGACGAATGCCAAGTATCTGGCTTCTCAGGCAGCCATCGGACACGCCTTTAAGCTTCCAGAGGAAAAGGCTCTTCAGTCAATCACTTCCGTGCCTGCAAAAGCAATCGATCTTGATTTTCGCGTTGGATACTGTAGGCCTGGCTTCGATGCAGACATTGTTGTGTGGGATTCTCATCCTCTGTCACTCGGCGCAACACCTCTACAGGTCTTCATTGATGGCCGAGCCCAGTTGGACGAATCTCAAGTCAAAGAAAGCATGGACACGACTTTTACTGCGGCTCGTATCGAGGATTCAAACAACTCTTTTAAGCCACAGATGCGGTGTGAGGTCTCGGATGCGCAAAGAGAACAGACATGCTCCCAAGCATACGAGGCGGGTCAGAGCTTCGTTATTGATGGTATTCAAAAGGCATTTGTTGACAACTATCCGGAGCTGGCGGCTTCAGTGGCACAGACTGACAATGAGCCCCTCAAGCTTGTCGTCGAAGACGGGGAGATTTCATGTTTCGGCGCGGCAGCTTCATGCACAGAAGCAGAAAACAAATTCAAGGCAAATGGAAAGAAGGTCCTCCATCTGTCTCTGCAGAATGGCCATGTCTTGCCAGGATTAACAGCCGTCACCAGAGCTTTAGGTATGACCGAAATTGCCACGGACGAAAACACAGGCGACGGGCAAGCCTCGAGTCAGAAGATTGGAGATGCTGAAAGCTTGGTCTATGCTAAATATGGGCTTTGGCTCGACGGAAAGGAATTTGCGAGGGCGCGTCTGGGAGGAGTAACCAGAGCAATCTCGCTCCCGACAGCAGATGCGTCTGGTTTTGTCCAGGGCGTCAGCGTCGAGTTTTTCACGAGCGGCAAGAAGAGTCTTACAAACGGGGCTATTGTTCGGGGAGACGTGGCTCTTCATTTGGCCCTTGGTGACATCACGAAGCAGTCGGAGGGCACGGTCAGCAGCGGAGTGCAACATCTTCGTAAGATGCTGGAGGATGGGAAGGGCAAGCATAATGGGACCGTGTATGGGCGAGTAGCGGCCGGTGAGCTGCCGCTCGTTGTACACTGCAACAACAAGGTATGATGAAACCGGTACAAGTGATTTTTGGATAAGCTGACACTGCTTGATCTCGCAGTATGACATGTCTCAGTTGATTCTCATCAAAAAGGACTTTCCCGACACCAATCTTGTGATATTGGGTGGCAAGGAAGCACCATATGTACGCATATACTTGGAACCTCACAACAAAAAGAGACTCGAGTGCTAACATGGTTTTACAGGTGGCCGATGATCTCGCTGCCGCCAACATCAGCGTGATTCTATCAGAGAACAGGGCCGCTCCCGATGTTTTCCGCGACAGTGATGCGGTGGTTGGACCTCCTCTCACTAGAAGCGTCGCCAGCTACCTCAAGGAAGCTGGTGTCACGTTTGCGTTGGCGATTTTCGAGACTGGTAAGCACACCCCTAAGGCATTCATAACAACTTCATGGTATTTACTCGTATATATAGCAATGCCGGCAGACTATCGCATTCACGACCTCGGCCCGGAAGCCGGCTGGGCAGCCAAGTACGCCCACATCAGCCAGGAAGACAGCGTGCGGCTTGTTACCTCCAATGTCGAGTCGATTCTGGGGCTTGACAAGAGTAAGGATCTGGTTGTGTTTGAGGGCAATCCTCTTAGTTACGGAGCGTCTGTTGTTCTTTCATTTCATGCTGATGGGGAGACTGGCAAGCTTGAGGTTGCTACTTGTTTCCCTAGAGAGGATGAGCATGGAAGCAGGCTGTAGGGGGAGTTTAAGTTCTAGTACTTGGTACTGTACAAGGTACCGTGTAAATAAAGATGCTGTTTTTGCTGGGTCGAAGTGACTACCGGTGATGTTTTAGTAATCTATACTGCTTGCGGGAGGTAAAGGCTCTAATAGACGTAGTGTCTAAACTCTGGTGATGCGATAATAGTCGGGAAGAGTTGTAGTATTCAAGCCGTATTATCCAGCACTCTAGCTGTAGCGTAATAAGACAGTTGGTCTATGTTTAAATTACTAAACTGGTATATACACCTAATTGCTACCATGTTGAGCGTAGAGGGAAACATCAAGGAGAAATATATGTGTATTGTCAGGAGAACACTGTTGAGAGAGACTATGTAGAGGTACAGAACTAAATAAGATCTGTTGTGGGCTAGAATACTGCATGGTTTCTTCCAACACACCCCTGAACAGCGCATTGAACCTGTTGGACCATACGATGTAGGAATTGTTGAAATAACGTGTTGATTGGGGGTTTGGAGATCACCGGGAGATGCCATTGAATAGTATGCGGTTGTTGGTAGCCTTTTGTCTGGGCATTGTCTGCCTTTGATCTCGTCAAGAATCTTTTAGAGGTCGTTGAAATGGTCTATCCCCGTAAGTTTTTGATTCTTTGCTCCGTTTGGCCTCGTTGAAGGATAGGAGAGGTAAGTACCGATGGACAAATCCACAGAAAAGGTCAATGTCAGGGCTACTAGTGTTTAGAATTCGCCGTTCAAAGCGATCTCTGTTGTGTATCTGGCGCGACCTGCGTCTCGGCTTCGCTCTGGGTTGTTTCTTGGGAGGAGATATAAGCTATATGGCTGATTTACGCATTTGATCATGATTCTGATGGAGGTGGTAGTAGATACAGCCAGCAATGTGCTTTCCATATGTATATAATTTCAATATTCACTAAAGACGTGGAAATCTCAGTTACACGTCCTTTTCAATTCTTCTTGATAGTAGCAGACTACTCAATCCAACAATTGCCATTTGGCTAGCAGAGCCAGAAATGCCACTTACTACCACATGGCGGGAGCTACAGGCTCAGCAAAACAAAGGGATAGACAGTCATTCGAGATTGAAGGATTCACATAATTGGACGATACTATTAACACTGGAGTTTGCAAGGCAAAATCCGGTGCCGAGTGAAAGGGGCACCATGCCATGGAAAAGACTAAGAAGATGAAAGTGGCAATAACACACCTTTCAACTGCAAAGCACACCCAGTCTGGGCATATCGGAAAAAAAGTGACTCTCAGCTGTGCCTTGGCAAATCCTTATTTTATAGGTAGGTATAATAGCAACGGAGATTTGATGCGCCCAGCAATTGAATCATGTCAACTTAGCGAGTCGACTACATTACACAAAATGGAAGCAACTTACACCCTCGACGGGGAAGATTTCACCGAGCCGCAAACACTTGAGGCCGAAGAGGCAAATAAACAAGGAAGTTAAAGGCGGTTACACCCCCCCCCCCCCCCCCCCCCCCCCCCCCCCCCCCCTCTAGCTCTCTAGCAGGTCTTGCTTGTCTTGGATAATTCCGCGATGCTTTTTAGGGTTTGCCAAGTCCATAACATTGTCCATGGGTAATATACTAGGTAGGCAATTATGGACCACCAGTACTGGAGCATCTTCCCGTTTCCCCAAGCACACGCTAACAGATCAAAAAGCGATAGAAATGAAGCACGATTGGCAATATGATCATTCTGCAGACCATGTGCCACAGCCAATTCGAAACCGGGCTCCTAGCAAGCCGCTGAAAGACGGCAAACTTGACTTATCCAAAGGAGAACAAGGCTATTTGCAACTATTGGCTTGGCTAAGCAGCCAAAATGCCGTACCTAAGCACTCTAATTCTTTGCGGCCAACTACCTTTATCCAACATCCTACTGTTCAATACCACCTACCATCTATAGATTCACTCTTCAACGCTTGAGCCACCAATACGGGCCGAATCTCTTTTGTTCCACCAATCTGGCGACGAACGAAGGAGATGACTCATGCAGGTACAGGTACAAACGGTGCACTGAGGTTGACAGAGCAGTAAAGCTGTCAAAAATAAATGCTCGGAAAAGATGTTGAATCTCAGTTTAACTTGGAGAGGAGTTATTCAGTACCCTATTTCTACTATCCAGCACTCTACATGGCTATAGGTAGCATATGCTCTACTGCTGCTACTTTTATCGGCTCCACCACTTCTTGTTGTTTCATTAACTCTACTACCGCTACCTTCAAGTATATGTCGCAGTCGAATGAACAATTTTATATGTAGACTGGCTGCATTGCCAAGACACAGCTGGGATGTTGGATAAAGGATGATTGTCTGATAATAACATACATAGATAGGTCTCTAGTGTCTTTAGCTTAACACTCAACGTAAGCTGCAGTAGCAGTGAAAAGCTGTAACCAAAGGAGCCTCAAGTACGTAATCATCGATACGACCAGACGTTTGGCCAAGCTAGGCAGGCAGTTGATAAGCATGGAAGCGAAGTGCTTGCCTTATAAAGTCACATTACTAGTCGACGAAAAGGAAGTGCGGCAGGCATCGTGACGCTAGAGCTGGGATCAGCGAAAATGAACGGCGCTGATCAATTCCAAACTTCCTGATTCGGCCGCTTTTTGATCTTCACGCCTAGACTGGGCTGATTACTAAAGCCGCAGCTATTATTAGACGCTGCCTATCTGATGAACAGCAGTCATCTCACGGGCATTTTGCTCCGTATATATGCCAAAAAGAAAAAAAAAAGAAAAAAATTGTACGTCTTCTCTCTGCCATAAATATGTGCGTGGAATTATAACTTAGATGTATGCAACCTATTTATAAGCATATCTGTTTATGGGCAAAAGTTGCTTTTCCCCGGCTCGTTTTGTCCGTCTATCTGAGAGCATAGCAGCAAGCATAAGAGGACAGATGGATTCTGTATAATCTGCGTACCTACTATGGAGTGGATTTTCTCACGTCAAAATGTACAAGTCCATCGTCTGCGCACCAGGCAAAGCAAATTCGATGTAGTAGCTCTTAGTATATATTGATTAGAGGGGATGTCTCTCTTATAGGCGCGCGCGATCTGCCGTTACCATACTCAACGACGGAATATAATATGCGACCCTTCGCTATTAGTTACCCAAAAACAACCCAGCACGCACGTGTGGGCTCTTGGCGCCCTCTTCAGCGCCTAACAAACAGGGGAAAACTCAGGCGTGGGGCCGATATCAATTGTCTGCTATACTCGTATGAGCAATGACATTCTCTCACCGGATTCCAAGACCAGGGGAAGAGGGGAGGAAAATGAATGGAAGTAATTGCGGGGGCTCAATATTACCGCATGCATGGCCCAACACTGATTAGTGGTACTATCGGCCATCTACCTATACGAAAATAAGGGCAAGGTAAAATTCGCCTGCTGTACGACAGTCATGGCCTTGAATGGAAGGCCTCATTTACCTTGGCCCCCTTATCATGTTCGAGTTTAATGGTGTAATATATAAAGTAGGCGATGCTAGCACGTACACCGCTTCGTTCGGCTATTCCCCTGTCTGATTTGACTCCAGCTAAAGTTCTAGATGTGGGAAGAAGAAGAAAGAGAACGGCAATCTGCCCGAGACTATCGCCTGATATCCGATGGGTGGTGCCGCACTGAAACGTCGAATAGCCCAGAAGGGATTGTATGAGACCATGGCCATTTTGTACAACTGCGGAGCGTCAGATGCACTACTCCGCACTTTTGTGTCACGAGCATATTTGAAATACTGCTTGGCAGAATAATCTTGGCGAGAAGCTTGATGGATGGGTACATTTTAGAGTTGATTGTCTTTTCGTGAATTATAGTTGTTACGGAAGGATGATTACGTACTTGTATTTGATATCTTCAAGACGAGATTTCCAGTTCAACTATGTGTTTATTGGTTGCTTGTCTCACCACAAGTTGCTATTAACTCACTTGTATCTCTCTTTCCATGCATGCAATAGCGAGAGTCGAGTGTGGTGAGCTCCTTGACCTGTATTTACCATCTACCCTGGACTACTTCCAAAGTCCCATTTACCCAGGACTTGTTGCACGTACTCTTGCTAATACGCTTGCTAATACGCTCGTATGCTTAACACATGTCCTTGTACTGCTGTAGTGCTAATGGTGCATGTTCATAGTGGGAAAAGAGAAAGGGAAAGAGTTTGCCGGCCCGCAGCCCCTGGTCCGATCTTGCCATCAAATGATTCTCACACAGGCTTCGGCCCACGACTTGACAGCAGGTATCCGTACATTCTGACAAAACCAACCACAAGCCGTAAGCCTCGAGCCAACCTTGGAGTCTCTCGACTCAGCCAATCGGCTAGGGCGTTGCGGCCACTCAGCGCTAGTGCGTTTCAAAGGCATGCCGTTCCCACCCCTTGCCATGTAAGTTTTGGGGGCACGGCAGTTTTTTTCAGTCTTATTCTCTCTTGAATAGGAGGACAGGCTATTATTATGGGGGGCACAGTACAGTAAAAGATAAACAAAATGGAGAAGTCAAAGGCGAGAGGCGAGTAAACGCGCGTTAGTCCAAACCATGACGGGGACTGCATTGCACCGAAGCCGTCTGGGGTTGATGTCTCTGCTGAGGCGTTGGAACTGTGAATGAAAGGGGACGGCGAGGAGCAGTGAATAGGGGAGTAAACGTGGCCTGTCGGCAGAATGCGTTGATATGCAGAGACTGCCTGCATTTGCTATATACGACTGCTAGCAGGCTCATCGTATCATGGCCAGTACAGCATGTGAGTAAGCCTCGCAAGTGTCCACGTCTCCGCGTTTCCGATGGAAGCCCCTTGTCCAGTGGCAGAGTCGGGTTCGGGGTATCTCGCCTTTGTCACACCCGCAAGCGCTCAGTATTCAATATCACATATCCGTATTGATATCTACAGGAATGCGTTTTCAGGTACAACTTCACGTACGCTCGAAACCTGCCGGACTAGGCCGGAAGCATGCCCGAGACGCCTGCTAGTGTCTGCCTTAGCCGCGCCCCTATCAAAGTTGAAAGAAGATGGAAGGGCTACCGTACGCGGTGTAGCCTCGGAACAAACGTCGTACGGGGCATGCCGCTGTCTGCAAAAAGAAAACAGGCTGATGGGTGATGGGCGGGCCCCCATGCCATGCTCGGTCTAGGCCACAGAATGTCGCTCGGCCAGGGGATGGCGAGATGGATTCGGCTATCACCACCGATGGCTCGTTGCGCTGCTCGATTCCATCGATCCGTAATTTCAGCAGAATCAGTTGACGCCGAGCACCACGGCTTCTGGAAGCTGTGGGCCGATGCGTGATTACTGGCAGGCCGACTTATGGGAACGACTCCATTCTTTCCCCCATCGATCGAAGCCATGTATCACATATACCATACCGACACCGAAGCAGAAGAGTTTTCTTCTTTTTTGGAGAAGAACAAGAAAAGGGGGTGGGCTCGCGGAACACGGCACACAGCAACGGATAGCAGCTGAAAGAGAAGAAAGAAAGAAAGAAAGAAAGAAAGAAAGAGGTGTATAGTACATGCACTATACTAAGCTTTCAGCTTTTCTGAGGCATGCAAGGGGCCAACGCAGCTGAGTAGAGTTTTTGCTTTTTCTGCAGCCACTCTAATAGTCGGCTGCAGCAAACAAACAGAAACAAATCAACAACCAACAGCAACCCGTTGATAAGCAGGGAAGCCAGTAGCACAAGCAGTGGTGGCATGCGTGTATTTGCTGCAGTCAATGGCCCCCTTCAGCCCAGCAGACGTCCAGTAAGATTGGCGCGATGCAACTTCGGATCCCGGTCAGGCGGCCAAGCAAACACTTTGTTTCAGATCTACGGGTTTAGCGCCAGCCACGCAAGAAACGTGGCCGGCCGCCATACAATCTGTGCGGGAGGCGGGATATGGGCTGGAAGTCCGGAGAGTGTGTGCTTGTATACAGCACTTATGCACCAAGTAATATATGGGCGACAAGGCAAGGAGGGCAAAGGGGACTGGAGCCAGATGCAGGCAGAGTACAAGAAAAGGGCGAGACACTCCTGTTGCCACAGCCTGGCAAACGGTTTTTGATGCCTAATTTTTAACATTTTCGGTGCTACTTGTGCTACTGGACTCGGTCGGAACGGAAGTCTGGAGTAGATGACAGGTGACAAGCCAAGAAGTGGGTGCGAGAGGCTTGCAATCCAGCACGATGGATATGGATGGGCGTTGGCACGAAACGCCTTGTACAGGTACCGGCCAGCGGCGTTTCTGGTGGCGGCAATGCGCGGTGGGCGGGTAGCAGGTACCTGCAGCACTGTGCAGCCGTTGAAACAAGCCGCGGGCCTTGGGGCCTCCCCGCCGCCACGCCGGCTGGTTATGGGGACTGACGCCACTGCAGGAACAGAAGACTGGAGGCTGCTACTGCACCTACTGCTATTGATATTGACTTTTGCTGTGCTTACGAGTGCTTCAATGCTGTGTTCTACGAGAGAGGCAGTTGCTTGGCTGAACAGAGCTGGGTGGATGGATGCGTCTCCCAAGTGTAACTCGGCAGGGCTTTTTGCTTGTGCGCTCACACTCACCTCGGCGTGTCTGAAAGAGGGGTTAAAGAGCGTATTCGTGTACTGATACATTAGGGTCTGCCGTCTGTTAGCACGATTCATTTGCCGCATGCCTGCATCATGGCTGCGAGCTGCCTTATACTGTAGGTATTCACTCTGCGTCTTCTACTAGTAGCTGGTCGTGGCAAGTACTACAGTAGTATGCTGACTTGGGCAGTGCCTATTTGGGGGCAGTATAATTGCACCAATCCTGTTTTATTGTTTTTAATCTATTTCTCATTTACGCATGGATCCCAGCACAGGGCTCAACCCGGCTCTCTGCCTCCTGGACAGCCTCTGCTGTTGGCAGTCCCTCCCCCAAGTACAGGTACCTGCGTGTGCTGGGTGGCATGTCCGGCTCGCTGGCGCCAGGGGCTCTCAGGACGTGGGCGAGGCCGCATTCTGTGCATCCACCCACCACAAGCGCTGGCCACAAGAGGCATTAGCAGGGTCCCCCCTGTCCGTGCCTGTTCAGGTACCTGGACAGGCACAGGCAAGGCACGAACTCCTTCGACCCCACCCGTATGCCCTCAGTCGTCCATCTCCAAGATGCCTCACCTTCTCTCCCTGTCGCTTACTGTATTGTTTTTTTTTCTTATATATCTCCAAGGCCGCCGGGTCCTTTTCCAGTCTCTTCTTCTTTTCCTTCTCCAGGCCGCTTCATCTTCCAAGTTGCTGGGCACTTCCTCTCCTTTACGCATTTTCGATACATAGCATTCTTTTTTTTCTTTTACGTTCTTTGTATCATCCATTCTTTCACCACGAACGACATTCGACATTCCTTCGTGGCTCACATATAACATACACATTCTTTTCAAAGGTGCTCAGGTATCACCGTTGCATTTATTTACAACCGTCCTAGCGACCATCTCAACCGCTCGTCGAAAGCATCTCTCGATTCTGCATACTACAAACCGTCTTCTCTTCCAACATGAAGTTCTCTACTCTCGCGGGCGCTGCCGCCCTGACTGGCGCTGCCATGGCTGCCAAGGACAGCCGAACCTTTGCTGTTCTGCGATTCACCAACAAGGGCCTGGTCACCACTCGTGCTGATCCCATCGTCCAGCCCGGCGGTCCCTCTGGACACGTCCACAACGTGCTCGGAGGCAGCAACTTTGGCTTCTCCTCCACCGGCCAGGACCTGCTCAAGTCCAACTGCAGTACCGCTCTGGTCAAGGGCGACTTCTCCAACTACTGGTACCCGACCCTGTACTTCCACGACGCCAAGACCGGGCTGCTGGAGTCTGTCGACATCTACTACACCAACGTCTACTACTTCTTCGAGGCCACCAACGACGACATCAAGGCCTTCCCCACGGGCCTGCAGATGGTCTCTGGCAATGCCATGACCCGTGTCGCCCCGTCTGGCGGCGGCGGCTCTCAGCTGGACCCCTCCAAGGGCCCTGTCCAGCCGATCCAGTTCACCTGCCCTCGATCCTCCTACAACCCTCCCTCCTATCCGGCCGGATCTGACGGTTCCAAGGCTGGCATGGTCGACCCCAACAACCAGGGCGCTGGAGCTGGTTTCCCCGATGTCAACTGCGACGGCCTGTACTCTCCTCTGCGCCTGGACATCCACTTCCCCTCGTGCTACAACCCCGCCGCCGGCCTGACCAACTACAAGACCAACACCGCCTTCCCTACCGATGCTGGAAATGGCAAGGCCGACTGCCCTGCTGGCTGGATTCACACTCCTCACATCTTCTTCGAGGCCTACATGGACACCCAGCCCTTTGCCGGCCGCTGGACCCCGAACCAGGGCACCCAGCCTTTCGTCTTCTCCAACGGTGACGTTACTGGCTACAGTGGCCACGCCGACTTCATGGCCGCCTGGGATGAGGATGTCCTCCAGCACATCATCGACACCTGCGACGCCGGTGACTCTGGTATGGACCAGTGCCCTGGTCTGCCCTACGGCCTGAACAGCGGCGAATGCACCATTCCTCCTCTGGTCGACGAGGTCATCACCGGCAACCTCACTGCCCTGCCTGGCAACAACCCCCTCAGCGGCTTCACCTTTGGTAACGAGGCTCCCGCCATGGGCTCTGGTTCTCCCAGCTCCGGCTCCACTAACAACGCTTCCTCTGGCTCCTCTTCTGGCTCCTCCACTGGCTCTTCTGGTGCTGCCGGTTCCAAGCCTGCAAGCTCTTCCAAGCCTGCTGCTACCAGCAACGTCGTCAACGCCGCCCAGCCTGTCTCTTCCTCCAAGGCGGCTGCTGGCGCTGGCTCCAAGACCAGTGAGTCCAACCCTCCTGCTACTTCCCTCCCTGCTGCTGGCGGTGCCGCCGTCGGCAGTGACGAGCAATGCAGCGCCGCCACTGTCCACACCGTTACTGAGACCCTCACAGTCACTGCGGGTTCTGCCCCTACTTCCACTCCCGTTGCTACCAAGGGTAACTCTGCCGTCGGTGGATACACCTACGCCGGCTGCTACCAGGATAACATTGGCCGTGTTCTGACTGGTGATATCCTGCCCAACCTTGGCCCCATGACCAACGAGAAGTGCGTTGCCAACTGCGTCAAGAAGGGCTTCTCCGTTGCCGCTACCGAGTACGGTGGCCAGTGCTACTGTGGCAACGAGCTCGTCGGCTCTTCCAAGCTCGCCGAGTCTCAGTGCGCCACCGCTTGCGAGGGTGCCGCCGGCGAGGTTTGCGGTGGAAGCTGGGCCATCAGCGTCTACAGCAAGACTGGCTCCGTCAGCATGACCTCTGCCAAGTCTCGCCGTGCTGAGCAGCACGCCCACCGTCACCGCGCCCGCCGCGTCTAAGGTGTTTTTTTGGGCTACCTTGGCACATTTAGGATTTGAGGATTTACATGAGCCGAGTGCTCTGGAGTATATTGAGCATTGCATAGGTGGAATTCCATGGATTTATGGTAGCGGGATCTTTGGGTAAAGGTACCGAGTCAGCAGCGGGAATGATATCTGTTGAACTTGGAGCGATTGTTGGATACTTCGATTCTCACGTGTGTATTTTTGGTAACATATTTTACGTTTCTTGGTTTTCCTTGTATCTGTCAGATCAGTCAAGGGGGCCTCCCGCGAGGGAATTTTCAAGCATTTATCAATCGAGGTCTATGAATGACTGGGTCTTATAGAGTCTAAATAAAAAGTTATGAGCGAGTTTAAGAGGCAAATATGTGATTTGATAAGAATAGTGCCCAGAGTAGGTCTTTGAGGTGGAATATTTGTGAGTGCTGAGTGTGTAAGTGCCCGTGTAAGTGTGTAAATGCAGCTAGTGCGCGTATGTTTGACACAGGTTATCGGATGGCGGCTGAATTTCGGCTAATTCCATATTTTCTGTTCCTCGCAACGAGCTCTCCATCTCACAATATTTTATTTTTCACTTTATACTTCTTTTTGAACCTCTTCCCAATCCAAATTTTACATTTCATTTTTAGATATCATTTCTGAGACAATGTCTCTTTACCACGAGGCAGCAGAAATTCTGTCTTCGTCACCAAATTCGAGCGGAAGCTTGAAATCGCGAGTGTTTGGCAAAAAGAACGGCAAAGCGCCGCCGGGACAGCTATATGCCCTTGTGCTAGAGAGTGCAAAATGGAGTCCGGTTTTGAAGGAGGTTATTGAAAAGACTGAGCTTTTAAAGTTGGAGCGAAAGGTAATTTGAGTTTCTATATAATATACCGCCCTTTTATGTACTTGTGTGTTGCAACAGCAGCCGCGGAGTGAGCGTGTGAGTGCTGACTGTTTTCTTGTTAATTTTTCATCATGTAGCTCACGCCTACATTAGCTCTACTGCTGGTACATGATTTACTGCTCGCAAAGAAAGGGATTGCGCTGCCGCAGAGCCATGGACTGAGAGCATCAATTGAGCGCCACAAGGGACGGCTGAGCTCAGAACTGACGCTGGCGAGGCTAAGAAGAAAGGCCCCGACAATAGACGCCTTGAGAGAACAGGTTGAAAGAGTAGCTGCTGGAGAAGAAGCCAATTACCCGCGGTGGGTGCGTGTCAACGCCCTCAAGAGCAGCGTGGAAGAGCAGCTGGAGACGACTTTTTCAAAACACACCAGAGCCGGGAGCATACAGGACATTGTTACAAAGTCAGGCAGGCATATCTACATTGACCCTCATGTGCCGAATCTGTTTGCTATTTCTCCCGGGATGGAGTTTGCCAAGGTGGAAGCGTACACGTCAGGGAAGATCATTCTACAAGACAAGGCGTCATGCTTCCCGGCCTATCTGCTGGATCCGCGGTCTGAGGATGGAGATGTCATTGATGCCTGCTCGGCGCCGGGGAACAAGACTACGCATCTAGCTGCCATTATCCACGGACATCGGCCTGAGTTTGAAGATGCACCGCAGACGATTTATGCGTTTGAGAAGGATTCGAGAAGAGCCCAGACGCTGGAGAAGATGGTCAAGATTGCGGGATCAAAGGACGTTACGCGAATAGGATTCGGGCAGGATTTCCTGCAAGTCGACCCCATGGCTGAAAACTACAAGGATGTGGGAGCCCTGCTGCTGGATCCGAGCTGTTCGGGCAGTGGCATCGTAGGTCGCGATTCGATGCCCGAGTTACACCTCCCTGAGCCGCCAGCAGATAGTCGTGGCGGTGGCAAGGGAAAACCGAGCGCAGCCAATGCGAATAAGAAAAAGAGGAGCCACGATGAGACTGAGGAGCGTGCGCAGAACGTCTTGGTAGATGACGACGGAAACGAGACGGTCGTGAAGTCGGAAAAGGATCTGGAGGCTCGACTGGAGGCGCTCTCGGCATTCCAACTGACGCTGCTGCAACATGCGTTTCGCTTCCCTCGAGCTAAAAAGATTACTTACTCTACATGCTCGATCCACTCACAAGAGAATGAAAGAGTCGTCATTCGAGCCCTGGCATCGGATATTGCCAAGGCGAAAGGATGGCGCATCCTACGGAGAGAAGACCAGGTAAGCGGGATGAGAGACTGGCCCGTCCGGGGAGTGGTCGAGGCCGCGGAGGGTGACGCGATTGTTGCCGATGCATGCATACGGTCGTATAAGGGAGATGGCAGAGGAGTGATGGGGTTCTTTGTTGCCGGCTTTGTGCGGGATTCGATTGACGGCAACGACAGCGAGGCATTAGGGGCTTCTATTAATGTTGATGCTGACGGGGATAATGAGGGGGAGGGTCCATATCTCCGCGACGATAATGGGCGGATTTTGCGGGATGTTGTTGGGATGCCGGTGCTGAAGTCCACGGGGGTGGCTGTTTCGCTCCGTGGAGTGGATGAAGGGAAGGGAGATGATGATGGTGAGGAGGAGGAGGAGGAGGAGGAGGAGGAGGAGGAGGTGGATGTATCGTCGGATTCTGAGACTGGCAGTGAGGACGAATGGGGAGGCATTAGCGATGCGTAACTTGCAAAAGGGAGGTTGATAATACTTGTACGCACTATATACACGTTGCGTTAGACACTTTGGTTCTTGTTCAGTTGCCTATAGAGTAACGGCGCTATTACTACTGTGACTTGTGAATTGCTATTAGAAGTGAGGTCCATTTTGCCTATCTACGTTAGCCAGGAATGTTGTACGCTAGCATATTTTGGTAATGTAGTCGTCATTTAGAAGCAGCCATATTACTTGACATGAATGATGCCATTTCAACGATTCAACAAAACTAGAGCCAAGGCAAACATCACGGGCCCTGCGTCGAACGGACCGTCGGCCAAAAATGAAGTGAATCCCGACCGTTTTGATTCTACAATGATACTTGCATATGCCTGTGCCATCTTACCTAGGCTCACCGATCCCTTACGAGTTGGATGTACTCTGTAGATGCTGCTGACACCTCGCTTCTAGCTTTTTCGTATTTGGGTAAGTTGGTATCAAAATCTGGATTGGCATATGAACACGCAATACAGAAGGATGATGAATCACAAGCCATGATTTAGAGAAATTCTACACTTGGCGGCGTGCAGAAGCCGCTTTTTTGTTGCAAGACTGTCTCAACATATTCTGTAGCATAACATTACAAAACTGTTGAATGTCATCAACTCTAGCAAAAACACGAGCCTCGGCACAGCCTGTGATTTTTTTTCCCCTTCTAGAATAAATTGTGTTTTCTGCACTGGCGTGGAATTTTTAGCTCATGGCACGGAGTGGCGTGTTAAATTGGACCACCTCAGCGAGACGAATGCGAGCACAAATGATGCCGCTGTGGATAAGGCGAGTGAGAAAATCTCGGTGAAACTGGCGTTTGGCAGTTCCACAGTGAGGCGAGACTCGGCCGAGAAGGAAAAAAAAAAAAAAAAAAAAAATCACAAGCCAAGGTGTATTTCACATGGGAAACAGAGACAAGACTTTCTCTTCTCGGTAGAAGCCGAGAAAAAAAGAAGGTAAAAAGCCAAGCAAATTGGCGTCGGGCCGGCTTTTCTGTATAGACAGATCTGACGGCGGCAGCCAAAAAGTGGACTTTGATTTTTACTTAAAAAAAATTTCTTTATTTCTCAAAAGGCAGCAATGCGTCTTCTCTCGCGGTTGGCCGATCTGTGCCTCGGCACGTTTGGCTGTCAGACTATCGAAGCACGGACATGGCCGTGCCAGTATTGGCATTGGGCATTGAATTCGGATGTGGGCCGCCTTATATATGCTTGTGCTTGTTTGTTCCCTTTATTCTATGGATCCCGTATCCATCAGGTACTGCTAATACGGGTCCCGGGATACAAGGTTGCATCAGCCCACAACTGCGGTGGCCCCCTTATCAAACATCAAATGTACAAGTCATCGTGGCATGACTAATTTGGTTTGTGACTGTTGGATTTGTTTGATTATGTTTTGAATCCCGACGTATCTAGCACTTATAATGTTTTTTATTGTGGACTTGTACAGTAAGAAATACCTTGGCTGTGGTGGAATATATGGCTGTCAGCATTTTTTTTGAGGCTCAAGACTGCTGCATTTCCCAAAACGTGGCTTGCGGTTTCAGCCTTAATTCTCAAAGAGCAGCAGCCATTCTACAACTGCCGTCTGCGTGCATGATATAGCGTCGTTTTTACATTGAAGCCAGGTGTGTTTCAAAAGGATCCCAAGGTCAGGTTTCTTATGGGTAGGGCTATTAATACTGTTACTATGTATATATATGTATTCTTTCTTTTTTATTTATGCCCTTGTCATTTCCTCTTGAGGAAGCCAACGGCCAAGAAAAGCTGAACACCGCCCATCGTGTGAATGCATGCTATTGCCTAAATGGGCGAGTAGCCGCCAAGCTCCAAAAAAAAAATACTCCGTAGTTTGGCAGAGGGGTGTGAGTCTGCAAGTCGGTGGGCAGGAAGGCCGTCAAAAAGAAGGCGAGCGGAAATAGAGAAGAAGGAAAAGAATTGAAAATCAGACAATTAAAATAAATAAAAAATAAATAAAGAGCTTGGAAATAAAAAAGGAGACGGCCCCATAAAAGAATTACGGTTTTTACCCAGATCTCCACGTGCTAAACAGCATCTGAGCTACTCCACTGGTACTAGCGCCAAGAACCAAGCGGGTCATTTTTTTCTAAAGGTGCAAAACTCCATGGACTTTCCGAGGCAATATTTCCTTTGCTAGGCATCTTCTTGATGCTTCTCGATCTCGGAATTCCGCCCTAATGGGGCCAGGGACGGCGATGACGAATCATCCAGGGCGCCCATCATCTGTTTGACGGAGAATATCGATGTATTCTGTAACGCTGGAGATTTGGTTTACTGCCCGTTTTCCGTCATGTTTGCGGCGCGTGCGGTGGGTTGGGTGAATGTGTCCGTTGGTTGAGGCGGAGGGACGGCGATGGGGGCGTCCGGCATCCCGTGAGAAGGAATCAAACAAACTTTATATGACTAATTCATATAATGGATGCCTACGTAATGAGGGCGTTGAGAAATGACGCTACGCGATGCCTAGGTTGCATGCAATGGCAACAGCCGTTTGGCCTTAAAAGAGGGTAGCTGAGATAGCACCAAGCACAGCTCTCTTACTCGAGTAGAGCAATCTATTACGCCCTTCCGGTTGGTCAAGTGCCTACCGTATAAGCTTTTGAGTACGCGGGCATGCCACAGCCGCATGACAAGCAGCTGTAAGACTATCTGGTTTCTTCATCCGAAAGATCTAAGTGATTACAAGGAGACGGAAGCTATTGCTGCTAATGGCCGTCCCCGCCCGCTCGCATGTGCTTGCTCCCGACCTTTGTGGAATACTGAAATAGCTTCTGTTTGGACAGATTACAAATGGCGCCGAAATCTATTGAAAGGAACACGACACAAAGGCCAAGACGTTGAGGCGTGACAGCAGAAAAGACGGACTTCGGAGGGACGGCCGGGATAGTGGGGCCACGTTCCCGGAGATTGTGTCTGGCCTGCCGTCCCCGTGCCAAGGGTGCTTTAGATTTTGAATTGTTAATCAATCTTTGATTGCGTTTAGGAGCTGAAACTGTATCTATACGATCCTTGTGAAGAGTGCCTTTTGGATGCCACGGATATGGATATACTGCTGCTAATAGCCGTAAAGCCCGAAAGATGTCAAACTATGTTGTGTGCCAGTAGAAATGGTTCCCGTTTACATGTACTTTAGTGCAACCATCCCCATCGTAGAGCACACAGTCATGTAGTATAATACGTGTACTGAGTGCGCACGAAGGAGCAGGAGCGATAACCGTGACCAGGGGAATATCCCGTCTGCGCGGAATATCCTAGCAGCTACGCTACTGACAGTGATCGGCTTCCTTCAGTGGATTTCTGGCATGCTTGGATAGCATGTTTGTGAGGGGGCCAAGCTACATGATTGGCACGGACAAGAGCTCGCACCCACCACTCGCCGAGAGGTGATGGGCTGGTGGCCTACGAGGGGAAATGCTTCTGTTGAATGATCCAAAGATAGCGTTGTATCAGGCGGCTTGTGGCAGCTTGCGAGGTGACTTGCCCCTAATATAGAGGCATAAAGTCTGTATATATATATAGCAGTATTTCTCAGCGCTATCCACGGTGAGAAGCGGAGCAGAGAATACCGAGAGGAGGGAATAGATAGTATCAGGTACTGCAGTAAAAGATGGAATACTTCATGTCCCCACTCATCCCTCCCCCGGAAGCCGTGAGTAATTCGTAGGGCAGAGAGCGAAAGCGAGGCCTTTTCGTCTTGTCTCGATAGCGCCTTGGCGGAGCGGGCTGCTCGATTCTTGATTCTTCTTTTTTTATCAAAGCGCTTGGGCACGGCTGCTGATCGGCGGTTGTACGAATTACGTTAACGACAAGCCAACAGACGGCGAGATTAGCGACACTCGTCCATGCAATATTGGCAACAGAACCCAGCATGCTGTGATAGATACCTCGTGCCCAAAGCGACGGCCAGATACGTCATGCCCTCTCATGCACTCATGCACCGCGTCCGGCCAAAAGCTTGGCTCCGGAGTGTCCCAGAACGGCCCAGCTCTGTTCGTTGCCCATTCTCTGTTGCGGCCGCCCGCCAAACCGGCCCCGTGGCGCAATCCTCACCAACCGGCGAAATCTCCATGGACTTTTTAGGCCGCCGGAGAACTGCCTAGTCGTCACAGCAGGCCCTTGCCCGCCTGTATCCCCATCGGGACTAACGTGCTCTCTCGCCGCACGCCGCGCTAATCCTCTCCGGACAGTTCCTTGCTCCCATCACCATCTTTCGACTTCTTTCCCCCTCGCACATAACTTGTTAACTCCACCACTTTTGCAGGTCGCAGTCCTGCTCAAACCCGAATCCCTTGCCCAGTTCCACCAGCTGCTTGTTTTCTGATCATGCAGCTGGTTCTGCAGCCTCCGTCCCAGCTGTGCTCGGGTCAGGCCCGGTACCTGGTAATCAACAACCCGGTCAACGCAAGCTCAACCCTCACAAGCTCGCTCCTCTTGTTTTTATTTATACCAAAACGCCTCCTCTTCACTACCTACATAACCTGCTTCTCTGCTTGAGTTCTTGTGGCTTTCCAGATCTGTACAGCAACTTACATCTCAAGACAGGCATCTTCTCAACCCCCCCAGCCTTGTCTCCTGACTCGCCTTCTTCTACTCCTCTCCTCTTTTTTTCTCTCTTCCCCTTCCTTCGCTTCTCGCCTCTCCACCGCAGCCTCGTACCACTGTTCATCTGCCGAGGCTCAGCGGCGGTCTAGGCCTATCTCGTTTCTCAAGGGTGCTTTGTTTTGTCACTTTACTGGGGATAAGACAAACTCGACCGGACATCCACCGTTACCCGCCAGCGGAGTTCCACAGAGATTAGGTTGAGTTTTAGGGAGGTACGTGTAATTCAATGCATTGGTAATCCCTGTTCTTGGGCGATTATCAGTATAATAGACATGCAAGCCCCGTGCCCCCGAATCTTGCCATCTGACTCTGGCCCAGGCTTCTCATCTCATCTCGTCTCGCCTCAAACTTAATCACGGTAGCGCAAGATCCGACTACTTAGCGATCAACGACTGTGCGTCATAGCTGCCACCATGGCTGAAGAGAAACCTGTCGCTCCAGAGGGGGCTCCTCCGTCGACCTCTTCTTCGGCCTCTGCCTCATCCGCCACCGTCACAACGCCCGATCACGATGTTGAGTCTCAGCTACAGGCTACCCCAGCCAAAAAGGTCTCACACTGGAGAGTTCTCCTTGACCAGACCGGCGTTACCCAGGAAGTGCTGGATTTCAACTACACCGGTCACGGCACTGCCGAGTCTCCTTACCTCGTCGAATTCATCCCCAACGATCCATGGAATCCCATGAGCTTCAAAGACACATTCAAATGGGCCATCACTCTGATCCAGGCCAGCGCAGCTCTTTCCGTCTCTTTTGCTAGTTCTGCTTATTCGGGCGGTATCAGTGAGATTATCATGCAGTTTGACATCTCCGCTGAAGTCGCCATTCTGGGTGTATCTCTGTTTGTCATGGGTTTTGCTATTGGTCCTCTCCTTTGGGCCCCATTGTCTGAGCTGTACGGCCGCCAGAGAACCTTTTTCGTCAGTTACATGGCCTTGTCCGCTTTCAGTGCCGGCGCCGCTGGTTCCCAGAACATTGCTACCCTCGTCATCCTCCGATTCTTTGCCGGCGCTTTCGGTTCTTCTCCCCTGACCAATGCCGGTGGTGTCATTGCCGACATGTTCAAGGCCGATCAGCGAGGAGTTGCTTTCAGTATCTTCGCCATGGCTCCTTTCTTGGGCCCGGCTCTTGGTCCGATTGCCGGTGGCTTCCTCGGTGAGTCCAAGGGCTGGCGATGGGTTGAGGGACTGATCGCCATCTTCACTGGTGTTGTTTGGATTCTCAGCTCTGTCGTCTACCCCGAGACATACGCCCCGGTCCTGCTCCGTCAACGTGCTGGTGCCCTGAGCAAGAGGACTGGCAAGGTCTACATTTCCAAGCTCGAGGCGGGACAGCCCGCCAAGAGCATTGGTGATCAGCTCAAGGTTTCTCTGCTGAGACCTTGGCAGCTTCTCATCAGGGAGCCCATCGTCCTCCTCATCTCCCTCTACATGGCCATCATCTATGGTACTCTCTACATGTGCTTCGCTGCTTTCCCCATTGTCTACCAACAAGGTCGTGGCTGGAGCCCGGGCATTGGCGGTCTGGCATTCATCGGCATTGCCATTGGTATGTCTGTGTCTACTGTCGGATCCATGCTCGACAACAAGCGATATCTGAGGGCTGCTGCCAGGGCTCCCGATGGCAACGCACCCCCCGAGGCCCGTCTGCCACCCGCCATTGTCGGATCCATCCTGATTCCCATTGGCCTCTTCTGGTTCGCGTGGACCAACGGCCCCAGCGTTCACTGGATTGTCTCCATCATTGGTTCCATTTTCTTTGCCTCCGGTATTGTCCTAGTGTTCCTCTCGCTGATGAACTACCTTGTCGACTCTTGTAAGTCTTCACTTCCTCCTTACTATTTGTATTTGTGCAGCTATGACTAATGCCCGATTTAGATGTTGTATTCGCCGCTTCAGCCCTGGCTGCCAGCTCCGTCCTTCGATCTCTCTTTGGTGCTGCTTTCCCACTCTTCACCACCTACATGTACCAGAACTTGGGTGTCCACTGGGCGAGCTCCATCCCTGCCTTCTTGGCTCTGGCCTGCGTTCCCTTCCCTGCTCTCTTCTACAAGTACGGTGATAGGATCCGTGCCAAGTGCAAGTATGCTTCCGAAGCCGCGGCTGTTCTTGCGAAGATGCGAGCCAAGCACGTCCAAGTCACCGAGGACCAGGCCATTGAGGAGATTCAAGAGCAGGAGAAGGAGAGACGAGAGAGCCAGGCACTGGAGAGAGCTGCCAGCCGTGCGAGCCGTGCTAGCCGTGCCAGCCACGCTTAAAGCCAAAATAATCTTGATTCATTTTCTACAATGAATGCCAAACCCCCCTCAACCTTTACATTCGACTGGATTAATCACCACAACCCCCTTTTCAGTTTCTTTCAACATTTCCCTTTCTCAATTTTCTTCTTCTTTTTATGAAACATTTATAGTCATATTGAAGCGGTAGAATACCATCGGTTCAGAGTTTTTTCTTTTTCTTTTTCTGGTTTTGAATTACGGCCACGTGGAACGGATATATGCATTGGTTAATACATAGAGGCGTCCTTTTTTTTTTATCATGACGAAAGCGAAAGCAAAAAAGGAGATGATGGGATGCGAGAGCAGATGAATTTTGCTTCCCGTGGTAATGGAGAGCAGGGCTGTATGCGTTCGACGTATGAGCAACTTACTCTTAGCGTTTGTTTTTTACTTATTCGGGATACCAATATAGCATGTACATAGATAGAATGAGAGACTAAAAGTTGAATACTCAGAATCTGGTTTGAATTTTGAATACCGTGTAAATGAACATTTCGGTAGATGATGGTTGAGCCCAAGTATAGCTTTGGAATTGTAAAGACGCCATTGTTAGACGTTTAGCGATATACATATACAAACTTGTAGTCGGACTTTCAACAAGGATTCATTGCCAGTATCTACCTATCTAGGCACCTACGTATCATCGTTCATAGCTTATTTTAGCCTCTACGTGTAGAGGCATTTGTCCTTGGTACCCTGGTATGACTTGATATCTTCATTGCTACATGATAATGCGGCTCATTTTGTGTTGGACCTCAATGTAACCACACAGCCAGCCGGTATTAAGCAAAGCGGAGGGCGACTTAGAGGGCATGTACGTGACATCATGATACATTTTGCATCAACTTGCTACCCAAGTACCCAACGCCACTTTGACATTCTATCACGATACTGTTCCTGTAGAAGATCAAGCGTCCTTGACAACACCCAGGCCTCCAATGCTGCTCTCACTGTGCAAATACACGTATTGCGTAATTCGGTACCTGGCGCCAGCCACCGCGCACTGGCCGACTGGTCTCGGTAGGTACCGCGCTGGTCTGGGCGCTAAGCCGGGCTGGTCCCAAACAGGCAACGACGGCACCGTGTGCGATCGGGAAAAAGTCGACACTGTCGGCACTGGGAGGGGCCCCGCGAAAGTTGCTGCCAGAAGGCCCGCGTCGCCTACAAAGAAAAATAAACCACCAACCAGCAGCTCCCAAGACTTGAAACCCGCGTTTTCCTCCTCCCCTCATTGTCAGCCGCACCGCCTTCCTTGTTCCATTTTCTTCGCAAGCCTTTTATTCATTTCTGTTTTTCCTACCTGCAAGAGAAACATACGCCAAAAGAACGACATTTCGCAGATTGCCTTGCTGGCGAGAGGGCTAAACGACGATGGCGAGGCGATCACTGCCGAGCACAGACTCGTCACCGACATCATTCTACTCGAGCAAGGAGGAGGACTCAGAGCTCACGTCAAAGTCGACAACTGCGAGCACGCCGACAACTGGCTCGCCGTGTCAGTATCGAACGGCACGGGAGCTGCCTCATGAGCTGAAAGAGCACTGCCAGATATTCCTCGAAGAACAATTGTGTATGCATTACCTGCGTCACCCCTCCTCTGCTGCCACGGCGCTTCCGATTGGATCTGTATGGACAATGGTACTGATCTTTCTGGTGACGCTTAGACACTTGCGCCATCAACCTTCTTAGCAGCATCCTCGGTTCCGGCATATCGAGATCGTCACCGAGCGGCAAGCCTGTGCCCGTGCCGCCGCCGAGCCACCTGGCGCTCCTCAGCACCATCGCCGTCCACCCGCTGCACACAACGCGTGTGGATAAACCAGAGCATATCGACGTCTCATCTCTCGCCCTGAGCTACCTCCGCAACGTCCTCAAAGTGGTGGGACCGCTCCACGCCGACTTCCGAACCGCCTTCCAGTTCCGCTCCACGCCGCGATGGAACCGTCGAGCAACAGGACATACCGGCCATGATAGCGACAGCGACATGTCTGATGGCGAGTCGGAGGGCGCCCGCGACGCACTGCGGGGTAGGATTGCGAACGAGGGCAGCGTGTGGACCAAAGGCCAGGATTTCTGGTCTACAGTCGGGTGGGCGTTTCACTGCTGCACGCTGATGCCGCACCGATGGCGGTACTGGAAGGCCTGGCTGGAGTTTATGCTGGATGTGCTGGATGCCGACTGGGAAGAGCGGAGACGGCGCGATCTGGAGGACTATGAGATAAGAGGACGCATCGGGGAAGTGCCAACGATGTGGCGAGCCGAGTCCATGTTGGTCATGTACATGGACCAGAAGGACGGTCGCCACTCTGGCCCAAAGGCCATCATGAAGGCGCTGTTTGCTTACAACGGAAGCATTTCTTCTTCATCTTTCCAGGAGGTCTTTGATAAAGAGCACAAGAGGCCAAGGCAGCGGGGGAAGAAGCGAAAGCGTGAAGCAGTCCTGGACCTGGCCAACGACAAATTTGGCGACTATTGCGACGAAGACGAGTCCATCTCCTCCGGCGTGTCTGAGCCTCCAACCCCGCACAAGCAGCGCACTAAGAGTGAAGCCTCGGGGGTTGGTGCTGGCATGATAGAGTCTATTCAACTGCGGCTGCGGCTGTTTAGGCTGCTTTCCGTAGCCACAGATGACTTGGGCAAGCAGACGGAGCTTAACAGGCTCTACGAGGATTTTGCAGCCAGCATGAAGCTTCTCCCTCTGGATATATTCGCTCTGTTTGTCTCTCATCGGCCGGACGTGCTGCTACGACCGTCGCAAATCACCCTCACCAGGGAGCTTTTCCACCTGCTCCTCCCGTCGTCCTACAAAGACCCCCGCAAGGTCGACCCGGAAGGCGATTCGTTGGGCAGCCTGACTATGCCTATGCTAGAACACTGCTACGTCTGCTATCCCGCCAATACGATTGGCCTGGAGGACAATGCCAAACTGTCGCTGCTGGTGGAGAGCGCGATACAGCTGCTGTGGCTCTGTGATATGATCGAGTATACAGACAGCTTTGCCAACGCGGTTGACAAGGGCATAGAGGCGCGGGTGAAGAAGGCGCAGCGCAAGAGGACGGGTCGCATAAAGGCCGACGCGAGCGATTCGCATGCGTTCAACGTGATGGAGGCATCTGCCGATCGGATACGGATTTTGTTGGACGTTTTGAGTGCATCGACTTGATTGGGTCGTGCTGCACAGCGTGTGATTTTTTGCTTGATTGGCGTTTCCTCCCTTTTTTCCCTTCTTGTTTTCCTCGGGAAGAATTATGTGGTTTGGCATGAACGAATTGTAATGAAGAGCGTATGTGTTATCATGATTTTGCTAGAGATGAAATTGTGGGAACAGAATTGGCAGCAAGGCGTTTTTGGGTCACTGGGCGGGATATATCTCGGGCTTGTGGGGGTATACATTCTAGGTAATGATACATATAATACATGTCTATCCATCAGTCATAATACAGATGGTGTCGGATCGTCATTGTTGCTCTCCTTGTGCGTTTCGTTTGGCCTTTTTCTTCCCTTTTCGTCTTCCCTTTTCGTTCCGCTTTGACACATCTCATCGCTTCTTGGCCGCAGCCGTGGGATTCCATGCCGTGGGCTGCCAATTCTCGCCCGGCCCTTGCGCCTTCGCCCTCGCCCAAGGATCCTTTGCATCGGCCTTGTCCTCCTCCTGTTTCGCTGCCTGAGAAGGCCTCTCCTTCCTCGTCGCCGCCGCCTTCTTCTTATCCTCCTCTTCTACCGGCTGCTGCGCCCCCTCTCCAGCCAAAGGCAACCTCCTCGCCGCCTCTTCCTGTCTCGGCGCCTCCATGACCCTCGGCTTCGCCTCCCAGCGCGCATCGGCCTCGGCGGCAAGCAGCTTCATCCTCTCCTGGCGCACGAGCTCGGCGCGCTGCTCGTCCATCGTCGGGGCCTCGCGCCGCGTGTGCCGCAGCCACTGGTGCCACTGGGGGCTGACCTTGACCTGCGAGTAGTGCGTCGACCGCGGGTAGGAGACGATGCGGCGCCAGCGCTCGGAGGAGTCTTGGGCGCCGCGGGTGAGGCGGAACTCCCAAAAGGTGTTGCCTTGGAGGTCGAAGCCTAGACAGGGAAGAAGTGAGAATGAGTAAGTGATAAAGAATCGGAATTGGGATTGTATGATAAGTTGCTTTAATACAACGTACCAATGAGGAAGCGCTTCCGCCAGGGAAGGCGCAGGGCCTTCCATTTATACCATGCCTGCGCAAAGGGGCCTATTCGCTTCGGCGTTGTTGACATGAAGGATGTTTGGTGATTGAGACAAAAAAAAAAATTTTGTCCTGGGAAAGAGGGCGAGCAAAAAAGGAAGAGGGGACTATTTTTTTTTTTCCCTTGTGCTGGAGATGATATGCTGTCATTGCTATGCATGTGCATGGAGCATCACGCGTGTGGCTGTGCGCCGCAATTGGCCATGACACCAGCCACAGCTACTGCCAGGCCCTCGCCCCCTCTTTGCATGAAGAACGGGGGACAGCTTTAAGGGTCAATACTATATAGCCAGCAATGCGCATTTCGTCGCATGCCTGCAGGAAAGGATATTGCTGCGACGGCTTAGCGAAACGAAGATGAGGCACCCCTCCTTTGCCCAAGAGGTGGCCAGTGGAAATCTCGACACTCGGTATTGTTGCTGTGTCTTCAGCGGGGGCTGTTTATTACTGCTACCTGGTAGTAAAGGGTCCAAGCAGATCAGGTACCTTGCATGCTGCGTCTCCCGCAAAGCTGTACCTGAGCAGCCGCGTGCGTGGCGCCATCTCTGCTCTTCCCCCCCCAATTTTGTCGCAAGCCAAGCCCCCCCAGTCACCGTGTAATAACTGTAATTTGGGTCTGGTCCCTTGACTGTGTAGTAATAATAGCAGCAGAACCCCCGCCTGCTCCTGCACAGCATAGCTGGAGCTGACGTGCGTCATTCGCCTTTGCGCAAGGGGCCACGCAAAAGGTACTTGAACCCTTTATCTTCCATCTTCCTTGGACCCCCCTTTGGACCTTTGCCTTCTACTCATATACTTTTCTACTTATACCCCTAACTTGTACTTATTTGTCTTGGCCCATTTCTTGCGCAGACATATCACTTAACAAAAAGAAACATCCTAAAGCCCGCGCAAAATCGTGCGGTTGTCATGCGCTGAATTCCAGTTGCGCCCAGCCCTTTCTATTTGTTGCGACTACATTCCGAACCTGCCGCTTACGACATCCCACGCTGACCTGGTGACGACATCCTCGAAACAAAACAACGTACATTGCTGGATCTGTACATGCAGGTTTTTTGAACGGGAAACGAAAAGAAATAGACGAGCAAAAGCGGCAGATTATATCTTATTCCGAACCACCTCTGGCCATCCAAAGATGGCTTCCGTGACGTCCTTGGACGGCGACTTGCGCAGATTGCGCCTCGAGAAATACACCCCAGCTGCCGCTGACGAAGCCCGCGCATGGATCGAAGAGACGCTGGGAGAATCGCTGCCGTCAAAGGATCTCCTCGACGGCCTCAAAGATGGTGTCGCCCTCTGCAAGTACGCGAAATGCGCCCTGCCTCCGCCGCGGCAACCGCCTGTGGTCGCCCTTTGCTCTTTGTCGCATGCGCTAACGTTTCCTCTCTGCTCTCTTTCAGGCTCATCAACCTCGCTGTTCCAGCTCCTGGAATCAAGTTCAAGAAGTCGGCCATGCCCTTTGTCCAGATGGAAAACATATCACACTTCCTCAGGGCATGCCAGGCCCCGCCCCTGAATCTGCACCAGCACGACACCTTTCTCACCGTCGACCTCTTTGAGCGCAAGGATCCGGCCCAGGTGCTGCAATGCATTGGCGCATTCAGCAGAGCCGCACACGCTGCCAACCCGGCCAACTTCCCCCATGTGATTGGCCCCAAATCTGCGAAGCCTGGAGCTGTAACGCCTCAAGGCACCGGAGCTGGAGCTGGAGCTGCAGGCTCGCGCGGCCGGGGCACATCCTTTACTGGAGACTCTGCGCCAGCCAAGGTGAGCCCTGCGAAGAGCACTGGAAAGGGCCCTGGTTCCCCAAAGTCCGTTAGTACCTGGAGCAAGAAGGAACACGAGGGCTCAACCGCCCCGGCTTGGAATATTGCGCAGTACGGCTACATGGGCGGCGCCAGTCAGGGCAGCATGGGGGTCGCCTTCGGAGCCCGCAGGCAAATCACTTCCGCTGCGCCTCAGGTGCCGAGCTTAGCTGAAAAGGAGCGCATCAGGAAGGAGAAGATTGCGGAAGAAGAGCGTCAGAGGCAAGAGGCCCAGGCCCGGCGCCAAGCCCAGCTCGAGGACGAAAACCGCGCTCGTGCTGAGGAGGAGAAGCGGTGGCAGGAAGAGACAGAGCGCCAGAGAGAGGAAGAACGGCAACGAGTCCAGAGAGAGAAGAAGGGGTGGGAAGAGCAAGAGCGGCAATGGAAGCTGACCGAGGACAAGCGCCGTCGGGAAGAAGCCCAAGCCGAAGCTCGCATTGAGGAAGAACGCCGCGCTGTCAGGAGCCCTGCCAAACTACACGGCCAGTTCCTCAGCCAGTATCAAGCCGAGCAGGCCAACGCTGAAAAGGCCGAGGCCCACGGGGCAGTGAAGAGAGAGCAGCTTCACGAGGCACAGCAACGCGAGGCCGAGTACGAGCGTGACCGACAAGAACGGGCCGCTGACGGCAGAGTCCCTACTTCACCTAATCAACTAAGGCCTCTATCCAGGGGTCGGCCAGATGAGTCGCGCAGTCCTAGAGGAGGCAATGCGTCGCAGCTGAACCGCCACGAGTCTTATTCCCAAGGAGAGCGTGAGGTCCTCCAGACGAAGTGGAAGCAGCATCAAGAGTCCTTGAAGGAAGACGAGAGACAGGGCCTAGCCTCGTCGCCCCTGCCCAGGTCTCCCCGCCCTCTCCCTAATCCCAATAACGCTGCCGTACCAGCAACAGGAGGCCGTCCCTTGCCTGATCCCGCCAAATACTCGTCGCCTCCAAGAGAAGCACCCCAGAATCGCACCGACCGCTTCCTGGCAACGAACTCGGCCCCCGCGCCGTCCGTAGCCCAGCAGACATATGCCCGAGAACTCGGCGCAACCGAGGAGCGCGATGCCGAAGACCGGCGCCGCATCCAGGGCCAAGACAAGACCAAGGCGGCCGGCTGGGCGTCCAAGTCCCTGCTCGAGCGCGAAAAGGAAATGGAGAGGCAGCGCCAGAAGGAGTGGGAGGAAGCCCAGAAGAAAACCGCCGCCATGACCCGGGGCGAGAACGGCGTCGACGGCATCGGGGGCGGCATCGACGGCCGGTGGGATGTCGGCCAATGGAGCGGCTATACCGGCGGAGATGGCCAGAACAAAGGGTCGCAGGGCATTGGCGCCGGGCGGAGGCAGATTGTAGGACCGCGCCCTCCACCAAACGGCGGGCGATAGTGGTGATGTAGAGAGAGAGGACATGGACATCAAAAAGAGGAGGGGAGGGGAAACGGACATGAAGGGCACACACACATTCATTGGCAGGCAGACAGAATTACACGGTTGGACGGTGTTTCCGGCTAAAGAGGATCTATACACAAAAAACAAACTGGCGGCGGCGGTTCTGACGGGAAAGGGTGGCGCATGTTAGATTTGGACTTGTTTGTTTCCACCTTTTATCTTCTCTCTTTTTGGCTTCTTTTTACCTTGCTTTTCTTCTTCTTCTGTCATACTTCTTCTTCTTCTTCTTTCTCTTCTCCTGTATCTCTGTTGCCAATTCTATGTTTTTAAGCGCTGGACGGACCCGATTTTTGAATCTCATGTCTTTGTTTCTCTTTTTTCCCTTCCTTTTCTGACATGGGTTTTTATAGCGCTGAGCGAGTGAAGAATAAAAGACCATGCTGGTGATTTCCGTATATTTTAACCAGAGTTTTCGCTTGCAGTAGCCCCCATCTTTTATAATCCTCCTTGGGTTACGTATGCCAGGGTGCCAGGCTCTGGTTAGGCTGGCCCTCTCTCGTGCAGAAACCCACAGATTACACGTATCGTGTGCAATTGGCCTATCAGCATCGTATGCTCTCGCTATGAGCATCCTTGCGATTCTTCCTGCAAGCTTCGTCGACCGCAGGCGAGAAACATTTGCGTCATCCAGCAGCTGCAATGAGTCGTTGTCCATACGAGTATATGCGGCAGACTGTACGAGATTAAAACCCTCAGGCTGTGAATATCCTTGTAGTCAATACATGCATTAGGTGGAAAGCATGTCGGGCCCTGCCACCTCGGCCCCCTGGAAAGAGCTAGAGGGTCTTCATCGTAGACACAGAAGTTCCTCGACGGGCTATTGGATTTCGAACATGGGGGCTGCTGACCGTTAAAATCCTTTCCTCAGAAAAGCCACGCACGCTATCAAAGCTGGGCATGGGAAAAGTAAACACAGGGGCAGGTGCTACGGTAACAAGAATACGTCTCTTCTTTTCTCCTATGGGCGAGTCATAGCTGAGCGGGGATAAGGCTTGTGAACTTTTACCATAGAACCAGCTCTGTTGCTCCATTTGATCCTTTTTTTTTTTTCCTGCCAACAAGTTTTTTCTTCAACATGCACGATTAAGCAACCGTAATGAGATGCGCCATCAATATTGTACTTGATATTTTCGGGGGGCTGAAAGCTTTGCGGCCCCTGCTAGATTTCGACTGCGCCGTCGCCCGTCTTTGCTGAGGATAGACACAGAGGTATTGATGACCAAGCATCCTAGCCGCAGGTATCGATGCTGCTTGTTCGGAGACAAAAGGCCTCAGGAAACTACCAACGCTCACGCCAAAGTCTCATTTCCAGTCGTTTTATCTTCCGCGGCCTCTGTGCGGCATCTCTCGCACATACACCAGCCTCCCAGACTTCCCTGAGCCCACTCGCGTCGTTGCTGCACCGGTAGTGTTACGTCACAATAATGGTTCAGAATCTCTTCGCCTTTCTTGATACCACCGGGTCTGCCACCTACGACGCGTTCTTTCCTTGCTGAGAGAACCATTCGGCCGCTCCAGTCCCAAGTGACGTTTGGATCGCAATCGTGGTTGGCTAGGCACCAATAAGGATGAACCGCAGCAACATCTGGTTTCCCGTCTCGAGGGTTTTTGCGAGCTGAGGCCGTTCCTCGGAATTTGGCATAGAGCGTGTTGAGGACCCACAGGTCATATTCCTCCACAGCGGTGTAGATATCTACATCCATCTTCTCCAAGATATGCAGCGGTGTCTCGATATTATATTTGAAAGAGAACGGGAGAGTCCATTCCGGCGGGGGGCCAGCGTTGGGCGATACGTTGATCTCGTTCGATCGGGAGGAAACAAAGTCGCCCCAGATGAACTTCACCTCACGCACATCCAATGGGTGAATCTCCTCATTGGCTGCTATCGCCAAAACTCTGGCAAGAAGAAGCAGATGGAGAGTTTCATCAGCTTCGAACGCGCTAGGGTCTTTGGCAATTGAGTCCACGTCTTTATCGCAGACAGCAGGGTGATAGCGATCTTGGGCCAGATCGTGGCACTCCTGGCTGCAGAAGACTGTATCGAAACATTCCTCGCACCGAATGGGCTGGTTATCGCTGCCAAGCGGGGCAAGTTCAGAGCTGCAGGCATCACAAACCGAATCTTTATGTCGGTTGTTGGCTGTAAGGAGGGTGTATTCTCTGAGCACAACCTCACCAGCCTCGATATCCTCTTGAGCAAAGACACCAAGCTGTTTGCAGGTCGGAATGATTTCATAATTGTCAGTCTCGCTCTCTCCTTCTAATAAGATTGGCAGAGTTGCCACTTGAACGGCACACTTTGGAGCCATCTCTTTCAGCTCGGCATTCAAGGACTGCAAACTCTCGGGCGAGAAGCGATCCGGTTCATGGTCATTCCACGGATAGACTTCCCGGCGGACGAGACCAAAGTCGGGTAAATCACTGGCATCGAAATCTTGGCGTCCCAGCCTCTGTCTAGCCACGTTGTCAATATGCCCCCTAGTGTGAAGCAGCTTCGCATTTTGCGGAGCAACTGCCAGGCCTCGATCGCAAAACTGAGAGGCACTTTTCAAGCAACCGCAAAGCAAGAGACTCAGTGACAGTATCTGATACGCCCGTACTGACGCAAGGCTTGCCAGCTGATTGGAAGCAGCATCCTCATCCTTGGGGCCGCCCTTGACCAGATCAGGATATTCGTCGGCAACTTGGCTATGGGCCAAGATCTCTGGAAGGGGTACGCCAACATATTTGCTTAGGCATTCCAAAGATTGCTCATGGTATTCGAATCCGTCATTTGTAACTTCATCAGTAAGGAGAAGTGCTCGGTAAGCGTCGCCAGCGGCGAGGTCGGGGTATCCAAGATCGGCATACACGGCCGCACGCTCAAGATAAAGAATCAAATCATACGGTAGGCTTTTGAGTCCCTCAGTCAGTTGTTGACGACGCTCGAAAAGTTTCTCGTTAAGGGCAATCTGGTCTGAGTCTGGAGACGACATTGGTACGGGTTGTTGTCGTCAAGCAGTAATCAGAAGGGGCTACTGTACGACAGCTGGAAATAATAGTGGGTCAATCGACAAGCACAAGATATGCAAAAAGAAAAAAATGAAGAAAGGAAAGAGAAGACGGTAGCAGTTGTTTGTCAGTGCAGGCGCGGTTGAGCTGTGTCAAGGTAGAGAACAATTTTGATTGGCGATCGCTTATCGGGGCTACAAGATCGAGAACCCCTTGCTGCCCAAGCAATTGACGAAGAGAGAGAGTGGAGAATAGAAAAGGTCCACGTGAGTGTCGAGCCTTAGCAGCTGGTCAAGCTACTGTTTCTTCAAAAGCCAAGAGATTGCTTCTCTGCGGAAACGTTGGACAAAAGAGTTGGGCCGAGCTGGAGGGGTTGCTGATACCAGGTGGGCAACGAAAACTTTCAGGACGGCGCAAGACCGGAAAGACTCTGGATTGGCGGGTGTAAGAAGACGTGTTGCGGGCATATGCCGTGTGGAATGGCGACGCTGGTCAACTTGCAGGAAAGACCTGGCTAGGAGCCAATCAATGGCCGTCAGGGTTATGAAAGAAGACGAGGGCACAGATCGAGGCCGCGGTCGATTATTATATCCCCGCAAAGCTAGTGGCGGCAATATCCAAGGGCCGAGAAGACGAGGAGAGTCAAGGGGGGAGAACCGGCGAAGCAGATGAGAGGAGAGTAGCCGGCAAGCCTGCGCAGTGACGAGACGCAGAATGGTTTGGGAAAGGGAGCGAATCAGTAAGCCGGCCCAAGGTCGTGACACTGAAGTGAGGCCGTCTCGTGACGCACTCTGTTGCCGTACAGCTACTACAGTTGAGGTGGTTTCGAGCTTGGAGAGTGTGTAGGCCGCTGTTGCGAGGCCGCTGTTGCCACTCAGGATTTTCTGCTTGCCGCTAGCTGCCCGATGGTGGTCGTTTGTTTGCTGTTGTTGCTGTTGGCGGTTACAAGGAGCTGTTCTCGCCAGCGTCGAACGACTTTGGTGGCTTGACACGGAGCAAGATGACACGACACTGCCCAAGGAGGATGAAAAGTTCCAGATTCTTCCGGACCGGCGGTATATAGATACTACCTGCCTGCTTTTGAGGAAGCAAGTCCCGGGGGCGGCTTCTTGAAACCAGGAGGAGGGGCAGCACAACGTGGCACCTTCCTTGCAACGTCAACTCAGGGAATGGAAGGAAGCAGCCAGGCCCAGCCAGATGCCAATAGCGAGCGGCACAACCTCTTTGCAGCCTGACGCCCTGGTTGGCACCTGCCGATAACCCAGAGCCAATGGCCGTTTGCCGTTTGCCGTTTGCCCAGCGCAGTCCAAGACAACGAGCTTACAAAAGGGCTTCGGTGTCTTATTAATAACGAATGCCGAAGCTGTCAAGGACTGCTAAGCCAAAAGAGGGGAGGCTACCGAGGACAGACTCGCGAGCAAAGGCAGGCGAAGGAGGCACAGAAAAAAAAATAAACTGAAAATTCTCATGAGGCCCTAGACGATACGCCAAATGGGCTAGCAGTCGCGCAAGCGTGTGGGATTTGGCGGTTGATTGGCGTTGCTTTAGCACCCCTCGGAGAGTGTGTCCCGCTGGACCCTGAAATCCCGAGCGGGCAACTCGGTGGGACTTTGTGGCAGCCAACGACAGCCAACGGCAGCCATGGGATAGACTGGGGCTAGAGTTGCATTCTAGGCTGAAGGCTCCGGGCCGTCAGAAATACAGACGAAAACTCCATTGTCTCACAGAGGTATCCAGCTAGCAAGGTGCTGCAAGTTAGAGGCTGCCATGGATAGCCCTGTCACGAAATTGAACGAGCAAGTCCGCAGCGCCCGCCATCATTAATTATTGAAGCTACAAACAGAGAGATAACCAAGCCAAGCTGCCACCACGAGAGAGGCCGGCATTTTGCTCGATAATGCTACTCTGGCCGGCACATGAGGCTGTAGAAAGCCCGAGCAAATCAAAACACTCGTCCCAGCGAGTTCAATCAAATCTACATAGTCAATGGCCTTGCAAGGCTCACTCCAGAGATGAATGCTACCCAATTTTCGCCCCAATGCTCTCATTTCCATGTGGGGTGCCTTGTGCCTTGCAACGTGTGGCTGGTTGAGCAAGACCCGCAGCAGGCGCAGCAAGTCTTTGACAGCGGAGCTACTCCGGTGGCAACTTCAATTTACAACGCCCGCTGTGCTAGGTACCAAGAGGTTAAGAGGTTAATCATCGTATACGTGCTTCATTAATCCGTGTGAGCCATTACCTGTACCGGTCTACTGTAGCTCCTGCCGCGGCTTTACATACTACAATAGCCATAAAAGTTATCCAGCGCTAGGTTGCTACTACTACTGCAACTACTGCTACTACTGCTACTGCTACTACTATTATTACTATTACTACTATTACTATTACTATTATTACTAAACTATTTCTAAGATTTATTATTAAATAATAAAACCCAGGTATTCGATAGCTTTTCCTTCAATAAATAGTGTTTATATTTTAAATTTTTGTGTGTAGTTTTATTCCGCGGTCCCTATCTTTCTTCGCACCCCTTTCGCAAGAAACAAATAGCACTATGTGATATAAGGCGTAGTTGCATCTCAATGCTTGTTTGGTTAGCAAAAGATGATTACGGAATCAAGCTCTTTCTCTGAGGCCGAGGTTAAACTGCAGTACTCAATAGATACAGGAAAATAGACGCATGAAGAGCCGGCTTCACTGAGGCTTCATCATTACGTCATTACGCCCTTGGTCAATCCCAGCCGCAACGCCAAACAAGCCAACATATCGCCACAAAGGACATGACGTTATATCGGTCTCGGGGTCTTTATGAGCCATCAAAAATGAGCATTCAAGTGTCGTCTCAATGTGGCAGTAGGGGGTGCTATCGATATAGGAGAAAGTAAGGTGTTATGGGTGGGTAGTTTTGCAGCGGGAGTGGTAAGCGCGCGCAGCTAACATCAAACATACATACGCTACAGTTGCCCAGCAAGCTATCTACATACATACATGCCCATATATATGCAAAGGCTGGATATAAATCACTAATGCTGCATTCTTCAACTGCCTCTTGCAAAGCCGGGCGATTCTACGCACGAGCAAATAAGTTTTGGGTTGGTTACATATGAAACCCTGGATATCTCGCCCGTTTCGGCAGTATCAAGCGCTTTAGTTTCGGTGGTCGGAAATTGGGCCATGGCTGGTAGCATTGCTAAACCAATGAAGGTCTAGAAGACGCAGGATGTTTGTTGCACGGTAGTTTGCCTGATGGTTCCTCCAACCGCTCAGTTGCTACGCCAGAAGACTAGGTAGGTACTTTCCCCTATAGCTGTTAATGCCCAAAATGATCAGTAGATTGCCAATTGAGTTTACAACTTTCGTAGAGAGGTCTATGTTGCTTGCACTCGCTTAAACCCGAATGAAAATCGGCCGAGTTGTAAAAAGACACCTTATAGTGATTCTAATAAATACAAACTGAAGATATGCCTACTTGTGGGACGTATTAGTGAAGGTTAATAGGTATATACCTACTAACCTGCCTAGGTATGTACTGCTAGTACCTGCTAGTAGTACCTAGGTAAAGGTTAATATACAGGTACCTAAAGATAAAAGCGGATATACATATACTTAACACATTGATATTTAGACGCAATTCTTATTCTACTCACCTCTTTCACCCACTGCCTAATCCCCAGCCTTCCTAGAAACGTTTTACTTACCAGACAATCGTGCATGTTTCAGTTTACAGCATTGTCCGCGATTGCCATGCTGCTGTTCCAAAAACCCAGCATCAGAATGCCAAAAAAAAAAAAAAAAAAAAAAAAAAATTGAAGCACCATTTTGGACATGACTAGCGCATTGACGTCGACGTGATGCTTCTCCAACTCGGGCGCCTCAAGCGGCTTGGGCATGCAGACCAGCGGCATCCCTGCAGATCCGCTCCGGGTGTGCGCTGCACTGCACATCACCATCCGAGATTTCCTTGGCCCTTCTCGAATCTTCTCCCGCCTCTTGCGCAGAATAACGAACCAACGTCGTATGTACAGATCGTCAATTTACTTTTCCATGTGATGAGAAACAGAAAAATCCATAATAACAAAAGTACATATTAATAAACAACTACCACAAAAAGCAAAAGACACAGCCCCCCTCAGCTCGTCTCTTTTTAACCTTCAATTGCCAGTGGCAACGGCTACCTGAACTCAAGCGGCAGCCTTATCTTATCTTCCGACGCGCCTCTGACATAACCCCGCGCGCATAGCACGCAGCCTCTTTTTTTTTTTTTTCTTTTGACAAGCCGCATTGCGACCTTTAAGGCGGAAAAATAGAGCAACCCCGCCGTCCAGACTATCGGGACCTCCTTCATAGCTCATTACCTACCATAGCTCTAAAACTCCAACCACACACAACCGAGAGAAGAGCAAAAAAAAAAAAAGACGAGGCAAAACCTCGAACCGCGGATAAAGAAAATAAATCGATAGACGGGACTTTCCGATAATACGGCTCGAGCACCAACAACAAATCCCGTTATATATATTTCCATCTTCTGGCTTTTATAATACGCAACACAGCTAACCCGCTACTCGCCCCTCGCCTCGCCCAGCTCAGCCCAGCTCATCCATCATGCCCAAGACACAACCCAACCTATACGCTTTCCCAGGCGTCGACGCCCTCGCGCAAGCCCTGCGAGCCTACGTGATCCAGAGCCAAAACGCCGGCATTGAGCGCCACGGCGCCTTCAAGGTGGCCGTCTCTGGCGGCTCGCTGCCCAAGACGCTCGCCGCAGCCCTCCTGGCGCCGTCATCCGGTCCTGCAGACGTCGTCGACTTTTCCAAGTGGGAAATCTTCTTCGCCGACGAGCGCGCCGTGGCCCTGGACCACCAAGACTCAAACTACGCCCTCCTCAAGGCCGAGCTGCTCGACAAGCTGCCCGCCGACCAGCAGCCCGCCGCCGTGCACACAATCAACCCCGAGCACCTCGACGACATCCAGGAGCTCGCCGACCAGTACGAGCAGACGCTCGTCGGCAGCTTCGCCTCGCGCGACTCGGTACGCCTGCCCATCTTCGACCTGCTGCTGCTCGGCTGCGGACCCGACGGCCACACCTGCTCGCTGTTTCCCAACCACGAGCTGCTGCGCGAGGCCGACGCCTGGGTCGCGCCCATTGAGGACTCACCCAAGCCGCCCCCCAAGCGGATCACCTTGACTCTGCCCGTGGTTACACACGCCGTCCGCGTTGCCTTTGTCGCCACCGGCGCCGGCAAGGCCTCAATCATGAAGGAGATCTTTGACACGAGCTCTGGACTGCCGTGCACCCTCGTCAACGAAGCTGCGGGAGACCGATGCAGCTGGTTCGTCGATGAGCCTGCCATTGAAGGAGTTGGCTTCCCTCGGAGAGCATTCTTGTAAAGGGAGAGTGGTGACAGAAGAGGAGAAAAGAAAAGTAAAAAGAGAACCAAAAAAAATCAGAATTGATGACGATGCATGAAACATTAGCAAATGACGAGTATGATGCGCAACAGCCATGATGGAGGGGGGGGGGAATGGGTAAACAGCATGTGATAAGTGACGTTGGTGCGTCAACCGACTTGATTTGTTTTTTTTTTATTCCCCTTCAGGTTCACTGAGAGGTCTTCTTCTTCTATATTCATTTTTTTCCATCTTTTAAGAAGAAAAAAGAGAAAAAAGAAAAAAGAAAAAAGAAAAAAGAAAAAGCTTTATGCGCGCACGAGGTGGAATCATTGTTTTTTTTATATGCCCCGACTTTTAAGGAGTTCGCTGGGCCTCCATGACACACTATTTTCGCTTTTTATTTTTGTCAACTTAGAATATATATGACGCTTCCACTGGGGCGAAAAGAGGCATTCGAGTCTTCTTTTCTCGAAATTGAAAGCAGATTTGAAATTCATTCCAGTGTATCTGGCAGTAGTGATGACGCTAATGTGATGCTGATGCTAATGCTATTGCTCATGAGGGTGATGATCGTGATAGTTCCGTTGCCCATATCCACCGTATTTTATAGAAAACCAAATTCATGGATCATACCGTCATATCGAGGCCGCTAGACCAAATTTCCCTTATAATTCTTTCCAAGCACCTACCGAACGCGGAACCTCAAAGTCATTATCCGCATCAATCCTGTTCATCCTCCCAATCCACTCGTCCTCTCGCAAAAGCGCCTCGTGCTCAACAACCTCCATGATTCTCAGCTCCGCCAGCATATTGTCGATCAAGGCGCACGACCCGTCCAGCATTTTCTCCAAGCTAGACTTTTCGTCTGCGTCTGGCGGTTCAGCGTAGAATTCGTCCAAGGCTAGGTCGTTGATGTCGTTGAGCTGCTGCTTCCACCCATCCAGCTGGCCGATGAGTTCTCCGCGCTCCTCTTTCCATTGGGCATCCAGATCCTCGATAAATAAGTCATTGTTGCCCTGTGCGAGCATGGCGCCGTTTCTCCTCGCCTCCTCCATGTCGCTCACTCCGCGGATCCATCTTTCAAAGTGCCGCACCAGCTGGGCATATCGACCGCTTGGATCACTCAGCGACCACACATTGGTGATGATTGATTCCAGAGACTGAATCTTTTCGTCCAGTCTGCCACCACTGGCCCATCTTCTAAGTGCCATCACATTCTTCTTCTCTTGCGCCGCACTCTCCTGCTCGGAGACATCTCTGCTCTCCTCGCTCAGCCTTGCGAATCGATCCCCCAGCTTTTGCTTGGCACTCGCTCTCCATTCGGCCTCTACAACTGGCGCCTCCCGGTGCAGTAGATATAGCTGCAGCAACTCCGCCTGGAGCTTGCTGACCTCGGCCGATGCAGCGATATTCGACGGCAGCTTGGAAGGTGACGATGTAGCCAAATGTGACGTAGACAGCTTAGGCGCCAATGACTTGCCTGGCGAGACTGGCCTCTGTAGGGAAGAAGTTGAAGCCCGAGGTTTCAGCGATGCTTGGTCCTGTGACAGCAGCGTACCGGCAGAGGAGGGCTTAGAGAGTCTAGATACCACTCTGCTGATCGTTGCCAATGACAGTTTGCGAGCCGGTAACTTTTCTGCCGAGGGGGCTCTGCGCTCCAGCGTCCTTGGTTGTCCCGTAGGAGTCACAGCTCGGCTACTAGCCGCTGAATTCCCCCCTCGGGCAGTGATCGGCGTAGGGGTCGGGGTTATAGATCGAGCTATAGACCGAGGCCCAGGTCGAGTTGCAGAGGTCGCAGAAGTACTGGTAGATCGAGTAGAAGCCGAGAATGTGGCCGCCCGGGTCAGTCCCATGGGTGGTGTCCTCGCTCTACTCGAAGAAGAGGGCGGCGTCCTCGCTTTCGGTGCCGCCGTAGGCGTGACTGGTCTCCCAGGAGCCGAGAATGTATTGGCCCGAGTCAACGCAGTTGGCGTAGCTGACCTCCGAGACGTTGACGGCGCACCTACCGGGGCTGTAGGCGTTGCAGGTCGTCGAATTGGATCTCTCGACCTCGAAGGGTTGGGCGGCTTCGATACCACCGGCCCAGCAAGATTGGTGGCCGAGGTTCTGGCAAATGCAATCCCCGTCGGCCTTCTCTCAAGCTCCTTTGGCTTCCCCGGCATTGAAATGCTCGTAGACCTCCCTCTCGCTTGAAGAGATGGCCTAGTCATGGTTGTCGACGGCGGATACTTGGTGGCTGACGCAGTCCGTTCTTTTCTTGCAGTAACTTCCTTTGTTGCCAGCGTCATTGATCTCGTCAGCCGTCCAGGTATGCCCGTTGCCGCAGGTGCCTTGGGGATACCACTGCTGGCATTGGTGGTGGTGGCAGAGGTGTTCTTCAAGCTGTTCGTCGAGCTGCTAGAGCTAGAAGCAGTCGAGGCGGCTCGGGCACCATATTTGAAGCTGGGCAGACGGGTCGGCGAGGCGTTTCGAGTTACCGACGGCTCTCGCGTACTAGACGATCTCGTCGGAATCGAAGACGGAACGATGGTGTTGGAGCGCTGCGGAGGGCGCGCGCGAGGTATTGACGACATGGCGCCGATGCTGAAGATTGGGCGGGATGGTGAAAGTCTTCAGTGAAGCTGGCCAGCCCGACGGTGACATTTGATACCTGGACCACCTGGGGTGATGTCAGGGAGCTTGGGCGCTATAAGCCCAATTGCCGTGCCTGGCTACTCCCTTTTCGGCTATGCTAATGTGGCTGGTGTGGCCCCAGCTCCACCAATTGTCGAATTATACAACTTCATGTCATCTCGCCTCCTTTAACCGCGTCCCAGGTCTCACGAAAATGCAGACAAGCACGATAAGCCCCTCCATGTTTTCAATCTTGTTCAAAAGCCAGCTTCATTATTCCTGAGTAGTATTACACCAATGCTAGTCTATTTCAATCAGCCTCTTGTCGAGAACAAAACCAAAGATGCCTTGAGTCATATAAACAAATTCAACCTTGTACAAACCATGGTGTCCAGCATGTCGATTTCCCTAAAAATTCGGAATTATCCTTTTTGTGTCCCATTCTCTTTGAACCAATGAGCGACTGAGCCAATCCTCTAATACTATACATGTGACATTTCTCCTCAAGTCTTGTGGGTAAGCTGTGAAAATGGTATCGAAAGTGAAAACTGAGGAGCCAATTAGAGCTTCCTTCTTGTGGTGCTTTGATGATACAAATCCTGTTCAAGGTAAGAAGAAGAAGGAAGAAAGAAAGAAAGAAAAGAAGACAGTAAATGATGATATTCGTACTCCAGATCCCACGACAGTAAACATTTACATGCCGTAACAAAAGAGAAATAATGAAGAAAGAGAAGGAAAGGGGGGGCGTGGGCAGAATAGGGGTATCGAGGTAGTAGTATGCGGCGGGCAGGATTAGGGGAATGCGTGGTGTTATAACGTTGCTTGGAACCCGGGAGCGGTGTCTGGCCGGGACTGGGAAAGGGGACCAGCGTTGGCGAGGTTGTCCACCAACCGGCGGAGATCCCATTGGTAGCTGCCCAACTTGCGATGGCAGGCGTCACATATTCGAACATGGCAGAATGCGCAGGCCCAGCGATCTTCAAGATCTGCCCTATCGCAAGCTTGGCAGGTAAGCGGGCAATTCCTGTTGCTTCGGCGGTTCATGGTCTTGTGCTGTTGGAAGCAATTAAAATGCGTGTTGGTGAGTGGCTTCGCCTTGATAATGCCGTCTTTGGGCAAGTTTGAATACGTCTGTGTCGGGAAATATGTGGCCTTGGGATGAGGCTCGCCTTCAACTTTCATCTCGGGATATAAAGTGCCGTCACGGCCCCGATAAAGAAGCCCTTGTGTTTCCGACTTGAGCAGCCGTGGGTCCGATGTCGGCTGGGGAGCGCTCTGCTTAGGGTTCGCTATCTGATAAACATCTGTCTGTATGACAGTCGGCTGTGGCTGCACAGCGGCCGTGCTTGTGCCCCCCGAAACACGTGGGCGGGCAGATCCTGGGCCGTTGGGGAGAGAAGCCGTCACAGGTGCAGGCACGGATACAGGCGCTGGTGCTGGAGCAGTACTACTAGTGGTATCACCTTTGCGCAGTACTGGTGGCACAGTCGCTTGGTTGGATGTGCTCGTGCTATTTGCATCAGATGGCGGGCGAGATGAATCCTTGGCGGCTGTTGGATCCTGGCCAGGGGACACTGTTATCGCTTTTCGTGATATGGGTTGAGTGCTTGCAGCTGCGGCCTGGCTACCTTTGAGAGGCTTGGGAGGAAGATCCTTTGAAAAGTCGGGAGATGCACCTCTGGGGGCTTCGGGAGACGCTGCTGGAGAAACGGGGGAAACAAACGGCTCGACGGTCGGTTGCTTGACGTCTTCTTTGCGATATTCTGGCGTTGGCGGCCGCTGAGCAGCTGGAGCCCCCGGAAAGCCAGCCTTTGCACTAGAAGTGCTGGATACCGATTCGGAGCGCTGAGAGCCAAGCCTGTCTTTGATCTGCTTCAGCTTGGAGGTTTCGCTTCCCATGGTTTGCGCGGCAGGGGGCGGCTGGTCCTTGGCCCCTAACGAAGGGCGAATGTTGCGGCCAGGCAAGCCGCCGGCGAACGGAGGTGCTCGAGGCACTGCGGCCTTGGCCGTCTCGGCTGGGGCTGGGGCTGGGGCTGGGGCTGGGGCGGTGTCCTGGTCTGCCGGCAGCTGCGTATCTGCAGTCGACCCGTGGCTGTAGTCGAGCGTCAGGCCGGGAAGCTCTCTGCTGGTTTGGGTCATGTGTGGACGGCGTTTCCAGATCTCGGGCCGAGGAGAGGATGGCGAGGAGAGCTCTGCGGCCGGTTCGTCTTTGGGTGGTGGCGGAGGGAGTCCTGCGCCTGTGCCAGCATTGGGGCGAGCGGGCAGTGAGCCACTGCCGCCTGTTGCAGCCTTGGGCTTGCTGGGAACAGTGGGAAAGGCAGCTGTAGCTGCGGCGATGGCACTGCTAGCCTCCGCAGCCGCAACCGACTTCTCGCTACCCGGCGCTGCGACTTCCTGCCGATCGATCTCACTACTGCTCGTCGTGGTCTCGTATAAAGACGGGCTGTGCGATTCGTCGCCATCGCCCATGTATGCCGAGAGAAGACTCGACAGAGAAAAGGTGGGAGATGGCTGCGCCAAGTACTGCGGAGAGGGCGCCGGCAGCTTCAGGTTCGCAACGGGTTTTCGCGGAATGGACATCTTGGATCCGGCACTCAAAGGGGGCGATTGGAGGCTCAGAAGTCCGGCGCTCAGCGCCGACGAGGGCGTGCTGGGCGCAATTGAAGGCGCCGCGACGACCTTTGCGCTGGTTGTACTGCTGTAGCTGTTCACTTTGCTGCTGGGGTTCGTCCGGGTCTGGGGAGTCGGTGGCAGCGTCTTGGTCGGCGGAGGAGGTAGCGGCGGAAGGGGGATGTTTTTTGTCGACTGAGGCGATGCCAGTGATGAGGTTCTTGCCGGCAGACTGTACTCGCTGTTCTTTCGGCTGTGGCTCGTATTACTATTGTTGTTACTGCTGCTGCTGTTGTTGTTGTTGTTGTTGTTATCGCCGCCGATGTTACTCTCGCCGTCGTCGTCTGTGTAGTAGTCGTCCAATCCGGGCACCGTCGGCAGCGCCTTGGAAAAGCGCGATACGCCGCTTTTAGGGACTGAGAGACCGGACGGCTTCGACATGGTGGCCGGCAAAATCAAGAAACGCAAAGACGCAAAACGGTCGAGACCGCGGGGGATTGACGAGATTGTCCAGATTCCCCAGCTCAGCTGCCTATCCCTGCGCTAGGCCTGTCCCTGCGTGGCTCGACGACTGGCAGTTGGAGTCCTCTTCGCGGCCGGTACAGCGCGGTTCCGGAGGATTGTGAGCGTGGATGCGCATTGAGAAGAGTTGGGCACTTGATGGGGAGAAATGCTGAGACGAGGAGCCGGTCCTAGGTTGTTTTAGATTCCGTGGGCGTCCCTGGCTAATACCACTTGGGCCAGCCAGAGGCGGGAGCCAGGCCGATGAAACGGGCATGTGGCGTCCTAGCCAGGGGTGGATTCAGCTTCTACTGATGTGCTTGAGATACATCGCGCTGTTTGTTTGCAGCGGACATGGAGTCAATCTGCGCGCTGCATCTTGGCCAGCCAGCCTTGCATGCTGCATCGAATTGCATCCACGAGACATACGTGGCACGAAGAAAGTCGTCTACTTGGTAGATTGGTTCGAGATCTGCCTCTGATGACGGCTCAAATCCGCCTGAATGACGCTCCTTGGAGGCGCCACCACGTCACTACGGCAGATTAGCGCATGAACCGACCGGTTTTCTCGTCGTGTCAAAATCCAGCGCTAGAGAAACAATGCAGATGGCGACCGCAGCTGAACAACATTCGACGAGGTGGCACTGAGACCGATGTCTTGAGATTGTTGGCTTGTAGACAGAATTCCATTACGTCGCTGAAGACGGAGGATCCATGCTACCTCAACACATGTACCTGTAATTATTCGCGGTGCTATTGGCAGCAGTGGCTGTACTCCATTGCGGAACTGCACTGCACAAGGTATCATGTAGGCATGAACAGGCTGACGGTCGCGACAATGGCTCTACTAAGAATTGGGAAACAAGCTTCCCAGGGGATAGTTGCAGCGTCGTCACAATCATGCCTGTTTCACATCATGCGTAGGAACTGATACGTAGGAATGAATGTCAGCACCAATAATTAACGTTAATGGGCCCCCCCGCATTTGGACGTGCAAGCAACGCTGCATATGCGCACGGGCTCGTCTGTGCCGCGCAGGGGTCCAAAACGTGGTCTGCTGCCGGGTAAGGGAAAATGCAGTTGTTTGGCTTTACTTCGTCTTTATTTACAAGATTGAAAAATAGAGGAGGAGCTTTGAGATTAGCCTTTTCCATGCCCTAATTTTTTTTTCTCCCGTCATATAGTTCAACGTGGACAATTTAACATAGAAGAATGTTTACTTGCTGAAACTTCATTTCCATGGCTACTCCAAACCACATTTACAATCGAGCTACAGCCACACAAGGGTGCTATGAACAACATCTACTTGTACTCAGCCTGAAATAGGTAGAGTGTAATGTTATCCGTAAAAAAAAAAAGAGAGAAAAAGAGAAAAAAATCCCAGCTGGTCGGAAAATGCTGTGACGAGCAAGGGGCAAACATCATGGATAACCGCCATCACATCCTCTTTGTTTCTTGGCACCATCCTTCCATGTTTTATCAGTGGCCGGGCCACAATTACCCGTAGCGCAACAATGCCATGAACAAATTACAAGGTTAATAGAAATTCATGTTTTACAATCTGTTTTAGGATTGCGCCGCGTATTAGAGCCGCAATTTCAGGGCCAATTGTTTGCTCACTTGCACGTACTCGTAACACCCATTCGCTTAGCTCACGGCACTCGGTCTCTCCCGATTTTGACAAGGAAACACGGTGGAGATTCCTTGGGTATTGCTGTTGACACAAGACCCCAAGCTGGCTCTTTGGAGCAAATAAGGACTGTAATGCTGGAAACATCCATCTATATAAAAGTGACTATTATTGTCTAAAACATTCGAATGGGCATGTAGTTGAGTATTGTTCTTCATGTCTACTAGGGGACGTTGGAGCGTAAAAAGAAGGCTGCTAGCTACTACGTCCACCTCCAGGAGAAGAGCATCATCAATTGGGATCGACAGTCTATGATATCCATGTAAGCTGCGCCTTTCTCTAGAGTCAAGAATACTGAGGCACTGATCTATATTGAAGACAATGCAGATAATGTCCGAGGTAGTATTTATTGTTCAGACTAAGCCTGAGATTCTAAGAGCGCAGTCTAAAACCAGCCTCAATGATTTAGAACATTATTCAGCAATCGTTATGCCCACCTACATGTAATCCAGGTACATGTACTCAACAGGCTTATTGGCCTATCAATAGCGACCATCCCCTTGCATTCGGTGCATTTTACCATATCTGCTCCAGATTGCGTTTTCTTTTTCCTCGTGCGGGTTTTATCAATGAGAAAACGCCCTTTGAAAGACACGGCGATTATGCTGATGATTAAGGCCCCCTTGCTGAATAAAAGCCGAGGTGGGGGGTTTTGCTGATTCCGGCAATTAGCAATTCACCTCTCAGCACATCTCACCGGTTTATTCTGTGTGACAGTTTGACAAGACGCGTCTCATGCGGAGGCGTTTCGTGCTGCCTTGACTGGGACACTGAGCTTGCGATTTGCTGATAGAGGAGCCACTGCTGCATCAACTAGCAGTTAGTATCGACTTTTAGCTCTCACCAAGATGAGATCGCCCGACTCCAACGCAGATGGGCCTCTGGCAGCGGTGCCAACAGAGCAGACACCGCTTCTTTCCGAGCCTCGTCCTCAAGGTGGCGTCCTAAACGATGGCTGTGATGCCGAAAATGGCAGCTTGGGCGAAGGGGAGGTGCAGCAGAAGCATCCCATGGCGGACAAGATGCACGTCTTGCTTCCTGCCGTTGGTGTTGGGGTGAATAACCGTCTAATTCAGGATAATTCCCACCATTTGCTGACAGTACATCTCCCTCCACATAGGTCTTTCTCGTGGCCGTTGACCAGCTCCTTGCGGTGGCAACCTATGCCAGAATCGGCAGCGAGCTCAAGGCTTTGAATAACACCAGCTGGATTGCAACGTCGTTAGTAATACTACTCTTAGTCGAATTCTGCCATCAATCCCCTTGACCACGACGATATACAAGAGGAATCACTAACTCGTATTCAAAGATACTTTCTCACCCTCACCAGCTTCCAGCCTCTCTACGGCAAGCTCAGTGACATATTTGGTCGAAAGGCATGCCTCCTCTTCGCCTACGCCGTCTTCGGCCTCGGCTGCTTGGGGTGCGGCTTGGCCCAGAGCATGACGCAGCTTTGCATCGCACGAGCCTTCGCCGGCATTGGCGGAGGCGGCATGAGCTCGGTGGTGACGATTCTGTTTTCTGATATTGTCCCGCTACAAGAGCGTGGCGTCTGGCAGGGCTACATCAACATCGTATATGCCGTGGGCAGCAGTTCGGGTGCCCCGCTTGGAGGCATCTTTGCTGATTCTTTAGGATGGCGATGGTAAGATTTGTGAAAGAGGAAACCTTCCAAGGCTGGGCCTGGGCTAATAGGAGCACACCAAAAAAAACAGGTCATTCATGATTCAGGCACCCTTATGCTTGGTGGCCTGGATTGCAGTGTACTTCATCCTCGATCTCGAGCCTCCTTCCAATGATCACTGGGTCGCCAAAGTCCGTCAAGTTGATTTTCTCGGTGCCTTTACTCTTGTCCTCACCGTCATTTGCCTCTTGACGGGACTTGACTCTGGCCCCAATCTCGGATGGTCAAATCGCGTCACCATCGTCTCACTAAGCCTGACGCCCGTCTTCTCCGCCTTGTTCCTCTTCATCGAGATGAAGATTGCCAAGCACCCATTCGCTCCAGGCCACCTCATCCTCAGCCGAGACTTGTTCCCTTGTTTTCTGGTCAACATGTTCGGCATGGCAGCTCAGCTGAGCGCCATCTTCTTCGTACCGCTATTCTTCCAAGCTGTCAAGGGCCTCAGCGCTACGACGAGTGGAACGCTGCTCATCCCGGCAACAACCGTGGGCGTGTGTGGTTCTCTTACCGGCGGCTGGATCATCAAGAGAACGGGGAAGTTTTGGTGGCCAACCACTGTCAGCTACGGAATTCTGTTTTTCGCAATGATACCTTTGATTGTTACAACCTGGTACGGTTCGCTTTTTGGAATGACAGCGTCGTTTACAATGTCATCCATGGGCAATGGGAGTGGTAAGCCTCATTATTTGCTGCCTTTGCACGCTCTCTGACTGACGCGAGTACCTATTCTTCCTCCTTCTTAGGCATCACAACTATTCTCGTCGGCCTCCTGGCCAACGCGGCGGTGGAAGACAGCGCGGTCGCCATTGCTTGCTCTTACCTCTTCCGGTCTCTCGGTGCCAGCATCGGCGTTGGTACCAGCTCAGCTGTGCTCCAGCAAGTCCTCAGAACGCAACTTGCCTCTCGTATCGGGGACGATGCCGGCCAGATTGAGGAAAAGGTGCGCCAGAGTCTGGACGTTATCAAAGATCTGCCGCCACTGCTGGCCCAACAGGTGCGGGCGAGTTATCAGGTTGCTACGGTTGCGGCCTTTATCCCCTCACTCCTCTTTGGCCTTGGATGCTTCGTTGCTACATTCTGGGTGAAGGAGAAGTCTCTGAAGCGGTAAGAGCCACTGTATGCCTGTATGTAAGTGTGGGTAGAGCAAAGCAGCGCAAGTAAAGATCTCTACTGCATTCGCTTGCTTATTGCTGCATGTTGCCATTCCACATGTGTAATAGTCAGATACAAACACGAGATGCAAACACGAGATACAAACACGAGCTTCGTAGGTAGGATACGAAGAACGGTGCGACTTTGGCACTTACATAGACAAGGGGAAGAGGAAGAAAGCAAGAAACTAATAGTCAGTAGTCATGGTCACATCGTCTCGTCCGTTTCGCTTCACCGTTATCAACTCCCACTGCGCCACCCCATGACAAATGCCATGCTGTTCACGAATCAAGGACCCGGCATCAGTTCACCTTCAGATAATCACAAGCCAGGCCAACTTATACGTGGGAGGCAGGTTCGGAGCAGGTCGTTCGGAGCAGGTCATTAAACGCTGCCCTCGATGCAATCTCGCCCATTTCATGTCCCCTACCGCAAAGCCACCAATCAAAAAGCCCGTCTCACCCAGCTTGTTTCCAATAGTACTAGGTATCGCATATAGTATCGCCAAGCCAGCGGCAGCAACGGGCCCTCGCCAAGACCTGCTTTTTCTCCCGCTCGCATAGCAATGACGAAAAGTCTTGGCGGGACCTTTTTTTTGTGATCCGCCCATCGTGCATTGCAACCTTGGTGATGGGAGAAAGAAGCTTGGTGCTGCTAGCTTTTTGTAACCTCTTTTTTTGTCTTTCCTATTCTATTCCTGAGCGATTACGCAATGCTACTCTGGACTTTGTCTCCGATATTCGGCCTGTCTTGGACCTGGGGGTTTTTGCTCCATATAAGGTACCTACGAAACCACTACCGGCGCCACAGGGAAAAAGGTTACCGTACCTTAAAATCTTAATTATATGCTTCAACTGCAAGTGCCATAGTTGGTTAACCTTACTGCGCCATGTAGGCTAAAAATATGCCGCATGCCTAAGCTAAGCGAAGTAGGATTCCTCATCAAGAGAAACCTGACTTGAACAAGTACGGCAAAGGCCAAAGGCACTTCTGAAATCTCGCGCCATCTGCGTGTCAATAAATTGTCCAAGCTGGCGCCCGCCACAATCGAGCGCTGTTCCGAAGCCAATCTAGCCGGCGGCCGATATCGAGTTGCCTAATTAGGTGCCAACTACCGTAGGCGCCTTTGTTCGATAATGCATGTGCATGTTGATACTGTACTGTATGTATTTGCTGAGGTCCAGAAAAAAGAAACAGGCTGCCAATGCTACAATCTTTGTGCTCAGCCATCAAGAAGGAATCAGCTAGTTGTTCCCAGGTGCCTAATACCACATGAATGCCTGTTGGCATTGGTAGTAGATTCGACAACTAACGGTGTGACTCCTGCTGATCACTTCGTATAAGGAATCAACATTGAGTACCTACTTAAATGATCGGACAGGTTATCCATGCTTTTCAACCTCCGGCTTCTACTTTATCCCAGCTTGACACTTCGGGCTCATTTACCCCGCGCAACCGGGGGTGCTTTCTTTATCGCGACGCCACTTTTTTCATTGTGCTGAAGGCAAGTGCCTTAAATGGAGGAGGGGGGGCCTCTATGCTTTTCATCAAGCTTAGGCGGTCTTGGCAGCTCAATCCAGAAGGTCGCACAACGAACGAGATGCCTCAAGCCCAGAGATCGAGCTCGGAAGCAACTTACAGATACGGCAGGCTGATTTGGCTTTTCGAAACTGCCGGAGCCGGCCGAATGACCTGTGCCGACGTTCTTCCAGCGCGTAGCTGGGACCCGCGTTGCATCTCGTAGCAAACATGGGCGCTTATCTTGGTGTTGATGTTTGCTAGTAGGTACTAGTATTGTTCTTGACGTTGCCACTGTTGTTCCCTGGTCTCTCTGCCTGGCCTTGTTCAGTATCGATGGGCGGGGGATCCTGGGCTGTGTCTCTCCTTCGTTCGTCTCCATCTGCATAGCCTTGCAAGGGATGCTAACCAGTAGCAGCGCGTCCTCATGATATGCCCATTGTCCATTGCCTTCTAATTTCGGCCTGTCCTTCTCCAAGCTTGGATCTTTTGCAAGCCCATGCAGTTATACTTTTGCTGCGGCCTTCGATTTAGGAAGGAGATGTTTTGTACAACGGGATTGGCCACTTGGGCGTCGGTATGGTCTTTGGGGTATCAGTCCAGAGTCTATACCGTGGCCGTAGACGAGAACACTTCGTGGGCTAGATAGCATGGATCATGGAGCATGGAGCACGGAGCCTCATTCTCCCCGTGTCGAAATATATATAAATATGGGATGAATCCCTCTGGTTGGGTTTTGGATATTCATCACCGCTCATCTCATCTCAACCAACTTCATCTCCTCCCAAGAAGTCTTCAGATCTCTTCCCCTCGCAATGGCTCCCGCTTCCGCAGTTGTTTCAGCTCTTATGCTGCCCGCTCTCGCTCTGGGAGCTGCCATCGAGCCTCGTGGCGCTGAGATTGTTGGAGGAACCACCGCTGCTGCCGGCGAGTTCCCCTACATCGTCAGTCTGTCTTCTCAGGGCTCTCACTTCTGCGGTGGTGTTTTGGTCAACGCCAACACCGTCGTCACTGCCGGCCACTGCTCCGTCGACTTCTCTGCCTCTCAGGTCAAGGTCCGCGCTGGATCTCTCGTAAGTCAAAAAACTTTGTACAACAACATAACGAGTGGCCTATGATTGACTGACCATTCTTTGGCGTTGTAGACTTGGGCTTCTGGCGGCACCCAGGTTGGTGTTTCAAGCATCACCGTGAACCCCTCATACACCACCAAGAACGGTGTTCCCGACTTCGACGTTGCCGTCTGGAAGCTGTCCTCTCCCATCCAGACCAGCTCTACCATCGGCTACGCCACCCTTCCCGCTGCCAACTCTGACCCTGCTGCCGGAACTACCTTGACCACTGCTGGCTGGTAAGCAATTCATCAGCCCTTCATTTTTGGGTTTGATACTAATCGTATAAAAGGGGCACCACCAGCGAGAACTCCAACTCGCTCCCCTCCAGACTGAACAAGGTCTCCGTCCCCGTCATCTCTCGCTCTTCTTGCAACAGCGAGTACGGCAACATCATCTCCAACAACATGTTCTGCGCTGGCCTGTCCCAGGGTGGCAAGGACTCTTGCTCTGGAGACTCTGGCGGCCCCATTGTCGACTCCAACGGCGTTCTCCAGGGTCTCGTTTCTTGGGGCCAGGGCTGTGCTGAGGCCGGTTTCGCTGGTGTCTACACCAGACTTGGAAGCCTTTTGACTTTTGTCAACCAGCACCTGTAAACGGTGACTACAAAAAAAAAAAACCTTTATTTTCAATGGGCGGTGTAGGGAGCCTGTTTTCTCCTTTGACTACCATCTGGGTAGTTATGAAGCTGGGGCGATGAGCAGATCTGATTTCATAGCGGGCAAAAAACCCTTGGCCAACTAGTTGGAGTATATAGGATTTGAAGATGAATAAAAAAAAAAGTTGCATATACGATTATTGAGTGAAAGGCAGCCGTCTACTTTCCTTTCTCTAAAGTATACTCTTGGCGTGCAGAAAGTGATGGTTTGCTCACCCAATCAAAGACAGTCTATGACAACACTTGCTCCAGCTTGATGATTCATGATTCCCATTTAAATGCAGCCATGATGATTTCGGTGAATACAGGACAAAAGGTCAATTTGTCGAAAACCAGTCGCTCATATCCCCATATTCAACATAAATCATTGAAAAAGTACCTCGTGTACCTCGTGCTGCGTCTTGTGACTTACTTCCCCTTTGGACTTTGCATCGGCTCCATTCCAAAGATATCGCCAGATCCCAGTGGATCTCTTTCGCTTGATTCTGGTATTCCCTCTCCAAATAGGAACGCATTCTTTTCGCGACTCGCGTTATTCATGCGTTTCTTCTGTTGGATTGTCGGTGATTTGCTGGCTGTAGGTGTTTGTGGTGGTCCGGACTCGTCGGGCTCCAGCATCCACGAGAATGAAGATTGTGCTATGGTTGATCTGGTAGGTATTGAGACAAGTGGCTGAACGTTGGGACGGATTTCGCTCAATACAGTGTTTGACTTTGTCTCATGTTTTGCAATGCTTGTTGATGCAGGAAGCGAGTCGCTATTTTTTGAAGATTTCTTTGGCTCGCGCAAAATCGATGGCGCTTTTGCTAAATTCGGTGTGGACACATTGGTAGTAGACGATCTCGGAGACAAGGGCTGGTTCTCTTTTTCGGCTGAGGAGGTTTTCTTGACTTTGCTCTCTTCTTTCTTTTCAGAGACGGCTTGAGGCTCTTCATTAACAGCTATGTCCATAGCTGGAATGGATAGGGAGGCGTCCTGTAGATATATTTGCACAAATTGCACTTTGGCCGCGGCAACTTCGATCAGATCCAAACTTCTGGCCCTATCTTCAAGATTAGACAAAGACAGAGCCTTGAGGCTAAGAACCGTCTCGTCGAGAAGGCTTGCTAGCTGTTGATTTCGCTTCTCCATGGCAGCCAACGCCTTTGCCGCGACATCGTCGGCCAAGGAGCCCCTTTGATACGGCGAAGATAGTCCTTCGTTAAGACCTTGCATATTTCGCTTGATTTCACCTACGGCATCTCGTACTGCTCGGTTGATTCCTAGCTTTTCGCTCTTCTCCATCATGCCCTGGAAGATGTTTTCTACCCCACCCTGCTGCTGGAGGAATCGTGGCGAGCGGATTGGTGATCTCACCCCGAAGCCTTTTCGGCGGATGGAATCAAATCCGGCAAACGGTGAGCCGGTGGGCTCAGGGATTTCAGGGCTCTTCGAAACTTTGGGAAGCTTCCCTGAATACTTTTTGATCAAGGTCGCTCCTCCGAGAGTATTCATGTGATCGCGGAGATAGAGTGCATCGTCGACAAACGTATGAGGTCCATGTTGTTGATCAGGGGGTGGATACTTGAGAAGCAGTTGCAAACAAACAGAGTAGTCAGATTCTAATACTAAATTCAAATGTTAGAGCGCCAAAAGAGATATTAAAAAGGAAGCAGGGAACCCACATTGCCAACGCACACGCAGTAACATAGAGCAGCATATCAGGTCTACTAGGTCTAAGGAGGGATCGACGGCAAAAATCGTGTCCCAAAGTACAAGAAATTGATTAAATGGAAATTCTCTGCTGAAGAGAAGCCGAATCCAGCGACTTTTCATCAAGTTAGTATCCACACATATGAGTAAAAAGCCAGCAGCCAAGTTAAAGCCAGACTGGAGCACCTACATTAAAAATATCTGAGGAAGTATCTCGACGCTTGTAAGGTGCGCCGCTAACTCAGGGTCAACCTGTTGTAAGCAGACCTCGTGAATAAATTTGCTACGCTCGACAATGGCGGAGCTTTGCTCAGGAAACCGAGGTTGGAATGGACCATCAGCTGATTGGGCTGGGGTTGGCGCATCTTTGACTTCGTAAAAGGATTGAGCGTGCTCCATCAACTGAGAGAATAAGATGAACGCATCGTGCTCAATGAAAGAAGAGTCAATGGTTTCGAGCATCAACTCCTCAAGGCCATTCTCGTCATCACTGCCAGATATCGATGCGCGATCTAGGGCATCTTGTTCGACAACATGCAGGATCGGGGCCAACAGCTCGTGCATGCCCTGACGATAGCCGCCCCTATCCGGGTTTACCTTGCAGTAGACGAACAGAATGTCCAAGATCATGCGCTGCATGTAATCTTCATGATAAGTTGCTTCATCCGGAAGTCTCTGTACGTCTTGCAGGATTTCTGCCCTGATAGTTTCATCCTCGCGAACGGTATTCCAGGGCGACTTGACCAAATTAGCGGTTTATAACTCAACATTCAAACATAAAGGCTGCTCTTCTCACCTTGGGGTCATCGGCCAAAGGGTCAATGGTAAGCTCAGCCAGACTTTCAGGATGCTTTATGAACCTGAGAAAGTGGTCACGGCGTTCACTGTACAGCTCTCGCTTCTCGCGAAGCAACCGAGACCAGCTCAACTCAGTGGCATCCCCATCTTTGGATAAAAGAAAGACCTTTGCGTATTGCGTCAACACCATGCCACCGTTTCTGAAAACTGACGACGAAACCCACCTTCCAGCAGACAGAGCGGTTGCCCGACAGGCAAGGACTCGAAGGGCCGTTATGGCGCACTGCATTCTGCAAGTCTTCGACACTGCTGCAGTGCGTCTGAGTTGCCTGCCATCTTGCCCTTCAAAACGAAGCAGCCGTCAGCGTCCAGCGCTCAACTCTCATATGAGCAAGTCTCGCTACTCACTGCGTCTCTGCAAGTGACTTCATCCTGGGTGAAGGTTTCTGACGGGCTGAGCTAAGCGACCAATCTTGTCGTCATGTTACACTCAGTCCCAGCTCTAATATGAGTCTATTGCCGCATTGGGAACACCAAATTAGTGATGATTACAGCGAGGCCGACAATCGTGGATAACTCACTCATCCGGTTGCGAGTGCGAAGATAGAGTCGCAGGTGGGCTGCCACAGCCCCGCATCACCACACGGATTGACGCGTACCGGTACATGCATGTTCAGCAGCCTTGCATCGCTGTAGGCGGATGGCTAGCGCTAGATCCCCGGCTCGGCACTGGGATGCCGCATGCTCATGGCACCTGCAGCAGCGAGGCTAGGTGTTTTGTGCACATGTTCCAGTACTCGAGTCTTCGGGCTTGAGGCACGTCCACCGTGTCCACCGCCTAGTTCCATCCGTGCCGTACTCTGCATGCTTCCAAAGACATCATTGCTTACGTACTATATTAACTCTCGCGCACTTCTGCAGGGTGAACGAGAAGCAAGTCTTTGCCGTTATGCTATCCCTTCTCTTCATCTCTTCTCGCCAGTAGCCAGTAGCATGATTCTTGGAATTCTTCAACATGTCGGCTGATTTGTTTGCCGAGTTTGCCAACAGCAATCCGCCACCTCCACAACAACAACAGCCACCCATTTCGGGCGTCCAGGGGAATCCGCCTGCGGTCAAGAACCACTTCGGCTTTGGCTTCAACGACTTTACAGCGGCAGCAGCCTCGCCAATTGAGAGCTGGCCTTCCATCCCATCTCAGCCAAGCGGGGCTGGCAGCTGGACAACGCCTCCAGCCTTGTCACAGACGACGCCAGCTCCACATGCGCTGAACGATGCTGATGACGATGGCTGGGGAGATTTTGAGACTGCAGAGCCTACTCCGGCAGCATCTACGATAAGCAAGCCTTTTGACTCATTTGGGGGCGCGTTTGGGGAGTTTCCCGCACCCCCACAAGGGCCAGATGTGAGGAATAGACTGGTCCGAGCCCCTACCATCGACATCATGACCAATACCTTGGTTGACTTCCAAGCAAAACCTGAGCCGGATCCCAAGCCAAAGCCCAGCGAAGACTATTCTTCATGGAATGTAACGAAAAGCACTCCAAGATTTTCCACGCAATCGGCACCAAAAGATCCCAACGTGCTCTTCGATGTGGACGATTTTGAGCTTCAGGTACCAGAGGCTGATGAGGACGAAGATGACTTTGGAGATTTTGAAACGGTGCCACCACCGCCACAACAAATGCAACCCAAACATAATGCCGTTGCTTCTCCGCCATCATCTTCTACCAATCCTTCAGCGTTGCTAGATCTGCTCTCTCTCGATGACCCCCCGGAGCAACAGCCGATTAAGCAAATCACTAAGAAGCAGCCTCCTCCTCAGCTCTTGGGGGCACTGAGCTTCGGATCGGTCCCATCAACAATTCCAAACCCACCAAAATCGCCATCATTTCAAGAGAGAAATCCTTTCCCAGACCTTGAAGTCAAGACAAATGTGACTGCTGCTGCCGTGGCGAAGAAGAAAAACGAGGCGCCCAAGTCAGCAACGCCAGTTACTGCTTGGCCGCCGGCCAGCCATGGGAAGAAATCATCAATCGCTAAGAATTTTGACGACGACTGGGATGCCTGGGACGATACCACCAGTAAGACGAATAATGAAAAAGCTGAAATCGCCCAGTCTAACCAGGCAGAGAACTGGGATTGGGACACTGGTGATGGTGCCGAAACCTCTGCGATGAAAGGAAGCGATAATGACCCTCCCCCAACCAATGTGCCGCCCCCATCGGTCATCTTGTCCGCCTTTCCCAACCTCCTTAGTTCAGCGAGCGTCTTCTTGAAACCAATTTCTGGCCACAGTGCCTCCATAAAGCAGCAGGTTCTGTCTAACCCCAAAGCAATACATTTCCTTCAGGGGTATATCCTTCTGGCTACCACTGCTGCCCGAGTCATCGCTGGTCGCAAACACAGGTGGCACCGAGACAGGATCCTGGCCAAAAGCATGTCCATATCGGCTGCTGGTAGCAAGGGCATGAAGCTCGCGGGCATAGACAAGACTCAATCAGCACGAGAAGATCGAGAGGCAGCGGACGTGGTTGCTGTATGGCGTGAACATGTAGGGCGCCTGCGATCTGCCGTTGCAGCGGCTAATACCGAGGGCAAACTCAACCTCAAAGTCCCTGAGCTCGGCGACAACATGCTAGTCCAGACGGCCAAGATGGTGCCAACAGGGCCTAAGCCGTGTATCATATGCGGCCTGAAGAGAGAAGAGAGAGTGTCCAAGGTTGACTATGATATTGAAGACAGTTTTGGAGAATGGTGGGTAGAGCACTGGGGCCACAGGGCCTGCAAGAACTTTTGGGTAGAACATGAGCAGAAATTACGGCAGCGTTGATATGAACGAGTAGGCCAACCTGAGTCAATCTGGATTATCGATGTGTAGTTTTATATAAGTATATTGCATGTAGTGGATTCACAACTTGGGCTCACCAAAGCACAGCCTTTGGTGGGCTAGAAGAGATGGATAAGACAACATCAATTGTAATTCGAAATCTAACAAAAGGTTTATGGTGCCTACTACGAAAATTATCGGTGCTCCGGATCAATTTACCCCAAGCCAAGCTTTGCGGACTACAGATTCGCTGCTTTGATTGATCATTGTCACATGGTGATGGGAGGGCAACGGGAGCTCAGAATCATATGCAGTGCAACATAGCGCTGTCTATTTGGAATCAGACAGACAGGCAGCCACATCAATAACATGGTATCCTCATATAGACAGTACCCATTGATGGGATCAGTTACCACAACTTCCACTAATACACCCGTGGCTGCACTAGGGCTCCGGGCATGGGCACCGTCACCCATGTTCACTCTCCTTTTCGGTAGTAGGCGTGATGGTGATACGGCGGGTGGTCTCTGACGAAGTGTTTGGTGTAGCGCCCGCAGATGTTACTGGTTGTTCACACAGCGTCCACTATTCAGCCGGTCCAAAGGTGCAGCAGCTGGATGGATCGCGATGCTGATTGCCCCGAATGGCTGCACAAACAAAATGAGAGAGCGCCAATTTGAGCAACTCCGCAGTCAGCTGCATGAACTTGACTTTAAGGGAAGGTGTTTGTTGAATGTATGTTTGTCCTCAAACCTCATCGGTGGGCTGATGGCTTCTTTTCGCCTTGAACCTTGAGGGCACCTAAAATGATGAAATACTCACATTCGCGCCCCTGTGGGTTCTGGTGATTCGCATAGGCACGTCGATGAAATCAGTCTTGCTCACGAGTCACTCTTTACGCCGATAAATATGACATTTGACCACTTATGCTTCCCTTTTACCCCAACCAAGGAATTGCTAGAGTTCTCGGTGTGGCTACATTACAGACACGATCTGTGCTACCCATTAAAATTAATCCAAAACTCTAATATTATCAATAACACGCTGATACATACCGAGTCAAGGAAGAATTTAGACGTAAAAGTTTCTGTAGAAAGCTCTTCTGGGCATATGCCAGCATCTCTGGCATTTCCGCTTTAGGCAAGCATAGCTGGAGCAGTTCGCTGAGAAAAAAGGGATCGCGTGGTTGCGATACCGAAAAAGCACCCTGACGTACCTCCCCAGCGGCATGCAGGTTGGCGAATTCCCAGGTACCGAGTAGGTAGTGTCAAGTACTTCCCCACAGCGCTGTAGATTGAAGCTGAAGCCCGCAGGTGGCGCGCGTCCAAGGTTGGTAATACCAAAGCAGAGCAGGCGAGAGGGGAGCTCACGCAAGTACCCCGTCTGCGGAAATGCTTTCATCGGTACATGGTTGCCACCGGAGAGCGTGGCCGTTCCTGGCCTGTCGCCGCCCTGCAGTCTCCGATTTTTTCGCTTTTTTCGCTCTTCCCATCGACCCTTTGCTGCTTTGAGCTTTAGCAGGTCCAACCGCTGCAGCGCGCTGGGCATTCGGGTGGCCACAGCAGTGGCAGCTGCAGCTCCAGCGCTCTGCCTGCCCAAGTGCGCAGTGTTTTCTTCCCCTCCCCAGAGCTTCTTCTCCTTCTCTCTTCTCTCACAAACCCGCTTTCTCATCTCTTCACCTCTTCCCGCCTCTACCTTTTCCCTTCACACTCTTCGCCTCTCCCCAAACTTCTCTCTCCCTCTCTCTCTCTCGACCTCCAACTTCCGGATCTTCTTTCGCACCACCTGCCCCTCGAGTTCGGTCGCTGTCGCGCTTTTCGCTGCTCCGTCCGCCCACTCGCCTCTCGACCCCGCCAAATCCCTGCCGGCACCACACACAAAAAAAAGAGTCTGGCGACGCATTCGACTTTTTGCCTGCCTCCTACCATCGGTCCTCGTCCTTACAGTCCTGTCAACATTCGCGTAGCACCCAGCTTCTCGAGTACTACATGGTAAGCTCACCACTTTCCTGGCAGCCCTGTTTCATGATGGACCACGGTCGTATTTCAAATCCGGCATGGGTACAGTCTGGCCTGCTTTTTATCAGACAGGCGTCGGACAGCGGCTTCGTTTCGTCACCAGCCAGCCGCCTCTACCGTGCGCGCGTCCTGATGCGCGACCTGGGTTGAGACACGGACGGCTGTCTCTCCATCTGGAAACTGTCTTACAAGAGGGACTGAAGCTGACGTATCTAGCAGATAGCTCAGGACGGCTTCTGATTTTCCTTCCTTGATACCAAACCTTCCGTCGCATCCACCTCACCTCTCCACAATCTCTTCTTCACCCCTCACCCCTCACCTTGCCACTTGACAAACTACCATGTCTTCTCAAGATCTGCTTTCGCCCAATGGCGGCGACATCGTCGACTCTCTGGATCAGCTGAAAATGGACGAACGACTCGGCCCCGACGGGGAACTTGCCCCTAAGACGGACGAGGAATATGCTCAGGTTCAACTGACCTTGCGCGCCATTGTTTCCTCCAAGGAAGCGGGTGTCATTATTGGAAAGGGCGGCAAGAACGTTGCTGACCTGCGTGACGAGACTGGTGTGAAAGCTGGCGTCAGCAAGGTTGTTCAAGGTGTTCATGATCGAGTCCTCACCATCACTGGTGGCTGTGATGCCATCTCTCGAGCTTATGCCATCGTTGCTCGCGCTCTCCTCGAAGGTGCGCCCGCCGTCGGAATGGGTGGCATCGTCCAGGGCAACGGCACTCATCGTACGTGGTTTTCTATGTTGCCCTCTTCTCTGTATTATGTGAAAGATTTCCCAACTAACAAGATGACAACCAAATACAGCCATCAAACTTCTCATCTCCCACAACCAAATGGGCACCATTATCGGTCGACAGGGTCTCAAGATCAAGCATATCCAAGATACCTCTGGCGTCCGCATGGTTGCGCAAAAGGAAATGCTGCCACAGTCAACTGAGCGTGTTGTTGAAGTGCAGGGCACCCCCGAAGGTATCCAGCGAGCCATTTGGGAGATTTCCAAGTGCTTGGTCGACGATTGGCAGCGGGGCACCGGCACCGTGCTCTACAATCCTGTCGTCCGAACTCAGACCTCCGGCTCTGGAAGTATGAGCGGCACCGGCTATGGAAATGGCGGTGGCCGAGGCGACTACGGAAGCCCTCGCGTGATGCGCACCGGAAATGGAGCTGATTTTAGCAACGGAGGCTCAAGACCGTTCAGCCGTCGCTCGGATTCCGACGCTGCCACTCGCGGCCCTCCTACCCACGACGAGAATGGAGAGGAAATCCAGACTCAAAACATTAGCATCCCTGCCGACATGGTTGGATGCATCATTGGCCGTGGCGGCAGCAAGATTAGCGACATTCGCAAGACTTCTGGAGCTCGCATCTCCATTGCCAAGGTAAGCCTCATCCAACGACGTCAGTCTTGATACTGTTCCAGACCCGTCTCTAACCAACCGCACGATAGGCCCCCCACGACGAAACCGGCGAGCGCATGTTTACCATCATGGGCACCGCCAAGGCCAACGAGTCTGCGCTCTTCTTACTCTATGAGAACCTAGAGGCTGAGAAGATGCGTCGCAGTCAGATGCAAGATCAAGAGTAAAAACAAAGACTCTCTAATGATAAGCACACTGGCTGTTGCTTCATGTTTCTCGTACCACTTGTGAATGAGCTGTAATTAAGCCGGATTTGGTGGATTTGGGGGCGTCCAGATCTGGTTTGCCGCAAGGCTCCTCTTTCCCCCGCTGGAACTGGGACAGGTTTTTTTTGATGATTGTGGTTCATCACCAAAAGCATTCAACGCAGCCATCGTCCTGTTTTTATTTTTATTTTCTGCCCCTTTTCGTTTCCGTTTCAATTTCCTCTATTCTTCTTTTTTTTTCTCCCCCTTTACCTCAAGTTATGCCTTCTCACGTGTTATTTGTATCCAACTACCTCACCTTCAGAACGATTTTATCCTTACTGCGTGGGTTGATTCTCTCGCCGATAATGATGCCACTACGCTTTTGCTACAGTGGTTCAACTTCACCCGAAGATGATGACTACATGAGCAGGGCTCATTTGATGTCTGCAATACGACACGATACAGTTTCATCGGATTTTGTTATTATTTCTATCACTCGACTCGCCAACCGTTTTGCTCCCCTTTATCGGACATGAAATCGTGGCCGCCCCTGGCCTGCATCACTCGACATCAACTCTGATCCCACTCTTCCTCCTGGGACTAATGAAATAACGACAAAGAGATAGCCGAGTTGAAGTTGCAGACTATATATGACGAGTGCTACCTGCATGCATTGTGTCATATCAACCTCGACCTCGCTTCTCGGCGGCCGCTTTGTCATGATCACTCACTTCTCAACTCTTGTCCCGCGATCCATTTTACCATCTTTACTCCGCGAAAAGAAGACTATTACACTCACAAAATTACCAAAATCCTCTTACTTTAACAATCGATGCACGACAACGGAAATGTAAACACGACTTAAACCCCATATATCACCTCCCACCATTGCCTCCTCCTCGTGACTGGTGTCTCTGGCGGCGGATGATGACTCTCTTTTCTCCTTTCTCTCTTTTTTTTTCCAAGCAGGAATCAGGCAATACCCTGTAGTATGCACCTTTTGTGCATGCTATGCGCATGAAACGGATATGGGATTGGGGATGTCTAGATAATAGTGCATCTAGTCAGTCGTTGTGCAAGAGACTGAAATATATTTGGACGCAAGCTGGTTTTGAATTGTGACGTGGTGCGCTCTGCCCTGACCTGTGTGCTAAACTTATGCGCTGAACAGGGGACTTATCAAGAATGAATGAAGCTGTAAAAATACTCCGTGCCTCTATTTCCAGTCCCATCCAGCCCATAACCCGTCATCGAGATTTAGTGATGCGCCTCGTACGGCGGCTTAGCCCAAATCGGAAAGTTTTTGCCCGGTAAGCGGCAGGCGCACCCCACCAGTCTCAGGGTCCTTCCCCAGACGTCACAGCGCGGCAAGGTTGAGATGATGCCAACTTGTCACTTTCAAATTCCATCGAAACTCTCGCTTTCGGGGGAACACGCGCATATATTGGGCACGGCCCGGCCATTCACTCCTTTTTACCTTCTATTCTTTGTTCCCTCCTCTATTCCACTCTTTTTATCCTCCTTTGCCCAATTATACGCCATTCTAGACGTTGATTCCAGCCTTCACGCCCGCAGATAAGTTTTCTTTTTGCGACAGCGCATATTGACGACGCGCTTGACTCTCTCTCCCGCCTGCATCCAATGGCGCGCACCAAGCAAACGGCCGTTAAGCGCGAATCGTCGTCCGAATTCTTCAACAAGCAGTCGGCGACATGGGAAGATAGCAATGGGAAAGAGGTCAAGGCCACGAATGGGCACGCGGCGGCTGTAACGGCGGCGCAAGAGTCTGCAAAGGGCGAGGCGGGAATCGTTCAGCTTGTGATTGCTGTTTCTGGCATTTACGCCTCCTTGTATGTTTTCTGTCCCATGATCTATCTTTTCAATCTGATTTACGATATATTTTTCTCTCTGTTCGTCTTTACTAATTAGCTTGCTGGACAGCTTGACTTGGGCATATCTCCAGGAAAAATTGACGACCAAGACTTACGGCCCGGCCAGCGCACCAGAGGTCTGGCGCTTCCCCGTCTTCCTCAACACCATCCAGTCGCTCTTCGCCGCGGCCGTTGGCTTCGTCTACCTCTTGCTCTCGACTCCGAAAGTCGCCCCCGTGCCGTCGATTTTCCCCTCGCGCCGCATCCTCGGCCCGCTCATGCTCGTCGCCATCACAAACAGCCTGGCCAGCCCCTTTGGCTACGCCAGTCTCGCGCATATTGACTACATCACGTTCCTGCTGGCCAAGAGCTGCAAGCTGCTGCCCGTCATGTTCCTCCACATCACAATCTTCCGGAAGCGCTACCCGATCTACAAGTACACCGTCGTGGCCGCCGTCACCGCGGGCGTGGCCGTCTTCACGCTCCACTCTGATCGCAAGGCCAAGAAGTCGAAGCTGTCGGAGGAGGCGAACCTGCCGTGGGGACTGCTGCTGCTGAGCATCAACCTCCTGTTTGATGGCCTCACCAACAGCACCCAGGATTACATCTTTCAGACGTTCCGCCCGTTTAGCGGCCCGCAGATGATGTGCGCCAACAACATCATGAGCACCGCCGTGACGTCCCTGTACCTCGTTGCCAGTCCTGCGCTCGTCTCCCTTGGCATTGGCGAGTGGCTCGGCATGGATGTTGCCGGCAGCGCGGGCGAGATGAACGCCGCCATTGATTTCATGACAAAGTACCCTGCTGTGTGGAAGGATGTTTTGGGATTCGCAGCTTGCGGTGCCCTAGGCCAAGTCTTTATCTGTAAGTTTCTTCTTCTTCTTCCCACTACTAAGAGAGACACGCGTAATATGCTAATCAACTATACAGTCTACACCCTTTCTACATTCTCATCTGTCTTGCTCGTCACCGTGACCGTGACCCGCAAGATGTTCACCATGATCCTCTCAGTCGTTGCCTTTGGCCACCGCCTCACGCAGATGCAGTTGGTTGGAGTCAGCCTCGTCTTTGGCGGCATCGGTGTCGAGGCTGCTATTGCCAGGAAAGAAAAGATTGCCAAGGAAGCTGCCAAGGCGAATAAGTCTTCATAAAGGGGGGTGAAATGATAGAATCAGATTTTTTATGACACTTTTTAAAAAAGTACATACATATATATATACACGCGGGAAAGAGACCGTTTAGTGGTAGGGGCCAAGTACATAAAACAGATAAGTAGCTCATCACGTTTGGATCATGTTTTTTTTCAAGTTGTAAGGCGTTTTATTGGAATTAAATAGAGCAGCTCCAGTCCTGTATGCTGCAATTTGATACAAAAAAAAAAAAAAAAAAAAAAAAAAAAAAAAAAAAAAAAGAAAATTAAATGGACCAAAAAGATTTTTTTCTCTTAAAAAAAGGAAGAAATTTAAAGTATTAAGGGTATATAAATATGTTGATTTAAATTTGTGTTTGCATTTTTCTTCTTTCTGTTATTTCTACCCATGCTTCCCCTCCATTCTCCCCGTTGCCTCTCAACCGTGGTATCTTTCTTTCCCTTCTCATCTCTTCATTCGGGGTTGTGGCTCCTATGACCCTGTCCCATTTGTCTCGCTGAAGACCTGCTTCCGACTGCCCAACCCGCCTTCTGGAGTTTGTCCCTCCTCCTTGAACTTCCCTATTTGTATACCGAAAATAATAGATTCCGAGAGCTGTAAGCAATACCAAACAAAAGAACCAAGAAATTAATTTCCTCCACACAGTACCCAGGTTTTTGATGTTATCCAAACAACCAAGCCTTAAAAAAAAAAAAAAAAAGATGCGCAAAACGAGCGAGCATATAAACACAAGAAAAAACAAATTTGATAAGTACACGGAAGGAAAAAGTAAAGGCCAAAAAGCCATGTATGGTTATATGTGCAAGGTGATAGATGGTTTTTTTGTCCTTTCCTTCTCCTGTCCTCGGTGGGTTTTTATTTCAGCCAGAAACGCCAGGAAGCGGATCTCTCAAATTGTACTCCCCTTTGAGCTTTTAACTCTGCCATTAGCAATGGAAGATGAAAGTAAAGAGATCAACGCATTGTCGAGGGTTCAGCTTGGCCTTGAAGCGCATACCAGTGAATATGCTTGTAAATGCTTCTGTTTTCGACGAGAGAGTAATCAATAGTTCTGTTGTACACGATTGAACGCCTGTAAATGCCATGGGAAAATTATCTCGACAGCGAGAGAGGGAGCTCAAAGCGAGATTCAAAGCCAATATCATGTCTCTGATAGCTTTGGTAAAAGACGTCAGTCTTTGCCATTTCCTCTCCAAGACGGTTTATTTCGAACCCAAATAAACAAGTATGGCGCCGACCCATCACAAAATGTCATCAATGGAGCGGATAATGGGTGCTTCGCCTTTAGTGGCTGGGCTTCGCGGATCTGCCATCTGGGTCGGCCTGCCGAACGCGAAAAGCGAATCTCGGTTAAAGGTCGTCCGCCTTGGAGAGAAAAGGTTTTCAGTGAGCTCTGATCGCTCGATAAATCTCATTCCAGCGATAGATGTCAACTCTCGTACTGGATTGCTAGTCATTTCTTCATCTCTTGGAGACGACATTTCGACATCGTCGTCTGGGAAAATGGCCGAAAAGTGAACGGCTTTTTCGCTGGAAGTCTGAAGCGGAAGAGAAGATGAATAGCCACGAACGCCCAGGGTTGAGTAAGATGCGGCTGGCTTCAGTCTGGGTAAGCCCAAGCTTGACTTCATTCTACCCTGAGCTGACTTTGGTCGCAGGGGAGGAGCCTGAAGTCTGAAAGGGGAAGGAGACGGCGGCGGCATGAGATCTAATCTTGACTGTCGAGGGCTGGGCTCCGGTTCCATAATTGTAGGTTCCATCTGCTTAGCCTTCTTTTGTTCCGGTTCCATCTGCTCAGTCTCGGACCGCTCAAAGCTGTAGCTATCTCTCCACGAGAATGTGAGTGGTGCCGAAGCAGGCCCGGGCGAAACAGTCTGGAGCTCATCTGAATGTCCTGGGAGGAGGCTTGGGCGAGCTTTATGATCACTTGCCTGCCTATCTCTGCCGTTCTCAGCCGGTAGAGGTGCAGTGTGCGGCTCTTTGGAGGCAATTTCGATTGCGTCTGCGGAAAGAGTCAATCTATGTTTTGATGGGCTTCGTCCGTTTCGAGGTCGATAGGGGCCAGGGCCTGGTGAAGTGCGCCTCATGGAAAGATCCTTTTGAAAATCTTGCAGTGAATACATGAGCTTCATGTTCGGGCTGATCCAACGGCTCTTGGCTTGCGCAGCGTGATACGCATCGTTGACAGTATACTTGGGGTTCTGGTACATGCCATAGGCGATAATAAGACTGGCCGACCGACTAGCCCCCTGTTGGCAATGGATAAGCACCTTCTTTCCTTCCTTTGTGCGTTTTTCAATCGTCTCACAAAGATGCATGAGATCAGGCGCGATGTCGGTGTTGTGATCCCACGGCATATGAATATACTCCGGGGCGTTGATAGTGCTTGCCTTGGGTGTAGTTGGCGTGTCCATTGAGCTATCCTCGGAAAGTTGGAACTCGCAAGCGGTGGAAAAGCTGGTGTTTGACCCAGCTGTGTCTGGGATAGGGCTTAGATTAGACGACAATCCTTTGCCTCGAGAAGAGGGACCGTGCAAAGAAGGTTTGGCCTGCGCTTGTCTAGCCTCGAAAGGATTCCGAACTTCGTGCGCGACATTGATGACCACATCAAACCGGGAAGCTTCTTCAGCTGTAGGTTCTAGATATAAGAAGACGTTGTCGCCGTAAATGGCAATTGGCCCATCGGGATATCCTGGCGTTTTCTGGTCTTCATTGTTCTCGATCTCACGGTTAGGGTCATCAAACTCGTTTCGAGACGCAAGCTGTGTCTTGATCGGGGTGTCTTCTTCCATGATGGCAGCATCGAAGGTCAAATTCATGCTAGATTTCATGGGTCGCAAGAATTCTGACAGCCCCGACTCGTTGCGCTCAAGGACCTTGGGGAAAGTCATTCCACCGGGTGGCCCAAAGGTGGATGTTTTCAAAGAGGACGATTGGATAGAGGGCGATGACGTTGAGTGCTTAAGGGCGCGGCGCTGATGGATTGGCGGCACGCTGGGCGACCCTGGCACTTCCAGCGACGTCTTGTTGATTAAATCGGAAGCATTGGTCTTGAGGCTGAGGAGGCTGGGCTTCCTCTTCATGGCAGGGATTGCCGGTTTGATAAAAGAGGGCGAACAAGGTTCTGAAACCATTTTGGACGTAGCGTTTGCTGCGGTCGGTGGCTGGATTGATAGACCCTTCATATTCCTTGGCTTCCTTGGCGCTGGAGATGTCATGGGGCGCTCGAACGAGCTCGCCTCGGAAATGCTAAGCAGTGAGACCGGATTTGATGGGCCACTGAAGCTTGCAGAGTGAAAGTTGCCGAGGGGAATCAGGTTGAGCGGGGAGTCTGGCGATGATGATGGCGATGGATCTGAAAGAGGCGAGGAATCTGTGGTAGAAAGCGTTGTGGTGGGAGACGAATCGTCGGATTCCGAAGTCTGAGTCGAGGTGCTGTCGCGGTGCTTGTGGCTCTGGTCTGGGCCAAGACAGGCTTGGAGACTGGTTTGTCGAGTAGAAGTTTTGGGCGACACGTCCAGAAATTTGGAACCGACTACTGTGAAGGTTTCCTGGTCCGCCATTGCCTCGGCTTCAAGATCGAAAACGGACATGAACGTCGGTATCTGATCTTCGTATGCCTGGCGCGCCGCAGCTGAGGGCATGATTTCGAACAAACCGTGCTGTGATATAGCCGAGCCTTGAGGATGTCTCTCGCAAAACAAAACGAATCGCTACCTTTCTTTCTGGTATACTGCGTGCGCTGCTGCTTGCTTTTATCGACGAATGCGAGAGGCGGGTTATTAGAGAAACGATGCGATTCGCTCAGATTATGATTTGAAGAAGAAATGAACTAGAACAGAACGGAACAAAGATGGACGAGAGAAGGGATGTTGAACAGGAGGTTCGAAAGAACGAATTGGCGAACTGTAATTAAATGCAAGAAGGTAATCAATGGACAGCACAGCTGAATCCGGAGGGAGGGCGGTTCGCGGGTACAAAACACGACCAAGTGGTCGGCGTATTGGCCCAGGTGGCGTTCGTATCAAGGATTGCGCAACAGCTGACGAGGCGAGAGACGGTTGCAGCGCTGCTTGTGCGGGCCAGAACAGACGGAACGGGGCAAAGAGAGAAGAAGAAGACAGAGGCGAAGAAGAAGCTGCCGCGGATCGTCGACGGCCAGGACAATGAGGCGTGATCCGGGAAGGGAGATGGAAGGAATGGTACCAAAAAATGGAGGTGAAACAAGAACGGCGCCTAATTAAGCGGACGGCCACATGCAGGATAGCCGCTGAGCAGACAGAAAGAAGAATGAGAAGGAAGCGAGAAAGCGAGAATCAAGGCAGCGCCGAGGGTGCAGATGCCGGATCCTGCGCAAGGGCGAAAGAAAAGGGAGCTTGGCTGCTGATGCTGGATGTTGCAAAGGAAAAGAAAAAACAAATACAGGACAGAGCCAGAATTGGATGGAGCTGGCGTGACGGTGTTTGAGAGGCTCGACAGCGACAAACGGCGGCTGGGGGCAAGGACGGGCTACCTGGAAGGGGGGCCCGCTGCAGGCGAAGCAGCGCTACCAAGTGCTAAGTGCGCCTGCGATGGACGCTAGACGGCCCCAGGTCACGGTGACCTTGTCCAGCGTCCAGGGCAGGGTTCCCGGGCAGCTCAGCCACCACGGCAACGAGGTGAGACCTAAGTAGAGGCTACCTGCCGGACATCAGATGCTACGCCAGTGAGTGCCTGTAGCAGTGAAGCACCTATTCCTGCTGGCAGGGTCCTGATTAATTACCGATTGGCGATGACCTGCTGGTTTTTTCGCTGGCGTCAAGCTGCTCTCACTCGCCAGTGCTAAAAGTAGAACTGCGCGCCACGCCACGCCTTTTGCTTCTTGTTCTCCGCCATCCGCAATTGCGCAAATCCCCACGCAGCAGCCGCCCGCTATCCCCTCCGGCGTGGAATTTGGCGGTCCCAGCAGAGCGACAGAGCTCGAGCGCATGCCAGCAGCGCTGTCGTGTGGCTCCAGCCAGTCACAGAGCCGCACGCAGGCCCAGCGGGCAGGGGCAGCAGGGCAAGAAAAAAAAAAGAAGCCCCCCACCTCCTCGTTTCGAAGTGGTTGAGCGGAGAACAGGGATTCAGTCGATGCGTGCGAAACAGCGCCTAGGCTAAATATAGCCCTGCCCAGCCGGCCAGGCGCCAAGGCCCGGCCAATCAGAGGCCGCCGTCCAGATTGTCGTGCAGGACGACTGCTTAAATTTAGCCCTTGGTGGGTCCCGTCGTGTCCGTCCGCAGCCAGAAAATTTTCGAGAGATTCCTGGTAGGGACCTATTAGAGGCGCCATGCTTGCTGCACAGTGTCTTGTTCGCGCTCAGTTCTTGTTGTTGGTGCATGCAGCAGCAGCTCCTGCAGCTATTCGCATTGCAGCCCTCAATTTCTTTTGCTTTCGATTACTTTCTCTGCGGTCTCTGTCCATCCGCCTGTCCTGCTTTTGCTGACCTTTACCGTACAGGTCTCATTTGTTAGATACCTAAGGTATGCCTCATGTATAAGAACACCAGTCTCCAGGCAGCTAGACACGGTGACTCCGTATGGCAAACGGCTGCGGGCACGGAGCACCAATAGTTTCAGCAAGTGCAACCAAGGTGGCAAGAGCATCATGTCATGAGTCCCGACCGTCTCGTACGGATCATGACCTCATCTCGTCGCTATCGACAAACGCGAAACTCTGGTCGAGACATGCATGGATCAAGGGTGGCGGTATCTGAGTGCAGCACCCGGCTGTGATAAGCCAGCTGCAAGCATGCAAAGTATACAAATATGCTCAGATTAGGTACAGGTGGCATGCATCCAAGTCCAGAATATGTCTCGCCTTGGCAGGTGAGATCTCTCCCCTCACGAAAGCGGAGTTTAATACGGCCCTCCAGCCTGTATCACTCCGTATTCCGTGGCACAGGTTAGTTGTTGCTCTGTGTCATGATGATTGATGCACTTCTTTTTTTACGTCTTCTCTCCTTCTTCTCCTTTGTTTTCTCACTCAGCCTCCGGACGAAGCCAGTCCAAGACTAGCAGCCCGCGCTGACGGGACTATGTATACAGCCTATAAATAGATTTACAATCGGTATCCAGCGGCATGTCGCCAGCTGCGTCGGTCGCATTTGAGTCAGTATCCATTACATATCAGACATTGATTGGATCTCACATGATCGGTGGCTCAGCGCCACAGGAGAAATCCATCGCCTGCTGGACACTGTTTTGACTGTCTCAATATCGCAATACTGCCTCCAATAGGCAGCGAAGTCGGGTGTACCTTGCTTGTAGCATCAGCAAACTGTGGAGAATGCACATGCTAGCAGGGTCGAATGTGCTCGTGTACAGAGAGGATCTGATCCCATATTATCCATCCGCACCTTTTCCAACAATACAGGCACCTCCCTTGTTCAGGCAAACATAGCATCCAATGTCCAACCCAAAACTACTAAAGAGATGCTGCTGCCCTTTAATACTACTCTGGGCATTTACTTGTACGGGGTATTTATTGACAATGGTAGGTACTAGTAGTAGCCTATTCATACTAGTAGGTAGTGATACATGGAGAGTACTGGAGCAGGGCGGCTGGTCAAGGACTGGCGCGCACAAAAGGGCTCATCGCAATTTCACCGTGTCGATCTCTGCACGCCAAATTAGTGTTTCTGGCAATTTGCCGATTGAGGGTGCTTGTACAGGAACCTGCATATACAGTGCTGCCATCGACTAATACTGTCGGTTTATACCAAACCTTTGGGGCCATATAGTGTAATCGGCACTATCGATGCAAGTCCCCGCAGGTATTGTCTCGATACCCTGACAACCATGCCAATTTCATTTCCGATGAAATCTAATATATACACGTGGGAAAGGGAACTCTGAGACGCATACACGGAGGATGCAGCCATTTCAAGGGTGCAATTAAGCTACCGAGGCTACTGGTAGTCGCGGGAACTCTTTAATTACCCAATATGAAAGGGAGAAACATTCCCCAGGCGAATGGCCGACCATATGAAACCAAGCCCCGACAGTCAATGAGTGTCCAGAACGAGAAAAATCCCGCGTGGCTAGCCCCCAGAGTCTTGGTTTAGAAAGTGAGTAAAGGACAGAAACACATGATTTCAAACACAAAGACGTCGATCGATCGTATGAGCAATCCAGAGGAGTTGCGATGTTTGAGGAGTGTAACAAAGGACATGCCCCAAAGCGGGCCAGACCTGACACTCGACATGAAGCATTTGAAACGGGAAGGGATTGGAGGGGCTGCCGTCTTGCTGCAACCGATGGCAAAAAACCTTTTCCGGGGATATTCAGTATCAGGGTAAGGACAACAATAGCTTGGACGATGATCCAAGAAGAAAGGGGGAAAAGAGCGAGGTGGTGAAAGTTTCCAGAGCTCTTTGATCGACTGACAGCTGACAGCTCAAGAGGACGCATAACGTACCAACGTCTATGTAGGTATCCATCATGCAGGTACGAAAACTCCAACATAATGCACAAAGACGCTAAAACGCTGTCAAGCATCGCTTAGCTAGTACGCAATGCCATGAAACGGAGCCATACTCTATATTTCCGAGGCTGTCATGAAAAATTTTCATCCATCATCGAGCATCTCCAACCTCCACCGCCCTTACGCCCTGCCGTCTCATCGTGCTACTTAGCAAGCCTCTCAGGGTGGCTTCAAGCAAAAAACACAAAACACAAAAGCAATCGGCCATGGCAATATTCCAAGTAAAGCGTGATGCCATGTGCGTTCGGTTAAAGTCTCCGCAAGGGCCCCCAATATCGTGTTTGATAAGAACCTTGCCCCTGAAGGCAACCTGAAATGGCTAAGAACTCTGCCTAGTCAGGACCCGATTCGTCCCCATTCTTGCCCCGTGCCGTAGTGTACTGCGATTGGATCAAAGATATAGAATGGCTTGAGTGCTATTCAGGCGATAGTACGAAGTGTATACCATCCAGATGGGAAAATTGTCTCGACTACATCCACAGAGTCCTCTGGCAGGAACAAGCTTCACGGTGGATTGGACAGATCCTAATAACGCTCCGCTTCTGGGCTACGAATAGTATCCACGGCTTGCCTACAATGCTGTTGCCCCGTAGCAAAAAGGCTGAGAAGTCGACCTGGATGGTACATTCGCGATTCCAGCTAGAAGGATTACTCTGTACCGTCACAGATAAGGTAGAGAGCGCACAGGCGATCGGATCGGTCCAGGCTCGCATCGAAAAGAAGCAACTCTGCGCTGCAACCTGGCCTTTCCCTGCAAAGAATTTCCATTTTAGCCTGTCGCGGCGAGCAATAGACAAGCTAGAAACCCTCTTGATGGGTTCTCAGATTCGATAATCTCGTCTACAACCGCTCTCCTCCCAATCTGGGATATACGTACGGTTATCTCGGCGCTTTGCAATTAGTGGCAGCATCGCCGATATAACTTCACTTCTCCATATAAAGGTAAAACTGTCCGCCCCGTGAATGTAAATGAAAGACGGACGAGAACAGTTTAGCCCGGCCGAGAACCCTCGCAACGCCTGATTCAGAAACGGGCTGGTCTAGCTCTTCATATGCCAGGCATCCAGGGTCAAGCTGTCAATCTCATAGCCATACTACTTTGTATATGAGGCACTACTTGCTTTCCTGGAAGTGAAACCCAGTGCAATCTGCCCAATGGAGAAAAGTCATATCCGCATGCCCGTATCTCTGGTTTTGACGTTGCCGATAAGATGAGGCTATTTGCCAACACATGGAGCTTGCAGCTGTTAGCTTCGACGTTGGAATTTCAATATCCCAAAGAGGGGCTAGCGCTCTTCTCACTTGGGAACAGCAGTCCACCGCAATAAAACGACCCCATGCAGTTTTGCCGCGAGATTTGAGCGGCCGCCAAATGATTGTAGTTCTAATGGCATATAGACATGTATGATGAGTGAAATGGTTGAGCTTTGGGAGTCACAGATGGAGGGACAGAAGTGTAGAGAAGCACAGAGAAGGGCAAGCCAACACATGGACGCGGATAAGACACTGGACGGACTAAAGCATGGCTGCCCTGTGAGGAGAAGCATTTGGGCAAACCCGCGCCAGATTAGGCTCTCGCAAGCGCCATTTACGAGGCAGCCGAGTGCCTCACATCCAATATAACTAACATACGTAAGCGAGTTTGAGCCTCGTTAGGTACCAAGGCTTCAATGTAGGCAAGTTTATGTTGGTCAGGTAGATACTCAACATACCTCCTGTATGATTTGCGTGCTGTAGCATCAATAGGCTGATCTGCCTCCCTAGGGCCAACGCGGCACGGCGGAGCACTAACTTGGGCCATGCCATCCAGTATGATCCCGGCCGGCGATTGATTCGCGAACCGCCCGTCATCCCGAACGCACGCTCTTTGCCTGCCTCGCGCCTGGAGAGCGTTTAAGCAGTTGCAGGCGCCTACTGTAGGCCTAAAGGGTGGGTGGATGGGGAAGACAATCTCACTCAGTGGCATGTTCCCATGATCACCGCCGTGGAACCAGATTTGCTGCGTCGGCAGACCCCATCCGCGTGCATATTGCCCGTCTTCTCGACGTCGTCTAAGAGGTTGGGGAGACTCATCAAGCCAGCACGGCGAGACCTGCCCCACGGCCCTAGCGACGCAGCCGAATCATTCAGCTCCCTTGCCATGCATGGCAAGCTCCGTAGGCACTGCAAGTACTGTAGAGGATATGGAGAAGGGCGGCGGGAATCGCCTCCACCGCGAAGGGCTTCCATTGCATCATGTCGCGTTTGCCCGGGGCCAGAGCCGTTGGCTAGATCCGGATCCTCCAACGGCCGTTTGCCTGGGGCCAGCGTCTCGCTCGTAGTGCTTCGTGCAGTACCTGGTGATATCAAATCTGCCTTCGTGTTGTTTGTATCTCGCTCGCCCTGCATCCGCACAACAGGCCATTCGCACTCCTCCAATGTCCAGCGCAGGGGACCGCCGATGCTTGTCTAGCCCGGTTTATGCTGCATGCTGTTCAACGTCCAGGGCCGCTGCCCCCCCTCGCGTTCCCCTCCCTCCAGGCGTTGCGCGCTGCTCACCGTGATTCCAACTCCAGTCTCCTGCGTGCATTTCGCTCGGCCAAGAAAAAGCTCGACTCCCAGCTGGTCGTCCGGCCTTCTCCTTACTTCATACTTCCATACCCTCCTTCCAACACCCAGCTGCGGCTTTTGCGCTGTTGGCGGACGAGAGTTGCCGTATATCCCTTCCGAACAGCCACTCTTACGCTCTGCCTCGCCTACAGGGCGCTTGCTCAGCTCGCTTCTTTTTCTGCCTTCTTTCCTGTCTCGCTATTGAGACGGACCCCTGCCCAGCTGCCATGCTATGAAAGCAAGGGGCGTCTAGGTATTGCAAGTGTGCAAATTCGAACCGTCCTCGGCACACCCAAGCAGCCCCCCCAAACGATATTGATCCCCCAATTTTCGAGCAATTCCCGCGGCCAGGCGCTGGGACAGAAGTCGAAGCGTGGCCGATAGATCGGGCAGATCCCACGCCCGAAACTTGAAACTTTCGAAATCTATCTGGCGCAGATAGACCTGCCCTTGTCTCGGCTTTCTTTTCTTTTTCTTTCTTTTTTTTTTTTTAGCCTTGCGCCGTGGCTGATGAGAGAGACGCCATCTCCCGCTGTCGCATGTACGAGTACACGCTGCTAGGACCACCCGTCGCTGCACTGCCCAGTACCGGTACAGCTGCCCGGCGCGAACATGACAGAGACTGCTAGTTTCACTACGGCTCGCTACGGCCAGGCGGCTTCCACTGCCGCCAGCCTCCCAGGCAAATCACTCGCAGCTTCATCCGCAGCGAGCATCACCGGCCCCTCGTCCAACCTGCACTCGCATCGCCAGAGCCACAATTCCTCCAAGCTGCCGTCCTTCCGCTTCGCCGACATCAAGAGCGGATCGGCCGCCTCGTCGCATCCGCAGCCCCTGCCGCCCGTCGCGAAATCGTCGCTGGGCCTCTCCTCTCGACAGCTCGCGCCCCCTGTGGCCTCGAGCGTCTCAGCCGCCTCGCAGTCAGACGTCGCCCCCAGAGACAGGCTCAAGACGCGATCGGATCCGGTTTCGACAAAGATCTTGGCCTCGTCTGCCGCTGCGCGCAATCGCCAGGCGCCGCCCGCGTCCGAAAAGCTGGCATCGCCGCCGCGTCCAAACCTGCGCCCTCGAGCATCGTACCAAACCACCATCAAGCCCGCGGCCGTCGAGCAGATCCGCAGAGTCAGGCGCCCCTTGTCGTATCCCGATTCCCTGGCCAACGAGGCTGCGCAGTCTGCAAAAACAACCACCAGCGTCGCGCGCTCGTCCTCCCTGAGGCAGACCACTCGCCGGCTGCCGGCGTCGTCTCGCAGCGCCAACGCCAACGGCGCAGTGACGCCCGAGGATCCGCGCACTTCACTCAGCGCACGCTACCCAACCATCGACGAGGCCATCTCTCCCACCACGCGACCATCGGATCCCAAACCGACCACCAGGGAGCGAACGCAAACGCAGCGGGATCTGCCAGCCTCCAAACCGCTGCCCTCCGCGGGTCTTTCAGATGAAAATCAAGACCAGTCGCAGCAGCGTCCACCTGTTTCTTATAAGCCCCTGGTAAACAACGCCACCGCCGGACAACAAACGCCCTCGATCGCCTCTCGGTTACCGCCCACTCGGGGCATCCGATCGTCGGGCTCTCGCAAGAGCTCCACCGACGACGACATGAGCTACAACTCTCGTGGTTACGATGCGGAAGACCGATACATCGACTCGACCGACGACCACACCCTTCGCGCCTCGGACGGCGATTTCTTCGAACAAAGGAGCCCCCCGGGTTCTCGGCACGGCGCCAACGGCGGCGACGATACGGGCGATGTCTTTCTTAAAATTGCTTCTGAAGAGGCAGCCCGAAGTTCAGAAACTAACACCGCCAACGATAGATCTATTACGGTAAGTAAAAGGAAAAAAAGAAAGAAACGCAAAAGAAAAGCAGCTCTTAAAGATTTTTTCTTTTTACTATTCTACGATACCCAAGTGTAAATGTGTTTGATTTAGTGATGCATCGCCTTTTCTTACTGTTATCTCATTTATGCTATTTCCCCCGATGCGACTATCGTTGTTAGATCTCAGGAGATAGGCCCGCTGCTACCCGCTATCACAACATGAAATATGCATCATCTGCATCATCTTTTTTATACACATACACGGCTCAGATTCTAACAGAACGTTTTTTTCTACAGTACAAAATTAGCCGCACCTCCAGTCAGCGCCCACTTTCACATGCCGCCACCTCTTATTACCCCATTTCCCCGCCTTCAGTGAGCCGCAGGCTCTCTGATCAACAGGATCGGGAGCGTCGTCGATCTGTCAGATACGAAGATGAATTAACAAGCGAAGTGGCACGGAGCAGCGCTTATCGCAGCAGCCAGCTCAGAGACAAGGCCACGTCCTCTCGTCCCTCTGAAGACAGCTCCTCTAGAGCCAGCAGTTCGGGCCTACGTCCTTCGCTCATGACGCCCCGGTCTGCGGGGTATCAAGATCAGGCTGCGGAGAACTCGTTTTATAACAGAAGAAAGTCTTCTGTCGTTGACTCTGCTTCCTCCAGCTCGGCACGCTCACCGACACATAAAGCCACTGTGCTTGTTCAAAGCCACACCAAGGCCTATAACCCATCACCTTTAAACCGGTCTTTTGAGATGCAGGATGAGGATGATGAGCCTGATGCTGGTAATTTTGCTGACGGAACCGAGTCAACCACGTCGACTAACGCACCGTCTACAGTCTGGGACGAGCTGGACGATCTGAAATCGCGAATCCATCGTCTCGAATTGACTGGAAAGCTACCACCTACCTCTGCAGCCGCGCTGATCAAATCTTCAGAAGACAGGCCACCAACAGCTACGACGACGGTCACTACCATGTCGGTCTCTCCCAGAAAATCGGCAGCTGGCCAACAGACAGATGCTGGCAGCTCTACTTCGTCGCATGGGCGAGAGGCGCACTCGAACTTGCATTCAGCACTCGGTAAAATCAAGACAATTCTCAGTGCAGATGTGTACCGCGCGCTTGAAACAGCTGCCAACGATGCTCTTGCCTTGTCCTCCATGATGGGTACGCCTGGTCAGCCTGGCCCCATATCAGGCTCCGTCAGCGTAGTCAGCGGCGGCGGCGGACCTGCAGTTACGGATCGTCAGCTTCGCCGCAGGACGGACAGTGTCTGTCGTAGCCTGACAGAACTTTGCATCGCCCTCGGCGAAGACTCGGCGAGGCCTGCAGTGACTGTTCCGCAGGTGGTAACTACACAGCTAAACTCAACCCGGAGCCCCAGTTCGCACCCGGAGCCCCCAAAGACCCCAACCATGATGAACAGCAAGACCTATTCGGTTTCCCGTCGCTCCAGCGTCGTGCCTGAACAAGCTACGCAAATCATCAGCAGTCCTAGAGCTACATCCAAATATGAAGAGCGACGAAGCATGATGTTGAACGGGAATCCTCTGACTAGTCCTCGGGCCTCTGCGTCTACTCCTGCGACTCCCAACGATGCAATGTCAGCCGCTCGTCGAGCCTCCCTTGTCATATCGCGCGCCCGTCGAGCGGTGACAGAGGAGGCGGAAGACGGCAGGAAATCAACTGCTCTCCTGCGGAGTCGACGACTAGCGGGTGATGAATCTGATGAGGGCGGTCGAAGAACCTCATTTCTCGTCCGTAACCGTCGGGGTACTGTCGGTGAGGAAGATGAAGGGGCTAGATTCAGAGCTCCATCCCGCGCCATCACCGAGGTGAATGGGACTCGAGGAAGCACCAGGGAATATCCTTATGTTTCCGATGCCCCAACTCCGCTTCCCGAGGTCAACACTCCACAGGCTCCATCGGCCCTTAGCCGACGACGGTTATTGACTTCCGGCCTGCAACCGTCTCGCTTAACTGTTCCGTCTACTGCTACCACGCCTACAACCAGGAGATTCTTGGAGAGATCGCTGCCTGAAGGCGTCGAGACTGGCCCTGAGAGGCCCAGTGAAAACCGTCTCTCACGGCATCTATCCGTTCAACATGGCTCATCTAACCATACCTCCACCTACCAGTCCTTGCAGAATCGAACCAGCAGTCTGCAAATCCGTCGGACGAATCGGGATACCTTGGCTATCCCGGCCTCCTCGACAACCGCCTCCAACGGCTTGAGATGACCGTCAACGACAACAAAACAACATGTTTAGATTTCATGATCTGTACCATACATAATCCATCTGCGAGCGTTTTCTTTTTTTTTTTTTTTTTTTGTCATTTCTTTGACCTCTCATTAACCCTTTCACTATGTCCAAGTCTAATACTGTTGTCATATTTTGACACACTCTTACACACTCCCTCTCTCTGTCATACTGTCTCTCATTATTTTCCTTTGTTCAATCATCAAACATTACATGCCGCTTATTTCCTTCTGAGAACCACTGGCTTGACGACCTAACGACGGACGGCCTGCTTCGACTTCCTTCACGGAGCCAACTTCTCTTTGTTCTTCATTTCATTCTTGTTCTTTTTTTTTTTTTTATCATTCATAAAGCGTGTATTATCTGGTTCTGCTTGCGAGCATTTGAAAAGCATTTTTTTCTTTCTGAGAGGGTTGGTGCGTTGTGGTTTAGACCACATCCTTTTCTGTTTCTGTTTCTTTTGGAGGCGAAGAGAGGAGTTCTGATTGTTTGATTATCTTAGAAGATTTTAACTTCGTCTTTTTTTATTTTCTCAAGGGAGTGGATTTGGTTGTAAGGCAGGCCGTGAAGTCATATTGGGACAGGGGGGACAGGGCGTAGAGATACGATACCTCTTTTTTATTTTTATTTCTTGTGGATTATTGTGATTGGTGTTTTCTTTTTCTCTAAGGGAGGGGAGCGAAACAAAAGATAGCATCAATGCGCGTGTGTAAATTTTTTATAATAACAATTACTTTTTTTCTTGACCTTGAGTGGATGGATAGATGATGCTTTCTTTGATTTGTGCTGGTAATGTGAGGAAATGTGGCAGGTAGGCGCAGCCAGTGAGCCTGCTGAGTCACGCCGATTTTACGACCCATAGGACTTGTGAGGCAGGCATAGACTAAGGCAGCTTCTTGTACCTGGATTTGAACTTAAAAGGCGAATGAATTACTTTTCCAGATACCTATCAACAGAACTGGCCAGCAGCTTCTCTTTAATACAGAAGCAATCTCAGTTCTCCTTTCGTAATCTCATCGCCAAGGGCCATCATCCAAGGCAGCAGAATTTTACGGGAAGCCAGCGCCGTCAACTCGGTTCTAGGACGTCTCATCAAACAGCAACAAAGAGCAAACTGTTCCAGTATACGAGCGAAATGAGTGCTTTGGAAGAAGACGGGTCGAGCACTGCTGCTCATCTCGCGCTGGAAGAGAAATACTCGGGCGGCAAGAAGTCACGAAGCGGCGGCGGTGGTGGTCGTGGAGGCAGAGGAGGCGGGAGCCAGAACAGAGAGGTGCTTGTTTCAAAGGCGCTGTCGAAGCTGTTGAGGCATCAGGCTGAGAATGCTGGTATCAAGCTCGATGCGGAGGGATTTGCGGCTCTTGACGAGGTGGTGAGTTTTGTTTCATGATGATGATTTTATTTGAGAGAGAGCAACGCTTTCCTAACTAAACCCGCGGCGGGTACTTATATACAGCTGAACTGGGGTCCCATCCGGTCTCTGAAAGTCACATTGGCTGAGATCAAAGAAGTCGTTGCATCCAACGAAAAACAGCGCTTCACAATGAAGCTGAAAACGACAGTTGTCGCTGAGCCCTCGGAAGAAACATCTACGCCAGCTCACTACGTCATCCGCGCCAACCAGGGACACTCGGTCAAGATTGAGTCCGCCGCCCTCCTCGAGCCCATCACCCTCGAAGCAGGCAACGTGCCTCCTAGAGTCATCCACGGGACGTACTTTGCCTTCTGGCCGGCCATTGAAGAGTCTGGGGGGTTGAAGGTCATGGGGCGGAATCACATTCACTGTTCGACAGGGACGCCGGAGGAGGGCGTCATGAGTGGCATGAGAAAGGATGCGGAGCTGGTGATTGAAATCGACGTGGAGAAGAGTCTGCAGGACGGCATTCAGTGGTGGAGGAGTGATAATGGGGTTTTGCTGACGGAGGGTGGGCAAGAGGGAGTGTTGAGCACTGCATACTTTAAAAAGGTTACCGGGAGGAATATCGACGTTGGGGTCCTTTGGGAGGAGGGCGAGAGGCTTTCAAGTCTTCCTGAAGGAATTAAGGGAAGAGTTCCTCCTGGAAAGGGACCTAGAGGGGGTGGGAGGGGAAGGGGAGGCAGGGGAAGAGGACGATAGTGGATGTCAATGGAATAATACGATACAATTTCAGATCTGCAAGATATAACGAAGAATGCACTGCTATCATCGCAAAGCAATTTTATTATCAAATTCCCATGTTATTCAAACCTATGATATCAAAGCCAATGCTCCAGTCCAGCTACCCAAGGGAGCATAGCAGCCATAGCAGCAACGCTATCCAAACCGCCGACAATACAAAGCTCTACTCGCGCCAAGTATATACAAGGCCCTCCTTTTGTTTGCGGTAAGTTTTGCAGAATTTCAGTACCTCTTCAGCCATGAGCTCCTTCGCCAGGCCCCTTGTGAGAGCGCCTTTGACATGGCCCATGTCCGCCGGGACACAGCTGTTCCTAAAAACGGGCTTCCCAGCAAACGCCCCCGGGCTCTCCTCGTCAGCCCAAATCTCAAAGTTGGGATAGCCGAGCTTCAAATAGGCTGTTTCTCGTTTGACTTGGTCCAGAAGAGATGGGAGTGTTTTACTGTCGTAGAAGTCTGTGTCCTCGACATTCGTGAGGTCGCCGGTGCTTGATGACGGCGATGGCAGCATTGAAGATGATGATGTACCAGGGGCGCCGCCAGAGGGTGCCTGAGCTCTTGCATACGAGTTGGAACCGACGCTGACATTGTTATTGCCATAGCCGTTACTTGCCAAGCGAGCACCGCCATTGCTGGAAGTAGAAGCTCCAGAAAGACCTTTCCAATACAGATATGCGTATTTGGCTGCGTACTGTTTGGATAGCTGTGAGAACAACTACCGTTAACCTCTTCGACCCAGATTATATAGACATATAAAAAGGGTGGACTATGGCCTTACCTTCTTCGACTTCCACAGCGGAGGTTGTCTGCCTTCGTAAAGTCCGTGGCCCAAGCAGGGGAATTGCTTGTTATTGGCAACAGGAAGGTAACAGACTGTTCTCCATCGTTGCGAGAAGACGCCGCCAACGGGAACTTCTATGGGCGTCAAATCTTCAAACTTTGGAGGAGCAACCTGTTTGGCCTGGGCGAGTTCTGCATTTCCTCGCGAAAACAAGATTAATTAGCTACTGAGTTCTAGTGTTTCTTATTCTGTTTGGGCTTCTTCGCTGGTTTGATTTTTTTTCTTTTCTGTTTCTTTTCTTTCTTTTTGCCAGCTTCAGGTGAATGAGAAATCAAAGGACGACTCACGCATTAGCTCGCTCACATAGTCAGGCTTGCCGATCACCTCGGCAGTCGGCTCCGGCCCGTCCAAGAAGTCGACAACGTGAGAGAGCGCCGCGATCTGCACCTTTGATGGCGGATCGGGGTTGAAGCCGCTCTGCTCTGCCTGTTCTTGGGCTTCGATCCAGGCCTTGAGGCGAGCCCACGGCACGGGTATGACGCTGGCACCGCTGTCGTTGTCCATGGCGGGGTTTGTTTCGTTTGCGGACTGCTGGGTGAAGGAAGATGAAGCGAGATGCGAGCGAGATGAGAAGTGGGAGAAATAGAGAGGACGAGGAGATGTAGCTGAAAGTAATAGGCAATTGTGTATGTGGGCGCGTATGTGGCTGCCACCCAGAGCTCTGTAGATGTTGGCGCAGTATCTCGAATGGTGGAGGCAGCCTGGGGAAGACGCAAACGGACGAACAGCAATATATATGGGAGAAAGGGGCTGCCAGCACATGCCCAGCAACACAGCAATCAGAAGCAGCTTTGTTTATGCAACACGGGATGAATCAACCTCTCGGCCTGGGCTCTCAAGCAATGAAGCCTTGCGTAAGTTGTGTTAGTTGGCTGGGCTTAAACTCTGGGCTGAGCATTGATTGGCCTGATGTGCCGTTTGGGCGCCTGCGAGCGGGTGGGGGCCGCCTTGGGCCTGCCTGTAATAAACTGCCTAGGCAGCGATGTATTACACATTGTCATCTCTACAAACAAGTCAAAACGCAGGAGTCCCTCTGGAGGGAGGCGAGGCGAGCCAATGTGCAAAAGAACAACGCTAAATGCTTGCATCTATCGAAGCGCGATACGGCGCCGTGCCAATTTCATGTGCGAAAAATGGCTACTACTGGTAAGAGGCGGCCAAGGCAGACTAGCTTGAGCCTGCCCAGGCCCAATATGAGGGGGTATTCATCTATCTACTACAGTGCTCCGTAGCCCAGCTGTGCATGGCGAGACTCCTGCAGCTGCATGCCTTAGAGGCCCTCAAAAAAGCCGCCGTCTCCATTCTCGTCATCCTCGTCATTGGTGGCCGCCGCGAGGGACTCTCGCATTAGCTTTCTCCTCTCTCTGCGGTTGAGTTCCGGGTGTTGCTCCTTGTCGCCGTAGCTAGGTGCTGGCTCCGGGGCCTTAGCCGATCGCTTCGGCTGTTCTTGGTTCTTTCGAGAGGCGTTGTTGCTGGCCCGGGGGGCATTGTTGTGTCGTGGTGCGGGCGTGTTTGAAGGCGGCCTGATGGGAGGCTGTCTATCGTCAACCTCCCCGTTATCGTCTGGCGACCGGCGGTCTCGCAGTTTTTCTAATGCACGGGTCCCGTCGGCCAAGGCCTTCTCAATCACCGACCACATTGGCGGTCTCTCTGCCTCCAGAGCCGCCTTCGCAGCCGCAACTTTGCCTTCCTCGGTCTCCTCCTCGTCCGTTTTCTTAGCGGCAGAGCTATATAGGCCGACGTATGTTTCGAGATGGGGGAAGTAAAGGGTATATGCTTCGTCAACTTCAGCTACATGAAGGTCGTGCCGTAGCTTGTCTGCCTCGCTTGAGTCTGATTCTTGCTCCAGTTTTCGTTTCAGTTGCTTCACTAATCTTGAAGCCTTCTTTCGTTCTACCAAGATGTTAGTAGATGTGGTAGTGCCATAAAGCAGGTAGTACGAGATCAATGCCAGGGACTTGACGCACCGAAAAATCGCACCATGTGGTATTTGGATATCATTGTGCTTCGCTTCCGCTTGTATTCCTGATCTGCAACAATTTGCTTCTGCGACGCCAGTTCGCGCTCCAGATCAATTCGCACATTGACCGGCATGTCTTGATTTCGTCTTAGACTTCTTTCGATCGCTCGAATTCGCTTCTTGGCTCCCGAGTCTTCCTGCGCCAGGCGTTTTCGGCCAATGTAGGACTTGTGCCTCTTTTCAGACGCTCCATGGCTGCTGTCTGCGCCTTGCGACTCGACCTCGTCGTACTCCCGCTTAGTTCCCATCGTAGATCGATTCTGCTGGTGTCGCTGGGGCAGATTATGTGTAAAATTCTTGGAAATGGAGTCAATTCGTAGTGGGTGGGCACGCTGAGTGCGAAGATTGATGCTGCTCGTCTCGAATTTAGATGCTTGCGGTCACAACCAGCTTTTTACGCCTGGTTTGCCCAGGAAGTAGAGGAAAATCAACGAAAAGCGTCTGTATGGAATACTTTTGCTTATCTTATCGGGGCGAAAGTCTGATTGGGATTAGCGCCATAGCGCTAGCTGCGGCCAATCAGATGACGCCTATTGCTCTCTGTCTCGTCGCCAGCTTCTTAGAAGATGAATCTACCGGAGCTCATAAATCAACACGGCCGCTTCTCTTTATCACCCTTTTCTTCTCTATTATTTTAGTAATATTTGAATATCTCGAAAGCACCATATCGAGACTGCTGCATCTTGGCATGCAACTTCAAGGCAAGCTTGAGCTCGTCTCTTGCTATGGCTAGCAGCGGAACCTCGTCTCTGATATGCGCTTAGGTCAACCCGCAGCGTCAAGCCACATCATAACACATCGCCATATAAGGACATCTTTGGCAGCCTGAGGTATTTCTACGTTTATAGCCATCGCCTATTCAGCATTGCTGCCTGAAAGGATTCTGGTCTTCCACGTTCCACGGCCGAGGCTTCATGAGGACAGCAACATCAACCATCTCGGCTTTGATGACCTAGTATCCCTATCGACACCGTATCCAAGATGGATCGCCCTGAGCCGGGGCTCGTCAAGTGGTCTCCCAAGGCCTCTGTGGACAGTTTCATTCACATTAATCTGCAGCATCGGGTTGTTCAGCTCTACGAACCCACTGGCCACGCGCGCGCGGGAAGATTTGATCATGCCAAGGTCAGCAGGCACGATGACTTCCCTCCCCTCACGACGTATGACTGGTCCCCGGAGAATCCAAGTCTACTAGCTGTTGGTACGGGAGCTGGTATAATAAACCTCTTGAGAATCGACGACGACTCCAATGCCTACATCGAGCTCGGTCTTAAAATGTCACGCACTTGCCAAGCTGTCTCATTCAACACGACTGGGCTGCTGGCAGTAGGCTTGGACCGCGTTCGGATGGACCAGAGTCTGCAGGTGTGGGATGTCAATCGCCTATCATCTGTGGTATCTCTTGGCAGCAAGGGATTTCCCAGTAACTGGGGCAGCCTGGCAGAACCCAAGAGAGCTGAGCCTAGCGTATCTGTTTCCAGTATCAAGTTCTTTGAGGATAGCCCCAATGTGCTGGTAGTTGGTATCAAGGGTCAAGGCGTCAGGATACATGACCTTCGTGGTAAGTGCAACTGCTATTTCCCTCACCTGGAGATCAACCTATACACCGTCGTATGAAACAGTTTCTTACTTTTACCACCAAGATCCAAATGCCACTCTCACTTTCCACACAAAATGCAATAACAATTTAGCAATTGATTATGCCGATCAAAATTATTTCGCGTCATCGGCTCTTGATCATCCAGGAGTCATGATATGGGATCGAAGAGCAACCTCTCGGCCTGTCGCCTCTCACGTATATGCCCAAGCTGTGGAGGAGGATGAATTACCCTGGGGCGGAGCCTTGCGCCTTGATACAGTTGTTGATACAGACTCTGACTCAGCGGCTGAAGAGAAGCACTCACTCATTCGCTCTCTTCGTTACTGTCGAGACCGTCGTGGTCTCTTAGCCGTGTTATCCCGTAACGGACAGCTCAAGGTTCTGGAAACGAACAAGGAACTTCCATCATCAGATGTTGTATCACATGAAGGCCCTGAACTTCTCAAGGTGCAGAAATCGCATGAGATGGACGTCTCTTACCGCGATAACTCTAGAAAGAATGATCGGATTGTCTCATTTGACTGGGTCACGTTGGGCTCAACCGCTCTGCGACCTAGACTTCTGGTGCTACGCGCAAACGGCGGGTTTGACATCCTAGAACAGCCGTCTAATACAGCTGACCACATCTTCAAACTTGTGCCGTGGCAATCCCCTCATCGTGGCCTTGAAGGTATGTATTCGCTGGGTTCTGTAAACCTTGACTGCTGATGCACTAACACTTGGCCAGAGAAAACTCCATATCAAGATTTAATGCATTTCGAAACAGCACAGGCTCAAAAAATGCTTGCTCCCATTATCATTGAAGATAGTTTATCAGAGGTTTCAGTCTTTGGGCCGGATAAAGTGAATATCGAGGCAAGCATTGACAAAGCCCTCGATCCGAAAACGCCGATATCAGTTACCGTTGAAGTCATTGATGAGATCACTTCACCTTTGCCAGAATCTTTCCATGAAGCTGAAACGATCGCGGAGAAGCTTCGCATTTTACGCAACTATGTGCGCGAGGAAACCGCCATTCCTGGCTCGCCTGACGAAGGCAGACCACATGCCAAAGACGTGAAGCGGCTAATAAACAGCAAACCTGGCTCCGCCTCAATTAGTTCTAATGGCATTGGCTCTTGTAGCGAAATCCATGAGGCACTTCTTGGTACTCTTGCATCCTCATCGGGGCTCCCAAGAGAGGCGCAATGTGTAGTCGACCATGTCAAGTTATTACGTGCAAAAGAGAAGTACTTGTTCGACGCTGTCACCAATAGAAATGTGATATCTGATGACCCCTGGAAACGGTTTGTTTGGGATTGGATTGGTGGTGAGTTTTGCGAAACATTTGCATGATTTCTCTGCATGATTGCTAACTAGATTCCAGATGCGGAGCGAGCTGCGGATGATGGCGGCATGGTGTTCTCTCACATGGATCTTAGCTACTTAGGCGTGCATGCGATTTGGACCAACAACTTGGGTGAGCACTTCTATTTGGCTTGAAAATGCGCTCAATCTAATCACTCTATCTTAATAGGCCGAACTCCAGGCACTCGCCTGTCTGCCGGCGCCCCTGTCCCCGATGCAAATCAGTGGGAACGCTACATTGGTTCGTACTGTAAGAAGAATCAGCTACCTAGGTTTGATGGTGTTGTGACAAAGAAGCCTCACCACCGCCAGCTATGCCTTGAAATATGTAGCTGGGGAGATTCCCAGAATCATGAGCCCGGCGGCTTAGATCGAGAGGCAGATCCGGAGTACCCAGCTGGCATTCATACAATGGCAGCATCCCGGGCTCTATTCAGAGGCGACACACAGCTGGCCGTTGACATTTTGAAAGATGCTAGCCCGTCACATCCAGAGCTGCTCTTTGTTTCACTAGCTTTGCAGCTCATAAGCCGAGAGGGCAATCAAGTTCCCAAAGAGAAGCTAGATATCGATGAGGCAGTTGCATCAAAGACAGACCCGTACCTCCGGGCGATATCATCCCTGATAGCTACCGGGGATTGGACTATCATCGCTAACCAGGCCTCCCTGCCTCTCGCAGACAGAGCCTACGTTGCGTTCCGTAACTTTACGGACGACCAACTCACCACATGGCTCCGCGAACAAGTCTCTCGCGCTGTGAAGGAGGGAGATATCGAGGCCATCTGCCTTACCGGCATCACAGATACCATGGTTGACATCTTTGCACGCTACGTCGAAAAATTCAACGACTTCCAGACTGCCACGCTGGTCATGTCTATCTGCGCTCCGCGATACATTGACGATATCCGCTGCCGAGCATGGCGCAATGCTTACCGCGCCTATCTCCAACGCCACCGCTTCTTCTTCCAGCGAACAAAGTTCGAGGTCGAGTCCACGAAGCGCTCCAAACGCGACGGAGTGCCCGCGCTGAAGCCCCCGTCTCGCCAGGTCGCTCTCCGCTGCGTCTACTGCGACGCCAGCACGTCTCTCGCCAACCACCATGGTGCGGCTCCCATGGTGCCCTCGTCTACCATGGAGACGCGCAATCCCATGCTTGCAACGAGCATCAACTCCGGCGTGAGCTGTCCCAACTGCGGAAGACACCTCCCTCGGTGTATTCTCTGCTACGAAGTCGTCGGCGTGCCGCGCTCGGATCGGCCCGAAGAAAAGGAGGAGACCCGCATGGCGAGCCGCTTCCCTACGTTTTGTCTCCGGTGCGAGCACGTACTGCATTTGGATCACGCGAGGGAGTGGTTTGCGAGGCACGTCGAGTGTCCTGTGCCGGAGTGTCGCTGCCGGTGCAATTTCCGGGCGAACCCAGAGCTGAATTATCATTAAAAAGCTGATTAACAACCTTTTTTTTTTTTTTTTTTTCAAAGAGGAGAGCCTCTCAGTAAAGTATGAGGGGATAAAGAAGAGGAGGTATTCGTAATGGGAAGGCGTTTTGTGCTTTTTGCTTTCAAGGTTGAATAATTCAGTATTTGTTTACTTGTTTTGTTTATTTGTTTGACTCTCAAATGCTTAAAAAGAAGAATTCGCGCTGGTTTTATAATGCCAAAATCATTTGAAAAATAGCCACTTTTTCTTAACAAAAATAAAAGATGGAAAACCAAGAGTATGTCAGAAGAAGAAGAAAGGGGGAAAGAGAATAACGAGGAGTCCTCTCCACGCTCCATGGATCGCTCCCCCCTATCGTGTAGCCGTACCGCCCCATATTCCAGCCAGAGACATGAGTCTCTTACCACCTTCCAGTATGTGGCGCTTGTGATCAAAATGTGCGTAGTAGTCTTTTTGTCGTATATAACCATTCCAATGTGGGAACATGTTGTGTATTTATTCGTCTCCGAATTCTCTCTTCGCCCCTCAATGGCCAACGCTTCCTTATCTCACTTCATAGTATATAGGTGTATGTATAATTTCACTTTCATGGGTATCATGGCCAAAGAAAAAAAAAAAAAAAAAAAAAAAAATTGCCGCCGTGCGTATCGTGACCTTCCAAGGTCTATATTCATCCACCTTTCTCGTTCCGTCTTCCCTTCCCTGACCAAAAAAATTCCTTGATCCTCTCTCTCTGCCTCCTTCTATTTGGGTTGGTGTGCCTTGCACCATGGGTGATCCAGCACCTGTTCTATTGTGTATCGCTGGCTAACATCTCGGTTCAACATACAGCGGATCAAATCGATGCTGTCCTCGCTAAGTATAAACGGGATGCGAAGATCTCGATCCATAATCTCGTCAATGCTGTAGAAGGGGTTCTCTTTGTAGACAATGGTGTATAGTAGAATGCCAAGAGCCCAAACATCTTGCTCTTTTCCGCCATAAGGTTTTCCGGCTAAGACTTCGGGAGCAGCATAGTCTAGAAACTGAGTTAGCATCTCATTGGAGTGATGACTGCGGATGGAAAAAAGACTTACCAATTGTGCCCACAAACACATCAAAGGGGCCGCTCTTGATGTATGCCGCACTGCCGAAATCGATGAGTTTGATATTTCCCTCGCCATCGAGAATCACGTTTTCGTCCTTGATGTCTCGGTGGACAACCAAGGCTTTGGTGTGCAAAAAGTGGACAGCGTTTGCAACTTGGACGAAAATACTTCGGCATTCAGCCTCGTCCATGTTGGCGCGGAGCTCAATGTAATCGAACAGGTCCATGCCAGGAAGACCATGCGGAGCCATCTCAATGTAGTAGTTGACATCATCCTCAAAGAAACCCTCCATTTCCACAATGTTAGGGTGTCGAAACTCAGGATTTCGTAGATAGTTCAAGACGTGGATTTCCAAGGGGACTGTTCCGAGCTTCCTGTCTCGAGTCCAGGTATCGACGAGAATACGACGCTTAGTCACATATTTCAACACAACTTTCTTGCCTGTCGTCTTGTGCCGAGCAAGTTTCACTTGGCCGTAGGCTCCCTGGCCCATATCTTCAAGGATGGTGTAATCGTCAATGGTAGTTTTGCGGTCAGGCTCATCTGCCTTGGCAGGTTCTGGCTTTTCGGCTGCCTTTGGTGGTTCTGGCTTGGCGTGTCCAGTCAACTTGGCGGCGGCATCAAGGGCGACATCCTTGAGCTGTTTTGGGATTGCAGAGGCCATTGATAATATTGGCTGCTGGGCAGCCTCGGTTTTGGCGTCGTCAGAGTCGGAAGATATCTCCATCGGAGTATGTGCGGGAGTCTGGCCTGGTGAGGGCTGATGAGGAGGGGTCAACACCACTGGATGGTCGGTAGACTCCATATTCAGATTCATAGGCGAAGTGTGGATATGTCGTGAGTAGGTTATCCAAAGGGCAAAGACCATCTCTGATTGTGACACAGAGCCCACTCTATCGCTTGTCTCTGCCGTCTCTGATTCGCTTTCTTCGATGCTTTCTTCGATGATGTCGGTGTGCTTTTCGCTTTCAACAACGCGCATCTGCACGTCAATTTTTAATTCTGAGCCGTCTCGGTGTCTTGCTGGTATACCGTCAGGTTGAAGAAACGCTGCGGCAGCGTTGGGACGTTGCTCTTTCAATGCGAAAAAGGCTGCTGCTCTGCGGAATCTGTGCTCGGGTACTACCATGCCGTCCAAGAGTTGGAGACCGTCTTCCTCGGTTAGAGTGGCAAGAATCTTGTCAAAATCGGGAATGAGGGAATATATAGGCATTCCATCGGGCTTTTCGTAACCAAACAGTGCGCCAGAGAAGACAGAGTTTGAGCTTCGAATCTTTAACGTTTCTGGTTCCACCACAACAATACCCGCCATATGAGGGAAAGTTGACACGCGCAACTCTAGTTTGCCGCGAACCTGCTCAATGGCGCACGGAACGTTCGACTTGTGTGAGTTTGGGCATGTAAAGTAGCGTCTTCGAGAGGTCTGAGCAAAGTCAATTTCGCCCTCGTTCGGGTCAATGCCTTGTCGTGGGATACGTGGAATAAGCTTCGCGACATCAAAGCCCGGTTTTATTGACTTGGAGCCCCAGATTGGCTCGGTTGCTCCCGTAACGGACTGCACGATACCCTCTTCATCCAACACAATATTAGCCACGTCTTCGTGGATTTCCTCGAGTACCCAAATCAGCCCCACACGTTTTTCCTTGACCCAAAGGCTCGCCGATCCAGTGGCGCCATTGCGTTTCTGAATCGGAACCACGTCACCGCACAGTAAGACACCACGCGAGAGGTTGTTGCGATGGTGGCCGCTGGTACGCGTAGCTGGCGGGTTTGGGTCTCCGCTGTGAACTGTCTGGGCGCGTCTCTGGGATTGCGACGGCTGTGACCTCGAGCTGGGCTTGCTAAGGAGCTGGGCAGTAATTCCCGATCTGCCACCCAGCAACGCAGACGCAGCTGAAGCAGCCGGAGTGGCCTTGTGGCCCCCCTCGTCGTCCTCACCCATATCTGCATCGTTCAACTGCAAAAGACGCTTCTCGAGCCACGCCCTTCTCTCTTCTTGTACCACTTCCAGAATACCCATCTTTCGCACTTCTGCTTTTGTAACTCCAAAGACCAGACAAGCCAGATCATTGGCCGCCAAGATGGTCCATGGTGGCTTAGCCTCTGTTGTGAAAATGGCTTGCGCGGCCGGCACCCATCTGTTTGTATGGCCGTGCACTGCGGGGCCGATGGCGGTAGGGAAGCTCATTTTGAGTGGCATGACCGGCTGGGTTGATACCGGGGAAGAAAGAGGCTCTTCATAAAGCGGCTCGCCAGGAAGAAACGGTTGAGACATTGTATCCATCAACTTGTCTTGTAAAGCCATGCCTAGAGTATCAGTCATTGTTCGTTTCAAGCTCGTAGGCCTTGTCGTAGACGTCTTCAAAGTGAGTCCGCTGTCATCAGGGTGAGTTCTATTTGAACTGTCTGATTTCAGTTTTGCTTCAATAGGTACACTCTCGTCGTCGGCAGGTCCCAACTCGTCGTCGCGAGTAGTCACTCTTTGTAAACTTGCATGTGCGAGATCCGATGCTACCGATTCCGATATAGACGCCCTCGGGCTAAACTGCTTCTCAAACACATTCTCAGCAGGTAGGTCGGCTGGGCCAGTCAGGGGCGGAGCAGTGATGGCTGAAGGATTGGGATTTGGCAGATTTCCAGCGCCTATGACTTGGGCGCGCGCGAGTAGTTCCAGCATATGCTGCGCATCGACATCGCCCGAAACTCTGGCCTGGGCGCTAGCGAGGCCGGCTTGCGTCGAGGTCATGGACAGGCCCATGCGGTCTTTCATAAACTCCAGGGAACGTTTCAGGACATTCTGGCGGTTGTGTAGAAAGTCTTCCGACTGATGCGCGAAGGAGAAGGAGTGCAAGGACTCGGAGGGAAATCGGGACAAGTCTTCGGAGAAGCTGGGAGACGTGGGCGGTCCCGCAAACGCCGTAGTGCTGTAGCTGCTCAACATGGCAGTCATGGAGGTGGACCGGGTAAGCGTGACGACCGAAGGGCTGCGTGAAGAGGCATTTGAGCTGGGCAGGGTCGGCGCTCGAGAAGGAGGGTGCTGCTGTCGTATGCGGCGCAGGCCAGAGAGCCCCAAGCCGTGCTCGTGGTCGGTAATCGGAGATGGTCTGATCAGAGCGCGCGGTCAGCAAACAAAAGCGAGCTACTGTGGCCCAAGACTTGGGGCAAAACACGCCGCCGTCGAGGGACGAACCTGGTGATTGGGTCGTGGTCCATGATGCCTGCCGACGAGGCCTCAAAGGACATTCGGTATCGACTGCGGTCAGGCGGGTCAGCCGACAGATGCAGGTTTCCCGTGCTGCGGTTCTTGGGCAACGACAGGGTGTGCATGGCTCTGTCATGTCCTCTATCATCGTCGCGCGAGCTGCTATCGGTGCCTGGAAAATCGGACGGGCATCAGTCATGGCGTCTGCAGATTGGCATCACACTCCAAACATACGGTTGTCTTGGGGGCCGCCATGTGTCTGAAGCATACTTGTAGACCTCTGTTCGCGCGCCTCTCTAGTGGAGTGGTGTACAACGCAAGCAGGGCCCAAGTATGGGGGGAGCGGCGAGGCGACGCGAGTTGAGCCTTGCTCTCACAAACGATTGACCGGCTCAGCCTGGCTTGCCGACGTTGAGGTCGTCTGCAGGCTGATTGACGGCGCAGCAAACAACAGGCTATACTCGAGCGCTGGGGGGACCCTTGCGGAGAGTCGCTGTTTTCGATGCGGGAGCGCGGATGGCGTGGGAAGCGCAGGATATTCACGGGCGACTGCGGCGGGCAGTCGGAGGCAGCTCAGAGGATCAAGTCCGGGCGTTCTGGGCGGGAGCAGAGGATTTGCTTGGGTCTGGGATCCAGGGAGAGGAATGAGGTCGGCTTGGAGAGTTGGCAGATCTGTGGTTGGGCGCCTTGTTTGGGGCGAGGGGTTCCAGAGGCGCGAGAGGGGTGAAGGCGCTGGAGGAGCCACTGCTGCCCACAAATCAAAATATCTGCAAAGAAAGCATGAATATGCCAATCGCCTGCATGCAGACCCAAAGGTAGGCCTCTCGTGCTGCGATCTCAGGCACTGTTGCTTTCCTGGGAGCGGATATTCCGTGCTGGCTATATGAGTCTGCACGTCAAGCTCTCCAGGCTCCTTTTTTTTTTTTCTTTTACAGGTAGCGCATCGGCAGCGTGACGGCAATTACTACTTACCATTGATGGCTACAACGAATAAGGTTAGGTACGGACTAAGGGCCCTGCGAAGAATTCTCTACGTCTCAGCTGCCTTATAACACGGTCATTTCTGCGACCCAGCACACAGGCTATTTCCTGCCTCTTTATGATCGTCTCGATCCTGATTGATAATACGAGACATTTCAAATTGCGGTGCGGGCTCTCTCTCTCATACACCACTGAACTCTTAGCAGACCGTAGCGCCAACCTTGTGTCGAGCTCCGCATCGACAGTAAGCGGTTTATCCTGCAAGGAGCACCGCACTTGTACGTCAGACGCGGAAATCGATTGGATCAAGGCCCTGCCCTACCGGCAATACGTAATAATTGCTGGGGCTGGGGCCATCTCAAGCGGAAGAGCACCGAAGCCACATCCGAAGCTCGCGGTCTTGTAGCAAGTTGCAATGGAGGCCAATTGAGTCGACATGTGAATGCTGCTAATCCCCAGCTAACCTGCTGCCATGAAATGGTACAGTAAAACAGCCACACGTCTCCATCTGCGGGCAAATCCGTATCTACAACTGGAGTGGGAGCATATGTGCGTACTCAAACGCCGAAGAACGATCTACTGGATCCGAGCACCATTCCCATTCTGGCGAGATGCCGCCGCTGCCTTTTGCGCAGATTGAGCCGTTAGAAAAGCGTGAACGTTGCGTATACTTTCAGCCGGTATGTATCAATACTAGTGAAGCCAAGAAAGAAGACCATGGTTCGCATAAGGGGAGGTGTCTTAATGATCAGCTGCTAAGCAGAGACATGGTATGCGGTCAATTTCAACCCTTTTCGTATTTTTTGATATACCCATCCATTGCAGTCTTGGTCAGCCAACATATGGCTATTCTACACGCATGGCTAAATTGGCTTGCCGATCTTGAGCCATCTGGAACATAGTAGATACGTGTAAAGAGTACGGAACAGCTCGTTAGGGCCAAAAAGGTAAAGGAATTGAATTCAAGCGCCTTCTTACCCTGTGGTCTCCAGTCATTCTGGTTTCTTGAATTCTACCATCTAGCCTACGGACTGCCGCTTGCCTGCCCTACTCTATATAGATACTAGTAGGTAGGTAGGCAGGCTAGTAGTAATAGGCGTATGGAGAATACCTAGTGCTGCCCCGGAATGAGCCCAACGAGCCCAACATCACGGCATGACGTGGATTTCCCCCATACGCAGTCGATATTGTCCATGCCCAATAGCTCTGGTAGGTGCCCGAATTTCTCCCCATTAGCCATGCTACATGGCTACCTGTACTTGGCGTTGGCGGGGGCATGCGATATTTAAGAGCCATGTGCTTCTAGGTTGGCGTTGATTGCTGCCTCGAATGCGGCGTGTGCATGGCAATCTCGCTCCTCGCGAAGACAAGGCGACACCCATGGCTTATCGGCCTTGTATAATATATGAATAATTGCAAGCGTATCCCTTCCATCTTAGAGTGGCTTTTCCTACGGCCCGAAAAGCTATCTGACCCAGCGCCCCTTATTTTGCCACTCTGTATCTATCTGCCGCCCTAACAAGTCATTCCCCATGAGGACCCCCCCTCCAAAAATGCCATGACAAAAGATGAGCGATATACCTATATGAATTACACAAGGGATCTCCAAATGCAACAACGATCGTCACATGGCAGAACTAGCAGCTCGAGGTATCTAGATGGCACAGCAAATGGTGCATGCCGGCCAGTATCACGGCAGAGTAGAGTCCAGGTATTCTCAGATTCTCGCTGCGCCGGAGCGGTACTCTGGCAATACCTGACTAGCAGACGGTTTTGGCGGGGTCGCGCTGCCGCAGGGTCCTCCTGCAGCGCTAGCGACCGCTCCGTGCTAGCGCTGGCGCGAGTGCTCCGTATCTTATCGATATACCCCAGTTTGTCGGCCTGTAGAAGCGCTAAACAGGCCTGTTCGATTGCCCGGTCTGGCTATCCAGCCGTCAGCAAGCAAGGCACTCTGCTTGTCTGCTTCAGGCCGCGCGCACCGCGAGTAATGCACAACGTGCACGGCAGCAAACGGCGTTCGCACGAGTCGGGCGCTGGATTGGCTGGCTGGTGACGGGCCTGTTTGGCCAGTGGCTGGCGACCGAGGTGGGGGGACCGTCGACCGAAAACGAACCAACCCGGGCTGAGCCTCTTCTTGGTGGAAGCGTCCTCCAACACGCCACCGGCCAGATTTAAGCTTTTCCTCTCCTCGCCGCCGCCGGCATTCTTGTCGACCTCGCATCGTGGCTCCTGTGATCATCAGCCCGCCGTGCCTGGGTGTCATGGGCCCTGCAGCCGTCCAATTTGTCCTCAGCCGCTGTCTGTTATCTTGACTGCCAAAGCGTGGTGCGGTCACGCTGACCACCCCGCGGCCACTTTTAGTAGCCGGCTGACCTCCTGTCGAGTTCGCCTCGTGCCCTTGTCGACAGCATCGAACAAGCTTTTATTTGGGCCGCGAGCCTAGCCTCCAACTACCGAATCGACTCGTTTGAAAAGGCGGCAGTCTACGGAGAGACGAAGGAGCTGTACACACGCTGCGAGAGCCTGATTGTGATGCGTTGATAGGGATCCCAAACGGCCTTTAAACTCTCTCCTCGGCGGATCCAGGCCCCGCAACGTCGCCATTCTGATTTCCATCGTCGAAGCTTAACAATTCCATTCGAAATAGACTTGCGAAAGATTTGACTCTTTTTTTTCCTGCAAACATTGGAGTCTCCTGACCCTAGACGACTGATCTGATACGTGGGTATCTGGAGAGAGAGAAAGCGATAGCGCTCACGAACCACCCCCTACGGAAGCATCCGAGCCGAAGCCGACTTGAACGATGGCCGAACTACTCGATCTCACGGTAGAAGCTCCGGCGTCTCCTGATGCGGGCATTGCCCCGACTCCGCCTGACGTGCCTTTCAAGGGCAGAAATCGCCAGCGGATTCTGCGTGGCATACAGCGCATCTCCTCATCACCGTCCCTTCCTGGCCTTGGACGGCCCAGAGCTGCCAGCAACCCCTATAGTATCCGTCGTGGCTCTATATCCTGCGTCAGTCTGTCCACCGCTGGACCATCACAGACATCGTCCAGCGCCAGATCTGGCACGCCGCAGCTATCACATCTGAATTTGAAGGGTGTCGCAGGCCTAGATTCTCCAACTGGCAAAAGAGAGGCGACGCTTGAAGTAACGGAACTTGATGGCACAGAGGAGTACTTGGCCATCCGAAAAATCCAGCATGGCTCTCCCAGCACCTCGTCCGGCACTTCATCCTTGCCGTCTGAACTCAAGGGGCGAACTAAACTCGTAGAAAAGAAGGATTTCTACTTTTGGGAAAACATGCCTCATGAAGTCCGAATCCACATATTCTCCTTTTTCCGGCCCAAGGAGCTGGTTCGATTATCGAGAGTGAGTAAATCGTTCTACGGCTTCTGCTTTGACGGCCAACTATGGACGTCAATCGACGCATCCGAGTTTTATCAGGATATTCCTGCAGCGTCCTTGGCGCGCATCATCGCTGCTGCTGGTCCTTTTATCAAGGACTTGAACCTGAGAGGATGCGTTCAGGTTGAGCATTACAAACGGACCGAGATTATTGTCAAGTCCTGCAAGAATCTCATGAACGCGACACTCGAAGGCTGCCGGAACTTTCAGAAGAATACGCTGCACAGTCTCCTACGGAGTAACGAGAAGCTAGTCAATCTGAATTTGACGGGGCTTTCAGCAGTGACAAACACATCATGCAGCATAATCGCCGAGTCATGTCCTCAATTAGAGAGCTTCAATGTCTCTTGGTGTCAAAAAGTGGACGCTCGGGGGATCAAAACGATTATCGATGCGTGCGCAAGGCTGAAAGACCTCCGCGCCGGCGAAGTCAAGGGATTTGACAATATCGCAACAGCCGAGTCTATCTTCCACACCAATCATCTGGAGAGACTGGTTCTTAGCGGATGCTCCGAGCTCAACGATGAAGCGTTGAAGATTATGATGCACGGGGTAGATCCCGAAATCGACATTCTGACGGGCATCCCTGAAGTTCCACCGCGTCGGCTTCGCCATCTCGACCTGAGCCGCTGTATAAGGCTTACCAGCACAGGCGTGAAGGCGATTGGCCATTTGGCCCCGGAACTGGAAGGCTTGCAGCTATCAGGGTGCAAATCTTTGACCGACGCAGCACTCGAGCCTATCCTGGCGTCAACACCGCGGCTCACACATCTCGAGTTGGAAGATCTCGAGGAGATTACCAACGCTCTTCTCTCTGAGCATCTCGCCAAGGCGCCGTGCATCAGCATCTTGGAACACCTAGCTCTAAGCTACTGTGAAAATGTTGGTGATCTCGGGATGCTTCCCGTGATGCAAAAGTGTGTGCGGCTGAAGAGTGCCGAGCTTGATAATACGAAAATCAGCGACTTGGTGCTTGCAGAAGCCGCTTCGATGGTCGTCAAGCGCTCCAAGCCATCCCCCGGAGCCAACACTCGGCCCAAAGTAACGCTGCGGCTGGCGGTATACGACTGCCAAAATGTAACTTGGACGGGTATCCGAGAAGTCTTGTTCAGGAACGCTCAAATCAGGCACGTGGTAGGGCAGCCAATGGGGATCTCGTATCCAACTGAGAGCATTGGCTTGAAATGCTTCTACGGCTTCCAGATGACTGTTGATGAGCACCAGAAGAGAGTTCTCCGGGGCGATCTCGTGTCTGCCGGGCGGCTGGAAAGGAAGTGGGCAGACTACATGCAGGCGAATGAAGAGGCCGGCGCCGGGGGGGCGGGATATCGAAGGCGCCGACGTCGGGCAAGACATGCGCAAGCCCTTCATGCGGATGAAGAGGACGGCGGTGTGGTCGGCCGGCGTAGAGCAAGGACATTGGGTTCCTGCTCTGTAATGTGAGCGGTGAAGGCCACACAAGGGGAGTCTGTTTGGATTCCTGTTTTGTTCTCCCCATGGCACGGATGTGCACAATCGCCACATTCAGCTCATTTACATAAGGGAAGAGAAATAAAAAGGTGGATTTTGGGCTCTCATTTTTTATTTTGCTTTTCTTACGATCTTGGTACACAATTTTTGTTGATTGCATATGGCAAAGGCGTTTTCTTGAAAGCCATATGGCACGGTAGTAGAACAGGGAGGGAGTTGATCTGGCCTTTGTTTTTTTTTATCCTTCTTTTCTTTTCTTTTCTTTTCTTCTTCTTAACGCCTCACTTACTGCCGGCAAAGATCAAAGATCAGGCGCCTGTGAAAGCAAGATGCTGGGCATTTTGGGCGGGCCTAACCTAGGGACGCAGAAATGCTTTGCTCCAGGTGTGGTTATTTTTGTCTCAAAGACGGTCGAAATCGGGAACTGCTTAGCGCCCAGTCTGTGACTGTCCTGGCTGCAAGCTTACTCTCTAGTTTGATGCAAATAGAATGATTTCCTCTCATGCATGCCTACTTGTCCTCTTGATATCTTGCCATGTGTCACTTCGCCTCTGGACGTCTTATGCAGGCCCTCCTGGTGGGCAGCTACTACCCGTATTTACCTACAGGATAAGGGGATGCAGGGAGAGAGAGAGAGAGAGAGAGAGAGAGAGAAAGGAAGAGGGGGTATGAGGAGAAGGGGGGCTTTCGTCTAGAGAAGCATGAAGGCGAGAGCCTGGATTATGCAGGCCCGGCAGATGAAAACTCGGTGTGGCCTGCTTCTTTCAGCAAAACGATGGGCGTTGTTTTTGGTGTACTTGGATGTCTGGAGGAGGAAAGGGGGACACATACATGCCGGTGTCGTATCTTTGTGTCTACCTACGCAGCTTGACCGCAACTCTTCTGCTCGTGTGCCACCATGTGTCAATGGTACGAGGCGAGTCCTTTTCGATACATGTGCTTTATTCAACGAGACTTTATTCCCTTTGCGTAAAAGGTACTAGTAGTTTTGGTGTAGGTGGTGTCGTGGTACTGCCTCCATCCCTGCAGAGAGGCCATTGGTGTGTGGGTGAGTGCTGTTTCGAGCAATGGCGTCGTAAATGATGGATTACCAGTTTGAATAACAAACTAGCTTAGCATTCGGCCTCTCCAGCGTTGAACATTCACTAACAGACCTGAATCCACGTGGAATGAAGAGTCTAGTTCAACGACCGGCTCTGATTTAGTGAGACTTGCCGCTGAAGGAGGCTTGCGCTGTCGACATTCAAAGGAGGGGGGCAAACTAAACTTGTATAGTATCTTTGATGTTGGGCCGCTCACATTTAGTTTGCCAAGTGAAGCCTTTGTTCCATCATTCATACCGACAACGCCTCGTTAGTGTAGTGTGCAAGGTAGTTAGCCGCCATAATGGTTTTTGGATACAAGAAAATCTCGACCAAAAAAAAGATACATGGAGGAGAGAGAGGGTCGCACTGTACGACGAATCTCCGTCTACAAAGGATGGGATGTGTGGAGCAAACCACGAAACAAGACTGATGATGGCGTCGTTGGGTTGGGTCGCAGCAAAAAAAAAAACACATACATACATACGCCACGAGTTTGAAATGTCATCGGAAATCCGTGCTAGCAGTTGCTGAGGAGTCGGCGTCTTGTTGGGCGGCCTTGCACGTCTCTCAGGCGTAGCAAGTCGAAACGCACTTCGGTTAAGCACCTCGAGCGTGGAGATGCAGGTAAATTGGCTGCATTGCTTTGCTGTCCCTACCCAGGACCAGCATCGTGTGTACAAGTTGCGAGCATGTATCGGTACTCACAGCTGCGGCGAGAGCAAGAAAAAGAAGAAAACTTGGCCTCTCACCGGCGTGGAGACGCCCAGGCTTCGCGTTGTATGTATGCATGTGGTAGCTTCCATGTATGTACCAAGTCCGCAGACGCAGACGCAGGCATGGATGGACCTTGTTCTGGCACGCCAATGGCGGTGCAAATGGCTCGAGGCTAGGCACGTGTGTGCGACGAAAGAATGCAGAATGCAGAATGCACAACGCTTCTGGTTCGTATTTTCTTTGTATACAGCATGTCATTGACAGCTCTTCCGGGTAGGTGATTCGACGGGCGCCGAAGATGATCTCGGCCGCCTGCCTCGCATTGCAGGTCGCCGTGCATATTGTGGCGTGCAATCCCTGCGACCGGTGAAGGCAAGCGAGCCATTGTTTGCTTGTTTCTGGCCATGGCGTCGTCCTACCGACTTTTTTCGATTTTGGTTCATCGCTCTGGTCCTTGGATTTTTCGCGTTCAAGCATCACATACATGGCCAAATGTGACCGCTCCCCATCTTGGGCCTGTGGGGGGGGGGGGGGGGAACCGCGCCCATGGAGCAACGCATGGAGCACGCACAGAGGCGACGACACTGGCCACAAGTCACTGGGGCACAGGGCCCCATCTATTTACCCACAGCTGGCATTGAGTTCGTAGTAAAGGCAAGCCTTACAATTCCCATGTTTGGTGTCTTGGGCAGCACGACAAGTCCTCAACTGCCTTATACCTGAGACGATGGCGGAGAAGGGCTGCTGCGCTTGTTGCTTTTTGGCTCGGCTAACTCTGCCAGAAGCGGAAATTTCTGGCCCGCAGCTGAAGATATGCTGCTTAGCGCTGCCCCGTCTACTGTATATGTGGCCAGCCTCGCTGTGTTGGCGAGAACAGCAGGCGCTGTTAGTTCTCCCGTGCTTCCGCAGAGGAGTTTTGGAGCATGTCCTCGTTCTCTCCGCCGTTTCTGGACAGAGGGGGTGCTCTTTGTCTCACAGAGCACGAGTTGCGTGGGAGACGACCTGCAACTCCAAGTACTATCATCACCCGGTACGCCGAGTGTAGTTGAAATAAGTTAGGTAGATACCTGGCACAAGCTAATCGGTTGCCCGTAGTGGTCATGTATCGTGTTAGTGCTTGCGTATTTTGCAGTTTACACAGTCGTGACAGCACCCAGTACCCACCCGGTGCCTAACCAATCCTGGCCTGCTTTTCTCTCCGCCGTCCAATCTGGTCTTGTTGGTAACGCAAATTTGACACCTGGCACGACGAAGCACCTCCTCTTTGCCGGCAAGATTCCCCTTCCAGCGGGCCTGCAGAAGGACGCTAACATCAGTTGAGGCCCTCAAAACAGCAAGCCCCAGCCCCACGGATCTCTGCCTGGCCGTAGGTAAATATCCCGAGGCACGGCAGGGATTGGCGCTGTCTCCAGGAAGGCAAGATATAGAGAGAGCAAAGGGCCGTGTGCGTGTGCTCTGATCAGGACCTGTGCCATACTTGGCCACACATGCTTACATACAGCAGCTAGCAGTCTTGTCTGGCTTGAGCAACCCCGGATCCGAGATTAGATTCCGCCTTGGGTTGCATCACAGCGCATTTCTGGTTCGAGCGTCCTTGGTCCTTGGTCCTTGGTCCCCGGTCTTTGGCCAGCTGCCTCGTCTTCTCTCTCTCTCTCTCCGTCCAGCCCGGACTGTCCTGTCCAGAAGCCAGAGCCATGCCTCTGGAGACAATATACGTCGTTCGCCATGGGGTAAAGTTTGTCCTTGATCCCCTCACCCCTCCCTTGCACCGCACATAGTGGCGTCACGAGGCTGAGTGCTCTTGTATTGACCTTTGTTATTGTCAACGCCAGTTCCGGTCTAGTTGGTCTGTCGACCACACCACGGGAGTGTACTCAGCTTCCATCCCATCACCAACAGGAATTGCTGTGGACCCGGCCCTCACCGCTCACGGGGTCGATCAGTCAAGAGAGCTTGGGCGTCACCTCACGACGCTGGATCCTCCCGTAGAGGCTGTATATTCGAGCCCGTACTATCGGTGCCTCCAGACCATTACCCCGTTTGTCGAGCTTGAGCAGCAGAAACAGGCCAATGGCGCCGTTGTGGGCAGTCACGTCCCTTCTGCAGCCTCTGCCAGCTCTGCCAGCTCTGCCACCGCCATGATACGTCCTGAGCACGGACTCTGCGAGTGGTTCGGGTCGGCTCCTTTCGAGCATCCCGGCCCAGCCTCACCCGCCGTCTTGAAATCCTTGTTCCCTGCCTTTGACGAGAGCTACGTGTCGGCCCAGCATCCCCCAAAGAGGGGCGAGACGCTGGCTCAGCTGCAGGCCCGGCTTACGGCCACGATGCAGAGTATCATTGATCGCTGCGACGCTGAAGATAGGCGAGCCGTTGTCCTGTGTACGCACGCGGCCGTCGTCATTACGTTGGGCCGGATTCTCACTGGATGCTTCCCTGAAACAGTCGACACGGACGACTTCCGTGCCTTTACGTGCGGAGTGAGTGTTTACCGCCGAAAATTTGTCAATCAGCATGGCCATGGGCCGCAAGCAACGGCGAATTCGACGGAGAATGAGCCCGGCCCTGATGCTGTTGTTGGAGGTTGGACGTGCGAGGCCAACAGCGACTGCAGCTTCTTGACCGGTGGCGAAGAACGAGGCTGGTATGTGCTTGTCCCCGAAGCAAAGCAAAGACCGTTTGAGACCTGCACTGACAATTGAATCCCCGGCACCAGGAAGTTTGCAGGAGACGAGGAGTTTCCAGACACAGGCTCCATGTCCAATGATGCATCCGAGCCCAAGCTATAGATGGCACGACATGGCTGGGGCGCCTAAACCTTACCAGCAGGGCAGATGGAAGATGATGTAACTGCATCTGCGAGCGAGCCAAGCAACACCATGTACACTACCAGGTACCTATCTAGAGCACGAATAGACCAAGACAGAAGATAGAGTAGACCAACGGCGAAATGCAGCTGTCGACAACGTATAATTAGATTTCGTCATCAGGAACTCGCGTGGCAAACTGCTCCGAAGACAAGCAGCGTGGCAGCAGGATCATGATCATCAACTTGCCCGTGCTTGGGTGTCACCCGCAACTGGCCCTTCCTCGATTGCCTTGTTGGGCCAAACTGGCGTTGGACTTGATCTGCTTTTGGACGTCTGAGCAAACAGTTCCCCTGCCAACTTTACACAGCGTTCGTCCGGCCAAGCCCTGCCCTGCCCTCCCCTCCCCATCGGACCGTAGCCGAGTCGGGTAGACGTTTTTGTGGTGGTCCAGGTAAAAGAAAAAAAAAAGACATTTTACTGGTCCCTGCACGGCGGTTTGACAACGCAGATGCCTCTGCTTGAATGTACATTGGTACCAGCTATTTCACGGTATCTTTACAGGTACGATTCTATGAGCAGGCGCTTGCTTTTAGGCGTGACACAATGTCCCAACCCAGCTTCTGTTTATCAGCCATTCTTATCCAGGGTGTGTCAAAAACAGGTATCTTTGCTGTGGTGGGTTTGAAAAGAGTGTTTTGGAAAGCCATCTGTTTTGCTTTTGGTGGCTAATGTTTTTTTTTTTTTTCATATCTGTAGCTTGGAGCAGGGAGGAGCAAAGCGGCGGCGCCACGAAATGATATCTGATCGTGGACTTGGGATGGCAATGACAAGATCAATAGGCATCAGCTTAAATAACGATAATTCTCTTATAATTGAACCTTTATTTCATTTATTTCCATGATTCAAACTGATTGTTCAATTTCTTGGTCTTCTGCGTACCTTGGGTAAGCAGGCAAAGACAATAGCCACTTACACCGATGTGCCTGGCATTCATCGCGGGGGCACCAAGTTCCGCGCATGTAAGGGCCGCCGATGGCGAGACACCGCTCTTGGGAACCGGGACGTGCTCTCCCTTGCGTCCAGAAAACACGAATAGCGCTGCTAGCAGCTGTTTGAGGCCCCTTTGATTAAGGGTCTACGGCAACAACGGCCCAGATAAAGTAATGTCTCTTGGTGGTATTTTTATTTTTTATTCAAACTGTACAGGTTTTTGCCATCGCGCAATGGCCACTTTACCCGCGCTCCCGTTCCCAGCGATCCAGCACCGATAAGCGCGCCAGAAGGACGAAGCTTCATCTGAGATTGCCCAATGCGCGGATTGCGTGTGACCGCGGAAATCAAGGTCATCCATCTTCATTTGCAGGAAAAAAGAAAAAAAAAAGAAAAAAAGAAAAGAAAAGAAAAGAAAAGAAAAGAAAAGAAAAGGATTATCTGAGATTTGATAAAAGTGCCCTTGGCAAGGAGACATCTTCATGTAAGGTGCACCAAGTTACGAGCTGAGCTCTATAGTACAGACCGGTCCCTGTCAGCGCGCGCAGAGCCGTGGCTGAGATCTGTCTCCGCTAGTCACATCCATCGCTTTGCCACCGGTGCTCATTTCTTTTCTTTTTCTTCTGCTCCATCCAATATCGCTCCCTACTGCGCCCCAAAAGAGACGTGTCATATTTTCTTTCTTCTTCTTCATCTGGTTCCTCCCTCTGCGCAGTATTCTATTGACTCCTAGCCAGGGAGAAGAACGCCACGCCGCCAACCCACATGTCACTATTGGCAAAAGGGCAGCCATGGCTCATGTCTGCCAAGGACAGCGCATGCTACGAACAAGCTCGAACAAGCACGAGCAAGGCACATCAAGCCAGCCATAGTGTGATCCGGGTTCCCCAAGAAACAGACAAACAAAGTCCAATCATGCAGAGTCTCGGCTCCGATGGGCAACCAACACATGCATCATGCATACCCAAAGAAGACGTCTATGCGTCCATGACACGACGACGACGAGGCAGGGGAGGCAGTTCGCCAGGTTGTTTGCGCCATGCTTGGCGAGTCGATTGGCATGTGCCTCGCAACGACAAGGTGCCTGGTCCTACGGTTGCACGACATGCTGGATATGAACTATTAGATACGTCGACCCGTTGACTTGCTTAGGAGCAGCAGTTGGTATTGGTACTACCGAGTTCTAAAGTGGCATGTAAGTGATGGCACTACAGTACCAGATAAAGTAGGCATCCTGCTGCCAGCGTCTTACTAAAGAGACGTTGGACTGATAAAGCGACACCCCGGGGACTTTTTGGGTCGGGTAAGTACCTTAAATCTCTGCTAGCATCCCGGGGAAGGCTGCCGTATAGGTGCGGATTTGAAGAGACAACAAGCACAAGGGAGACAAGAAGTGGATAAGCATCTGGATACGTCTGCTCCGGCTAATGACCAGGCCCCTTTGCTCGGGACAGCGACTCGTCACATACAAGTACGAGATACTAGGCCCAATACCTCGCAATACTTGTAGGTAATAGGTGCTACCCGCAAGACGAGCAGGCCTTGGATGCATTGCATTAGCGCAATGTACGAGGAACGCCTCAGCAGCAGCTCAGACCCTGCTGCAGCACAAGCGGAGCCCATCTCCCATGCAGCGCGGCCCCGATAGGCCTGAAGAGGGCGATTGCATGTTCACCGGTCGACGCAGTGTGCTGAGACATTGGCGGCACTCCGGGACAGCGACCGGGTGGCCCAGAGTTGTCACGGCACTCTCGCATGGAACAAGAGTTTGCACAGGATGAGATGGACCGACCAGCCAGCTGTCGCCGCCGCTGCTGCTAATGTTGCTGCTAATGCTGCTGATACTGTTACCTGGATTCTGGGTTCGAGCAAGCTGTTCGGCATCGGCTTCTGTGCATCATGCGCCCGCGGATGCGGGCCAGAGCCTGAGAGCTGAGAAAAAGTACAGAGAAAAAGAAAGGAAAGATGACGATTTGACAGGCGCGAGATAGTTGGCTGCACGATACATACAATGTTAGTGGACGGGCCTTGGTGCCTGGTCATAAGCAGGTTTTGGACCCCGGAGGATCATAGGTGCTACCCGTGCCGCAACAGGTATACAGTACGCACTTCTACCGCGTCTCCAGCACCCGCGCCGTGATTTTCAGCACCCCACGCGGCACCGTAGCGGATCTGCTGGCCTTCATTTTCGCATCAATCTGCCGGGTCGCTGCAGCCCACCCAATCAGATCTTAGCGAGGCTCGATGCCGCATCCAGCCTAGCGCCCACAGCTGATCTGATTGGCTGCTTTTCCTCCCTTGCGCTAACCGGCTCTAACGCAACCTCCTCTTCTTGTCGACAAGCTGCGACGGCGTCCGACAAAAAGAAACGTTTTCTGCGCCATCAAAAGGTCTCGCCGCGGTTGGGAGCCGCGCCACTAACAATTTTCTCCCTCTCTCTCTCTCTCTATACTGACGCTACTGCTGGTTTTCCTTTCTTTTCAACATCCTTCGTTTCCGCACTCGCACTTAGCGCCTGCAAAAGAGGGGAGCACAGTGCCCATCATGGCCTGTGGAAGTGACGGCGGCCTGACAATGTCACCACTTTTTGTCCACAGCAACTGGCACTAACGCTGCTGCCACGTCTCGGCCCAACGCAGCCGATGATGATTCTGATGATTCTGATGAGGATGGGACAAGAGTGAAAACTGATAGTCCTGCTTAGCTGGACCAGCATTGGCGAATCTCACCGGCATGGCGAGGCCTGGACGCCATCTCGAGGGGCACGCCTTGGGCGAGAGCTCGGTCCAGGTGCTTCGCGGAGTCCATCCGGCACTGCACGGCGGGCTCAGCCGCGAGGCAAGGAGGCCAGTCGGTCTGAGTCTGCTCTTTGTTGTCTGGGACTTGCCCTACGACTGCTTCGCTGCTCCCAGACACGCAGGCGCCGGCCGTCGCATCGTCCTGCAGCAAAAAGAAACGGCACCAGACGCCTCTGTGCGCTAATCTGGACGGGCAAACCAACCCAGCACCCCCGGGCTGGGCGAGATAAGTGCGCAGATTGGCTCAGCTGCCAATCTATTACCACTGACCCGGCTCGACAGGCAGGCAGCCGTTACTCAGATCTTGGTCCTTTCTCTGCCGGCCTCATGCGAGCCACGTATAATCCAAGCTATTCCCAATGCTCTCGCACCCATCACTCAAGCAACTTATGCAAGCCCAACGTTCGGCAGCCGCAAGTCGCCTCTCGCGAGACTCGACCAGCCTTGGCCCAATGGGATTTGCTTGGCCAAGGGCCTCGAATCTGCTTATTTTCCTTCGTGAGCTGGCCGCTACCGTCTAGACTGGTCTCTGAACCGCAATTCTCATGCAGGTGGCTGCATCCGCGCATACCTGTGCCTGTGGATGGAAGTGGTCTCATCGCCGTCGATGAAAGGCCCGTTGCGGCTACACACTACATGGCATCTCCAACTTCCCGGGATCAGTTCCTTGGAGGGTGAGCTCGACACACTTTTGTGCATGCCGCTGCATGAAGTTACGCATCAAGTCAAGTGAAGCATGTAGGCCGTGGACACTTGAGCCTCTCGGCACTGTGTGAACATGTGGACGTGACCAAGAGTCCAACGCAGAAGACGACTGCTGTCAATGATGCGAGTCCCCCCGGTTTGGTAGCAGCCCCCCCCGGTATCTGGATGCAGCCTCCCTGGACGAGACGATAGCCGCCTGTGCAAGTCGAGGTAGAGGTACTGGTACGGCGCGCAAGGCCTCGTGTACAAGTCCCAGGCCTACGAGTACTGCCTCTTGCGATGCCTCCCCGTCGTCCTGCTATACCTACTTACCTATTGTATTGTGTGCTCCATCCTGGCACACACATTTCGCGGGTGGCGCCTCGTGGCAAGGGTCCGCCTCGGACCTAAAGTGTGATGATGGCTGCTAACACGCAAATGTCCACCTAACCAACGCAGCGTTGCTATTTAGGAGATCTCTTCAATGCTACCGGGTTCCTCGCCGACCCCCAGCAATCTCCACCATCTGCCAGTTAGTCCTGGTCTGACGAGGACAAGGAGCAAAAGAAAACATGTCGTCTTCATCGAAATTGGGCGGCTTACACGCCTCAGCTGATGACACATGCCTGTCGACGATCAGATACTTGCACGTCGCCCAGTTTGTTGGTCTGCATACGTAGCTGTTCTATTTTAAACACTCAAACTGGTCAATTGCTGTCTCGCAGTCTTGCTGTTATACGCCGTTTGCCTGCTCTTCTGCAGCCCATTGTCACCACTACTCCGGCCGCCGTCCCCAGTTCAGCCCTTTGGCACTAGCTCTGCCTCCAGGATGCATTGGTTCATGTTGCCACGCCGGATTTGTCTTAACCAGTGAATATAGTACCCGAGTCTCTCTCTCTTGTGGCCTTGCAACAAGCGGCTCGCCCTGCAGAGCACAGGCGGGGACTAAACAGTATCTGATGGAGACCCCCCCGGTGGTGCCAATTTCATCCCTGCCCCCCCAAGACAGCCGCAGGTACCGTTTCTCTCGATTCTGCGGTGATCCACCAGACACCCCGGGGGCACTCTCATGGGCGTCCCATGTCTGTCTGTTGGGCCGTGTCTTGCGGTGCAGGGTTGCTCGAGCGAGGGCGGGCACACAGACCCTCCCCTCCCAGAGGCAAGACAGCTGTGGTAGCTGGCACCGCCCTCTGTCGAGCCTATCACGGCGGATCTGGCTATTGGCCGTGGCAGAAGCAGAGTTGTGCGTTAGCACGAGCAGGCCATTGCCCAAGCCCAAGCCCGCAGGGTCTCGATGGACACTCCACGCCGGACAGCGACAAGTACAAGAAGACCGTGCCCCTCGTGTTGACTCTCACTCACCCAGATTTAATCCTCAAACCTATCCACTCTCTTTCCCTTCAAACGCAAGTCTCTTGTCCGTCGACCCTTTTGTCACAGCCTATATCCCTCGTTACTACCGCCGTCTGCCAGTGTGCTTCTCCCTCTCCTCGGGCCTGGGCCAGTGTGTCTTAACTGCAGTCTCTATCGATCCAGCCATTGTTTTCAAACCTCCGAGCCTCGATTGTTCAAGAGCTCACCATTTTGTGTGTTCTGGCTTATATACACTTTTTTTTTTTTTTTTACCAAAAGCCAGTCCCAAGTCGCTCTGGATCATGTTCTCCGCACAAGAGGCTCACGAACTCCGTGGCTCTCCTCTGTCCAAGCCCAACATGCTGGGCGTCGGCGCCGTCATGAGCAGAGAAACCTTCCTCCCTAGGAAGGCGTCTACTGAATTCCTTTCATCGGTCCCAAGATCTCTACTCCACCCACAAACCCCTCCTGACTCAACCTCAGGCAGTCCGGTTGTCAAACATGAGGGTATGTATACTTTTTCAAGCTACGATTTTTCGTGAAAAGTAGGTAAAAAACCAAGTACTCGAGACGGCTAACACGTCTGGCAGGATCCTTTTCATCTGCTTCAAGTACTGTCTCTCGAGAGTGCTCTCCGATCCCTCGTTTGACTCGCCTCAACTCATACACCAATCCCTCCGTCAAACTGCCCAGCCTCGAGGAGTTCGATCAAGGTGTAGAAGCCATCGCACGATTGTATGGATCAACGCGATCCTGGACCCCTCCTTCTCCTCTCCCCACACTCCGACGTGGCTCTATTCTGCCTCAACCTCTGCCTTCCATGCTGGCCTTTTCCATTCACGAGCCCGCTTATCCAAACTATACCATCAACAGCGAGTTCTGCCCTTCAAGGATGGATGGTTACCCTAGCCCGCCCCCCGACAATGAGGGGAGGCACATTAATCAAAAATACACCACAGAAGAGGGAGACTTTATCATATACGCTTGGCACGACAGGAAACTCAAGTGGCAGCGTATCAAGCAAGACTTTGCGAGCATGTTTGGCCGCACACCTGAAAGGACTGTCCAAGGCCTTCAGGCGTGGTACTACCGCATGAACCAGCGTATTCCCCTCTGGGACGAGGATGGTTGGCTGATCTTTGACAACGACGAAGACATGGAGCCGAAACACATTAGCATCAAGTGTCGGGAGAGAGACACGCAGGATCGACCAATGGAGCCCTTGGGCCTTGCCCAACGCTACCCTGAGCGAGCTATGCACTATTCTTGGGTTGATCCCGAAACAAAACGCAAGTGTCGAGACTGGGGTGAGTTTGATTCACAATCGATACATACTTTATACTATGAAAATTGTCCGAGGCGCTAACCATTCTCCCTTGTTTTGTAGCTGCCAAACGCGCTCTCCAATTCCGTGAACGCCGAGAGCGACGGAAGAGAAAGGAGCAGAGGCGCCTGAAGATGTAAATCGACCGTTCCTTTCGACCATGATACAATAACACAACCAAGAAAACAAAAACTTGACAAACAAAAACATGACATTCAACAGACGGGGAGAGAGCAGATACGATCCGTCGTCATACTGCCCTCCTAAAACTGTCTTGAGCATGGTACGAGCTATGTACTACTAATACATACCACTTTCCTAAAGTGGAAAGACTGCTACTATTCATCATCTCTTTTTTCATTTGGGTCGGGCCAGAGCATATTTGACGATACCAAAAGCATAGCCCTCGAGGTTGAAAGATGTACATGGAATAAAATGAGATAACAGGATCAAGCGTCAAGCGAAGCATTAGGAGGAAGAGCGATTTTGGACACTTTGCACAGCTATATTTTCTTTTGTTTTTTTATTTCTTTTTTGTTCACAAGATATCTCATGTACTAGTACGATTTACTGACGCGATTGGGGTTTTTAATTGCTCTGTTCTTTTTTTTTTTTTTTTTTTTTTTTTTTTTTTTTTTTTTTTTCTTTTTTTATGGGTGGCTGGCGGCGATGAGCCTCCCGCCTTTTTTCCTGCATATATTAGGGCTTTAATGAGGAGGGCATGAAGGTTACGGCTGGGAAGATATGGCTAAAAGGTAATAAATAGCTTGGCTACGGGATTGGGAAACAGTGTCTACAAAAGAATTGGGCAATACAATCTCTATGATTATCATAAATCCGTCATCATCATTGTCATTGGCATCATTATTCCTGTTTTTCTCCTTTTCTCCTTGTTGCTTCTCCTCTACTTCTTCTCCTCCTCCCTTCTCTCCAGGGCTCTCTCTCTCTCTCTCTCTCTCTCTCTCCCTACCCACCATCTGGGCCTTTCGGGTCGCCCTGCATTGGTAGTGTGTCGTGGTACCCCTAGAAGTAGGCATCTTCGAGCCCATCCCCTTGCGTCTCACGGCATCTTGGGCCTCCGGCGCCCGTTTATCCCACGTTCCCAGTTTTCTTCTCTTTGAACGCATGTAGAATGCCACCAAGTCCTTGGAAGAGAGAGGGCCGCATGTGACTTTCCCCCCGCCGGTTTCTCCCTCTGCCGCCCTTCGGCAAGCCACTCCCGCTTGCCTTGCCCCGTCTGCGGCACGAGCAGGTGAGAAATTGTTGGAAACGGGTCAGCTCAGATTGTTTGCTCTGCTGTGGTCAAGTGACCCTCCGATCTGCCAGGTGGCAAAGGCCAGCTCAGTGGGTGAGATGTGACATTGCCAAAGATAGGGTTGAAAGGCACATGTACGCTTGTTTATTATTATCCAGCGTCGAACACACATAAAAAAAAAAAAAGAGGGCCAAAGCGAGGCCCTAGCGCCTGCATCTTCCAACACACAAACTTCCCAAGTAGGACTTTTGGTATCCTGTATTGCTTGGGAGGCGAAAGCGGTGAGGCATCGGCCTTGTCGAAGTTGTCGAGGAGGGGGTGAGGGGGGCGTGGAAGGAATGCATCGCCCAACACATACATACATCATACATATCGACGTACATGTGTTGTTGATACGTACTTGTATAGTAAGGTAGGCGTACGTGTACAACAACAATGCCGGTTTTGTTGTATGCGTGTACGCGTGTTATGTTGCATGAATGCCTGTAAAAGACAAGAGAGACATGGAGGATGGACTGTAAAAATAGCCGCCACGTGGGGAGTCTGGGACAGACAGGTCCATTGTTGCACGGCCGGGTTTTTGTGTGTGAATCTCAGACAAGAGGGGGCCATTGTCGGATGTAGCAAACTGCAGATGAAACTGGGGAATATCAGGCAGATGCCATGTTGCTCTCTTCCTTTTTTCGAATGGCGGTGGGTGAGATGGATGGAATGGGGAGGGGAGGGGAGCCAAGTGGCATGTATGCGTGAAGCTCCCTGTAATTTACCAAACATAACACCCAGAACAAGACGATCTCTCTTTGTCGAACCTATCGAAAGGTGGCGTTGCGTTTCATGAATTCTCGGATGCGGTCCATTCTTGCGTCATCGTCGTCGTTGTCTTGGCCCTCCATGACAAGCTCATCGCTGTCATATTCGTTGTCATCAAACTCCTCCTCGTCCGAGGCATTGGCATTGCGGTACATGTAAGCGTGGCGATCGTATTCGTCCTCGGTATCGACCTCGTCCTCTGGGTAGTCTGCCGTGTAGTAGTTTTCCGCTGCGTACAGAAAAAAGATGAGCCAAGGCTTTGTTTCACGTGAATCAATGTCTTGCATGACGGTGGCTTACCATTTTCATCTTCATCGTCCTCGTCATTGTCCTCGTCTTCATCTTCCAGGGATCCATAGAACAGCATGCTCTCTTGTTCTCCGTTCAAGACCAAGATGCCGACATCGGACGGAAGCACATCGAGGCCCATAGAATGGGCTGGGACGCGGACATACTCTTCGATAACCCATTCTTCATCGTCTCCTTCTTCTTCGCTTGCATCCGCCATGGGAGTATCTACTGTATCTTCGGTGGGGGCTGGCCGTGGTGCCGCAGTTTGAGGGTGGCGCTCTTGGTATCTCTTTTCAGGGGCTTTGGGCCTGAACTTTGGCTTCTCAGCTTGCTTCCTTTCCACCTCCATGGCATGCAAGTTGGCGCCAATCTCGTTTAGCACCCATTGATTCATATCGGCTGTTATCTTATCCATGTCTTCGGTATGACGATGAGTTATGGATTGCGGAAGAGGAGCACGGGCTGGGGGCTCTTGGGAAGGGTCACGCCGCTTCGCAACGCCAGGCTTCTTCAGATGTCTCTGTTCAACGGGCTGGTCCTGGCTCATCAGAGTATCTTGTTCGAGGTCCTGTGTGATGATGGATTGAGTGTCTTTTATGACTAGGCTCTGGCGCGAAGTCTTGGGCATGATTTTCTTGCGCCCAGTACGCTCGACAAAGATGGTTGGCCCGAACCGCACTTGCTTCGAGTATCCAGGGCTAGCCAGGCCAGGAGTGGCAGATGCTTGCGCCAGCATCGCTCGCGATACATGGAATTTGCGCTGCTCCGTGGGCTGCCCATCGGCATGCCGCTTCGCAGGTCTTTGCTCATCGCTGCGTGTCCTGGCCAGAGAGTTGCCGTCCTCTGGCCGCGAGACGTGAATCACCGGCTCGCCATCACTGCGGCTCACAACAAGGCCTGTTGCGGTGGCCTTTGATTCTCGGCGCTGGTACACCCAATTGGCCTCGCTGCGGTGCCGCTTGGCCCCTTCATCGAGCTCTACGCCGTGTTAGAAAAGCGCTGATGCCGTGATACAATCGCCAAACGAGCAGACTAACGAAGGAAAGTGACGGGGGCATCATCGTCCCGTTTGCGCTTGACGCGGATCAGCTGCGGCGGGATCGACATGGCGGAGGAATGGCCAGGCCACGTGCTTCTCGAGATGGATGAGCGCCGGCCAAGTGATCGTAAGCCGGAACAAGAAGCTGGACGTTGGCTGGTGGAAGCGAAGACAATCTGATAAATCTGCTGCGACGAGGAAAAAAAGTTTAGGGTGTTTTTTTTCGGAGGCTGCCATCTCGCAGCGACTAATAGCATCAAGTACAGCTACGAGCTAATCGGCGCAGTGCCCCATACATGAGTAGGTACCCGAGAGTGCTGCATGACAAATGACGTCGCATCCCGTTGCACAGCGGCCGGGCCCCCTGGCTAGAGGGTTTTGTCTGTTCTTGACACCTGACATTCGAGTATGCACGCAGTTAGCCTTGTGAATCCCGAGAATTGAAGCTTGCGCAATTCACAGAAAGCACCGCGTAAACCGAGTAGAGCAATGGGCTACGGAGTATTTCACGGCCAAGCCCAAGTACATGTACATGTACGGCGACGCGCCGGGTGGACACCGTGGCAGAGGCTCCGTTGCGGGCGGTACCCTCGACCATGGGAGCTAGCCCTGGGACCAGTTTCTCCGCACTGCAACTCCCACTGCGCATCCGCTGAAGATGTAATGTGATTGGCCTGGCGTCCAAATCCCCAAGTTCATGATATCACGACCTAGGCCCTACTGGGCAGTGCCTGTCGGTGTCTGCATCGCTGCCGGATTGGAGAGGTCCCCGTAACCTTTTGTCGTGGCTCAATTGCCTGCTGCGAGCAGTACCGGAGACCTTGCAGACGTTGCATTGGACCGCCGTTCTTCGCCAGGCCTAGCCGAGCTTGTTACCTCACAGAAAAGCAGCATCTGCGGCGCTGCCTCGCTGGCCGGCTAATCATGACCACATCAATAAATGCCTCTCCAATGCTGCTCTGCTCCCCCAGGAATCTCCCCTTTTCCCGTCGTCGAGGCATTGCTAGCTCGTGCTCTGCGCCTTACGCGACTCCCACGTCACCTCGAGGGGCCCCTCGCCAGCCATGACGACTCAATGAGCCTTTCGGAATCAAAAGCCACCCTCCAGCACCGTCGCATCTAGCAGGGAATTAGCCTTTGGCACCAGCCAGTATCATCACGGCCCGGATCTTGGCCCATCTCAGAGCTTAGTAGTTGCCCTCGTGCAGAACCCCGCAGGAGGACGCCCCCGTCTGCTTGGCTGCTTGGCCGTTGGGGATCAGCCCACCAGCGCTTGTTTTGCCATATGCACAGGCGTTCATTGACTCTGGCGGCGCCGTTCCTTATTTATCATCTCGCACCCCCTGCTCACCTTCACCTGGACTCCCAAGCAGCATCTCTGCAGATCCCGCTGTGAGTCGCTCTGCAGTTTGCTTCAACATCCATCATGGCGTCCACAGTTCCCTATACCGTGACATTCCGCCGTCCGGGGACAGAGCCTCCTTTGTTCCTGGCCGGAACGTTTACAACCGTACAGTGGGGCCTCCAGGAGATGGGTTGCTCTCGCGATGAGGGTGGCGAATATGTCTTTGAGTCTCGCGTCTTCGTCGAGCCTGGGAGGGAATACCAGTTCAAGTTCAAAGCTGGACAAGATGGCCCGTGGATCTTGGACGAGAGTATGACTATTGGTGAGTAACTCTGATAAATATACCATCAACATATCAACATCTTCTCCATTATTGTTCTCTTGGATTGCATTACTGACTAGCGAATGCCTCATCTAGCCACGGACGAGGCGGGCAATCGCAACAACATTTTGAAGCTTCCCAAGAGCTACATATCCAAGATCAAAGACGAAGGAAGAAGGACCTCAACCCCTGTTGGACAAGTTGCGTCTGTCGCCGCCGAAGTCGCGGATGTAGCTGCAAAGCTTGACGGGGTAAGACTAGGCGTCGCGAGGTTTGGCGTCCCTTTCAACGCGGTAACACTCTAACAGGCTGATTAGAATGACTCGTCGTCGCCTCAAATCAGCGGGTCTGGTGGCGAGAGCGAGATTGATGAAGATCTCAAGACTCCGTTGTTTGCTCATGAGTGCTTTGGCGCCTACGAGTTTGTCGACGATGCTCTGGACCACGAAGCGCTTGATGATGCTAAGCTGAGGCGTGTCTCGAAGCCAAGGCTTGATGAATATGCGATAGAGGATGCGGACATAAACGATCCGACGATTGAACAATTTCCTTGCGATAAGTCAGAGATATTCAGCACGCTACGCAAAATCCAATCCAGTTTGGGTGAAGATCAAGTCAGTCTTGATGATTCACAACACTCACCTCGTCTTGATGGAAGAAGAACCAGCGTGGACTCGGATGATAGTCTCTTGTCGGCTGGATCTCTGAGTCCAGTTACGGCTAGAAAAAGAGAAAATCGCATGTCGACGAGCAGCGGCCGCAATAGATCGCTGGTATCACTCGGCTCCATCGCCGAAGAGCCAAAAACCCCGGGTCCAACCGAACCCTCTCATCCACTGTCTACAGCCGGCTTCTCGAAGAAAGACACACAACTCAATCATATCAAAGGCCCTACAATCGAGCAAGGCGAACACCTTATGATAAGACGATCTGTGCATTAATGAAACGCTATGAAATATTTTGGTTATTGAACGGGGTCGCATCAATACAAGCGGCATAGGTACACGGCATAGCATGACGTCAATCTTTATGTATAGCTCTGCCAAGGTTCCACGAAACTATGGCTTTCTTTGTTTGTGTTTTGATATGGCAGTTACTTTCTCGGAGACGAAGTTTTGCTATTTTTGCTTCGCACGAATTCAATATCAGGCTGATGCTGCTTTTGTATGTACGGCTATCAAATATATGTGAAGTTGATGGGTGTCTGGTGAACTGCTCCCTTCCGCTGTTGGTGAATGTTATAGAATAAATGCTGGCCTAGATGAAAATTTGTCACATGGTTTGAGAGAATTGGTAGACTCCATGAAAGTACAAGAACAATCTATACAGACCAAAGAGGATGATGCGTTTCAATTGATCTCGTTACATCATGGGTGATGCCGGCAATAAAAAACGGGGGCCGGGAGCCCAAAGCCGGAGCTAGCACTAGCTGCGGCGCATGTGCTCCGTACACCAAGATAAGGGAAAAAAAAAAAGCTGCGAGACCTCTACTATCGTATCTTCATCCCACCAACCCACCATCAAACGGAATTCCATAATGCGCCGCGCTGCTGCAAGCTCAGTTTGCCTGGGCTGTACCCGCACAATCAGCAGTCGTCCACTCATACAGTCTTCTATACAGCAGCCATGTCTCAGTCAGCGCTTCTTATCGCAGCGAGCTAAGCCGAGGCCCTCGCGCATGGTTCTGGCTGAGCAAGTCCACCGAGCACCACGCCTGTCTCGAGATGACCGCAGACCCAACCGCGACAGGGTTGCAGGCCCCTTCACGGGCATGAACCGGAGAGTAGCCAATATCGATCCCAACTGTTCGCCACCACGAGCACGTTCTGCGCAGCCTAGCGATCGGAAATCGGCCCCAGGCGATGATAGACGACGATCGCAGGATGATAGAAAGGCGCTCAAGATGCAGCGTGCCTTGACGTCGGTGTCATACAACAAACGCATGTCGGTCAAGGAGCGGCTGCAGAGATACGAGTCATTTGATCAGTTTGATCTATCTTCCGCGCTAAAGACAGCCGTTGCAGACGAAGTATTTGCGGGCATGGTTGACATTCGGCCGACACCAGTGCAGCGACTAGCCATTCCTGCGTTGCTGGGACAGAGAGAGCCGGGAGAGCAAAAGAGTCAATCCAAAGAGCAGTCTTCGTTCCTCTTAGCAGCAGAGACTGGATCGGGCAAAACTCTTGCGTATCTGCTGCCGGCCATCGACGCACTGAAGATTGCCGAGGCAGAGGACACGGAGATTCAAGCTTATAAAGAACGAGCAGAAATAGAGCAGCAGCGCCAAATGGCTTCAGACTTCAAGGGAAAGCCTTTTGAAGAGCCTCACCCCACCATGGCGAGACCCAAGGTCGTTATTTTGGTTCCCACAGCTGAGCTTGCCCACCAAGTCGGCCTCGTTGCCAAAAAGTTGTCGCACGTTGTCAAGTTCAAGACAGAAGTGCTGTCGTCGAACCTGAAGCCCCAGCAGATTCAGCGGAACCTATACGGGCCAAAGGGCCTCGATGTTGTCATCTCGACGCCGCACCTGCTGGCCTCGATTGCAGAATCTGATCCCAACATCCTCTCACGAGTATCGCATTTGATCATCGACGAGGCAGATTCACTTTTTGATAGAAGCTTCTCTTCCGTCACATCTAGCATCGTCGAGCGCTCATCCCCTTCTATGAAGCAGCTTGTATGCTGTTCGGCAACAATTCCCAGAAAGCTAAACAACTACTTGGCTACCAATTACCCAAAGATGGTTCGATTGACCACACCCAACCTACACGCCATCCCTCGACGTGTTCAGCTTGGTGTTATCGATGTTTCCAAAGAGCCGTACCGCAATAACAAAGATCTTGCGTGTGCTGATGTCATCTATACGATTGGAAGAGAGGCCTCGCAGCATGAGAACCTGCACAAAGATGAGATTGACGTCCGTCGAGTCATGGTCTTTGTCAACGAGCGAGAGAAAACCGACGAAGTTGCCAAGTATCTGCGCTCAAAGGGCATTGATGCCGAAGCACTGCACAGAGACACTCCCGAGAAGCGCCACGGAGAGATTTTGGAAACCTTTACAACATCTGAACCGCTACGGACCGTTGTTTCTCCCTCCCCATCACGCCATCGAGCTTTGACAAACGTCAAGGCTTTGGTTGTGACTGATCTGGCCTCTAGAGGCATTGACACGCTTGCTGTTCGCCACGTCATCTTATATGATGTACCTCATACCACGATCGATTTCATCCACCGCTTAGGCCGAGCTGGTAGGATGGGAAGGCGTGGAAGAGGCATTGTTCTTGTTGGAAACGATGACAGGAGGGATGTCGTTGCGGAAGTGAAGAACAGCATGTTTATGGGCCAGGCGCTCATCTAAGCAATAATGACGAGTATATATGATCAATGTGTTTTCTACGGTATAAATTTTAGCATTTTACTACGACAACGGAGGAAAAAGTAACATTTGTGGCTGGAAAGACCCTGTACAATTAGAACTACCTACACTAGCGAAATCAAGATGGGTGAGCTTAGAGAGCTTTTGGCATGTAAGATATTGACAATGTATAGATAATCTCCGACATGTAAAGAGATAGATGGAAAAAATATCAGAAGAAATGACGTATATATAATAGTAGCCATTTTATTCGTTTCGTCAAGTCTGGGCAGACAGCTACATACTGTATCTACACCTACCTATCTCTTCAAACACTGGGTTCTTGGTATAAGCAAATTCATGCCTGCTACAAGGCTGAACTCCCGCCACCAAGGTACCTCCCTTTTAGGCAGTAAGCTCTATTTTTCTCAAGTGGCCCCGCCTAAAAGTGACAGCCTCGCGATTCCTCCACTTCCACTCGCGTCGGAACGCGTCAACATTTCAAGCTAAATTAACCCTCACGATCGGTTTGTTGTCCAACCACTTCATGGCACTGCTGCAATAACGGCGACTCAGGATTTTGCTGTGCTTTGAGTTGTATTCACGAGAAGCGCGCATATTTTATCCTTACACCTGCTTCACCACTGCTCGCAATCCTCATCTGCATTTCACTGCCAGCTACGATGCCGCGGCCCAAGAGAGGACGACCTCCTGGACCTCGCGCGGGCAAGGATGCTGTCGTGATACCATCAACCGCAGAGCCAGCCAGCAGCTCCAGTGTCGTTCTCGAAAACAAGACAGAAGCCACTCGCCGCCCTCGAGGTCGCCCGAGGAAAATACGATCTGTCGCGCAACTCAACATTAACGATGACGACTCCATCGAGACGGCAAGCCAGACTCGTGACACAGCGCTCAACGCACTCGCCAACGACGATGCGACCGCAACAAGCGAAGAGAGAGCAGTGCGTGCAAGCTCAAGAAGCTCAGTAGAGCTTGGTCGATTTATGGCGTCAACGCCTAATTACACTCAACGGGATAACAGCGGATTGGATCTTGGCGACAGTGTTTTTGGCGATTTGGATGACAGCTTTGCGGATGGTCCTGGCTCAGCGCGCTCGGCAGACATTTCAAATATGTCATATAGCGCTCTCCGGACTCAGTCACGCAGGTCTAGTTTCATAGGAAGAAACGATCCCCCGATTCGACCAAGCAGCCGGAGTGGGACTACCCCCAGAATCGGATCCTCATTCAACATTGGCCTTTTCAAGCGGCGTGCACGGGAGCCTAGCATCTTGGGAACTAGCCGGGAGCCTCTTGAAGAACCTCCAACTGCCAGCCAGGAACCTGAGGTCGACAGTGAAGACGATTTTGAGCCTGAGGCTGAATCCACCCCATTGAAGAACCGACGCCGAACACGTGGAAACGACGAGATTGTAGAACCAGAGTCGCCGGAGGAAGCCGAGTCCTCAAATCCAAGAAAACGAAAGAGCTTGGATTCTCAGAAACATAACACACGCCCAGAGAAAGTCTCGCGTACGGAACCCGGTTCATCTAGACAGCTTCGAGAGAGGCATTCATCGGAGTTGCCAGATGCTCCTCCATTCTTTGAGCAGGACCAGATAGATGAGACAAGCGAATCAGAAATATCAGATGTGTCTTCACCTCGGGGACCGCCCTCCAGGCTCCCCCCACGTCCAGTTACACCAGTCAACCAAGCGGAAATCGTAGCTCCACCCGCGAGTAGCGGATCAGAAGCATCTAATGTGTGGCCGGATATTCGATCACTAGCAAAGAAACGCCGCAGACCTTCCGTTACCACTCCTACACGCCTCGACAATCTATCCGATATATCTTCACCTCCGTCATTAACACATTCGCCAAACTACGATACAGCCAAGACTGGTAAGACTCGTGGTCGGCCACCGCGGAGCCAGCAAGCTTCGCCCAAGATGACCACGGCTGATCTTACAAGCCTGCTCCCCAAACGGCGGTACAAGAAGCAGCGCGATCCCCTCAGCCTAGAAAGTGATGAAGAGCTCGATACCTCGGGCTTGGGCAACGGAGATGATGAATTGTCTTTTCTGGACACTGAAACTGCCCGCAGGCGAAAAAGGGGTCGGCCACCTACTAGAGCTGCTGGCTCCCACTCTGCCTCTCGAGTCGGTAGGGTAGGTGGTTCGTCGAAACAAGCTAGATCTGCATCACGCCGGCATTCCTCAGACAAGGAAAATGCAGGAGCTAGGAGCAGAGGTAGTGATGATGATGAGCATGAAGATGAGCAAGGAGAGGAAGAAGTGAGCCGATTTATTCCTCTGGCGGACAATACATTTGATGGTGCCGCAGAGGAGGCAGGCGCTGCTCTTGCAGACGCGGCAGAACTGAAAGAGGCAAGCAAAAAGTTTAAGGAGGTAGACAGGTGGGAGCTAGAATTTGAGGAGGTGGCCGAACCATCTTCACCACAAGACGGAAGATGATATCTTTCTCGTAAACGTTTGCGGTACGGCCTGGATATCTTGTGTTTTACGTCGATTGGAGCCTGGTTATGTTTCATTACCGTTGTTTTTGCTTCCAAACGTTTTAGGTGTCTAATGAAGGAATCTGAAAAGAATAGGCGCTGGTCTGGATAGGTTTGGTTGGATTTGTACTTTCATTGTTGATATCCATGGTTCTGTATCATGTTGTTTCTTCCCTTCCCCCCCCCCCCCCCCCCCCCTGATGAGAGAACTTTTTCAGAGCTTTATAAACGCTCTGGACTTGTACTTCAAAATACAATGTTGTAACAAAAAAAAATCCCTGAGCTTGATTACCAACCCCATAAACGCCTTTTCATGATTACGATGCTGCTCACATGACCTTCTAAATACCCGAAATTTTCATGTGTATTCTCCTTTCACTTCCTCTCTTTCCGAATTATTGCTTTGATGCTGCTAGTGACACGACCTCTACCCGATGCTCGACAACTTCCAGCAAGGGATCCAAGGCCGTAGGATCTCGCAATGCGATTGTGACATCGTCGGGCAGCCTTCCTGTTCTCCGCAGAGCCTATAATTTTGACATGCTCATATTAGCCAAGCGTCTCTCCAAGATGGGAACAAGAAAAAGTATTCATTCTCTAATGTGTCACTTACATTCTTGACGTCGTCAAGTTTGGATTCCTTGGCCGTGTATTCACGCAGCACCTCGTCCGTCTCAAAGTCCACATAGACTCTCGTGTCTCTCAGGCGCACCAGGACATTATCCAGCCGCATAAACAGCCTCACCAGCAACAACATGCGCTTCTCGTGTACCCTCAGCTTTGCGCTGCACAAGGAAATGCCGTTATCGTCCAGCTCGCTCTCATACAAGACGACCTCGTCGAAGAAGAGCATCGGGTCGCGCCGCTTCAGCAGCTCAATGGGAATCTGCTTCTCCGTCGGCCGAAAGCTTTTCAGCTCGTCGCCGTCGGCGTTCCTCGTCGTGCCGCGGTACGTCGTCGAGTAGCTCCAGTCGTACGGCTTGACGACCTCCTTGATGCTCTGCGTGGTGCCCTCGCGCGTGCTCTCCCAGTCGCGCGCATAGGCCACGCGCAGCATGTTCTTGTCGGTCTTGTCGACGGCGTCGAGCGCATCGGCCGTGTTGAACTCGAGCGCCCAGTTGGAGGGCGTGTGCGTGATGGAGACGAGGTTGTCGCCAAAAATCATCTCCGGCATGGGGATGCCGAGCTTCGCCTCGAGAGCATCGATGGTGGCCGACTTGGAGATGGGCAGCTTGCGGGTCGAGATGCGGAAGCGGTTCTGCGTGTGGGAGGTTGTGGCGACGGCGAGGGAGTCGGAGCTGGGGAAGGGCTCGTCGAGAGCGGTGATGTGGTTTGTCATTTTTGTATTACGGTGGAAGCTGGCGGGCAGCTGAGATGATGTGCAAGTGGAAGATGTGCGCGAGAGAGAGCTGTCGGGTACTTGGAATATCTATGGTGGGGTGGACGTGGACGGAAGTAGCGGGGTGGTTGAGAAGCCAAAAAGCCATTCACGCCTAGACCACTGTACCGCTTCACATTGTGGATTTGCGGTGCTCTTTGGGTATTGATGCTTCATAAATGGAATATGTCTGAGAATGTAGTCTCTTTTATTCCAATTGTTATGCAAAGGTGTAATGAAAAGCTAATATATGAAATCGTAACTAGGTAGAGAGACCCTATAAGTGCTCTGCTGAATTCTGCCCAATAAGAATCAGCCAAGGTCAAGTGTAAGTGCCAACCAGTATTATGCAGTGCTTGGGAGAACGCCATAAACAGGGTAAAATGTGAAGTCATAAAATGTTAATATACAATAATTGTACTAGAATAATGTTGCGTATAAAAGAACAAAAAGCATATGCTAATTCGACGTTGCATCCATCTAGATCACAGCTCAAAATCACCATTGATTGCCCAACTTGGATCATCAGGCTAAGCCTTTCAGCCATAGCGCACCAACTTGGGCCATGTTACGAGAGTGGCTAATACCGCTTGCACTTCAAGGTGTTTGACCAAATCAAGGAAAATAACGGCTGCATTGTATTTAAATTTTATTATGAAATCTTTAATCCAATCTCTCCTTTTTCCTCTCCTGACATGCAAAACTGGAGAAACAATTAGTGTATGCATCTCCCACATGCCGCTCCCTGTCAGACACATGTTGGAGCTTACTAAGTCAGGCGAAATTGTATGCACGTGCGGTTGCCGTGACAACATTAGACCGCAACAACGGCAGCTGAAGTGCCCGTTGCTGCCACAACCCCCGTCCAACAATCTCTCTTCTCTGACTTCAGGAATAACTCCACGTCAAACAAGGTCGTTCTGCTTGACTGTTACCACAGAGCCGGATCACCTCGACATGGCGAACAAAATGTCTACGCGCGTGCTTGAGTCACGGTTCGAGCACATGACCGTTCAAGACGAGAACGATGTCGGTGAAACTTCAAAGCTCTATAGCAAGACCAAGGTAGGATGGCATCCTGCTCACTGCTTGGCTTTCGATGAGACTAACATGCATCTAGATTGCGACGGCCTCAAGCACCAACCGAGCAAACCTCTATAAAGTAGCGCTTCAGTCACAAAGTAACAATGCTGTTGCATCCGCCCTCCCTTCACAAGCGGTCCCGAGAAAACCCATGAATCCCGCTTCACCACCCCCGGTCAGAAAGCCTCTCCCTTCGCGAATGAAGGAGGATAGAGAAAAGGAAAGGGAAAGGGAAAGGGAAAGGGAAAGGGAAAGGGAAAGGGAAAGGGAAAGGGAAAGGGAAAGGGAAAGGGGAAGAGAAAGGGAAAGTGAAAAGGAAAAGGCAAAGGTTACCGTCACCGTTACCGAGAAGGAGATTGACGAAACCAAAGTTGCTCTTACTGAGCAGCCGAGTATGCCCAAGCAATTCCACTTGGGCATGTTTGAGATTGGAAAACCACTGGGCAAGGGCAAATTTGGTCGAGTATATCTCGCCAGAGAGCGGACTACTGGATTTATTTGCGCATTGAAAGTGCTGCACAAAAGCGAGCTGCAGGCTGGCGGCGGTGTCGAGAAGCAAGTGAGGCGAGAAATCGAGATCCAGAGCAATCTGCGACATCCAAACATCTTGCAGCTCTACGGCCATTTCCACGACAGCAAACGAGTCTTTTTGATTCTGGAGTTTGCTGGCAAGGGAGAGCTGTACAAGCACTTGCGGAAAGAGACCAAATTCCCCGAATGGAAAGCGGCTCAGTACGTCGCCCAGATGGCCTCTGCACTGCAATATCTTCACAGAAAGCACGTTATCCACCGCGACATTAAGCCTGAGAACATCCTCGTCGGCATCCATGGAGAAATCAAGATTTCGGACTTTGGCTGGAGTGTGCATGCTCCTAACAATAGACGCAAAACCCTGTGCGGTACGCTCGACTATCTGCCCCCGGAGATGATCAAGCCTGGGTCTTCGGATAACTACTATAATGAAAAGGTGGACTTGTGGAGTTTGGGCGTGTTGACATATGAGTTCCTTGTCGGCGAGGCTCCTTTTGAGGACACTCCTGTCATGACGCAGCGAAGGATTGCTCGTGCTGATATGCAAATTCCCAAATTTGTCAGCGCCGAAGCAGCCGACCTTATCAAGAGAGTAAGTGGCCAGTTGCCAATATAGGAGAAGAGTAACGGATCAGCTAACAAGCAAACCACAGCTCTTGGTTCTCGACCCCGAGAAGAGAATCCCTCTTGATGAGGTACAAAACCACCCTTGGATTATTAAGCATTGTGTAAAGGGTGAAAGAGCCGCCAATCGTGAGAGGAGCTCTTGATCTTCCAGAGGATACGACATATGCAATCTCTTGTCGCCTTTTTTTTTCAACGACCGTATTGTCTTTGGAGTCTACTTTGTAATTTTTGAACTGGTATGTTGTCTTGCATAAAGAGGAGTCACGGGCGTTTTTATTCTTGTTATCTTCATTTTTTCTTTGGACGATTACACGGAAACAGTTTAGCGATTCAGTCAGAAGTTTTGTTTTGGGGGTATCGTTTAATAGTATTGAGAGTTAAAGTTGAGTGTCATGAGCGGAACTGCGCTAGAGCTAGACGGTATCGTACATCATAAAGTCTATATTTACAAGGCATTCGAATTTACCTATATACCTCATCAAAAGGCCTGGTATCTGAGAAACATGAGTCCCAGACTTCATTGACCACTTTGGTCGCTTGCACGTCGTCTTTACACCTCGGCCGAGCCATGACGGATCTGATGGCTCTTGCGCGAACGCAGTTCTGAAACTGTTGGGTCAAAGACCAGTTGCCTCGGGTTAAGGCTTCTCTTGTCCAGCGACATTCTCCGCTGAGCATTGATGCTCGAATCTGTGGTTTTACTGACGTTAGTCACGGGCCAATTCGTCGATTACAACTCTCAATCCCCGAGTCATATCTTTTGCCTTGAATAGCACTGACCTCTGTGCACGCAGCATGCTTCAAATCCTTGTCTCCCATCCAGTCTACCTTCCACCGCAAATGGTCCCACGCATGCACCATTTCGTGCGCCAGCGTATCTTCCAGGTGCTTGCGATCACGAATCTCATTTGCGCAGATTAGGATGCCGTGGTTCGGGCTGAAACCTCCAGACTGTCGATGCACCTGCCCATCCTCCTCCAGCCGCGCAGGGCACCGGCGACACAGCACGTTTGAGGCATCCAGATTGCCGTTCAAATCTTTAATCTTGCCGGACAGGAAGCGGACGACGGGTGAGTATGTGAACAGCCAGTCGCGATACTCGTCGCATCGCTTGCAGTCTCGCTCCTCGTGGACTTTGTATCGCCATTCGCGGTAGTGGAACAAGCCCTCGGGGGTCATTTGGCCGGAGAGGATTCGGAAGTAGTTCATCCACCATTTCATCTGCGGGTCGAAGCCGGTTCGGGTTGGGTCGTTGACGACTTCTTTGGGAGGATTCGGTGTTGCGGACTCAACAGCCGGAGCTGATGGGTGTGCTGTGCCTGGAGCCATGGTTGTGAAACGTGTCTCTGCAGTGGTGTCTTAAAATTGCGTCTTGCTTGGTTTTGCTATATGTAGCCGAGCGGATTGGATGAGAACGATGGATGTTGAATGGGGTGATGGAAGCGCCTCGCTTCATACAAGCTCTCGTCGATTGTAGTGCTGCTAGTACACAATTCTGCCGCATCGAATCGACAATGTGCAGGGCGGTGAGAGCGATTTTTTACACTAACAAAGCTATTCTGCTCCGGTGATGGCCTAGCTTATCTTATCGTAGGCTGTAAGAGGGAAAACTCCAAATTTGGATCTTGGGTTGCTCCGAAAAGCGGGACGGAGCATGACTGCAAGAGAACTACAATCTGGATTGGAACATCTACTAAGAAGGGCGCGCCTCTGTAATACATCGACGATCCCTTCTACATATGCGACTTCCATCCCACCGGGCGTCCCAATTCGCAATTCAATGAACTGACCGGGAAGCTTGCTGAGGCCAATCAGCTTCGTCGAATAGAGTTACTACAGTATCGCATAAGTCGTGACAGGGGAGCTGGCAAAGATGTCTGGCGATATTACTCCGAGTAAGCCAAATGACGAATTTTGCATCTCATTGATTTGACAGCAGTGGATGTCTGAGACACCCAGGCGCGTTTTGTATTTACATTCGAAATTGCTTGCTTGCCCTTCTTTTCAACCCATACTTTTTATCAGCTTCACTTTTTAATGCTCAATTTTTTGTGACGCTTCAATTGGCTAACGTCTGCTTCTTTTCTTCCTCTAAAGACGAGAACCTGTTGGCTATGAGAAAGTCAAAGCCACTGACTGTTGTTATTAAGCTGGGTGAGTGCGAATTATAAATCTGTACCCTGGTCATTGTGAAGAAAGAAAAAAAGGCATTTCTCTCTGACATCCTCGTGAGTAAAGGCACAAGTTCAATTGTCGACGAAACAACTCATGAGCCTTTGCTGCCCATCCTGACCCTGATTGTGGACACGGCCGTCAAGCTACGAAAGGATGGCCATAGAGTGGTCATTGTCTCCTCAGGAGCTATTGGTGTCGGTCTTCGACGAATGGACGTAGCCAAGCGTCCCAAGCATTTAGCTCAGTTACAGGCAAGACATCTTCAGTATAGGCTTGATTTAAGCTTCCATTCCATATACTAACTGTTTGTACGACGTCAATAGGCATTGGCGGCAATCGGTCAGTGCCGGCTGATTAGTCTCTGGGACAGCCTGTTTGCCCACCTGTCACAGCCTGTGGCCCAAATTCTACTCACAAGAAATGATATTGCTGATGTATGATGCATGATTATTCTATCCAGAGGGTTATTATTAAACTAACCAATGAGCAATGCTCTTTTTCTCCGTTCTAGCGAACACGATATCTCAATGCTCAGAGCACATTCAACGAATTATTAGACATGGGGGTCATCCCTATTGTAAACGAAAACGACACCCTGGCAGTTTCCGAAATCAAATTTGGCGATAATGATACCCTTTCAGCAATTACAGCGGCCATGATACACGCAGACCTCTTATTCCTCATGACAGACGTTGATTGTTTGTACGATAAGAACCCGAGAAGCCATCCCGATGCCAAGCCCATTGAAATCGTGGAAGATATTTCAGCCCTTGAGGCAGATGGTATGTTGCCCTTGTATAATTCGCAAAACGTGTCTCACAAAGTGGCTAAACAAATACAGTCTCGAGCGCTGGATCGGCACTAGGCACCGGTGGCATGAGTACAAAGATCATCGCCGCACGACTCGGAACGTCGGCGGGTGTGACAACCATCATCACCAGGTCCTCGAATCCCGGCAATGTCTTGAACATTGTCCGTTACCTCCAGCCATCGAGATCGGCATCGTCCTTGTCGTTGAACCAATTGGCTATATCGGAACATAAAGAAAGCAAGCCAGCTCCGCCATTGCACACGAGATTCTTGGCTTCAACCGATCCGATTCGGGACCGCCATTTCTGGCTCCTCCACACTCCGAATCCCCACGGCACGCTGTACATTGACGACGGTGCCCACAAAGCTCTTCTCACAAAGGCCGGCTTACTGCCTGTCGGTGTGGTCGATGTCGAGGGCAACTTTGCCCAGCAAGAAGTCGTCCGGCTTGTCGTCGTCACCCGGAAATCTAATCCGGGCCCAGACGGAAAGCGCTGGGAGGGCATGAGGCAAGAAATTGGGCGAGCGCTCGTCAACTATGCGGCTCCCGAAATCTTCAGAATCCTGGGCCATCAGAGCACGGAGATTCGAGGCATTCTGGGCTATGCGGACAGTGAGTATGTGGCTCATCGCTCGCATATTAGCATTTTTAGGGCTGAGAGCAGGTCTGCGACCCCAACAAGAGAGCTGCGCTGAAGTAGAGTTTATTAGAGGGGTTATTATGAGAGTTTATAAAGTCTGGTATACGAATTTGATATATTATATAAAATGTGGCCTGGATATTCAATCGTCGGAGATCAAGGACTGCGATATGCAGGCTCTTACACTCAACGAGATGGCAAATTGTGGTTTCGAAATACAAGAGGTTACGTTTCGAACTCATCTCCAGATGATAATATTTTACTTTTTTTTTTCTAAGACCGTGTAAATACTGGCAGACCGTACGTATTATCTAGCCTTTCAATCCTGCACACAACTGATACAACAAGACAACTACATGTCGCATTACACGCAAGGCTGTGCAGTCAAACGGCCTGCCCCGCCACAGCACAGGGCCTCGGCCGCTATAGGCTGTCGTGCAGGGCCCTGAGGGGCCGAAGCCGGGCGCTGTAGAGTCAATCGGCCACTACAGATCTTTGGTGGGGGCCTTGGCCGGCTGGAGTCACAGGCGGCGCACACAACTTTGTCTAGATGTTTCTCCAAGTTCTTTTCTGCCCAACCCCACCATACCCAGCCAGAGGAAACCAGTGCGGCCTGAGTTTTTGTGACTCGACTCGCGCCCTCATCCTCGACCACGTTAAAAACCCTGGTGGATGAAGCCAATTCGTCTGCCGCTCCCCTCTCCAGCAACTCTTGCCCGCCTCACATTTGCCCCGCGTGTGACCCGGCCTGCTGCCATCAGTCGTCGCAACCTGTCTGTTTCGCGAAAGCTTTGCGCATTTCAGCCTCTCAAGCCACAGAACCCTCCCAAGACCGGCGCCATGTCTTCATCCGCGACGACGCTCAAGGGCCAGCCCCTCGACAAGGTGGTGCTCGACGCCATGCTGCGACGGCGCATGTTCTACACCCCCTCCTTCGAGATCTACGGAGGTGTTGGTGGTCTCTACGACTACGGCCCGCCAGGCTGCGCTCTCCAGGCCAACATCATCGATCTGTGGCGGAAACACTTTGTCCTGGAGGAGGACATGCTGGAGGTTGACTGCACTGCGTTGACTCCGCATGACGTCCTCAAGACCAGTGGCCACGTCGACAAGTTTGCCGACTGGATGTGCAAGGACCCCAAGAACGGCGAGATTCTGCGAGCCGATCACTTCGTCGAGGCCATCCTCGAGGCTCGTCTCAAGGGCGACAAGGAGGCCCGCGGCCAAAAGATTGAGGAGAAGGAGATCGACCCCAAGAAGAAGAAGAAGGCCAAGACCGCTGCAGCTGTCAAGCTTGACGATGCCGTGGTCCAGGAGTACGAGGAGGTGCTTGCCAAGATCGACAACTACGACGGCCCTGAACTCGGCGAGCTCATCAAGAAGTACGACCTCAAGAACCCCGAGACTGGCGTCCTTCCATCAGACCCCGTAGCCTTCAACCTGATGTTTCAGACATCCATCGGACCCAGCAGCAACCTTGCTGGCTACCTCCGTCCCGAGACTGCCCAGGGACAGTTCCTCAACTTTGCCAAGCTCCTCGAATTCAACCAGTCCCAGATGCCATTCGCTTCGGCCTCTATCGGCAAGTCATACCGAAACGAGATTTCGCCCCGCGCCGGTCTCTTGCGTGTGCGAGAGTTCCTGATGGCTGAAATTGAGCACTTTGTCGACCCTGAGGGTGGCAAGAAGCACAGCCGCTTCCACGAGGTTGAGAACGTCGAGATGATTCTGCTGGATCGCCACGTTCAACTCTCTGGAAAGACCCATACCCAGAAGATGTCCATTGGCCAGGCCGTCAAGGACGGTGTTGTCGACAACGAGACCCTTGGATACTTCCTTGCCCGTATCCATCTCTTCCTGGAGAAGATTGGCGTTGACCTGTCCAAGATGCGTTTCCGACAGCACATGGCCAACGAAATGGCCCACTATGCCACCGACTGCTGGGACGCCGAGCTGTTGACCTCAACTGGCTGGGTGGAGTGCGTTGGCTGTGCGGATCGTAGCGCATACGATTTGTCGGTCCATGCCAAGAAGACTGGCGCTCCTCTGGTCGTCCGTGAGCGACTTGATGAGCCCAAGGTCATTGAGGAGTGGCAGATTGATATCCAGAAGAAGAAGTTTGGACCTCTGTTCAAGAAGGATGCCAAGACCGTGGAGACTGCCCTGGAGGCGACTTCACAAGAGCAGCGCGAGAAGCTGGCCAAGGAACTGACTGAGACTGGCAAGATTGTCCTGGACGTTGAGGGCATTGCCGGTGGCAAGGCTACCATCGACAAGGACTCTGTCGCCATCGAGTTCCGCAAGAGAGTGGAGAACACTCGTGAATACACTCCCAATGTTATCGAGCCATCGTTCGGTATCGGCCGTATCCTCTACTCTCTCATTGAGCACAACTTCTGGACCCGTGGCAGCGACGGTGGTGATGAGGCTCGTGGTGTAAGTATTCTTCTTCTTCTTACTGTGTTTACGTGAAATATTGATGGCGCAAATGTTGACTAACACGATTTCACTTTGGCAGGTCCTATCTTTCCCTCCTACCGTGGCCCCGACAAAGGTTCTCCTGGTTCCTCTGTCCTCCAACCCGCAATTCAAGCCTACCGTTAAGAAGCTGTCTCAGAAGCTGCGCAGCCTCGGCGTCTCCAGCCGCGTCGACGACTCATCTGCCAGTATCGGAAAGCGATACAGCCGAAACGACGAGCTCGGAACGCCGCTCGGCATCACCGTCGACTTCCAGACCCTCCAGGACGGCACCATTACGCTGAGAGATCGTGACTCGACCACGCAGGTCCGAGCTGAGGAGGACAAGATCCTGGAGGCCATCCAGTCGCTGGTCAATGGCAGCAAGCAGTGGGCGCAGATTGAGTCTGAGCTGCCCAAGTTCCAGGGACAGGAGGTTGATGTTCCCGTTCGATAGATGGTAGAAAAAACGGTAAACCTAGAACCAATGTTTTAGCAAAGACAAGAAGAGTACAAACACATGATTGGCCATTCTGATGAGTTGAGACGGTTATTCTATTTGCTCCGTCTGATGAAGACTTATGGAAAGCGTACTAGGAAGCAAAGAGTACTAGGATTATATATGGATATATATAGATGACCTCTTATAAGCGTCCAAGGCGAAAAAGAGTCAAAGTAAAAAAAAGAAAGTAAAGAGTAACAATATCAAATGTGTATTTCGATACGTTATATTACTAAAGCGCCTAACCACCTTATACGAGTAGCGCGAGACAACTACGAAAAGCAAAAAGCCAAAGTTGTATAGAGACAGAGGCAAGTCGAGTTCAAGCAGCACATGAAGGCACTAGAGCCGCATAGCTTAATGTCGGATCCTTGTCGCTCCATTTCGTCAAGTCGATGAACCCTGCATGCGCAGGATTGGCTTGACATGCATATAAGCAACTTTAGTAGATTCTTCGCACTCGTGCCCGTTTTCGCGCGCGTGCTCTTGTGCTCTGTAGCACTTGTCCTGAAGATCTGTGGTTATTTTTAATTTCACCTTTCTTGGCGGCCTCATGAGCATTTCATTCTTGTGCATCCATATACTATCCAGTTATTTGTGGCAAGCCAGGATTGCAGCTCTCGTCGTACCAATAGCCTATCGCGTGGGGTCGGATGTCATCAAACGGCGTGGAAAAGGACTGCCCCTAGCGGATTAGCCTTGCGTTTTATCGACCGCCTTGGTTGGGAAAAGGGTTGGATCCAATATCATTTCAACAGGCTGACTCGCTGCGTCGTCTCTTCCTCCTCCCCCCCCCCCCCCCCTTTTTTTTTTTTTCCACCCTTGGGTTGAGCAGTGACACACTTTTGATGTGATCGTCGGCGGTCATAGCACGGTAAAAGTAGGTACATGTAGGGGAAGAATGAAAGACGAAAAAGTGTCCATGCTTGGCGCTGCTCGCGTCACGACAGGAAGCTGCCGCAACAGTAATGACGATATTACACGTGTATTTGTCAAAAAGCTTATTTATCCGGCTTTAAGGAGGTTTGCGGGCCGCATGAAACATCTGGGGATGAGGATGAGGATGAGGATGAGGATGGGGCTTGCCCGGGCTGTCAGGTGAGTTCACGTTTGTTGCTGCTTGAGCTACCTATTCCATCTGTCCGTGTTGTTAGCCTGAGGTGTGGCTATCTCCGTGTTCCGAAGAAAACAAAATTCCCTAATGGGGTTTGCTCTCATATGACACGGGGTTCGGGATCTGTACGCAGCACTGAAATCGTTTCTTGTGGCCTCTCTCTCCCCCGCGTTGGTTGCGGATTTGTCTCCCTTTGGGCTCGTGACCGTGAAACACGACGTGATTTGGGATGCCCGAGCACAAGCCATCCGAGGAGAGGAGGGTGTCTGTGGTGTTTCCCATCTGTGACGCTCCTGAAGATCAAGACAATCTGCTCCATCTGCTGCCCCTCCACTCGACAACTATCTGCATACTGTAGCGAATGAGCAGTGCTTGAATGGACGCCGGGCTACACGCAGCAACCTATCAATCCGCACGGCGAAATTGCTGCCAGCAACCTGCAAGCATATCGACGCCCAGCTGCCGCGATGGATTCATCAACGATAAATTGCTGGTCCTTGTGTCCCGCTCCGGCTGTCTGTCTGTAACACTGATTTCAGGTGAGCACCGGACGACAGAGCCGTGTTAGGGCCTAGTGCTTGCAGCCACCACTAGCAGCCCCTGGAGCCTCCTCGAAATCCCCTAATGGGCAGCATCCTCAGGGGTTCGCCTGGCGGCGGCAAATCCACCTGCAGCGCTGGCTGGGTCCCCCACCTCGCCCACCTTTTGCCTTTTGGGCTCGACCTTGTCGGCCTCTGCTGGCCAGTAGCGGGTGTGGCCTTCCGCGCTGGGCCTCGTCGCGGCCTTCCCCACACAGCTGTTTCTCCATGGCCCGCGACTGCGAGGTACGGCGGCGAGGCGTCTGCAGCGACGACGCGCTACCTCGCCGGCCGTGGTGCGTCGGGCGGTCCAGCGCGTACCCCGTCGACGCCCCCGGCGGTGCTGCCAGGTACTGCCAGGTACCGCCGCCCAGCGCCTTGACCCCCTTTGCTTCATGCAGAGGCTCCAGCAGCTGCCGTAACGTTAGCACAGCAGCCGCAGCCGCCCGCGGCATCACCTAGAGCCAGTTGAGCGCTAGCGGATGGGAGCTTGTGCAGGCAGCGCAGCGCTGTAGAGTCGCAGCGGCGGCAGTTACCTGCACCAGCGGCCTCGTTCCTGAGTGGTCGGGCTGGGCGCTGTGCCAGTTCAAGGCGCGGCCCCAGCTGTTCGTGTCGCCTCAAATCTCCTTCCTGCCCATCCTCGCTTCTCTCGCCGTGCGGCCTCGCTTCTTTTTTTTATTTTATTTTTTTCCTTTCTATTTTCGTTTTTTTGACCGAGCCTCGCGTCTCAGATCCCTCCTCGTCTGCGTTAGCTGGGCTATTCGCGCCGCTCCTCGTCCCAGGACCGCCAATTGACTCGCCTGCACCTCCGCATTCCTTCCGGGTGCCCTGAGCTGGGCCACGCCCTGACCGACGAGACAAGCCTTCAGCTGCATCTGCACGCGTGAGAATCCCCACCTCTGCCCACCGACCTGCTTGGATTTGACCAACGCTGGCGCATTGGGCGTTTCTCCTGCGCTCGATCGACTGTCGCTCTGTCTGCGGTCTGGTTCCATCACTCTCTCTTGTCGCGCTCTTCCGTCTCGCCATTCGCGGTGCTTAGGTTGCTCGCCTTCGTTGTCGAGAGAGAGAGAGAGAGGCGGCCTAATTCCTCGCCAATCTATCTTTGATCATTTTCTCTGCTCTATCGACAGGGTAGAGGGCTTGTTCCGTTTTCCTATTTTAATACTTTACGTACTGCTTTGTATTGAGGCACAGAAAGATACCTACTATTATAGAGGACACCTTAAAACACGATACCCAGGCCATCCCCGCAGCCGAGTCCCCCCTTCTCCTTTCATAATTCAGCATGGCTCAGCATAGGTACGTTGTCAACCAAGCATACCTATCACTTCCGTATCGTCATGGGCGAGACGTCTCCATAAGCGCGCTGGGACAGCCTGGGGCTGGCCAACGAGATGGGAGTTGGCAAAAGGGCATCCACCCCCTCTTGGACGACCCAATTACTGGGATTGGCGGCAGATTGTCCATACCGCCAAGTGCTTATGTATGGGTATGCTTCTTGAGTGGCGGTATCACCCTGGAGGGCCCTGTCACTCAAGTTAAAACACCCCCCTTCATAAGTATAATATACAATTTGACCCTTTTCCCACTGACCCTATCCGCTCCTCTCGTCAACCTCCAGTGGTGCTGCCACCACCACTCAATGTCAACGCCTCTCGTCGGCCACGGACTTTATGCTGATCCATACATGCGCTTAGTGTTTACTCGGCCAACCAGTTTATGAATCCTGGCCCTGCACCCCAGCCTCCCGACAACAGACCGCGTCTCAACCTGACTCCTAACCCGAATCTCCCAGGCAGCATGGCGAACATGGCAATCTCCCCAATTCGCAGCACCGCGACCTCTACATACACCGGCTCTACGATATCTCTGCCCATTGCTCGCCAGCAGACCAACATGGCAGACGGTATGGGCGGCGTCGCCGTCAGAAAGGAAGGATGGGCCTCGATCAAGGAAAATAAGAACCTATTCCAGCCTTGGAAAAATAAGTACTTGATTCTCCGCAAGGAGGCCATCGACTTTCACAAGACAGAGGGCGGCAAGGTGGCGTATAGCCTCCACCTCAAGGACGTCGTCAACGTCGGCAGAGTCGAGGCGGCAGGCACCATCTTCGAGATCAAGCGGAGGGCAGACGGATCATCCAACAGCCCTGGTGATGATGATGGCCAGAACAACAAGGCGCTTCACATCAAGGTCAAGTCTGAAGACGACCTGTACGAATGGATCGACTTCATATACGGCGCTTGCCCTGGCATGGGCGGCGTGAGCAACCCGACCAACTTCGCGCACGCCGTCCACGTCGGATTTGACCCGCAGACGGGCGAGTTTGTTGGCTTACCGCCAGAATGGTCCAAGCTGCTCAATTCTTCGGCCATCACAAAGGAAGACTATGAACGTAATCCTCAGGCCGTTTTCGAAGTCTTGGACTTTTATACTACTGATCTTGCCAAGCAGTCTGATGACCCCTTTGCCAATGCGCCCCCCGGAGTCATGCAGAACAAGCCGATGGGCATGGGCGGCGGCGGCAATGGCGTTGCACCTCCTCGCCCGCCTCCTCCTGGCAGCAGCAGCTCCCAATACAGCCCCAATGGCCAGAGACGCCCCGGCCCCGGCCAGCAGATGCAAAACTCTTCGCCAACCTACACGTCAGCATCCGATGCCGCAAGAGACGAGCAGAGAAGACGGCAGCGCGAGCAGGAGGAGCGAGAGCGTCGAGAGATGGAGGAATACAACGCGTCTCTTCCCAAGACCAAGGTTCCCATGGCTCAGCAAGAAATTGGTGGTGGTGGTGGATATGGCGGCGCCGATCGATTCAACCCGTCTAGAGCAGCTCCGCCAGCACCCAAGCCTCCTCAGCAGATTAGTGCTCTGAAGGCTCAACGGCCGGCGCCTTCACCACCAACTGCAGGTGCCGGAAGGCCTCCTGTTGTTCCGCAATCTGGCTCGGCTCCTCTGCCCAGAGGACCGGCACCGCAGCGCAACGAGAGCCCCAGCTCGCGAGCTCCCGCCGCGGCAACCCAGCAGAGACAGCCTCAAGCTCAGCCCCAAGCCGCGCGCATGCCTGCCCCTGTCAAGCCACTCAATGTTTCCAAGGTCAATCAGAACCAGGCACCGAGCGAGCCCAAGCCGGCCGAGCCAGCACCGCCCAAGCAGCAGACTCCCGCTGAGCGCAAGCAAGATGTACGCATGTCAACCATGACAGAGAATGAAGTCATGGCCAAGTTGAAGGAAGCTGTCTCAAAGGAGGACCCCAACCTCTCCTACTCGAAACAGAAGAAGATCGGACAGGGTGCCTCTGGCTCGGTATATGTTGCCAAGATCAAAGACACTGCGGTGGGAATTGCTCGCGACTTCCTCCGTCAACATGGACCCAGGGCACAAGTTGCCATTAAGCAGATGGACCTCGCTCACCAGCCCAGAAAGGAGCTGATTGTAAACGAGATCATGGTCATGAAGGATAACCATCACAAGAACATTGTCAACTTCCTCGATGCTTTCCTCCGAAACAACAACGCTGAGCTTTGGGTAGTCATGGAGTTTATGGAGGGAGGTGCCCTGACTGATGTTATTGATAACAACCCTTCAATAACGGAGGAGCAGATTTCCACCATCTGCCACGAGGTAAGTCTTTCTCTTATCTTTGAACTTTTTTTGCGATTGGTGATGATATTGACCATGAATTTAGACCTGCGCAGGCTTGGCACACCTTCACGCCCAGAGCATTATACACCGAGACATTAAGAGCGACAATGTCTTGTTGGATGCCCGAGGAAACGTCAAGATTAGTAAGTCTTTTTTTCTTTGAAGCTTTTTCAGCCACGCAGAGAGGACGGAATACTTTGGCTAACAATTGCGCAGCCGATTTCGGTTTCAGTGCCAAGTTGACCGATGCCAAGTCCAAGAGAGCGACCATGGTGGGAACGCCCTACTGGATGGCACCAGAAGTTGTTAAGCAGAAGGAGTATGGCCCCAAGGTTGATATCTGGTCTCTGGGTATCATGGCGATTGAGATGATTGAGTCTGAGCCACCATACCTGAACGAGGAGCCACTGAAGGCTCTGTATCTCATCGCTACCAACGGAACGCCGCGTCTCAAGAAGCCCGAGAAGCTCAGCAAAGAACTCAAGGCCTTCCTTTCAGTCTGCTTGTGTGTCGACGTCAAGAGCAGAGCCTCGGCAGATGAGCTGCTAGCTCATGACTTCTTGCAGCACGGCTCTCCCCTGTCAAGCTTGGCAGATCTCTTGGCATTCAAGAGGAATGCGAAATAAAAGTGATAATGTCTATTGAGCGAGCTTGGAGAAGACACAAAAAATTAAGGAAGAGAGATGGGTGTTGTCTGAGTCTATATGTTGGTGGCCTCTGTATTATCCCCCTTGCAGCGCCATTCTGGCAGAGAGCAGTGGCCGACTCCTCATGACCTTTGAATCATTTTTCTGGTGCTTTGGCGTTTTTTTCCTGGTTGACATTTACTCTACAATTTTCTTGCTTTGTGCTTGCCTGCGTGCGCGCGAGTTAGCACGGCTCCCCCTTTTTTCAAAGATATCTGCATGATTTAATCAAGAGACGAGACCTACGGGGTTTCTTGGGACTTGGATAGAAAGCCGAGTCTCGAGGAATAGTTACTTCCTGAACGAGTTTACACGATGGGGGGGTGGCTACCACGGCTCCACGCTTTTTAGATGTAGATTTATACGATATAGAACGAATAAACCGTTGTTGTAATGAGATTTCAATTTGACTGTACTGTCACACATCAATTGGTTTGGCATATGGCCAAGTAACGACCTATAGTATTCCACGAAGCTGCTATTATCAGCAGCCAGGAGCTACCAGGAAAGATGACCAATCCCAGTGGGCTTCAGAGGCTGCTTCTGTCCAACATTTTGAGAGATTGCCCCTCGGTGACAATGTAGAATACTTTGATTGGCGAGATGGGCGGCAGGAGTGTGGACGAAGAGAGAGAGAGGATGGGGTTACATGGAGAAACAGGAGAGGTGGGAATCAAGGGAGAGAGTGTTGGCCAGTGATGGAGCCCAGAAAAAGGCGTCTTTGCACCCCCTTATTTTGCTTGCTTTTTGGTCCTAGCAAGCGCGAGTTAGAAACAATGAATGGATATCCATTTCTAGACACACAAGTTTTTAAAAGACGATAATGGGGCCATGGGAGGTTGCGCAGGATTCGGCATACAGAGCAGCAACAACTCGTAACACTTTTGCGGCTCAATCGGGTTCCGGGCATATATGGCCCGAATGGCAAAAAGTAGGTAGTCCGTCAGGTCTAGCTTTCAGGGTTTCCATTTTTTTCTATTCCTTGGTGGGAAACTATCAGTTCCACGCGCGAAGAGGGGCAAACGGACGGCAGAACGCGATGGAAGAGGAGAGAGGAGCGAGAAAATGCTGCGTTGGCCGTTTGAGAGTTTACGCTCTGCTAATATACTTGTAGATATTAGAGCAGATATTTATAGACTATCGTGTTAGTTGGTGCTCTGGTGGCGTGTGTCCCTTGCAGCTGTGATAGCATACAACTACATGTAAAAATACTGGACGCCACCCACTGCAGGGCGAAAGACATTGGACTGTACGGAGCAGCTGAACTGCAACTGCTCGCCTGATGGCAATTATCAGCCAATGTGGCTTATTAATAAGGTCCAGCTTTTTTGAGGTATTATTGTATATCGGGTTCCGATTCCATTATTCAACCGTGTGGCCCCCCTCGGCGGGCAGCGGCAGCGGCAGCGGCAGGTGAGCTTGGACGGCATATCGGTATATACAATGGAGTTCAGCGAGAGGGAATAAAATGGGAAGAGAAGCTGCCCTAAACTTGTGGCTGCTGGGACGGGAAGTGCGGACGGGCTGGAGGCGATTTTCATTACTCGCAACAGCCTAGGCGTTGGCGTATGGGCATAGGTAGAGAGACATGTATTTGGCGCTGTCAGCGTCACGAGCAACCGAAGAGACATGCCCGGATGTCATTTCTACGGCTTAGGTAACCTCCGTCACTGTCGTCTGTATGTAAAACATCCAAGCGCTGTGTGCTCGAAGGATTGAGCTTAAACCAAGGCCGGGGAAGGCCTGTCAGACGCTGATCAGTGCGGAGTGAAGCGAGCGAGCCACGAAATCCGAGATGCGAAGACCTGCCCCCCCCCCCCCCCCCCCCCTTAGGCCTGGAGGCAGTGGTGCTAAAGCAGGCTAGCCTGGAAGTACCGGGAGGAGGCACAAAGTCCATGGGCAAGACGATTTGACAGTGTGGAAAAGAAAAGAAAAGAAAGCTGAGTGAAAAAGGGGGGGGGGACACAGCCATTGGTCTGTTTGGAATGCCATCATCTGCTCCCTACGTGCATGGTGCATGGAGGGCTATGCCGACCCAAGCCCAGCGTTGTGAGCTGTGCCCATTGGCAGCGGCTCCTTTCAGTTGCTGGCTCCCGCGTTTCAAGATGGCGTTGGCAGTGGCGGCCTTTTGGGCTGATCTCTTGTCGCAGACAGAGCAGCAGCAGCCCTTTTCGCGGACTAGACTTGAAGCGGCAACCTCTCAGGGGCACGGCACACGCACACCAGGCAGAGGGAGGGCAGCTGCTTGGAGATGAATGTTTTAGTAGGTGTGTGCTAAGCAATTGATCAATACAGGTACGTATTGAAGTGGTAGGCAGTGGTGGCTGTTGCAGCAGTTGAAAACAATAACGGCTGATTACGCCACAAAGGCAAAACAAGCCCCAGCCGGACTGGCAAGGTGGTCTCTTTTTTGTCCAAGGTTCCTTTTCCCATCAAATCTGCTCAACCCCTACAGTAGGCAAATCTGCTCAGGCGGTGTATAGCTGATGTGACTGTTGCCGGCATCCGCACCCTGGGCAGCGGGTAGTGCCGCACCAACTCGCCAAATATTCACGTACCAGGCCGCATCTGACGGCGCCCCAGCATTCGTTCTGGTACCACCCCGCAAAGTACCAGGCCACATCGCAGGGCAGCTGTGCGGCGGAGGCAGTGACGAGGCCAGCAGGTACCGCGCGACCTCTCAACGCAGCGCAACCGCCAAAACGTCCCGAGAGCCACCGCCGACTGTCGACTTTTGGCAGCTTCTTGTCGTCGTTTCCCTCCTGCAACCCCCCAATGCCAGTGACAGCACGGCCTGTATATTGATCGCGACTTCGTCTTCACCAGCCCCTCGTTCGAGCCTGCTCCTCAGCGCCATCCGGGCAACGCAGCTGCGGCGGCAATTCCTCGCTAAAGGCGTCATCACGCCGACTTTCCGCACACGAGCCAGCGGAGTCCATGTCCAAATCCTCTGTGCCTGTGTGCGTGTGCCTCCACTCCCCGTTCCTCGACGCTCAGCAGAGGTGTTAGTCCGGTTTTTCTCGCAACATCATCTTGTAATACAGGCTACTGGATCTTCTTTTTCCTCTTCTTCTCTTGCCATTTGCCCGGCCTGCACTCCCTTTTTCCTTGTTCTCCTTCTTCGTCCATCTTCTCTCTGCGTCCTGCATCGTCATTGCCCTTGGCTCGTTTGCTCAGCGGAACCACCACGTCATCCTGGCCTCTTTTTTATCTTTATTTTTTCCCTTGACCGATTGGCTTTTTCTCTAGAGACCAAGCTTCGACGAGCATCCACCAGCTCTGCGTTCATCGCATCCATACTAGACGAGAGGCGTTTTCCTTCCCCCGAGAAAATAATATTTCCTTGTGCGTTCTAGAAAATCGGACAGAATCAAAAGCGAAAGAAAAAAAATTAATTTGTAGCGCCGTATTTCCATGCGGCCACCTGGATAATCGATAATGTCAGCTTCCAGATCCGACCATTTGGCACTCGGCTATTCCTCGCACTCTGCCAGCCAAAACCGCTCCAACTCTCCCTCCGCCACAAACTCTCCAATCGATCCCTTGTCGACCACCGCGAGGTCGGTCTTTGGGCTCCCCGGAAGTATGAATTCGAGCAGCATCATATCCAGCAATACGCGATCCGGGACTGGCTCTCCGTCGCACGAGATGGCGGGCTCCAGCCGGCTGTTTTCGAAAAGGTTCGTGGCACAACCATGGCTCCGCCTCTCCTCCACCCCCAAAACACGCCACGAGAAGCAACACAGAGCGTTCTTCTGTCCGAGCCCTCAAGCCAAACTTGCACTGCAACTCTCTTTCGGCCAAGCTGCTAACAATCATCATTAATGTTCAGGGCTCGCGAGATCCAGGCTCAAGAAGGCGTCCCTGGCTTGCCTCTCAATCCATGGGGCGGGCCACCGACAAGTGGGAATTCGACTCCTCTCCGAGAAAATATCCCCGAGTCGCCCACCGACGGCTTTCCAAGCTTTGCTCAGCTGCCCACACCTGAGAGCTTGCCTCCCACCAGGCGTGCTCGAGCGGGTACTGTGCCCTCCCGATTTCCTGGCGGCATTGGTAACGGCCTGCTAGCCATACCTGGAGTTCCTGCCAACAAATCGGCTCGCGTTACGCCATCCCAGAGCCCGTTCAACAAATCGCCATCTCCCAGCATTGAACAGCCGGACAACTCCAACAACGGTACCAACAACGGTACCTCGACCCTCTTGTCCAGGCTTCGTGCGGGGTCTATGCCACAGCGTAGCCCTTACGCCAACCTGCCCACTTCTGCCTCGCCTTTCGGTCCCTCAATCTTCAGCAGCTGGAATCCGTCGGGCATAGGCCGCGAACGAGCCACCACCCTGGCCAGCATCGCAAGCGTCGGCTCCAACGGCCCCAGTTCGCCGGCTCAGTCTCAGTTTTCCAGAGAAGGAGGCGGAGAGTCTGATGTCCATATGAGAACTCTGGACTACCTTGGACTTGCTGAAACTCCTCAACCCCAAAGAGCTCAGCTTGCTACTCCTACCTACATATCCAGCTTCGACATGACTCGGCACGCCAGTCGCTTCCGCTCCTACTCTGTCAACAACAAGGACAAGTACGCTGACGAGGAAGACGACTATGACGCCGATCTCCCAATGGATAGTCAGTATGCAGCGCTGCAGGATCAACTCGCTGCCACTCAGGCGGCCATCCACAACCACAATATGGCAGTCCGCGCCTACGCAAATCAGACCACGAGACCGCGTGCTCGTACCGCGGGTGTGCTGGACACGCCGGGGAGCCGCTTAGTGGGGTCTTACGGCAACAGCAATGCCACTGGCTCTATCCCCCCAGCCGAGATTCGCCTGCAGGAAGAGAAAGAGTATGATGACATCTCCCAGGCAGTTGCTGGCATGAATCTGGGACGATCCAACAGCACCAATGCAGGCCATCTCAACCCCGAAGAACAAAATCTTGATGGCCCAACCAGTGCTCTTTGGCTTGGCGGCATTCCCACCTCCACCACTACCTCTACTCTCGTCGAAATGTTCAAGTCTCACGGACCGATCCTATCCGCTCGCGTCCTCACACATAAGAATTGCGGATTTGTCAATTTTGAGAGGGTGGAGAGTGCAGTTTCCGCCAAGGCGAGCATGAATGGTAAGGAAATCTTCCCTGGCGCCGGACCTATCCGAATCAACTTTGCCAAGCCTCCCTCTGCCTCCAACACTCCGGGGCATGATGGAGCATTCCCATCTCCCAGCCCTGATCCCTTTGGCAAAGCCCAAGAGGCAAACAAGGGAGCTTCAGTCGCTAGAGCTGGCGAAAGCTCGTCGGCTGCTGCTGCTGGAGCCCTCAACAGCGCCACGCCAACGTTGCCACCTTTGCGCGAAATGACTACGGATATTCTCGACATCGTGGGAGAATTCGGCGCAAATGAAGAAGACAAGGGTCGGATTTCCAACAGCCTGCAGTCTGCAGTACAGTTCAGCGCCTTTTTGGAGGATATCCCCCCCGTTCGCGAACCCACTCACACAAGGGTTCACGATGCCCCGAAGCTGAGAGACATCCGCAAGCGTATCGACAACCAGATGCTTTCCCAGGCCGAGATTGAAAACATTGCTGTGGATATGCTCCCCGAGATTGCCGAGCTTGCGTCTGATTATCTTGGCAACACCGTCGTCCAGAAGCTGTTCGATCACTGCTCCGATCAGCTGAGAGATGCCATGCTTGCTGAGATTGCGCCACATCTAGCTGAGATTGGCATTCACAAGAATGGAACCTGGGCCGCCCAGAAGATCATTGATGTGTGTAAGACACCCAGTCAATTGTCCCTGATTGTAGAGCACCTTCGGCCCTACACCGTCCCGCTCTTCCTGGATCAGTATGGCAACTACGTCTTGCAAGGATGCCTCAAGTTTGGCGCCCCTTACAACGACTTCATCTTCGAGACCATGCTTAGCCAAATGTGGGAGATTGCACAAGGCCGCTATGGTGCTCGAGCCATGAGGGCCTGCCTGGAGAGCCACCATTCGACAAAGGACCAGCAACGAATGCTGGCTGCCGCCATTGCCCTGCACAGCGTTCAGCTTGCCACCAATGCAAACGGAGCGTTGCTGTTAACTTGGCTGTTGGATACCTGCACTTTCCCCAACCGCCGCCACGTTCTCTCGCCGCGCCTGATTCCCTACCTGGTGCCCCTGTGCACCCATAAGGTGGCCTATCTCACCGTGCTCAAAGTGATTAACCAGAAGAACGAGGTCGAAGCCCGCGATAACATTTTGAAGCGTCTCTTCATCTCTCCAAACGATCAGGTTTTGGAGGCGATCCTAAGCGACCAAGCTTGTGGATCTACTTTCATCTTCAAGGTTCTTACGACGCCGTTCTTCGAGGAAGGTATGCGACTTGAGGTCACGGAAAATGTCAAGAACGTCCTGGTCAGGATCAAGGCACAGCCAAACCAGGGTTATAAGCGACTCATGGACGAGGTTGGCCTTGCAACCCGAACTGCCGGATCAAATCGTGAGACCAGTACCCACGCAGAACAACGACAGAGACCGACCTCGCGACAGACCAACGGCCAGCATGGCCAGCAAGGTGGCCAGTCTAACAAGGCTTTCTACAACGCCAACTCTGGAGCTTCCACTTTTGAGAATCAGCAGAGGGGTGACAATGTCGATGCTGGAGCTCCCCCTTTTCCTGCCTTCAACCCAGGCATGATGTACAATGGTCAAAACGGCCCTATGCCTCCCGCGATGAATATGCCACAGCTGCAGTATCAGCAGGGCATGATGAATCGAGGAAATCCGCAGATGAACTACCCATACCCTCCGATGCAGCCTGGATTTGGCGGCTACGGCAGCGCTGGCCAGCCGATGGATCAGTATCGCCAGCAGAATATGCCCAATGGCAGCCCGATGCAGCCTCCAGCTGGTGGCCATCCGCCTTATGCCCCGCCCCCCGGCTTTGGTATGGCCGGTGGATATGGCTATGGCGGAAACATGGGAGGTGCGCCCAACAACATGGGCTATATGCCGCAAGAGCAAGCCAACGGTAGACGCGGTCGCGTACGTCCCTCATCTTCCAACAACCGACAAGGCCGTAACAATTACTAACGTACCTCACTTCCCAGAGAAAGTAAACTTTCTTTTGACTGACAAACTCATGGCGGCGTTGTATACGACTCCAAGTCTACAACCAATGTGCGTATGCCTTTGTATTGCAGCTGGCCGGTCAGCTGAGGCACGATTTCTTTTTTTCATCTGCCACGCGCGGAGTTTGGTAAAAATTTGAAATTTGATATAGAGGCCCTAGGCAAATTAGTGCTCGCCTCCAGCGGGCTCTGGTCTGGGCAAAATGCTGGCCAAGGATATCTGTTTCCCGAGGATGCAGGGGCTAATGTTTCTACGTCGAGGATTTCTCATTACAGCCGCCATGAATCATTCCTCTGTTTAGATCTAATAGCAGCGTGTGCTGGGCTGGTCTCCCACATTCAAGCCGCAGCGTATAAAGAGACAGACAGAGGCATATACATTATTGTCTTCTTTCTTTCAACGATCATGTTTGGACGGTCACGGTTATGGATCGACTATTTATGCTGGAAAAGAAAAAGATCGGAACCAAAATTTGCGGAAAGCGCTGTCAAATTATTCGATTTTTTCCGATGTCTAATGTGATTATATCTTTCGTTTCTTTGCCTTCTTTTCTTCTGCCTTTTTTTCGCCTTCCCCCTTTCATTCTTATTTCGTGTCTTTCGGTTATAGCAATCACGCGACGGTTATGTCTTTTTAACTTTTGACGAGATTCAACGAATGGCCTTTCTCTTTCTCTTTCTCTTCAACCCCCTTTTAAGACAAAAAGCTGGAGGTTGTTGTTCACTTTCAGGCTTTTATGCTTTATTTCCTTTTTTTTTTCAGCTTGATAGGACTTGTTTATAATGTCTTGTTCGAACAAGGTTGGATGAAGAGAGAGCGAAAAGCAAAAAAAAAAAAAGCGGCAATAGATTGAGATGGCAAGAAGGATTTTTTGAAGCAAAACCATCGCTTCGCGGTATGTGAATGGAAAGGTGATTTAAGGATTTTTATTAAAAAGAAGATTGTGATATCGGGGGTTTGAGATGAGTTGTTCTTTTTTTGCTTGTCTTTATTTATTTTTTTCTCTTCTTTCTACATCTTATCTATCTATGGTAGCGGTGGCTAAAAGATGAGAAAGATGGTTTCATTTGACGGCTGAAATGAAGAGCAGTTGTATATTATGACCAAACAAATAAAAAAGGGCTTTTTTCTTCTCAGCTATATACTAAATCGATATTCTGGCATTGGAGTGCCATTGAGTTGGAAAACCAAAGTAAAATGTTGTCTTTTTTCTTCACCTTTACATGACACGCTTTATAGGCGTACAAGGAGATTGCCGTACCATTTCTTCGTCAAACAACTCGTGTCATTACTGAAAGGAACGCAGTCAAGGCTTTGATATAAATATACGATACAGCTTCGAATATCATTATTACTAGAAGGCTGCAACTATTTCTCATCTCACTTTACTCTCTCTTTCCCTTTTCCCTCCTCTCTCCTCTCACAAAAGCCCCATTGTACTTTTTTTTGTCTCCACCTCTCTCCTCTGATTTTCAGCCCCAGCCCCAGCCCATCCTCTTCAGCTAGTATTTCCCTCATGGGAGGACACACGCAGATTGCATGCTATCCCCTTTGTTTTTGCTCTCTCTCCAAGTCACACAGTATACATAAATACTGAGAAGAGGAAAAAGTAATTACTAATGAAAAAATTTCACCTTTCCAGCTCGCCATGGATATATAAATTTGCAGTCTCGGGTTCCATTTGTTTTCCTTCCAGTTCTCGCATCAAATGCCAAAAGAAAAGATAACGTCGCATAGAAATGAAAAGGGAAAAGGGGGAAAGTGCCAGAATCATACCAGTGTCAAAGCTGATTGCTGCAGACAGTCGGATGAAAAGCAAAAGTCATATATTCTGCAAAGAAAGAAAAAAAGTTCAATTATATCCTCCCAACTCCTGAATTCATCTTGCTTCTCCTCGGAAACAGAGAAAAATAAGCTAAAAAGAAAAATTGTGTTATGAAAACATGGTGTGAGAAGAGCTCCCTCCAATTGGAGCCGTGAGCACTGATCCATTGGGGCTGTCTGCAAGTTGGAAAATTCCAATTCTTCTATTGCAAAAGGAGATGAAAAAAAAGAAAAGGCGATGGGATTGTGTCGTAGTCAAGCAGTCGTAACAGTCTATCGATGCCGCAAGTCGGCTACCCTCTCTGAAAGCAAAATCTGCATAGATAAGTGGGAAAGGAAGCATCGCCATTGTTTCTTTCGAAAATCAATCGAGCTCCATGGTAACCTCTCCGTGGTCCACGGTGGAGGGTGGGGTGGGTTCGGTAACGGGGGCCAATGGCTCCGTCTTTTCTGGAAATGTGTCCACGTCGGAAGTGTCGGTGACAGGTGAGCCTCTGTCGTTGGTCCTGTGGGTGACTGAGGTGGGCGGCGGGGCTTCATCGCCTAGTAGATGGCGAATCCTATCGCCCATGGCGTTCATTTGTGCCAGCATAGCACGGAGACCCATCTTATCTTCTTGAACAAGATGACCGGATGCTATGTTGTCCGCATTGGCCTTCGCCATGAGAGCCAGGACATTGTCATCGGCAGTGAACTGCACAGAGTTAGTGACATATAACCAGTATGGACAGGCAAAAGTGCGGGCCTGTAGGTACTTACTAAAAGTGCAGCTGTAAGCTGGTCGATGTTTTCAGACCGACTCTGCTTAAGGCCCAAGAGGTTCAGAGAAGCTTGCATCTCATTTACTTTGCGGTCATAAGCAGAGCCAGCAAGCACACCGCCTGAGTCGCTCAAAGGTAGGCCTGCATACGGCATCCATCGCGTCTCATCGTGGCGAGGGCCATATCCGGCACCGCGGTGTCTTAACCTTTGAAAAAAAAAAAAAAAAAAAAAAACCAGAGTGTTAGCAAGGCAAAGAATACATTGTATAGTTTGAGAAGCGAGCTGGTACTTACTGCTCGATAAAGTCGAGGACAACCCCCTTAGCTTGTAGCCTGTACGTCTTGCCAAAGGAGTCGGGGTCGCGCCAGCCTGATTTTTCAGGTTCCTCAGGCTCATCGCCCCAATCAAGTTCGATGTGGCCATTGTTATTGTTGCCGCGGCTGAAGACGGGCGAAATGGCCTGACCGCCTTTTAGTTTACGGAAGCGATGCGCTGGCGCCAGAGGAGGCACGTCTCCCAACACATCATCAACGTGCGCTGGGCATCGCCAAGTCTTCAAGACAGGTGGCATAGCCAATGGTGGATCGAGACAGTCAATGTGCCAATGAAAGGGGCAGGTGTTGCAAGGGATGATTGCTCGAATCTCAGTGGCTGGCTTCTGGCACGCGTGGCAGATGACCGCCTCGCCATCTTCCCTTTGTTTAAAGAAGTCTGGTAGCTCATCGTAGCCAGCACGCTTCCTAAGAGGAGAGATTGTGTCAGTCGTCCGCGGGGTAAAAAGAAGAGAGGCTACGGCTTATAGTAGCAACACTCAGCCCAGAGGTCAAGTGACGTTAAGACGAGGCAGCGAACCAGGGCGGAAGACTTACTTTGTTCTGTTAGTCGTCACTTCTTCGTAGTCGCCATCAGCCCCAGCCTTGACACCCTCGAACCGAGTCTGTGTCTTTTTGGGGAGGCTAAAGGCCCGGGGAATGCTCTTCTCCAAAGCAATGAGCGCGCTCGCGAAGACGCCTTTATAGACAGGCACGCGAGAGGGATAGCGCCGGAAGCTGCATTCATTGCAATACCATTCGTCTGGTAGATGGTCGGACTGCACCATGTCCACGCACTCAAAGTGGAACGAGCGCGGACAGCCATCACAGCAGACGACATCGCCGGTGTTACCACATGCAGAGCAGTATTCATCGTTGTCGGAGCCCTAGGATGCCCACACTTGTCAGCACAGTTTCCCCCCATCGTCGTATTACACGTTGCATCATCCCCCAAATCTAGGCAGCGTGCGCGGACCAAAACCGCAGCCACTAAAATATGTGCGTGGTTGGAGATCCTTGCCCCCCTCCTTGTTGTGGCACCCAGGTCAAGATAACCATACAGCGGCTTTTGATCCGAAACAAGGGAGGGAATGACAGTGCGAGAAAAAAATGATGCGTTGCAGCAGACCAAAGCAGACGAAAACCCCATGCCTCTTTCGAGACTGTTTGATTCACACGGCCAAGGTTGAGCGCAAGATCGTAGATTTGCATCACCTAACGAGGGCTCTTCCTGTCCACAAAAACAGAAAAGACTGAAAAGTACAAAAAAATCACATACCTGATCTCTCGGCGCACCATTGCTGGTTGTTGCTGACGGTGTCTCGCCGGTTGAGCGAGGAACGCCGGCAGCAGTACCGCCCTTCTTCTTCATTGGCCTGTGGTGAAATTTTTTTTTTAGCAAAGGTGATTTGGTAGTAGTGGGTTTGAAAAGGGTCTCAAAGGTGGTGAAATGATGATGAGAGCGATGAAGAGTTATCCTTCGTAATGAAGCATGATAGTTGAAAAAGTGAGAAGTGATTTGCCATTGCATGCAGGTTGGAAAAGCTCTCATAACATGAATGACGCGTATGTATGGCTTCACAACAGCCGGCATTACTCAATGCATCCCACTTTCCCTTCATATTCTTTCACAGAATAAGAAACAAAGAGTGTGGAATTGGGTATCTTGAAGCAAAGGTTTAAAGGAACGAGAGAAAATCAAAAAGAGAAAGTGACGTATGAGAAACAAGAGTGAAACTCACGATAACTTGATGCGAAGACCCGTTCGCGGCTTCTTTGTCGGCCGCAGCGCAGTTGGCGTAACAGCACGCGATCCAACAGTTGAACTGCCTTCATTGAATGAAAAAGCCAAAGGTGACGAAACGGCGATATCGACATCGTCGCCGATATTGTTGCTGCCGGGCCTCTTGCTGGCTGATCGCGTGGCCCGCGTGCTCACGGGAGCCACCAAAGATTGCCGCGATCTTCTCGTCTTCCTCGCAGGAGTCACCTCGCGCTCCTCATCATCGCCATTCCGTACTGAACTTTCCCGTGCAGTATAGGCGTTGGTGGCCCTTTGAGCATCGCGACGCCGAGTCCAAAACAAGTCGTCGTCATCCGCAGGCATTTGAGCCTTGGCAGCGACGCCGACGTCCTTGAGACAAGCCGACTTGGTGTTGTTGCCTGTAGATTTGCTGAGCAACAACTCGGAGCCGGAGACCCTGCCAGGCATACTGGCATCGGTCGCGGATGCGTGGGTGCGGCTCGGATGTGTGGGAGAAGTTGGCTCCGAAGAGTTGGACACGGGCTGCTTGTCGGAGGCGAGAGATTTGCGGCGGGCGCTGGTGATTGGCCGAGATTTTGGCGCATCATGGGACGACTGGGACCGGTCCCCCGTAGTCGACGCAGCAGCAATCACAGTGTCAGCGACCGTGGCACCACCACCGCTGCCTCGGCCACCACTGGTGGACTGGTCGTGCGCAGATTTGTTTGATTTGGCGGCCTTTGCAGCGGTGTGCTGGAGGCTGGGGCTGAGGCTGTGGACGCTTGCCTCTGGCGACGAGAGGCTCATGGCTGAGGACAGGGATGACTCGCTAGAGCCCGAGTCCCGTCGATTACGCCTACGCGACGGCGTCCGCACGCTGTCGCCGTGCGCCTTGCTCCCGTTGGCCATCTTCTTGCTGCGCGGAGTGTCGTTGGCATGAGAAGTCTTGCTTCTCTTGGCCGCTCGCGCCTCACCGCTGTCGTCGTCGGCATGATGAAGCAGGAGCCGGGCATACGGCGCAGCCTTGGGCTTGTGCGGAGTGAATCGGCTGTTCGTAGAAGGGGGCACGAAGTAGTAACAGCCCTGATCGTCCTTTTTGCCTTCGCGCTTCTTGACCTCAATTAACCGAGCGAATTCATCCATCGTCTCGGCATCAGCCCTTTGCTTGAACACATCCTCAATCATGGCCACAAACTCAGAGTCGCCGCTTCGTTCGTCGTAGAGTGATCGTAGAGCCCACGCCGTAGGATAACGATAGTGCATGAGCGCTTCATCCACGGCCGCCTCGACGACCCTGTCTGCAAACTCTGCGTCGTCAGGCTCCCGCCGGTGCACGCGCTTCGGAGTAGTCGCCACTGGCTTAGGCTTTGGCGGAGAAATCACAACAGTCGTGACAGCTTTGCCCTCGCCGGTGCTGGCGCTGGAGCTGGCGTTCTGCCGTGCCTGCTTGGCAGGTAGCGACACGCGCCGCGATGGACGCCGACGCGCAGCTCCCTTGGGGTCGTACTCCTCATCTTCAGCATCCTTGGCGGCCTGTCCCCTCCTGTGCGATGGCGCCGACGCGGGAGGCGGCGGCGTGGAGGGAGCGGGGGGGGACGACGCCCTCGGTCTGGTCCTATGCGCCGCCTGGTCGTCCTGGTGGTTTGCGGCATGCGACGATCCGGAGGGCCTGAGGATGATTTTGCGAACTGGCTGGTGTCCCGGCCCAGCCTCGCCGCCCGTCTTCTTGGGCTTGGGAAGCGTCCCCAGCGGCGCCATGGTCTCGAGGACGCCGTATCGCATCAATCCCGCCTCCTCGAAGCTTGCCTTGCTCTGGACGGACGGCTCCAGCCATCGCTGCATAAACGTTTTGGATCCATCATTGGCGGCAGAGCTCTTGGCCTCCAGCGACCGCGACGGGCTGGAGAAGCGCGACCGCGACGCCCTCGTGTTGGAGGAAATCATGATGTTGGGCCTGGCGAGTCGAGTTGCTGGTTGCCCCCAGCCCTGGCCGCGGGACGGGCAACGCTCCTCTCGAGAAGTCTAGGGGAACAGGAACGGGTCAGCCGCGGGTGTCTGGCAAACTGTGGGCGGCGAAAAGCGCGCGGGAAACAAAAGTGTACTTCTCACTGCAGCAACAGCGGCATCAACTATCCAGGCTCGATGCTCGCTTTTTCTCTCTTTTCCGCCGGCTGGACGCGCGTGGCTTGGGATGAGGCAAGGGCTGGCTGTGGGTGCAGGTTCTGGATGAGTTTCGGAGGAGGCGGCCAGGCTGTTGGACAAGGGGGGGCGACCCAGTGGCACGTCCAAGGTTCAACACTTTCCCTCCACCACGGATTCAGAGTTCCGCCGTAGGGCCAGCAGGCAAACTCGAGTAAAAAAAATTTTATCGCTTCGCAGTTGGGATGCTTGCACGCATTGGATGGATTTGCAGTGAGCCAGAGGCGGTCTGGGCTGCCTCGGCACATCGAATGGCTTTTGATGCTTGTAACTGCCTCCTTTCAGCTTGTCCAGGTAGACTCATGCTCTGCTGATACTAACGGCAGCGCCTCTTTGATCTCGTCATTCTATCCTACCTGTTCTCGTATCTTCTACGGCTCCCTCGTCTACGTCTTTTCGCCATCTATTTTTTCCACCCTCGGCTATTTCGCCCTCTGTTCCTTTTTCCCATGTTGAGGCTCCCTGGACCACTCAGATACACCATCTCGAGTCACGGGTCCGGGTCCGAGCCTGGGCATACCTGCATTAGTTACATGAGGGCATCTGCTACATGTGAGCCATTATTATTGCGATATTTCCCCCCTGCTTACTAGGCAGGCACCCACTGCCGCCAGCCTCGCCTGTTGCCTCTGTATTGCCTCTGTATGACGAGTAAAGACAGCCTGGTTGGCCTCCTTGGTGTTCGGGTCCTGCCATGGCCTTTGTCCCCGCTCGGCTCTCAAACGGTGATGAGCAGCAATCATGCCCAATCATATTGCTTCATATCGAGGCGAACCTTATGGGAAACCCATACTCTGCGCTGCTTTCATAATTAATCTCCGTGTTGCCCCTTTGCATGCTTCCTCTATCTTATTCTTTGTTTTTTTTCCCTCCTCATTTCTTTCTTATCTTCTTGGCAAGATAACGTCACTTCCTGTTACACTGCCTTCACCTCTAAACAACCGCTGTCATCGTCCTCTCGCATTTCCCTGTGTCCAGGTTGAAATACACGTAGCAAACCAGTAGCAGCAAAAGTTTGCCTTGAAATGAGTTTGTTGTCTGATGCCGGTGATACTGCCTCGCTTCACTAAAATTCGTAAGCTCTCTCATCACTAGACAGGTTGCACTTGCAGGAAATCGGCGCCTTGGCTTTCACAAATCGCGAAGCCGATATTTTGTTTCTCTTTTCTTTGTTTTTCTTGTCGAGTGGATTTTCTGCCTATATATCAACTAGGCGGAATCCCACTTCCGGGCGGCCCTTTACATAAAACTCTTTGTTTTCGATGCTTTACTCTGCATCAGCCTCCTCGGCAGTTCCATCAGCCTTCTTCTTCTTGTTCTTGGGCTTCTTCTTTCCGGTATTCCTGGCCAAGGGCTGCTCGAGGATTTTCAGAATCTCCTCATCCGTGATCTTCTTGTCAGTCTGGTACTTGCTCAGATCGAGCTCAGGGGGGCCACCCAGCTTGGTGATGCCGTTCTTGGTGATGGCTGGCGTGCTCACGGGTTAGCTCATCTGCATCTGGAGACTCGCATGTTTTTACACAGCGACAGCAAAACTTACCAAAGGTTGTAAGGAGTCTGGCGACGGGGGCATTGTCCTTGTCACCAACCATCTCGTATTGGCGGAAAACGTTGTTTCGCACACACTCGACAACGCCAGACTTGGCATCACGCTCGTCCTCCAACTGTCTCAAGCTGAAGGGGAAAGTGCCAAACTTCTTGACAACTTCGGAGAGAATCTTTCGGGAGGTGGGACGCTTCAGCTGGTAAGTCTGAGTGGTTCGGCGGTGGAGAGTGGCACGGTGGTCCAAGGTCTTGACCTTTCCAGAGCCCAAGCTCACACCGGTCTCGACGCCCCAGACCTCGCCCACTTCGGGGACACCCTCGCCCTTGGTTCCCTCGGCAGGGGCAACAACAATCTTCTTGGCTCCTTCAATCTCGTTGCGGGCAAACAGCCAAGAAGTGGTGCTCTCGACCAGCTTGGTGTCGTAGGCTTCGCACACCTTCTCCAACAGGCTGCTGATCTTGGACTGGGTGGGGGCCTTCTGGGAGGCGGCCTTGGCCTTCTCTTCGTCGGTGCCCTGGGCGAGGAGGCCCGGGGGGATCATCAAGCGGAGGAGAAGCTCATTAGCGTAGTGGGTGGCGAGGATCAGGTCAGCGTCGCGTCCGGTAACAGGCTCAGCAGCCTTGTCCTTGGAGGTGGCGAGGACAGTGTTGCAGACAATGGAACCGAATCCGTCAATCTGAGCTCCGAGCTGGATCTTGATGGCCTCGCCCTCCTTGATCTCGATTGAAGCCTCGCTCTCATCAGTGGTGAGGGGAGTGTAGGGGGTCACGTAAGACGAAGGAGAAACAGTGGTCGGGTGAGAGAAACCTTTTATACGTCATCAGCCATCGTGCCGCAGAACAGAGGCTGAGCCGAGAATACGCATGAGACTCACCCTTGACAATCTTCTTTCCACGGTAGACCTTGGCAAGCTCCTCCTCGAGCAGCTTGTCACCCTGCTGGCAGATATCGACAATCTTGGCGCCGGGCACGCAAAGCTCAGACACAGCCGCCAGGACCTTTTCGGAGATCTGGGCCGCGGTCTTGTACTTGGTGAGAGTATCCGGGTTGTTGAGGGAGTAGTCTATGCCACATCGTTAGTCTCGGTTCCCCGTGTAGGCCGCGATGGGGCTTGGAGGCTGTGGTCGTGTGCGACAACTATGATGATGGCATATGAGGCGAGTGAGAGAGCTTGCTGCTCGGCTTGGCGGGGTACCCAAAAAGAGGGCGGGGAGCTTGATTGCAAGGCACAGCACATAAATACAGTGCGCACAATGAGCGTCAGAGTACATACCGACTTCCTTTGTCTCCGACATGGTGGGCAATTGATGGAGCTCGAAAGCGATTCTTGGGGTGTTTTTGGCTGGTGCAGATGTCAGAGCAAGCTTGAGACTCGCTGCGTCGCAAAAAAATAGCAGGGAAAGAGAGCAAGCGAAAGCTGTGGTGTGCGCAAAATTGGGACCTGCCGATGGGGGCTTTGCTTTTGGAGGGGTTTATCCGGCTGTTGACGGGGCCACTACGGGGCTTTGCATGCCAGTGCAGTCATACGGATCCGACCACTAGCTGTGCCTTGGATTCAGCTGTTGTTCAAGTGCCAATACGAAGGCCAGGGCGATTGTCCGGGCTGCCAGGGCGCTACTTGCTGCTGCCGGGCTCGACGATTGGGCGAGCCGTGTGCCGGGAGTGGATTCGTCTTTGGTTTTGGTTTTGGCTCCATGGTGGTGGTTCTGACGCACATATTTTATGCGCCAGCAGCCAACCAAACATGGCCGCAAGCAGACAGCAGCTTCTTATCTAATCGAGGACCTCACCTCTTCTACATACGTCAAAGCCGGGATTTCTATGGTTGGACACTTGTAGCTTGAGATATCTACTTGTATACAGCAATGTCAAATAGACGGAGCTGGGGCGTGCAGGTGTGTTGCATCACTTGACAGCCCATGTTAGGGCATAAGACGCACGTCACCAGTTCCTCGTAGCGCCGATGCTGAAGACGATGACCACCCCAAATAACAAAAGGCCCTGGTCCTTGCCGTGCCGCTTATTACACCTCTTAATGAACAAACAGATAGTATGTGCGTATTACGGATAATATTTGGCTTCGTACTCCGCAGTCTTTGAGTCTTGCGCCTAATTGATCATTGCGTCTTCACTGGCCGCCTATCGAGATTATTGCAGGGTATGTCCGCCATCAGCTATGATACAAAGCTTATACAGCTGCGAGATCTTCGTGTTTCATCCATATACTGTGTGCTGCCATTAGTTTCTCCCTTAACTACGCCATATGAAGATTATTTTATCAATTGAATAGCACTGGAAATACTACATATTGTATCACTACTTCCAATATCATCATGGGAAAGCATGAGAGTGTTGAGCGCCATCGGTTGATCTTCGGGAAACACGCTTTGTTGACGGCAGCCAAGTCGTCTTTTTGGCTCGCTCTCTTGAGATCTTAGAGCAGCAAATGCCCTTTTGCTCTTAATAATCGACCTGGCCGCATGGGATTGGCCAGCTGAGTTAGTAAGGAATCTGCGTATTATTTCAAGAGCAGCGCCTTAGTCCCTACTAGCGCCCAGGCGTCTAGTACCAGATAGGTAGTTCTTCCCACTAGCATGAATTATCAGGAACTGCACTCATTCGCGCTGCTGCGATTAGAATCTTGTCCTCAAACCAAACTCCACGTCTCCGCGACTTACAGCGCAACTCGCCCACAACCACCGCTGCCACTGCTGCCACGGCACATCTCGGGTAGACGCCAATCTCCAGCCCAACGCACCCCGAGCGTCGATCCGTCTGCCGCACCGCCGCGGCGACTCGGCAGCGCCAGCGCTCGCGACGAGACCAGGACCTCTCCACCATGGCCGCGGTTCAGCCATCAATGCCGGCGCCCGCCACAGGCTCGGCGTCGACCGCGACGTCGGTCTCGGCGTCTGACGATACAAAAGATGCCGTGGCCAAGCCGGGGGCCGCTGAGATGCCCGTGCGCACCAAGGAGTCCTTCGACCGGCTGATGGTTGAGCGCTACACGATGCGCGACTCCATCGCCGCGTCGGCCCTCAGCCAGCAACTCAACCAGACCATGAAGTCGTCCCACGAGATGCGTGAGATGATCACCGAGTACCGAAACGTGCGCAACGGATATCAGCAATGGTTCCCCCCCAGCAGATTATACGGCGAAGGCTACAACGGCTATGCCAATGGATATACAGAGAGCCACGGCCCCTCCCGAGTCGTGTATCCGTCACAGAAGCCTCGCCCCGGCCACCGGACAACCCCGCCCCTGAAATACAGCCGCAAGGATATGCTCAAGCAGGCAGAGCAGCACGAAGATTTGGTGCCGCTGAGGCTGGATGTGGAGTGGGACAGGGTCAAGCTGCGCGACACCTTCACATGGAATCTGCACGAGCGTCTCTTGGCTGTCGAGCTGTTCGCTGCGCAGCTAGTCGAAGACATGGGCCTGAAACCTCCTGCCTCACAGCCTGTCTATGAGCAAGTCGTGCAGCAGATGCGAGAGCAGCTCAATGACTTTTACCCTTTTGCTTACTACGAAGAAGACTCGCTGGACCCAGAGCTCCCGTATTCCGCTTACAAGAACGATGAGATGCGCATTCTGGTGAAGCTAAACATCACAATCGGACAGCACACCCTGGTCGATCAGTTCGAATGGGAAATCAACAACCCGAATAACTCGCCGGAAGAGTTTGCTGCCAGCATGACTCGAGACCTTTCCCTGTCTGGAGAATTTACGACGGCAATTGCCCACTGTATCCGCGAGCAGTCGCAGCTCTTCACAAAGAGTCTCTACAGCATTGGCCACCCATTCGATGGCAGGCCGGTCGAAGATTCGGACCTGGTGGCTGCCTTCCTACAGACACCCTTGCCAACGGTATTCCGCCCGCAGCAACAAGCCAAGGAATACGCCCCGTACCTGTACGAAATGAGCGAAGCCGATTTAGAGAGGAACGAAACCGTCTTTTCCCGTGATCAGCGCCGTCAGAAGCGATCGATTAACCGAAGAGGCGGACCGCAACTTCCTGACCTCAAAGATAGGCAACGCACCATCCGGACGCTCATCGTCTCATCTGTGCTCCCTGGTGCTGCGGCAAACATTGAAGAGAGCAGGCTGTACAAGAAGGTGGCGGGTCCTCCCAGGAAGCGACCCGCCCGTGATGGTGAGATATCAGAGTCCGACGAAAGCGAGGATTCAGCACCCGAGTCTCCTGCGCCCTCAAATATGGCTGGCACGGCTCGTACGAGGAATATGCGCGGCGCTGCAACTGCCGCCCAACAAAGAATGGCCAACTTGGGCCGGTCAGAAACTCCAGATACATCTAGTCACCATCATGAGACTAGGACGTCGCGTCGCGCCCGCGAGGAAACGGAGGAACGTATGAGTTTATGGGTGACGCTGAGAATCAACAACAGGGACAAGCTGAGGAGAGTCACAAGTGGTGATTATCGCGACTTGGCGACTCCCTCAGTACCGCCCGATACCCCTGGCTCAACATCCAACACGAGAACACCGACTTTTACAGCTCCGCCAAGGCCCAATGCAAACACACCCGTTCCAGCTCCTACTTCATCTTCCTCGGTCCCTGCACCCCAGTCAACAGGCGCTTCTGGGGCCGTTCCTCCCGGCCAGATAGGTCGCCTGCCCGCGCCGCCGCATATTCCCGGCCAATCCCCTCCCCCAGCAGTAAGTTTTTATCAAACAGCCCATTATCTCCTGAAAGAAGTTCATCAGCTCACATCGCATTCTATCAACAGCCTCCTCCACCTGAATGGCTTGTACAGTCATTAAGAGAGCTCGAAAGTCACTATCCCAACGGTGATAGGTTCGAGGCCATTATGAAATATTCACATCTCGACCCGGTCACGGAGCTGCCCATTCAAACACAGCCAATGCCGGAAGGCGTCAAATATGCTTGGCTCCCTCGCATCCGCTGTCTGGATTGCACAACAAAGCTTTATACCCCTGGCCCAGACATGACAGCACAAAAGTTTGAGGCCCATCTCAAATTCTCTGGCCATCGTGAAAGGGTCAGGGCCAGGCTAGCAGCCCAGGGCAATGCTGGGGGATCCTCATCGGCGTCATAACCCAACTTAATGAAAGCGAGAGCATTTTGGAGGCCGAAAAAAAAAAGATTAATATATGAGCGTATTAGAAGGGGGCGTCGATCTTGAATAACTTGTGCCGCATGACAGCTCAGGAGCAAACATATGACAACTTTTTTTTGGTATTGATAGATATATGATGGGTGGAGGAAAGGAGAGGTGAAAAACACAGTATGCTATTTATTGTATTACACAAGTCTTGTTTGGTGTAGAGAAACGGCTTTTTTATTATTATTCTTTTTTTTTTTTTTTTTTTTTTTTTTTGGAACGACTTTTTTTGTCAAATTAGGATTTCAGACGGCGGAGCAGAGAGAATATGACCTTCAAAGGCCGACAGTGGCGTGAGGCAAAATCATTATTCAACGCGTGATAAGAGCTTTTGTAGTTTCACATTGTCCATGCCTAAAAAGACGGAGATAAATATTGGGATATATATAACTTTGCAAATGGGTTTGCGTCAAGTACTGATCCCCCCCCACTTCATCAAGTATTCATTCATTCTCTTTGCCCTTTCCCTCATTATTCATCAAACAAGACGGTAAATCGGCGTTGAAACAAAAATCATAAGGGAGTAACAGGAGGTAGTAATAGCAGCAAAGGAAAAAACTCCCCCGGCCTCCAGTGCTTGGATAAGATCCTCGGTATAGAGAAGATAGGAAACAAATTGAAACAAGCAAAAAAAGGCGAAATCATAACGTTGAGCACGAAACAAGAAACGGATAAATCAGAGAGAGGGTGGAACCAATATAAACAATTTTTGTCTTCTTCAACAAAGAATACAATCTCCATCTCGAAAGAATAAAAGAAATCCCAAAGAGCAATAGAGAGAGAAAAAAAAAAGAAGAAATCATTCTCGTCTCCAAACAGGAAAACAACAAAATTCAAATTCCTAACATACACGTATTTCTTTTTTTCACTCGTCATCATCATCCACATCCATATCCGATGCCCCTCTGGCCGTTCGCCCGCGAGTAGAGCGCGTGCTTGCCCTAGCTGATGCCAGCGCGCTGGCTTTGACGGCTGGTGCGGCTTTTCCTCTGCCTCCTCTTGGAGCGGCGATTTTCCTTCCGTTGCTCTTTGGCTGCTCAGGCTCTGGCTCAGATGCCTCGTTCTCTTCTTCTTCTTCCTCGGCGGCGTCTTCTGCTTCGTCGTCTTCTGCTTCAGAAGCACCAGAGTTGTCTTCGTCGCCGCCTTCTTCCTCCTGCTCAGACGCGTCTTCGCTGTCATCGTCCTCTTCATTGCCATAATCCCATTCCGCAACGCCCTCCAACATTTCTTTTTCGTCCTCTTCGTCACCACGCTCTGCGTAAGTCGAGATGTTGTGAGAGCGGCCACTGCGCCGTCGCTCACTCTCAGGGATATTGGACTCTGATTTCTTAAACTTGGGAACCGCTTTGGGCTTTGTGGGCTTCTTGCCAGGGGTTTTAGCCGACTTGGGCTTTGAGCCGGGCTTTCCTCTGATAACAGTCTTCATCTGCGTCTTGGGTTTCTTTGCTGGGTGGTCTGCTGATTCATGTATTGACTTGCGTTTCTAGAGAATCGTGTTAGCGTTATTCAGCCGTGAAATGAATTAAGGATTCGCGTCACGGCAATACCTTCTTTCGGTCCATCACTCGAATCAAGTCATCCAACTTTTCGTCCAGTTCCTCCGGAATAAACTGCTTCTGCGCAATATGCTGAGCAACTTCGCTGGACGGAAGAGCTGTATACAACCCCGTAGGTAGACCAACTTTGCCTGGCCAAGCCTGGAAGCTCCAGTTCTTCCTCTCCTGGTATTTACGAACCAATGTCTGGGCTAGATCGCTCAACACATAAAGATTTTCGCTCTTCTCCGGGTCAACGCCGTCACGCGTTTGCTTCACCCTTTCGGCGTATTTGTAAATCAGAGAGATGTTTCCCTCGGTAGCAACGGCACCCAAATAGAAAAGGAAATAGCTTGCAAAATCAACCAAATCGGCCTCGTCTGCGCTGTAATCTGGATGGTGGGCCAATAATGGGATAAGTCGTCCCATAAGAGCTTCCATGATCTGCTGCTCATTCTGGGCATAGAACCGGGCTCGTGATCGGAGCCAGGTTTCAACACGATTTTTGAGTTCTGGGAAAGGTTCGAATGCGGTTAGGAAGAGGATAGTATGGAAACGCGCGCGCAGTTTCCCTCGAGTGAGATAGTTTTGCAGCTTGTCCATAAAGCGACGGCGTACCTGAAGCTCGGAATCTTGAACGAGCTCCGCAAGCTTGTTGAAGCCTGCATGGTCAAATTGATCATCGTATTTTTTCACAGTGCAGAGCTTCAAAATCATGAGACCTGCTAGAAGCCTAAGACGCTTTTTGTGGTGTTTGGGTGTATCCTTTACTTTGGACAGCTCGCCCTCCGCGGCAACATAGGTTTTAAGGAGCTTGAAGATGGGCTTGATTCGCGAGTCTGCATCAGTATCTGTCGACGTAGCAAGAGCTCGATTTACTAGAATTCTTATGGAAAGACTCTTTGCTTGGAGCTCCTCGTCCATGTCGGCATCATCTACCCAAGACGGATCCTTGTCCCCGGCCTCAGTTCGGACTTCGTGCAGAATCTTCTTGATGGTTATATCGTTAATTGCATCGTCCGAATCCGCAGTAACAGTCGGTGCCAAGCGCTCTAGTTGACTAATAGTAGCCAGCTTATTGAGAAAATGAGGCGCTCCATACTTCAAATTCGCCATCACCTTGTGCAAAAGAGTTGTGGCTGTCACTTTGCTCTTGTCATCGTTTTTCGCCAAGAGGACGTTGATGGCGTATTTGGGTGTCTTGATAGGAACGCCGTAGAGAGCGTAGTTCATGAGAGTCTGGGTGAAGGTCTTGTCATATTTGACGTCCTCGGGATACCTCTTGGCATAAGATGAGTAGGCCTTGAGAATGTCGCTAACAGAGGTATCCTGAGACTTGGTAGTTTCGGTTGGAGCTTTCTGGATAAGTTCCTTTCGCAATTCTTCGGCATGAGCTTTGAAAATATCAGGGTTTCGCTGAGAAATGTCGTTTAGCACCTGATGCGCCACAGCAGCGAAGCCGTTCTTGTCGCTCTTTGAATAGTCCATGATAGTGGCCAAGTGGCTTCGGTTGAACATGAGACAGCTTGACCGATATAACAAGGGAATCAGCGTGTCCAGAGAACTAGCCCCGGAGCTTGCCGAGATTTTCGTAATCAGCTCGGCGATTGCGCGTCTCACGGTCTTGAAATCGCTTTCGGACTCAATCGCGTACTTGACGAGCTGGTAGCTACGCCGTTCGTTGAGCTTTACAAACTTTTGAAGATCGCTACGAACCTTTAGCGGATCGGGGAAGTAGGCACCAAACCATTGCATAGTTTTGGCGAGGCCAGCCTTGACTTTATCTTCGTTGGCTTCAATGACGCCGCCGTTGTATGCCTCGCACTGCTGGATGAAGATCTCAACACCCTTGGCAAATTGAGGCTGGCGCGCCTGCATGGCAAAGAATGCCTTTTGTGCTGGAGTATCGAGAGACTTGAGCATCAGCAAGATTCTCTCGGCTCGAATCTTGTCCTGGTCGGCCTGGCCAGCCGCGGCTTTCCCTTGTGAGGATGCCGCTGCGGTTTTAGCCCCCTTGCCCTTTATGAGGGGATACTTTAAGGGTATCAGGCATTCGAACATGACGCGGTCGAGAAGAACATTGAGATCAGGATCGTTGGCGTAAAAGGCATTGATAATGCGCGATGGAACGCCCGAGAGGCAGGCAGTAACGGCTTCCTGTCCGTCTGCAATCTCCCCGGAACCGACTGCCCACAGTTTGCCAAGCAGGATCATGGCCTCGACGCGTACGGCCGGTTTTCTGTCTCGGCATCGGTCTGCAAGACTTGCAAAAACTGAGCCCTCTTTCTCTACGCCGCCAATAATGCCCAGTTTTAGGACAATGTCTCGGAATTCGAAGAGCTCAATGGCCTTGACAGCTGCTAAACGTACTTTTTCTTCGCTATCATTCAGTTTGTCGACCAGAGCTCTTACTAGCTCGCTTTCCTCTTGGCTGCTAAGTCCAATTCCTCCGGCAGAAGTAGAAAGAATGTAACCAACGGCGGTTACCCAGGCAGTACGTATAGTTCCCGTCTTGTCGTTCTTCCGGCCCACAAAGTTGCGATATGTCGCATGATGTGTCTGGGCGAAGGATTGAGGAGAGTATGGTTTGGTGAGAACATTGGCCTCGGCAACAGTTGTTGGAGTATCGTCCATCAGTCTGATCGGAGGATAAGCGGCCGGGTCGAGTACAGGGGGCTGCGGCGGACCTGCAGCTCCAATGCCGGATATCATATCACCAAAGGTCTCTGTAGCTATCAGACGAAGGTGAACGTTGTCGGCTGACAGCTCAGCATCTAGTTGAGGAATAACGTTTTGGAGGACGGCAGGTGCTGCTCGCCACAACTCTCGGATAAGAAGATGGGCCTGGCGAAGGCTCTTCAAATCAGCCTCGGAAGGCCCTGCATGGCTATCTTCCTCATCTGAGTCGTCTCCATGGCGATTGGTATTCCCCGCGGTTGCAAATCCAGAAGCATTGAGAATCACATCGCTGAAATACTGGCTCACGTAACGTGCCATCTTGTCTGCGCATCCATTACAAATGGCCTTGGCCATGACATAGGCCGCTGGCTCCGTCTTGTGGAGGAGCGTTGATTGTTTGCCGTTTTGCTCCTTGCTTCGGCCGCCGCCAGGGGGTGCTGCTCGCAAGAATTGGCTGATGATGGCGTCAATAACACTCGCCGGGACGCTGCCGGGAGACTCGTCAATCAGCTGGATCAGCATTTCTGTTAGGTGAATTTCAACATCCTTTGCAACTTGCTCTTCGGCTGGTGCTTTGGCATTTGCAGACACTCCATCAAAAGTCGAATTGAACAGGCGCAACAAGAGGTCGTCGGCTCCATGGATTTCCGAGATGAGCAGAATGCTCTTGACATCAGTTAGAGACATGAGAACGTATTTGTGCTGGCTATTATATGGGTTCGTAGGGTCTTGAAGGCTCGGTAGAATATCCTTCACGAATAGGCCGAACATCATCTATGCACGACGAGATTAGCAAGCCAGGCCAGCACGGTTCCGAGGCTTGGCGAGCCTACCTTGAGCTGATCATCCGTAAACGGGGCATCTGGGACGAACAGGCGCAGAATATCAACCAAACAGCAGGCGGTGTATGCCTTGACGCCTCTGTCCTTGTGCTGCAGCAGGTTGCGATGCGCCAGCTGGGCGGAGACATCCTTGAGCGAGCTCAGATCGACCTCGCCCTGTTCAAAGTCGGCCAGCTCTTTTGACAGCTTCTCCAGACGAGTCAGAAGAGTGCCGCTGGGGATTGGCTTCGCAGGCCGCCACGACAGCTCCTCGTTGAATTTGAGACTCTGGTGCTCTCCCTCTCCCTCAAAATCGCCCTCAGCAGCGTGCGGTTCCGCCTCGGGCTCTGCTTCTGACTCGGCTTCACCACCAGATTCCGGGTTCGAGTCGTGGAGCTCTACCGGCGCGGGCGACTCCTCCTCCACTGGCGCCGGCGCCGACCGTCTCCTTGCGGATTGGCGAGAGCGCATGTTTGCGCAGGTACAAAGATGGCGACGTGGTGCTGTCGAAAGGCGGCGAACAAGCTGTCCCGAGGTCCGCTTAATTGGCTGGTCGCGAAGTCGTTCGTCTGCTGCGGCGCGCGGGTCACAGCATCGCACAGTTAGAAGTCGTTTGTTGACGGAGAAAGGAGCAGCTGCCTAGCTCGAGGACGCGACGACGGTTCTCAGCAATTTTTTTCTCCTGGGTACGATTACTTTTTTTGTCCTCGCTCCGGCGTTGGGCGTAAGAGAGTGATGCACAAAGATAACGATTTGCGGGAGGGCACATGAGCCAGAAGTTTAGAGGGGAGCTCCAGCGCTCAGTTACGCGACGCGATGGGAGATGTTCCGGAGTGGCCCCGCGTCTATTGCTAGCCAGGCACTGCTGCTAAATTGCCTGCGAGACGGTAAGCCCGACGGCGAGGCATTGCTTGTTTACTCTGAGGTCGCAGACGCTATAATACTAGCCTGTCCATGCACGCCCAAACACTCGCTGCACCATAATATCCGTCGTCCTCGCTAGGCCTTTATTTGGGCAATTCATTCGGGCAATCTCTGCTGTCACCAAGTGATGTCGGCTCTACTCTAATCTCTAGCTGCCGTCGACATTGTTCATCTGTTTATTATAGCACCGAATCGGGTCGGAAAATCGAGAATTAATGTGAAAGCGTCGTGATGCTGAAAGCCCCCCTATTTTTTCACCGCCGCTCCCGCCGTGAATAAGTTGTTGTCATTATTACCTGATGTAGCATCACCAGTCCTGTGCGACGTGAGTCGACGTTGTACCATTTTGGATCTTGTTTTACGTCCTTCATTTAGCATGGAACCTGCTTATATAGCCAATGCACGGGTTTAGGTCCCTACCCAGTTGCTCGAGCAAATATTCGCTGGTGAGCGATGCTAGCGATGCCTACCCAGATGAAGTTGCCATCTTTCTACACTTGTACGCTTTCTAATTGACAACGTGAACAAGGCTTGATCAAGTAGTAACGTCAGAAATTTGTACTTATAGCAGCTGTACGCACAGCGCTGACTATAGACAATATCAGTTCGCCAAAAACATCGAGCTGCTTCAGACCGTCTTGACATGCAACTTTCCACTCGGGGCTGTATGCGCATCTGATCCTGCGCCGCAAGCAAGCCTAGACGGATCACCATCCGCATCTGTTTCACAGCTCGGGTATCTACCCAGGACCGGAGTTCCATGACTGTAATCGCGAGTTCTGGCGGTGATTGTTTGTGCAAGGAGCCCTGGGTGTCAGTGACACCACCAACTACCACATTCTGGAGGCACGGTTCCATACAATGTCGACTGGCATGACGATGATGGCAGCAGTCTCAAAAATTACAATGGCTGTGTAATGTTGCAATCCACGGATTTGAGAGACTGGCCCGTATTTTCTTTTCCTGAACTTAGATGATCATTTGCAAGTTGTTTGTTTCTTCACTGCCCCTTCCAATACATTAATAGAGAAAGCCTGCTATTATCACCTCAAACTACACATCTCCGTCACCACACCTCGTACAGGAGATTGCCCCAAGGCTTCCAAATTCTCCATCTTTCTAGACGGAAGAAAACCACTACACTTCTAGGTGTTGAAGAGGCAAACAGCTGTAAGTGCCAAGTCGCCAGTTTGCCGGTCTGGCAAGGCACCCCCCCCAACATCCATTCACCAAGTGTGCCCAGATAAACAAACGAAATAACTGTGACGCGTGCCTCGTGCTTTTCAAGCGTGATTCAGAGAATTGAGCCAATGAAAAAAAAGAGGAAGAAGAAAAAAAAAAAAAGCTCGCACATTTTCATCACCTCTCTTCTCCTCTCCCCCTCCCCTTCTGTTCCCTCACCTGCATCCAACACACTCGTTCATTATCAACTGCAACAGCACTTCGACTTTCTCACACTCTCTCAAGTTCAAACGCCTCTGTTCTCTTCAAATCTTCTGAAGCTTTCTTAAACCAGGTATGAAACTCTCCTGCTTTCTCCCTTCTGCTGTGTCTTCGTCACGCCTGTATCACCTCGAGCTGCTCTTCCCGAACAAACTCTTCCCGCAACTCCCATCAACAGCCCGTTGCAGAGCAGATTTTTCGCTAACATCTCAATTTTCCTAGTCTTAATCCTCTACTTAAGCACTCTGCAAGTCCATTCCAAGTATGCCACCTTCTCTTCCCAGTCTTTACCCAAGCAAAGTAGTAAAAGATTAACCCATCTTTCCACAGTGGCGGGCATGAAAGACTCCGAGTCTGGCGCCGTGCCTCAGAGCAAAATGGGCACGTTGCGAAACGCCAAGAAGCATCTCCTCGAGGCCAGATTCCTCATGGGCGCAGCCGTCGGGGTCTCCCTGCTCACTGCAGTTCTCGTCATCAGCCTCCTGGCAGCTCACTGCGGTATGATGTCCTCCCCGCTGAAACAGAAGATGGGCATGATTTCTGACCAAAATACAGCTGGCCTTGAAAAGCTACTTGCGGCTCAGAGAGGATTCGCTATTGCGAGCCAACAGGCACTCCCAATGGCTGATCACAAGCTTGGTCGCCGTGATGTTGACTGCGACGAAACCGATGTCATCATGTCTGGCTCTGCTGATGAGGCTGTCACACTGGTTCTTGATCATGGTTCCATCGCTGCCGCAACTCAATCACTCGCAGCCAAGGCCGTCGTTTCCGTCACCAGCATCCCGATCTCGTAAGTAAATTGTCCATCTTCAATGGAAATCCTTCTGCTCACGCCTTGACACAGTACCCAAACGGCCACGTCGACCATCTACAGCATCATCACGCCATCCCGGCCAGCCATCGTGACCAAGACCAAGACCATGACGACTTCAGTCCTTCCTCCTCCAGAGACATCCGTGTGCTCAGCCTTTAGCACCACGGTTACTGTCACCGTGACCGTCGTGCCTGCCCCTAGCCCCTGGGCCTCCAGCTCTGTCCTCGGCGATGTTACCGTGACTGCTGGTGCATCAACCATCACCAATGTCAACACGGACGTCTCTTATACCAGTGGACTGCCGGATGCCACCATCTCGGGAAATCCGTTGACTGTCACTGACGTTGATGTTTCCGTAACTGGCTTGCCGGACGTGACCGTCTCTGGAAACCCATCCACAATTACCAACGTCCTCACCGACGTATCTCTCACCAGTGGTCTTCCAGATGCAACTGTCTCCGGCAATCCATCGACTGTCACTGCAGTCCAGACCAGCCTCTCTCTCACCCCAGAACCAGTCACTTCGTTCGTCACCGTGGTCATCTCTGACCTCTGGGGTCCTTCGGCCAGTTCCTCCGCCCCAGACTGGGTAACAGTCACCGCCATTTCTACCATTAGAACGACCGTCACCACCATCGACGCTGCTCCGTCTCCCATCATTGTCACCGTTACAAGCGTTTACCCTGAGCCTGCGATGAGTACCTCGACGGTTTCCTCTGACAGCTCTAAAGCCGGCGCTCAGACGTTCCGCCCAAGCGCCCTCACCCAGACCATCACGGCGACCAATGGTCAGCCCGCCACGACCACTACGACTGTCCTCATACCGTCAGTGTTCTCTGGCACCAATGGCACCGCGAGTGGGTATCCCTCCGGTACCGCAACGAGCATCATTATGCCCTCTATCCCAGTTATTGTGTCTGGGAGCAGCAAGGGCATGGAGCCGCTCAGCCACGCTCTCTGCCTCATCATGGCGGCTGCAGCAGTCATGTCTATGTTCTAAGAGCATCCTTCGAGTTGGTGCTTTTTGAGATACCATTGGACAGATGATTTACTGTATGTAAGATACACAAGGAACTAGCCCGGCCGATTTACTTTTTATTTTTCTTTCTTTTCAGACTTTAGGCAGTTACGGGGAACTGGATGAGCCATGGTCGGTAGACCGGCCATCAGACAAGGAATGCCGATGTTTAATATTTCAGAGTGATTTTATGCCGTTGGGAATCACAGGTTATAATATAATCGCAAAGTTTCTGGTCATCAGAAAATTTAGAGTCCAGTAAGAGAACAATTCATGACCCAGTAAACTATATGATATCTTGAACTTAAAGCCATTGAAGGAAAAATACCTTATCCATCATTGATACATTGATGAAAGAAAAAGAAAATCTTGTCCAAACGCCTCAATCTTGTCCCAATAGGCTGCCCTAGGACTCCAAATGCCATCATACCCAATTAGTACCTATAACAACGACTCAGGTATATATACCCGTCGTCCCAAAACTACCTAAGAACCTCTTCCCTTTTGCCCTCGTTCAATCAAACAAAGCCGGGACAAAATGCTGATTCCATCCCTTAAAGCATAAAGAAAGAGAGAGCGTCCTCCTTGAAGCCACTGAAGTGAGCAATATTCTGCTATCGCTGCCCGCGCGCATTTTCTCGTGCTTGTCTGGCCTTCCAGCTGTCTCTGATCCGACCAGCAGCGCCATAGAGGTCATTCACCGAAACGCGGTCATTGATACTATCCAGGACGCTTGAAACGGTACTCGTGTGGTTTGCCTCGTGTTTATCGTCTCTGAAGCGGAGAATGCGCCATCTCCGCTGATCATCCTGGTTACACTCCACGATGCGATCGTTCAAGGGGTCGTTCAAGCCTTTCAGCGTCTCCCACTCCTCTTCCGTAATGTAAAGCTCACCGAAACGAGCGTATTTTTCTGGGCCATCGCCCTTGAAAACGAATAGCTCTGCTTTTGGTACGCTATCGTAATCGGTAAAGGGCTCTGTGATACCTTCTTTGCGCTCCCATTCATCTGGCTCAACAAGCGGGAACGTAAGTCTCATTCGTAGGTCAATGGTGTTTTCTTCCGGTGGTTTCCACTTAAGAATGTGAGGGTCGGTGCCGTGCTTGTAAGCAGTATTCCGGCATGTGAAAATAAGGCCATCATTCCCATGCTTTAGTGCTGGCAGAATCTGCTTGAACATCATCTCGATGCCGTAACCGAGTTGAAACGGCTTCATTTCCATGTAGAAAGGCTGATATTGCAGCTCGTCTGGATAGTCCTTGAACATTTTTTTATACGGCGTATACAGCCGTTCTCTGAAATAAGCCAGCCGTTTATCAAGAGATCGATCCATGAGCTTATTGCCATCCATCACGAGACAGTCGAAAACAAGGAATCGAGGCTCCGTTCCTCCATCAGGTCGCTTGTCCCACACCAGTTCGCCGTCAACAAGCGTTGCTGTGTGGAAAGCACTGACGTCCGTCTCGCGTGGGAAATGCAGGCTCTTATTGGTGATGTACCAATAGTCATTCTTGCGATCAATCAAGTAGTGCGCCTCCCCTTGGTTCTCATCCTCGGTCAAGTACAGCAGGTAGCGGATTCCGTCGGATTTTTCGCATACGTAGTAACTGGAAGTCTGTCAGCCAGAAAAGCCCAGGAGAGCTAGGTGTTTGTTGGGCCCTGCCTTACTCTTGTTTCGTCAACTCATCCAGATGTTGTCTGGCAAAGCTGACGGGCTGCGCGCCCGGAAAGCTAGTCTGTTGTCTGCCCAGCAGCTCTGCCACTTCTCGCCGCATGGTATGCAGGAGCTGGCCCTCCGCTTTGATGCCGGGCTCATCAATTGACCCTATGGGCCCATCTGTTTTGTTGGGCTCCATTGTTCGTCGTGCCGGCCTTGGACAAATCGGCGCGTCGCAGCTCGGCGGCGCTGCAGGATCGAGATCACCGAGAGAGCCAAAGAGCCAGCTGAATCCTAGTCTCCCGGCGAAACGATATCTGTGAGCAATTTACTACTACCTGACTGAGCAGCGAGCGCGCTCGAGGCAGGATACCTCTTGAGCGTAGAGCGTAGATTGGAGGCTGAAAGAGCTGCAATTAAGATGCTGTGACGTGCAGCACTACCAGCTCTGTTGCCTTAGCGCTTATCGATAAGGCACAACAGCCGTAGCGAATATGTAGGAGAATCAGCTCGGGAATTATAAAGAACCACCAAGTAAAACATTTGCTAATCATTATATCCAAAGTATGCTGGGGGGGAAAGGTGAAAAAAATAGTAAGGAAAAAAAAAAAAAAACCATCATCCATTATTTTCTCTTATGTATTACTAGTAAGTTTGCCAACGTAAGTGGGCCTCAGTCAAAACAAGACGAAAGTATGACTTTACCAGCGCCATCGCTACGCAAAGTTAAACCTTAAGTAGGTACACAGAGATACAAAGATACAACTCTGAGGCAAATTTACAGAGATTGAATAAAGATTAATTGCCTTCTAATTAGAGTATCGCATGATGATATCACCTATTTGGTATTCAGATAAGACGCAAGTTGCTCCTGAAACGGCGCCAAGAGCAGCTTGATAAGAATATTAGGTATAACGAGATGGCCATTTTAGATTATAAATTCATCTTCCTGGCCTTTCCTCTTACATTAGAAATTCATCATCATGTTGGTTAGTTCCGGTGATAGCTCGCTAATTGTCGTCTATTTTGTCGACCTCTGCCCTGGCCTCTTCCCACTGCTGCTTGCTCTTGCGTGCCCACTCAACTTGACTTCTCGCGTATGCCAACTGTCGAGACTATTAGCAACAAAGTTTGAAGATATTTGGGTGGAGACTTTTCGGCTGCTGAAGACTTACCATATATCGCCTCAAGTCATCTTCCTTGTCCTTCTGGAACCGCTTCAAGTCGCTAAGCACACTGGCGCTGGCATCCTTGACATCTCTTTCAGAAGCTACTTGGGCCTGTTCCAGCTGCCCTATAGACTCACGTGTCTTTCCGATGGTATCTCGGCGAGTTCGCTCGGGGTCCACGTCCACGACTCCCTGCACTGCGTGGCGGATTGGACCAAATATCTTGTTTGTTATAGAGTTTGTACTAGGCATCTTTCGGTGTGTGATGGTCGACGCACTTCTCTCGGGGACGCCTTGGTTTACAGACGGAGGAACCGAGGGAAAATCGCCATGAGTCGGTGGGAAGTCGGAGTCTATGGATTCAGTATCCTCTTGGCTTCCATCGCGTCGATGCTGCGTCGGCGGCTCTCTAAGACTCGCGGATCGCTTAGGAGGGGGAGATATTTGCTGGCTGCTCGAAAGGTACTGCTCAATGCGTCTCGCTTCTGCTTCGCTGCGCTCAAGCTGGTCCAATAGGGCTCTCTTCTTGTTGAGCTCCTCACTCGTCATATCTTGCTGCACACGCTTGAGGACTCTATACCGCAAGACGCTTCTGACGACACCTGCAAACTGGGCATTCTCTCTCATTGGTTCTGCAAAACTGGCGCCCAAAGTGCCTGAAAGTTCCTCAGTCGCAATATATGACGCATCAGCGGCTTGACCTATTCGTTCAATGGCTGGTCCTAGGGACGGGGCTTGCTCTGAAAGGGCAAAAGCGTTGTACCTTGATCCCAGTTCGCAAAGATCTGCCGCTAAAGATGATAGATGACTGAGAGTTCGGCGATTGACCTTCTCCATAGGGCCTGTCAAAAGCTGTTCCAACTCCTTGATCGACGCCTCATAAGAGATGAAATATGGGTCAAGCTCTTGCTCGCTGAGATTGGATGCATCTGATGGGAAGCGTTCGATCGCATGTGCTGCACCCTGGATGACGGAAGCACTCAGGTCGGTGCCCGTACCTGCTGAAGTCTTGAGCTTCGATGAGCTAGAAGGAACGGGAAGAAAGCTGTGAGCAAGTGAGGGGTTCGCAGTATCCAACGGCGGTGCTTTCAGGATGACCTTGGGAATAGAAGCCACCGGGTGAGCGTGCAAGACCTCGCTCTAGAAGTATGTTAGCAAAGGCTAAAATAAATAAGCACACATAAAAAAAGAAAAGGAAATCCCATTACCCAGCTTGAGTTTGGATCAAGAAACCTCCACCAAACTCCGTCTTCTCTTACGGCGTCCATTCGACGGCAGCGATTCAAAAAGACCATTAACATGCGCTTTCGTAAGTCTATGATTTGCTGATCTTGTTTCGCGCTTGTGGGATTCGCAGCGTAGTCGGCCATAGTATGCTTCTCTGGAATGGGAGGGATAACGAGAGTCGGGTGAAGGCGGGTCAACGCATCTCTGAGCGAGGCGAACTCAGAGTAACGACGACGGACCTCTAAATCCTGATTCTGGAAGTCAGAAGACGAGAACATAGAAGAACAACCTAGTGCGACTCACTCCTGTTTTAATGGTGTACACAATAAATCTCCCTCCGCTTTCTACGCTTTTACCCGCATCCGTGATCATAATTGGCATGTTCGGATTCTCATAGAGAATTTGCTCGATACGGCTGTTGTATCCGCCTGGCCTCCGTCGCGGGGGGGTATCCTCTCTCAGGACATCATCATCGTCAACCTGGCCAATGCCATGGCTGAATGGTGGACGTGGTGACTGGCCAACATCGCTCCCAGATGAAGGGGTATGAGAAGCCTCAAAAACGCCATCTACAGTGTCCAACTGCCGTTAGTTTTGCCATAGTTCTCATCGGGATATGCCAGCGACCCATTTTGGAGCAGGAGATCCGGAGGCGCTCCGGGGAACGAGGAGCAATGGACTTACAGTCTCTTGATGTCGGCGAGCTCGGAATTGCAGACGACGAGGTCTGTGAATCCCGGCGATCGAAGCTGGTTCCGTAAGGGTTGTTGTCTTCGTCGTTCCACATGATGACAGCTCTTTTGTACGTTTCTACCTATATGCGAGCAGGGCGCTGGAGGCGAAGCGCGGCGGTGGTCGTGGCCTTGGTTTCTCGAGATCGCCTGAATGTGCTCTAGCTGTGCCGGGACGACGATGAGCTCTGGGGCAACTGCGGCGGGGCGGAGTCGTTTAAGCCGCTGGGACGTGGGGTCAAGATCAGGGTATGCAAGTCGCTGTGAGCGCTGTCGCCATTATCCAGCAAACGCAAGGACGAGATGCTGCGGGAAGGCGAGAGAAATTCAAGACTCTAAACGACGATGGCAGGCAGAAGCGGAGAGCGAGTTGGTGGCTTGCGAAGCTTCGGGCGTTTCTGGCGCAGGGCGAAACAAGAACCTGCTAACGGGCTGATGACGATACAGCGCGCGCACGGACCACCTGCATTTACGTGCATGTACCTTGCTGCAAAAAACACTGCGTAAAACACTGCGTCAGGCATGGGGGCGCAGGTTCGCCGCAGGTACCTGTACTTTAACGGGCAAAAGTGAAGTGATTCTACTTTCACCAACAACGCCTCGATGCCTTTTCAGTGCAGGTGGCTACCACCTAGAGCCCAGGATCAATGATGCTTTGCTCTCTTTAGGCTGTGCCTGTACATCATCTTGCAGGCTTGGACTCGGCCCGCGTTCGTTTCTTAACTGCCGCTACTAACTTGATTGATTCGGTGTTTGCATTTTCTCTTTTGAAACTTAATAACTCATCGTTTTGACTAGTACCTACAAGCTCATAATTCCCTTGGTGCAATACATTGGATTAAGTTATCCTTTTCTATACGTCCCATCCTATATATCCGAGATCCGGCGTCCATGCTTACGCTGAAGAAATTATTGCGGTTGCAAACCTCCCCGTTATTGGCAGCCCTATTGGACGGGTCAGTTACTGCGTAAATAGGGCGATGGCATTTCGCCCATCTCGCTCTGTACATGTAACCGGCATCACAAACGCTCATCGGCGCCGAGGATTCACTTCAAAATCGTCGCTGTGGACCGTGGCAGCATCACTCCGAATTGACTCCTTCGAGTCGTTAGAGGCATCAAGATTGCATAGCATGGACGAAGCATCATCCTGCTCTGTGGCTGTCGTTTCGAAACTGCCTTTATCTATATGGCTATCGAATTGCGACGTGGTGTTTTCAAGACGCCTATTTGTAGTTGAATGATCGATCCTGATGATTGCTATCTGTTCAGGCTCTGGAGAAGGAGAGGGAGAACTCGCAATGGTAGATGCCGCTCCAGCAGGGAGGTTGAAAGCCCTATAGAAGCGCTGCCACCATGTAGGATGACTCGATGGACATTCATCCGGAGCTCGGCCTGATTCTCTGCGAGAGTCGTTTGTTCTTGGCAGCTCTGGAGCTGTTACACTAGGATATGTAGGATATTGTGTTTCCGGTGGCAGACTTGTTGGAGCCATCGTGTGGATTTGAGCGTTGTGAGCATTTATGACGCGAAATGGCTGCGCTGGTGACACCTGGGGCGCTGGCAAGTAGTAGCCAGGAAAGTTTGGAGGCATTCCGTTTCCGAAGACGAAGCTTGGTGGCACTGAATACGGTGTTGACCTTGCTGTGCTCTTCCGGGTGAATTGGCAACGCCGCTCTCTCTGCACTCTAGACGTATGATTCGTTTTGGTTTTGATCTGGAAGATTCTCGCTCGGCCCGCACAATACATCCAGACAATTGACAGGATGCTGACTGCAACAACAATGGAGAATATGATGCCAAATCGTGTTGCTGAGTTGAGACAGTGCCACCCGAGGCAAGTGTCGGATCGGCGAAGATTGTGGGATTTTTTTGTGGCATCGGGGCTTGACATGTCGATAGCTAAACCTGGCGAACAGAAGTGAGGCGATCAAAGATGGATTTGATAATGTTCAGTCGTATCGTGGAATATCGCATAATGCAGCGTGTATCATCCTGATATTGGGTCATCCAACAGGAAGCTGAGCACGAGTGTAAAATAATCAAGCAGATATTCCTGTTGACGTAAGAAGAGAAGAATCTGTTCAACAAGACAGATGTCGAGGGACTGAAGAGCGCCTCCATCTGCCTGACAGCTGGCAGAGCGCATAGGACACTCCCATAGAAGAAGCCACCAGTGACTCAATGCCATTTCATAAACATATCCTTGAATATTAATATTAATAAAGTAGATGAATATATATAGGTAGGTATATATAGAGTAAGTTTATGTAAACATACTAGTAGTATTTGCAAGCTACTAGTATTATATGTGTTTATTGGAGAAAGGGAACTCCCACCTACGTAGGTAGAAGGGGCATGCATGCTCACTATAGGTATCTTTAACAAAGCTCCCAGAGGCATACGAGGCTTTATATATATCTTTATAGAGGATTGTCTTATTTTCAGTAATCACAATGTACCTACTATCATCATATCAATTTTTGTATGAGATTAGAGCAAATGCTAGTCAGAGAGCAGCCTTAGTCTAGCTCAGGAGCATCAAAAGTATTATGCGTTGCCACCTCAGAAAAAAAAATTCCGAGAGGATAAACTGTAGTCGATATCATGATCAATCTTTATATAAAATTCATTTTCCAAGAACTCTTGACTTAAAGTGGCTTGGCATTGCTGTTCTCTGTCAGGTTCAAGTGAGGCTCCTTAGATCCGCAGCCGCTAAGGCAGCGTCGCGGAGCGCACGGGCCACCTGCACTTCGCTGAGCTACCATCATGGAATTTCTGGCTCGCCTCTTCAAATGTTCCCAAGACTGCGATATCAACCCTCTCGGCAGCCAATTCTCAGCTCACGGCGACAAATCCATCTGCGTTTGGCTGGCGGCATTTGCCATGATCTAGTAAAATACTGATGAACACCATTGGCTGTCACCTTCGAGGCGCTACATTGGCTTGACGCGTTCTTGCGATTTCGCCCGACTTTACGCACCCCCCGATTTCCTCACAGGCATTGAGCCAGATCCTCAAGCATGGCGGCCCTTCAGAACGGCGCCGCGAATGGTGCGGCAATTGGAGACGTTTTAAAAGCCCCCAAGAGTGCCCGATTTTCCGACATCCCCTCTGCCATCGACATCCCCGTCCAGGGCGACCAAGAAGACGAAGCGGTCGAAATCGATCTCGAAGTCCTTGTTGACGATCCGACGGAACTGTGTACCCTGTTCGAAAACGAGCATGCGGCCAAAACTTATTGGATGACGGTTGCGCTGGCGTATGCGAAGCAGCGGAAAATCGACCACGCCATCGAAATGTTGATCCGAGGCGGCAACGCCATACAGAGCGGCGGCAACCCACGCGATAAGGTCAGCATGATATGCTGCCTCTGTTGGATGTATCTGTGGAAGAGTCGAGAGGCACCTCGTGTTGCGCCTGAAGATACCAATGCGTCGGAGACCAAAACGAAGGAGTACTATCTGCAGCTTGCAACATCATCCCTAAACGACGCCGCACGTCTTAACCCGTCCTTCTCGCCCATCTTTCTCGCCCGTGGAGTTTTGCTACTGCTCAGGGCCTCACTACAAGGACCATCGAAGACTGCGGGAAGCCTAGGGACAGAAAAGGGGGAGCTCCTGAAGAACGCCGCCAAGGCCTTCGATGACGCACTCCGAGTCTCTCAGGGCAAAAACGTGCTGGCTTTGATGGGGAAAGCTCGCACTCTGTTCTCCATGCACAAGTATCCCGAGGCTCTGGCTGCATATCAAGATGTGCTGCAAAAAAGACCCGACCTAGTTGACCCCGACCCTCGCATTGGAATAGGCTGCTGCTTCTGGCAACTTGGATTCAAAGACGATGCCAAGGTAGCGTGGGAGAGATGTTTGGAAATCAACCCCGATTCCAAAGTTCCCAAGAGTCTTCTCGGCCTGTACTATCTTGATGCTAGCGGTCATGTTCCGGTTAACAGCCCAGAATTTCCCCAGCTTTACAAGCGGGCTATGATCGACTACATTCAAGATTCATTTAAACTTGATAAAGACGTTCCCATCACCTGCTCCACCTTTGCGAGCTACTTTCTGTCTCGAAAAATGTGGGATAAAGCAGATAAGCTGGCTCACAAGGCCATTCAATATACCGATGTCAACGCTGTTGCGAGTGACGGATGGTATTTGCTGGCGAGAAAAGCTCACTACAACGGCGATTTGGAGCGTGCCAGTGACTACTATCGTCGCGCTGACGACGCTCGTGGAGGTACTGAGACCGGCTATCTTCCTGCCAAGTTTGGTGTTGCGCAGCTATCTGTCCTGAAGAACGATCTTGGAGAGGCGAAGCTGAGGCTCGAGAAGATTATCCAGCAATCCAAGAACCACGAGGCCATGATTCTTTTGGGAATCATCTATGCTGAAGAAATCTTTGCCAACCAGAGCAGTGATATCAAGGAGGATAGATCTGCAGAAATGAAAAAGGCAATTGCTCTGCTGGAGGGCGTCAGAAATTCTTGGAAAGATCCTAAGAAGGCCCTGTCTCCGGACCCTTCTGTCCTCCTAAACCTGGCCCGGCTATATGAAACAGACAGCCCTGACAAAGCACTTCAGTGCTTACAACAAGTTGAGCAGCTCGAGATTGAACAGATTCCAGAATCGGAGCACCCAACAGACGTTCCCGCTTCCGAACTTCAGGCAGCTCTTCGCAAGTTCCTCTCGCCTCAGCTTCTGAACAACATTGGCTGCTTCCATTCTCAGGCAGAGAAACATGATCTCGCCAGTGAGCTATTTGAGGCCGCGCTAAGTGCTTGCATGAGAGCTGGCGAGAAGGATCCCACGATGGACACCGACGCCTTGGTGACTACTATTAGCTTCAACCTTGGCCGGAGCTATGAGGCTCGGGGACTGATAGATAAGGCGGTGGAAGTGTATGAGGGCCTCCTTAACCGCCACGACGATTATACTGACGCCCGCACACGGCTTGCATATATCAAGCTAAGAAAAAATCCCAACAAGGAAGGTCCTGATGCTGTGGCAAAGCTCTACCAGGAGAATACCGCCGACTTGGAGGTTCGAGCACTCTATGGATGGTATCTTGGAAAAGTCCACTCCAGAAAGCGCCCGGCAAACATTCAAGAAGACCACGAGTTCCGTCACTACAAGCACACGCTACAAAATTACGATAAGCATGACAGGTATGCCCTGGTCGGAATGGGCAATCTGTACCTCCTGCAGGCAAGAGAAATGCGTCGTGAAACAGAACCAGAGAAGCAGAAGCGAAGCGCGATCTACTGCAAGGCTGTTGAATTCTTCGAGAAAGCTTTGTCACTGGACCCGAAGAACGCCTATGCTGCTCAGGGCATCGCCATTGCTCTGGTGGAAGACAGGAAAGATCTCAAGACGGCTCTCACTATTTTCAACAAAGTTCGAGATACTGTCAAAGATTCTCATCTGTATGTGAACTTGGGGCACATTTTTGCTGAACTGAAGCAGTTCACGAAGGCCATCGAACACTATGAGATAGCTCTATCGAAAGACGGCAAATCAAATGATCCAGTCATTCTCTCTTGCCTTGGCCGGACGTGGTTAAACAGAGGCAGGGCAGATCGAGATGTAGATTCATATAACAAAGCCCTCGAGTGTGCTAAAAAGGTAAGCATACATGCGGTTGACATGCCAGATATAGTGTTTTACTTACTAACCATGACTCACAGGCGCTTGAGGTGGCTCCGGATCAAATACACTACAAGTTCAACGTTGCCTTTGTTCAAATTCAGCTTGTGACAACGATCCAAACTCTGCCGGAAAGCAAACGGACAGCCCAGCAGCTGGAAGAGGCGTCAGAGGGTCTTGAAGCCGCGATTGAATCGCTGGACATGATTGCTGCCCATCCCCAAACGCCTTATCCCAAGCATGACGTTGAGCAGCGTGCTAATATGGCTCGCAATACGCTTCGCAAACAGCTTGAGAGAGCCCTAGGAAAGCAGAAGGAGTGGGAGGAGAAGAATATGGAAAAGATTGTGGCTGCTAAAGAACAACGAGAAGCTGAGATTAAGAAGCGCGAAGAAGAGCGACAGGCCGTTCTGGACAAAGAGCGGGAGCGACAGGAGAAGATTCGGAAAGAACGTGAGGCCATCGCCGCCCGCGATAGGCTACATGCAGAGCAACGAGCTGAAGAAGAGCGCGCGCGTCACGAGGCAGAGATGACTACTGATGAAGAGACGGGAGAAAAAGTCAAGAGAAAGCGCAAGCCAGCGCCACGCAGCGCCGCCGGCGAGGGCAAGCCCAAGAGGTCGTCAAAGAAGAAGAAGGCCGATGCGGATGATGACGAGGGCTCTGAAGAAGAGAACCACACCAAAAAGAGAAGACGCCTCACCAAGAGGGAGTCTTCCAAGTTCAAGTCTGCCGAGATTGTTGTCGACTCTGACGAAGAAGAAGCCAACGACGATGACGACGTTTTGGACCGTGCGGACCGAAATCTGGAGAGAGAGGAGACACCTCTCTCCGAGGCTGACGAAGACGCTGGCCGGATGGACGTGGATGAAAAGGAAGGCCGCGATGAAAGAAACGACGATGACGAGGACGAAGACATTGGTGCTTCTCGTTCCCAAGCCAAGAGGACGCGCAGAGGCCGAGCAATCGCAGAGAGCGACGAAGAGGACGAAGATGCGGAGCCCAGCGGCGCTGCAGCGGCAGATGAGGACGACGAGTAATAATTGCTAGTATCTCTCTTTATTTTCCCCATGCATATTTGTTTTCTGTTTAAGGGAAAGGATTTCATTAGTAGTCCAGAGCTTTGCACAATGTATATTAGTTTCCTCTTCAAACGCCAAAAGAAGAAAAAAAAAGGGGGGGGAATAGCGAATTTGTTTTAGATGGAGATGCATCTTTTTTAAGAGACATTAGCATAATTGACATTATAGATTATTCTATCCAAGTTATCCTATATCCGATGTTTTGTTTTTCTACCCACATTGGCCAATCCGTGATATTGCTCTCTTTTCTTTTGATGAAAGAGAGTGGATATCACTCTCGAGTCAATGAACCCATTACAACTTTTTAGAGCAAAGCAGTCTATGAAGCCACTCTCCTATTTTTGGTTTAAAAGAAAAGAAAAAAAAGTGTCGTCACACCGCCTTGGGGCAAAAAATACTAGTACCATTTACTACCAACTGATGTACCGGCGCCGCACATGGATATCCCTTTTTCGTTTGTTTTAAAAAGCGAAAACCTGGTCCTCAAGCTTGCTGACGGGACGAGCCTTGGAAAAGCCGAGACCCTCGGTAGCCTTCTTCAGGCCGTTAATCATAGGAGGGGGACCACAGAGGAGGATCTTGACATCGCTGGCGGGCTTGGGGAGGTATTGCTAGTGCACAAGTTAATATCAGCTGAAACAATGTTGATCGAGGAAGAAGACGTACAGTAATCATATCGGCAGTGACAAAGCCAACACCACCGATCCAGCCTTCCGGAGGCTTGTCCAGCACGTAGTGAACGCGGAAGCCGCTGTCCTCCTGGGCCAGGGCGTCGAGGTCCTCCTTGAGAAGAATATCCTGGGCAGTGACGTTGGCAAAGATCAGATCCACCTCGGTCTTGTCGCCGGTAGCACGTCCGCGAATGATGGCGCGAATGACTTGGAGCATGGGAGTGATGCCAGTGCCTCCAGCAATCATACCAAAGTGGCGGACCATGTTGGGGGTATAGACGAAAGCGCCCTTGGGGCCGCGAATGCGAATTGTCTGGCCGACCAGGAGAGAGGCCATGTGCTTGGAGATGTTGCCCTGAGGGTAAGACTTGATCAAGAGGTCGACGAATCCAGGCTGGTGGTCGCCAGAAATAGGGGTATACGATCGAACGATTTCCTTGACGGTTCCATCAGGCTGAGGAAGATGGGCGCCAATGGAGATGTGCTGGCCGATGGGAAGGCCAAGGATGTGCTGTTGCGAGGGGAGCTTGAATCGGTAGCTAGAGGTTTCTGTTGTTAGATCTAGTGCAGCTTTGCAGTCTGACTGAAGAGGGGAAAAAATAAAAATCGGTTGTGCACTTACATGGCCACATTGTGAGAAATGACAGTCTTCTCCTGAAGAGGGAACTCCTGGAAGACGTCCGGCTTCAGCACCTTCTTGATCTCTATAGAAAGGGGCAATTAGTCTCGATACAGCGTACAAAGCGCAGAGGCCACTCACGGAAGCTGAAGTAGTTCCAAGTGCCGAGCACAACGGCCAGCAGAGCAGCATACGGCGTCCAGTCAATCTTGACAATCATGGTGCCGACGACGAGGAGACCGGCCGGGATGTAGATGTAGTCTCTGAACCGACGCTCAAACGCGTCCTGATCAATTTTTGCGGCCATGGCGGCGATGTCGAGAAGAACAGCGGGATCTTTCCTTCCAGAGCAAGTCGCGACGCAGGTTCTCGTCTCTGTTCCGATATTTATCGAACCTACTTGGAGGTGGGACAAAGCGGGACAAGTTAGCCACAGAGGGGCGAGCCGCAAGCTCGGGCTTCGCGGGCTCAAAGGGCTAGGTTGGTCGGCAATTGAAGACGGCCTACAGCAGCGAGTGCCTTGACAGGAGACGCGACGATGAGGCTGGCGCCGAATTGGAGAAGAGAAATGCTCCGACGCTTCTCGCGAGTTTTGTCGCCGTCTTCCCTGGACGCTGAAAAGACCACGCTGGATTAGGAAATTTTGGCGGTGACGATTGCAGGGCGAGGGTTCTGCCGTTGAGCTGGGCCCACCCTCAACGAAAAGGCGGCCAGGCAGTGGCTAGCAAGGCATCGGTAGAACGAATGATCCGGATCGCTCATTCGCGCAGCCATCGTTATCGTCTGGCGTCCTCATGGCGCTGGACTTGTCGAAGCTCCATACCCAGACTAGGTGGTTTAACAGACCTTCTGCCGGCAGCGCGATCGCGGATGGTGCTTCTGGATGGATGAGGAGATGCGGATGACGAGCTGCGACGGCAGAAGGGCCGCTGATGGATACGTCATGCCACCACCAGGCACAGTGACGGATCATTTGGGCGCTTACAGAAAAACCACAAAGGCCTTATCCGTCGCTGTGCTCTGCACTAAGGCTCGTATCTTGCTGCTGCATAAGTTGTGTTGCGATACGAAGGTGCAGGCTCTCCCTAATCAGGGAGGTTATGCGCCGCGACGAGGCACCCATTCGGCAGCTGACGTCCGGCCATACGAGATGCACGGCGCAACAGACAGCACCGACATGGAATTGAATGCTACAGTGCTGTGCTAGAGAGATACCGTAATCGTATTCGACGGCCCTAATGACCAAAACAGCCTGCCATCCTCCGGCCCATGCGTCGCTCCCAGCTGGAGATGTGCTCAACGACTTCCAGATGGTTGAAATCTGCGGCTGGAGTTGCAGATTGCCCACGGAGCCAGCCAGGAGCATGGACAATTGACACGTTACTAGATTCACCAGATCAACCACATATTGCTGGCCTGGGCGCTGGGCGCTAGGAAAACCAGAAATTGGAGGGACGGCGGTGATCGCTGCGTGGACAGGCAAACGTCGAAGCCCCTGGCCCAGCTTGCCACCCCCCTGGTCGACGAGGCGCTACGGCTCCGCCGTGGATGCACACAATGCGCATGCTGCTGTCTGCAACGAGATGCTGTAGGTGTAACAGTGATGAAAGAGCTCCAGGAGAGATAGACAGCTCATGCATGAGTGTAGGCTAGATCGGGCACTGATCAGAGGCGGGAGGGCGATCAATAGAGAATTGCTGCAAGTATGTCATCAGAGGCGAAAAGAAGGAAGAAGATTCAGCAGGCTGAGATGGAGATGCCTCTCCGGACAAAAAGGACGTGCCACAGCATGGACACGGCGACTGCTGCTTCGAGCAAGGCCTCGAGTCGCAATGCAGCGAAACGTGATGCTAAAATGGCATGGCATGACGAAGCTCCCAGCGGAATACGGGGTCCTGCAGTTCTAGCCGCAGCGCGAATCTAAATCCGCACGCCGCGCCATCTCACGATTGGTCGGGGCGACAGGGGAGGCACCTCGAGTTGCCAACGACGAGCGCTGCCGTGGCCGGACTTGAATTGACTTTGCGCGCCGAGATCGAGATGCCCACCGCAATGACGCTGCGTGGTAAATCCCCAAAACAAGCCTGTTGCGGACTGACGGATGCCCCGTCCAGCATCCCGGATGGCTCCAAATACGCGGTTTCAAGCACAGAGGGGCCTTTCTGTTCCATTTTGCTGGCCCCGTGAGGCGGGTGCTTGGCTGTCCTTTTCGAATTGGGTCTCGTCTCGTCTCGTCCCGTCTCGTCTTATCCTGAACGCCGTGCCCAAATCCGCCAGTGAATGCGAGGAGCTCGCCGAAATATCACACGTTCCGTCTCCCTGTGCGGCACACCTTCGTATTCTCTTCTCCCTCTTCTTCATCTTTTCACTTTTTTTTTCCCCCTCTTCTAGCTTTTGTGCGGCCCTCCTGCCTTCGTTTAGCTGGTTATTATCCTTCTCCATACCGGTTTCTTCTTTCTCTTCTTCTTTTCCTCCTTAAACAGCGCGCCAGACCGCTGGACGGGACAGTGGCCACGCCAGCAAGCAGAGCGATTCGCTTCGCCATCTGCTCGCACCGGGCTGGACGCGGCGAACGACGACGATCGAATTATTCAGCTTCTGACAACTTGCTCTGCCGCAACCGCATATAAACCTACCTGCCGATTATTCGTCTGCGATTTTCCCATTGCGCGCGTTACGTGGCGAGCTGCCGGATTTGAGCTGGCAGGTGAAGCGCTGCGGAAAAAAAAAATAAACGCTTGCGGATTTCGCTGCGCACGTCGATCTCACCTGCCCAGATGCTCCTGTAACTAAAAGGCCTGTCAACCCCGAGTATCCGCCTGCATCAGCTGCTTTTGGCGCACAACGTCCTCGAACCTCGTCGCATCTACTCGACGACACTCAAAAATAGTCGCCAAAGCTCGGTGCCCCTCCCTTTGAGAAAATCGTCCCCGACAACATCCCCCCTGTGCCCCAGGCAGGCTTTCCCTCCGCCACAGCCCAGCGATATTACGACTCGCGTCCCATAGCGCATTCCCACCGCTTTGTTCGTGCCTTGTTCCTTTAAAGAGTGAAGTGCATCCCGCGCTGTCCTCTGAAAGACACTGAGCGCTGCTTTGTGACCCAAGCCCGCTTTGAACCTGGTCCATTCGCACAAAAAGAGTCTTTGACGGCTTTCATCTGCTTGAACGCGTTCCTGGAGTGACAAAAGAATCCAAAAAGACCCATGTCATTTGTCTTACCGGTTCACCCATTCGTTTTGCCAGCTACCATCACAGGCGGGCTGAGACATTGGTCCACTGTTGGACAGTTACAGCACACCATTGTCCAGGCCATCGAATCCGCCAAGGCCCGCGGCACAGTATTCCAGAACTTCATAAATATCAGCGTCTGATCTCATCTGCCCCATTGTTTTCTCCGTGGTCGGCATGATTGGCTGAGACCTCGTGATAATCAGCTCATCAGCTTTCTGTTGAGGACCCCAGTCCAGTCGGCATCATGAAGTCTACAAAAAACACTGAAAAGTGGAAATGGAGGTCGTCCACTGCCAGCACGGCGGGATCTCTATCTCCATACCAATATGCCACTGAATCTTCAGAGCCTGTCGTTGAAAGCAAAAAATCTCGTTCGCTGTCCAAGGCCTTTCGCTCGATGAGTAGCTCCTCCCTGGATTCGATGTCTAGTGGGCCATCTAGGTCTGGATCTTCGGCACGAAAGCTGCACAAGACGCCATCAGGCTCAGGATCGATGATTGAAAGACTTCAGAGGAGGGTTTCGAGGGATTCTTCTATTAGCACGACGCCTTCGGAGATTCCTGGTGGTCCCTTGGAGCCCAGCTATACGGCGATGGAAATGCTTCGATACGGGTGGCTCAAGACAGATTCTTCTCTGCTCAAAGCTCGCTCTGAATATCTCGTCTTGACAGATCATTCGCTGGTGAAATTTGGAAGTGCGGAAGCCGCTAGGAGTGTCTTCCCGCAGTTAACTCAGACTGGAAGCCAGGGGAAAGGCGCCCAGTCCCATTATCTGCATTCTTTGACCAGCAAGTCTGCATTTGCGGAGATTCGATACGATATTCCTCTTCGGTCCATCATTGCAGTCTGCGTTGAAGAGACGTCAAGCTCCCGATGTGGTATCGAGGTGTGGTGGTCCTCGAGATCGCCCAAGATTGCGTCTTGCAAGGCGCATTTCCACTTTGCTCTTCCAAAGGAAAGAGACGACTGGTTGGCAGACATTCAGCAGGCATACAAGGCCAGGATGAGGAAAAACCCGATCCATGTGACTGTTCCAGAGAATGTCAAGATTCGTATCAACCATGTGATGCAGCTCGCAGACACACCCGACGATGGTGCCTCCCAGAGCTTGATCTTTCCAGTGGCCAAGCGTTTTGCGCCAGCAGCTCAGAAAGGGGCAGCCGCGGATGAAACTCAAGACATCATAGATGCCGCGACTTACTATCTTGCAATTGGCCCTTACGTGTGTTATCTTATTGAGATCCTCAAGGCGGATTATTCGACTCTTCCGGGCGACTTGCTCATGAAAACTACAGATTGGGGGACGGTATCTTTGACTCGTTTCCAAGCATCAGTAGCATCTCATGAGCAAAGATTCTTGATGAGTTTTCGGTAAGTGGCCATGTCACAACTTTCAGTTCATTCCTTTGACTTGATTTTGTCTAACGAAACGACTGTGCGTTCACAGCAAACCTTTCGAACGCGAATCTCGCCTTGAACTAGCCAGCACGTATTATCGCCGAATCATCGAAGCTTTGACAAAGATTGATCGTGTTTTGAAGCCCATGTGGCCCCAGAATCTCCAACACGCTATTTTCGACATCAAGGGTCTCCCATCACCCCTCCAGCTAACATCAGGCAACGACTTGGGCGGCCTTGAGATGAGCCTCCAGGCATATTGCGTTGCGTTTAATGTGCAAATCCCCGCCTGGACAATTGAGTGGCTGACCCCGTCAGAGCCGACCTTCCGACTGCTCGCCTCCGATGAGTGGGAATACACGCCCCTTCAACTACTTGCGGTTTTTCGGGCCCTGAGATACAATAGCTTCTTCAAGGCCCTCTCTTTTCGTGATGTGTCACTTGCATCGCTTGCTAACAAAAGTGACTATTCGCAATATGGAGATACTGTGGTATACACATCTTTGAGCGGTATTTACCAATTCCCAGCCTTGATCATTCGCGGCAAATTTAACTGATGGTGCACTATCTAGGCGTAAAACTACCAGATGATTACTACCAACTTCTCTCTCAAGCTACGGTATTGGAACAAGAGATTCATGCCTTGCTGTTTTCATCTGAATCCATACGACACGCTGATTTCACAAATACGGCCGGTTTACAACGCCCGATAAGACCACAGACAGGCAGGGGATCGGTCGACCACACTACCATGCGCAAAATGAGCTCCGAGATCATTCGACCGTTTTCGATGCTGCTTAAGGCACAGTTGAGCCACTGTCACAGTATTTCCATGTCTGGCAATCCCATTGGCCCAAGCGACGTAGCTGAACTAGGTAAGTAACTCCAAATGAGGAGAAGAAATGGAATTCAATTCTTCTTTTAGCTGCGCAGCCGCTGATTCTTGACTTAGCCAATGTATTTGCATTAGATGAAGTGCACCTGAAAAAAATTGATCTATCAAACTGTGGACTTGGGGATATTGATCTCAACAAACTTTGGTCTGGTCTTGCAGGCCAAGCTGAGACTATCGAATATATCGATACGTCAAATAACAGCGGGACTGTGGGCTTTGATACCCTCACTTATACGCTTCGGCAACTTCGCAAGATCAAGAAGCTCAACATATCAGGCAATACTAGGCTCGTCTCGGAAGAACCCCTCTTCGCTGAGGGTGCACTACAAAGCTGGGCCCTCCAGGAACTGGATCTTTCCGGTATTGTGGTAAGTGGACCAGAATCAACGTTTCCCCCCCCCCCATTCTGATAGCTAATCAACACCTGTAGCTCAACGATACTACTGTGGTTTCTCTTGCGAGATATGTGGAGTCCCCAATGTCACAAGGGCTACAAGTAATGCGCCTCAACAATTGCGGTCTCACTGGAAGTCAAGTTGCCCAGCTGTTTTTCAGCATGGGCAAGGCTCGACACATGACGGTTCATATAAATGCAAACCGGCTAGATGATGGTATTGGAAGTCTCTGCGATGCACTTGCTTCCGGCTACGGGCCTTGGAGCCTGTTCATGCAGATGATTGAGTTCAGCTACGAGGACAGCTTTGTCAAGCTGATGCGGGCATTGACCATCAACAAGACGATCGAGTGCCTGAGCTTGGCTGGCTGCGCTACACCAGATGCTGTCAGCAGCGTGGCCTGCCAAGCAGCCTCAGACCTCTTCGCCAAGAACGACACCATCCGCTTCTTGGACATATCTGGATACGACTCTAAGCTTGATGAAGGCCGGCTGGGCAGAGAATTCTCGAGATCATTAAGTGGCATGAAATTCAACAAGCGAATTGAGCACCTTCGTGTCAGAAGCCAGATGCTGAATATCAACATTGGAGATCTTGCGGAGGCCATTTCAGGCAATCAAACGCTGCACACTCTAGATTGCGAAGGCAACGATTTCAATCTCTCCAATTTCTGGCATCTGGTGAAGCGTATCGAGGGCAATACGACGATCCGGCACTTCTCGGCCTTTTCAGAAGCTGAACTTTCTAGGACAATACAGAAATCTGCCGAAGTCGACGTGCCAGTCGTTGCTCCGCGCCGCTCCTCGGGCATATTCAACAAGCTGAAGCATGAAAAGGCCCCGGTCATTGTAGAGAAGCCACTTGTCCAACGACTGAGTGACGAGTGGGATGCTGCAATCAGCGCGCTGAATCGCGTTATTGAGAGAAACCAAAATATCTTCCGTAACGAGCAGAGTCCTGCAAAGATGGCCGACGAGATACTGGAAACTTGCGAGATAGAAGAAGGCACATTTTCTGTTGACTTTGGAGGCCTTGCCAACAAGGAATTCGAGGCCCATAGTGGCGCGGTCTCCTCCCTTCGACGTGGACCCTCTACTGCGAACCACGGTTCGGAAACGTTGAAAGTCATCGTTTCAGCGCCTTACTCGGGCGAAGATGCCAGTGACGCAATCATCAGACCCTATTCCATTGTCTCGAGCGATGGGGCTAGTAGTCCAACCTCACAGGCGAGCTCCAATAGTGAAACGGGCATGCCAACGCCTTCAGAAATGGAAAGCCCCCCGGACAAAGAGCTAGGGTGGACCAGCACTCCGGTTGCGGGAGTGACCAGCAATGCGGCACCTGAGGATAGCTCTTTGCCTTCCGAAGGTTACGATGCTGAGATAAGCTTACTGATGGGGAGATATCAAAGTCTCCTTGGCGATCCGACAGATCCCATTGAGGAGGAGGCAAGGTAGCAGGAGGGGGGAGACAAGGAAAAGCAAAGAAATGAATGAAAAGGGGGCCACCCCAGCATGCGTATAAATTACAAGATACTATACAGCTTATTGAAATGGTACAGGGGACATGGCCAGGTTGAAAAGAGATGTGGAGGCAGGTAGACAGCAGCGTGCTCAAACCCGGCGTTTTTTGGGATGTTACTTGGATTGCCGGCTGGCGTGTTCGCTTTGCATCGCCGGATGGATTGGTTGATTGACTGATTGATTGATTGATACCCCTTGCATTTTGTCATTTTTAATCCCATGCAGACTTGGAGGTATGGGGCCGGGAACAGAGCGCGGAATATTTTAAATCATGGTTGATGCATTTACATAGATTGGCTCATAGTAATACCCCAAGGGACTGCCACGATGATATTGATATTGATATTTGAAATTTCCTCCTTTGTTTTTCTTTTCGTAGCATTTGAGATTATATCTCCAGAGGCATCTATTTTTATACTTGCACACTTGCAAGGAGCTTCGTGCCCGGCTTATACGGTACAAAATTGGGTACGTACTGGCGTGAGGGGCAATTTCTTTGGCCTAGCCACGCAATTTCTCCAGCCCCAGCCTCAGCCCCAGCCCCGGCCTTCCAGCGGTCTCGTCTCTCTGCAGCTCGCTCGCTGTACCTCGACAATCACGTACCACTAGCAACGTTAGCATCACTGCGGGAGTTGGCGCGAGCCTCGTCATCACCACTCTTTGAGTCTTTTAGCCATTCTTCTTTTTGCCGTCCTTGTTGAACGCCTGCTTTATTGCCTTGGAGCTCCTTTCATTCGTTCTCTCGCTGCTCGCTCTCCTTTGTCTGCGTCTCGTCGAGCTGCGGAGCTCTCGCGCTCCTCCTTACTTCGTTTGGACCTCCTGAGGATAGCAAGACCCGACACCCGAGCGTCCGGCTCGAGACGCCCTCCAGCAGCAGCCTCACGATGTATTCCAACTCGAATGCCTTCCTGAACAGCGGCAACAGCCCTCGCCCGGGGACACAGCCGCAGCCGCAGTATGGCGGCTCCTTTGGCAACCTCGCGCCTGGCCAGCAGCCGGGCCAGCAGCAGCCAAGCCCCTTTGCGCCGCAGCCCACGGGCTTCGGACAGCAGCCATTGCAGCAGCAATACACTGGCTATCCGCTGCAAGCCCAGCCGACGGGCTACCAGCAGTCGCCGCAGCCGCTGCAGCAGCAGTATACCGGCTTCCCGGGACAGGGCCAGCCGCAGCAGCAGTTCCAGACGTCGAGCGCCCCGCCGATGCCGTCGATGCCTCCTCAGTTCCAGCAGCAGTACCAGCAGCAGCAACAGCTACAGCAGCCTCAACTACAGCAGCAGGTGCCTCAGCCGACTGGGTTTCCGGCTCCGCAGCAGCAACAGCAGCAGCAGCCGCCCCAGCAGCAGCCTCAGCCAACGAGCTCGACCATTTCTCCTCCTCCGATTAAGCCGCAGCCAACTGGATTCGCAGAGGTGGCTGCGTCGTTTCAGACTGGGGGCACGGCCAAGCCCCAGGGACGAAGAGCCGATAAATCAAAGACCAAGATTCCCAACATTAGACTGTCTTTCATCACGGCCGCCGACCAAGCCAAGTTTGAGACGCTGTTCAAGTCTGCTGTGGGAGATGGCTCAGCGACAATGTCTGGAGAAAAGGCCAGAGACCTTTTGCTGCGGTCCAAGTTGGATGGCGACGCGCTGTCGCATATTTGGTAAGAGATATATATATGACTTGGTTTCTTCCCAGAAAGCTACCAAATCTACCATGATTGCTCGCAAACGACTAACAAGGGGCTATCTTAGGACATTGGCTGATACCACGCGAGCGGGACAACTCTACTTTCCTGAATTCGCCCTTGCCATGTACCTCTGCAATCTGAAGCTTACCGGCAAGACATTGCCACCTAGTCTGCCCGAGCACGTTAAGAACGAGGTTTCCAGCATGGTTGATATCATTAGCTTTGCTGTTCCAGACGAAGGCCCCGCGACGAGCCACGCAAATGTACCCACCATCGAGCAGCCCACGCCGCAGCCGCCTCCACCATCAAACTCCCAGCTTCTGCAAGCGCAGATGACGGGCTTTCCTGGAGCGCAACAGCAGCAGGGCTTTGGAGGCCAATCGCAAGGCCTTCAGCCACAGCCGACGGGTTTTGCTAACTTACAGAACCCTCAACCGACAGGATACGGCGGTCCTCTTCCTCCATTGCCTCCCATGCCCACTGGGTTTGGTGGACCTGGAGGCATGGCAGCACCGCTGAACGCTCAACCCACGGGACGGCCCGGCCAGTGGGGTCTTGTTAATGCTCCTGCGACTGGACTGCCCAACATTGATGCGCTACACGCTCGTATGATGCCCCAGGCCGGCCGCGAAGCCGGCTCTTACACCACCGCTGGACTTCAGGGCAATGCTGTTATTCCATGGGCTATTACTAAAGAGGAGAAGACCAGATACGATGCCTTGTTCAAGGCCTGGGACGGACTCAACAAGGGCTTTATCGGCGGCGACCAAGCCATTGAGATCTTTGGCCAGAGTGGTCTTGAGAAGCCGGATTTGGAGAGAGTCTGGACACTGGCTGACCACGGCAACAAAGGCCGACTGAATCTGGATGAATTCGCCGTTGCTATGCATTTGATCTACAGAAAGTTGAACGGATACCCCATGCCCAGCGTTTTGCCTGCGGAACTTGTCCCTCCTTCTACTCGCAACTTTAGCCAGTCCATTGGTACTCTAAAGTCGCTGCTGCACGAAGAGTCGGATCATCGTAAGAACTCTGGTGCTGCGCTGCTACCGCAACAGACTGGTGTCAGCTATATGAAGAACCGCTCATTCAGAGGCAGCCCTGCCCCTGCTGCAGGCGGACGTAAGGATGCCACAGTTTTTAGAAACGACGACGAGGACTTTGGCTACAGGTCTAGTGCTCGCCGGAGGCTTGGGGGAGCTAATTCGCCACGACCTGAATCTCCAGGCACGTCTTCTGTTGGATCCAGCGATGACTTGACTCTCGATGAGCTGAGGAAGAAGGTCAAGGAGAAGCAAATCTTGCTTGACGCTATGGATTTTGCTGATGAGAAGAATCATGAGGAGGACGACATTTTGGACCGACGCGATCGGCGCGAGGCGGAGGAACTCTACCGCCGCATTCGACGCCTTCAGGACGATATTGACTCGCATCCAGATGCCGCACTGGCTGTTGGTAACTCGGATGCTGAGACAAGGGCTCTGAAGCGCCAGCTCCAGAAGCTCACAGACAGAGTCCCTGAGCTTGCTTCGCAGGTGCGAAAGGCGGAGAAGGCCATCATGGACGCTAGACTCGAACTCTTCCGTCTCAAGGATGCCAAGGCTCACCCTGGCAGTGCGTTGGCCATTGTTGGAACCGGTCCTGGTGGCTCCGTGACAGAGTCAGACCGACTCAAGGCTCGTGCAAAGGCCATGATGCAACAGAGAACTGCTGCCTTGACAGGTAAGAAGATTGAGACTGCTTCCGAAGACCTGGACGCTCCCAAGAGGCTCGAGGAAGAGAGCATCAAGGTCAGAAATGAGAAGGAGAGCAATGAGCGCATGGTCCATGATGTCGAGGACAGCGTCCGTGACTTTTCGCGCAGCATTGAGGACAGCCTCAACGATACCGGAAAGGACAATAGCAGCGAGCATGAGAGACGTCGCTGGGAGGATGCTCTTGGTGTCGAAGACGAGGTTCGAGACTTCATCTTTGATCTCCAACGCGAAAGCCGTGCTGCTCGCATCCGAGCTCAGGATAAGCGCAATGCACGACCTTCAGCAGCGGACGAGGCTTCTCGAGAACGAGAACGAGCTGCTCTGTCCCCTCAGCCAACGGAGAGCCCTGCTCCCACGTCGCGCACCGCCACTCCTTCTTCCACGGCTGGTGGCGGCTCATACTCCTCGTACAAGACGCCAGAAGAACGTGCTGCCTTTATTAAGCAGCAAGCTGAACAGCGCATGGCTGAGCGCCTTGCGGCACTGGGCATCAAGGCACCAACCAAGTCTGGAGAGACTGCTGCTCAGCGCATAGAACGTGAAAGATCTGAGCGAGCTGCCAAGCTGCGCCAAGCCGAGGAAGATGACGCCCGCAGAGAGGCCGAGCGACAGGCTCGACTGAACGAGGAACAGGGCATTCCCCCTCCCGCTGTAGAAGAGCCACAGTCGGCTGCTAAGAAGCCTCCGCCACCTCCTACAAGGAAGGGAGGCAAGGGTGATGGTGGTGAGGCAGCTGCGTCGAAGAAGGCAGAGGAAGATGCTGCCAAGGCCGCTGAGGAGCAACGCCTTGCTCGTGAGCATGAGCAGCAACAGCGAGAAAACGAACAATTGCAGTAAGTTTCTTATTCTCTACCTTTTTTTTTTTTTTTAAATTTTTTTTTTCCCCCTTGTCTTTGTTTGTACGTTTTGGCGATGGGAATGCTAACAGTTGTTCTTGTAGGCAACAAGTCCATGAGGAAGAGGATGAGTTCGCAGCAGAGCAGCGTGCGGCTGATGAACGACTCAAGGCCCTGGAGGAACAGGTTCGACAGGGTAAGCTACGAAAGGAAGAAGAGAAGAAGAAGAAGAAGGCGGCTTTGGCGGAGGCCAAGGAGAAGGAGGCCAAGCTAGCTGCTCGCCGCGCAGAGATGGAGGCTGCCAAGCAGCGTGAACTTGAACTACAGCGCCAACTCGAAGCCATCGATGACGACAGCTCGTCTTCTGATGAGGAGGAGAGCCACGAGCAGGCCACACCGCCGGCGTCAACACCTACGCTTGGAGGCAGCCAAATCAGCAACCCAGAGCCTGAGAGAGTAAGCTCGCCGCCGGTTGCTGCTGCACCAGTTGCAGCCCCAGCTTCGGCAGCCTCTCCCCCACCCGTTCCCACGGTGGTAACCTCTCCCCCAGTCGAGCCTGAGAGCAAGAACCCCTATTTCAAGATGATGTCGCAGTCATCAGAAGCTTCTTCTCCAGCCGTGCCAAAGGAGGCCACTACGCCAGCAGCCGATATTTCTACTAATCCTTTCCACCGCATGACGCAAGATATCAAGGCAGCCCCTGTGCCAACTGCTGCACCCACTCAGCCTTGGGCCCGCAAGCGAGCTGATTCCGATGACTGGGGCTCGGACAGGTCGTCTGACGACGAAGATTCTGACGATGACCGGCCTGGCGCCGGCAATGCTGCCCAACTGGCGTCTATCCTGTTTGGCACCATGGCACCACCAAGGCCGCTGTCTGCTGCCGGTAGAGAGTCCTCTCCATCCACGCCTGCTCCGGCCAACGATGCGGTAGCCTCACCTCCGCCTCTGCCAAGCGGAACTCCCGTTGGTGCTCCTCCTCCTCCGCCACCCCCGATGCCCGATGCTGGATCGCCGCCGCCTCCACCGCCGATGGCCCCCATCGGAGGTCCCCCTCCTCCTCCAGCTTTGCCTGGCGGAATCCCTCCCCCGCCTCCGCCTCCCCCTCCTGGTGATGCTCCATCACTGCCAGCAGCAGGTGGCCGCCCTGCTGGCTTTTTGGGACAGATTCAGGCTGGAAAAACTCTCAGAAAGACGACGACCAAGGACAAGAGCGCATCTACCGTCGCTGGTAGGGTTTTGGATTAAGACTGGTAACTAGAGATTGAGCGGAGAGAAGATGGTGGAATTTTGATGCCTGATTGTTTCTTTTTATCTGGAAGTTTGATACTAGGCTTCACAGCAGAAGAAAAGGGGTGGAGAGAAAGATGGGGACAGCGTGTACGTTTAGCACGAAAATGAACACATTGCTCTCATATGTATTTGAATTCTCATGAGGTTTTAGTCATTTGTATTCTCTTTATTGTTGTTTAATAAAAGCTGATAATAGTTTCGTCAATGTCATTGTTGATTGGTTATGTGATGTCTATTCTTCCCTTTTCCCTCTCTCCTGCGTCTCTCTTTGTATCTTTTTTTCCCTTTTCTTATCTATAATCTTTTCCTCCTTATTTCTTCTTTTCTCTTGTCTTTTCTTCTTTACGTCTGTGATAATTTGGCTTCAAAGTGTCAGATTGCGCGAAAGATAGAACAACGGGCCCCATCTTTACATTCAATATTAAATTTAGAACACGTGTACACCTCGCTGGTAGCATAAACTCTCTATGTTGTGTCATCGACTTGTGTGATTGCAGGGTGGGCATCTTGACAAATCTAGAGCTGTTTCAGAGTTTTCATGTCCATTGCACAAGCCACGGCAGTTGCATATACGATGCAATGACGACAACACCAACAGCATGCCCAAGTCGTACTTCAACATATAGCACTTGCATACAGCGACGGGACCGCGCAGCGTAACACTTGATACAGCACGGAGGCATGAAGAGGTTGCACAGGTTAGCAGTAGTGACATGCTGCGAAGTGAAATTTAGGGTCTAAGCTCCGTGCACGGTAATACCTCTCCAACATTCTAAGACAAACTCAGCCCTTTTTTTGTGTGAAATGGGACCATGTACTCTCTCCTTTTTTTTTTTTTTTTTTTTTTCTGCTGCTTATAAGTAGTAAGTAATCTATAGTACATAATACGGAGAGAGCGAAAGGAGATATGCAGGATTAAGCTGAGGCGAGCAGTATTCTAGAATAGGTGCCATGTATCATGATGTTCTGGGGCTGATGAACTCATCGTGGGGCCGCTGCAAGGGGGAAGAACTGATAGTATACTTGTAGTTACGAGGAAAGTCAAGGAACGGAGAGAAAAGGATGGACGTGCGCACAGGGATTGTGAATGATGAGAATTAATCAAAAAGGTGCATGCACAGCAAGTGATAGGGCTTGTTTGTTCAAATGCAGGGGAATAAGTGACATGTTGGTATGTGCACTTCTTCTTTTCCTTCCATGTCCTTCTTTCTGTGCTTGTACGGAAATAGAAACAAGGGTCCGGGTCCTGGGTGGGAAAACGGATTGGGGATTTTGACAAGCTCCCAGGCATGCTATGTATGTAGTGTATATGTGCATGTACAGTATGAAGACGCAGGGATCGGGGGGGGAAGGCTCGAGGATTGAAATTAAAGATATTCGGTGAACCGCGGAGGAGGATGCGCGGGTTCGGAGAACTAACCTTTTTCTTACATAACTTTCAACGCCTCATGCAGGAAGAAAGGGAATAAGAAGCAGGCTGACAGTAATATACTAGCACTTTAATCTTTTGGAGGTTTTTATGAAACTGCTATACTGGCAAGCCGAATCCTACGTGCACGTCGTCTAATACCTTTTACTGGAAGTGGCAAACGCTGCTAGATACTGCTGGTGGTGTTGAGGCTTGCTGGAAATGCAGTAAAAGCACTTTGCAACTTGTTGGTTGGTTGGTAGGTAGGCACACGTGCAAGTTGCATACAAGTTGCTACCCTTCCTCTTGCAGCAAGTGGCAGGCAAGGATGACAATGAATGCCCTGCATGGGTTCGTGCTCTGACAAGGGGCACTGCCGGCAGACAGTTTGATCGTTTCTTCCCTTTTCCCTTTTCCTTCTCCGCCTGATCAGAATCACGAGCACATTGGAATGCGAAAGCCTGGAAAATCGCCGTTTCAATGGCGCCAGGGGACAGAGAGGGAGAGACTCGATCTGAGACGGTGCTCAGGAACAAACACTTGCCTGATGTTTCAAACCTGAGCAGAGACTAGTAGAAACACCATTCCCCTCTCCTAGGCTTCTTCTCGAGGGACGGGATCGGGATCATCGAAAGGGTGCCAGCTGGTGGCACCGTTTAGACAATCATGGGAGTCTAAAAAGGGAACAGAGAAGCACAGCAAGAGAGAGCGAGATGCTAGTCCGTGGAATGGAGCCGTAAAAAGACCAGGGCCGGGATCCGCGCCCAGACCAGCAGCTGACGCGTAGAGTGGTTAATTAGAGGCCTGGCCAAAGAGACGGCCATTTCCCTTCTTTTGCTCTTCGGCTTCCAGCCAGCTTCTCTCTTTATCGATTGCGTAAAGCGTGTGCTCCGTCCAACGCCAAGCGTCCATGCGAGAGGCTGCTACGGAGGATTAGTCGATGGCTAGAAGCAAATAGCAGAGCCAGTAGTCGGCAATAGCTGGCGGTAGTCCGTCATGCCTCGCCTAGCGTGTTTGAAGTAAATTGCTGCCAGCTCAGCACGTCACCAGCAGCCGCATTGTGGTACGATCTTGGTGGTTGCGCAAAGGCGAAACTCGGGAAGAGACGACAGAGATGGAGAAATGGCGTGGAGGAACGCTCTCGCTGCTAGTGCAGTGTCCATATCAGCAAACCACGGTAGGGGAAATTAGCTGTGACGCCGGGCCTGCGTCATGGAAAGCCAGATCGCCGTCGACCATTGCCCCAAGCGGGTGGCCTCCTGGCCTCTTCAGCTTCAGCCTTCTAGCTGCCGCTTCGGTCCTAAGCCTGCGCCAGCTATCGCGATGCTGTCGAGACTCTGATGCGAGCTCTCGGAGGCTAAAGAGCAGCGGGCGCCACTAGTGGTCAATTGGGGAGCTGCGATTGGACAGACACGCGACAGCAGTAAACAAGGGGGGGCAAGACGCGTCTTGATTTCGGTATGACGCGTTTTTTTTTAGCGACCATCCCACTTCACTTGGACTTATAAGCCCGAGTAAGACTCACCACAGCTGAGCGAAGAGAGCGAGAGAATGCAGTGAGAGCGAGTTGAGGCCCAAGATGTCATACGTACATTCTCGTTGGGCTGCGGTGGAACCGCCATGTCTTGTCGATTCCCTGCCGCCCAATCAGCGTCGCGTCTGTACCGGCTCCCCTCGTCTGCATCCCTCCATGGCCGTTTTGTGCTCAGACAGCCCTTCACATGCCTCTGCTGGCCGGGGTGCGTGTCCCAAGCAGGCGAATCAGGGACAGGGTTGCGACCGAATTCGCGGAGAGCCTATCGCTGCGTACCACCGGGCCCCATTTGCGGCCTCCGTGCTGGGCCGCCGGACTGCCTGAGCGGGTGCTGTGGATGGACTCAAGAGCCAATTGCCCTTGAGAGCGGCAATCAGCTGAGAGGGCTACGCGTTGTTGTACTCCATAATTCAAGTCGCGTAGGCTGTCAGATGGTGGTCATCTGAGTGTCTGTATATCCGTACAACACGGACAAGAAGCAGTGAAAATACAAGCAGTATTGACGTGACATGGGTGGAAGCTGTTTATAGAAACAACCAGGTTGAAGACGAGATAAAAAAATGGAGAGAGTGTGCGCAATGCGTGGGGGAGACGTTTCGTGAAGATGGTGGTATAATGGAGGGGGGGCCAAGGGGTATAGAGGGGGAGAGGGCGATAGAACTGGGTGTTATGGAGGGGTCAATATTGGAGGGGGAGAAGAGAGAGAAGACGGGGGAAAGGGAACAAGAGTCAAAAGGGCAGCAGAAACATGAAGAGGAACTGGGCCAGGGCAGGATAGAGTTTGCGTGTGAAACGCAGCGGAATCGACAACGGCCGGCGGTACCTGCTTCTCGGCAAACTCTCTTTAAGCTCGCCGCTGTGGCTTGGGCGGTTTTGAGACAACTGACGGATTCCATTGACGACGGCACTAGAGGCACGATGAAGAAAACTCTGTCGCGAGCGTTGTACGTAAATGGGTCATCTGGGCTGATGTTTTAGCCATGGCCATTGAGGCGATGACGGATGGTTGACGGGTCAGGAAGAGGCTAAGTATTTAGTTGAAGAACGAAGAGGAACGACGGATGAACCATGGTTGGCATGTTCGGCATGTCCGTTCCTCGTTCTTCCGGGAGGCATCAGATACGCTCCTCCATGAACCATTATATACATAGTAGCACAGTAGTTCGTCTTGTGTGACTCGATCGCCATGCGGTAGTGGTCGGTATTGGTTGTTGGATTTATTGGAGCAGCCAGTTAGTACTATTCTGGCAAGTGTTTGGATACCAGTAGTCTAAACGCCACTCTGATATTTGATACTTGAAGTACTGCAGCACCAACTCCCACTCTTCTCTTCCAGCTCCGAACTGGCGATTGGTGTGTGTGGTGGGATTATCGTAAACTCCATATGCCATTTCTACTAGATTCCTGTAGTATTTACATTGTATACCTATTTGCTCCATACTGCTGCTACCTCGTCCAACACGTCCATGCGTGCCTATGCATCCTCGGCCGCGGGCGGGAAATCAATGCACGAGTGCTCCGTAAAACTGGACCAGACAGCTCGGCGCTCGCCAATTGCTGCGCTCATCGCCCGCGCATGCTTGCATGCATCATGCAGGCCGATGCCCAGTAGAAGAGCGCCGTCTCTTGTTTATCGATGCAGGTGGGATTCGTGATGCGGCGATGGGCTCGGGCAGGTCGCATGGCAACCGGAATGGTGGTGTCGTGATGGCCATGGCGAATAATAAGAAGCTCTGGGCGTGGATGCATTCAAAAGGGACGTATCGCTCACCTTGCGTCCGGTCTCTTGCATCCCATCTCTTGTCCCATCTCCGAGCCTCTCACTCGTATCGTATACCTATTGCACTAGACACAAGCCGCTCACCCTCACACTCGCACATCTCACATTGAACCTTGCCTACCTGCCTACCTAGCCATCCATCCACCTGCACATGCCATACACGACCACTACCACTTTTAGTATCAATACATAGCACAAACCATACTAGCACATCCATGTACGTATTACTGCTGCGGCCTGGCATCCCACGGCCAGACACCACATCGCATCCATGGCATCACCCGAATCTACCGGCACTTTACTTACATGCTTCTGGCGCATGTAATGCAGTCCGCACTTACAGGCTCCCTGCTCCGCTCTGGCACAGCCCTAGTCGATTCGAGACAGCGCCCATCGATCGATCGTCGAGCACGCAGAAAGGCGCCGCTGCACGCAGAAAAGGTCGAAAAGCGCTGTCCGGTGCATTTCCGCATTGCAGTGCCCAAGACACGCCCCCCTTTGGCTCGTCTTTTCGCACAATCGGAGAATCCCCTCTGCGACAGAGAAGAGAAGAAGAGCTGCCCTTGGCCTTTTGCCGAGAACGCGCGCGACACGCCCTCCAGCGTCCAGCCCGTTCCGTGTCAAGGAGGGGCTCTGGACTCTTCAACCACTCAGACGGCGACCGCTGCCACCCTCACGTTTGTGCCTTGGACCTGCCGGTACCTGTCTTGTACAGTACCTGCCCTTGCAGCATTGCTCAGTGTCTCTTGCTGCGAGACTTGCCCCTCCCTGCGGCCGCCGCCAATTGATCGCTACTGCGAGGTACCGCCGACTACCCAAGGCCGCCTGCTGCAGCTCATCGCACCGCTCAACTGCAGACCTTCATCGCCATCTGCAAATCCTCCTCACCTCCATCACCAAACTCCAATCCCAGGGTGCAGGCTGCCGCTGGCCACTTCGGGCGTAGTGCGCGCTGCTAGTTCCGGGCTGGAGAAGCAAGATTTCTGCACTGGAAACCCCTGCCCCGGTCGCTCGTGTCAGCCCAGACAGCGCTGCAGCCAATCCGCATCCCTGACGCGCTGCCAGGGATCCCCCCTGGACGACGATCCACTCGGGCCTGTCCAAGGCTCCCAGCGTTTGTGCTGTGCTGGCTGCCCTTGGGCTTGTGCGTGTCTCTGCTCTCCCTTCCGGCGATACTGGTGAGTGCATGCATTCCCTATTACAGCGCCCGTCTCCCCTCATCCCATCCGCATCGCCTTTCCTTTCCATCTCTCCCATCCCACCTCCAACTAATTGCGCCTCCGTGACAGCTGCTCGCTCTTTCTACCACTAAAGCCGTTCCCCGCGCGCCACCACAATAAAACTGTTTACTCGCCCCCGATCCAGCGAGCGCGACTCTCGTCCGGACTGCTCACGCTCGCTCTTTGCAACGCATCCGCCGTTTCTTCCGATCTGGAGAATCGAAAATCGCTAGAATTTTCATAAATTTCGTCTGCGGGTCCGAATCGGCCTTCCCGTCAAGCATCCATCCCATTGACAGCCGAAGAAGCACGGAAAAGGCACCAGTAAAAAAGCCCCCGTCAGGGCCGTGACTCCCCCCAAGCCTGCCTTGTATCTGCCGCCCCACCGCGCCTGCGAGTGACGGTGACCTCAGCGAGGTGAGCACAAAATCTCCCATGGTTGGATCTCTCCTCTTCCTTTTCCCTTCCTGGGTCTCTTTAATTACCCTTCAGCTCTCTCGGAGCCTTGCGATGCTGTCATGCCCTTCCCGCAAACGGCGTCGCGTCTCTTTTCCCTTGTAGCCTCGGCTGACTAGCGCGCCTAGACGCTTCACGGCGATTCACGCACAAACTTGCTCCACAGCTAAAGAGCCTCACGTCGAGGCACTTGCTCCGGCCGCAATGGCCCAGCCGACGCGTTTTTACGCCTCTTCCAGGCCACTCGACGTTTTCAATGACGATGCATATTTCGAAAACGAAGCTCCCATGACCAGCCACGCACCCATGCCAAATCCCTCCAAGCCCATGCGTCGTCCATTGGGCACCTCAACTCCCAACGTCATTCTTGAGCCGGCAGTCTCCCACAGCGCCAAATTTTCACCTTACAAGGCCAAGACTCCACGGGCGCCGCTGAAGCCGTCCCACGGCCTCAACAAGTTCAACGGCATATCCATGGCTCCCCCTACAGACAAGACGCCAGTGACCGATTCACTGCAGAAGAAGCCACAGTTGTCCAACTTCAAGACGGGCTTGCAAAAGCCCCAGCTCACCGGCCCTGATGCATTCTTCGAGAAGGAAAACGTCCATCCCCAGAGCTTCCCGGGACCGTCTACCATCGATCTCTCCGTTGGGCAGTACTTCCAGAACCCGACCGGGAAGAAGGGACTCATGGAGGCTGCCCCCATCAAGGAATCTCGGGCCAGCAAGAAGCCCAAGGCTGACGAGCAATCGCTACCACCTCACGACTCATTCCCGCCCATCGCCGACGATGGCACAAAGCCACCTCATAGTTACGCTCAGCTCATTGGAATGGCCATTCTCCGATCTTCAAAACGCCGCCTCACGCTTGCTCAGATCTACAAGTGGATCAGCGACAACTATTCGTTTTATAACCCCAATGATGCTGGATGGCAGAATAGCATTCGACATAACCTGAGCCTTCACAAGAATTTCATCAAGATCGAACGACCAAAGGACGACCCCGGCAAGGGAAACTACTGGGGCATTGAACCCGGCACCGAATTCCAGTTCCTCAAGGAAAAGCCGACTCGGAAATCTGTCCCGACTGGAGAGAACCTCCCTGTCATGTCCACCCGCCTCGAACCATCTCGACCAACGCCAGCACTAATGCCTGAGCCTTCGCTTCCGCCTCCGGCCCCAATGCATCATCACCAGCAACATCATCACCAGCTTGCCAACAGCCTTCCTCCTCTTCCGACGTCTCAGGCAACCCTGTCAATGCCTCTGGAGCCGTCATCAGATGCCACCATTCTATTATCGGACAATTTGCCTGCTGATGACCTGGCCGACAAGGGTCCCGACAACGAACTACTACTGGAATCATCCTTCTTCTCACCCCTACCTGCTGCTTTGCATTCCACCCCACCCATGCCCCGGGCTGAGCGACGGAACGGCACACCGCCTCCCATGAACCGCAATCCCGCCTCATCAGCTACTCGAACTCATAAGCGCAAGTTTGCTTCCATGGATGACAGCGGCTACATCTCCTCCCTAGAATCCTCCGCCATGCGACCGAATGCGGCCAAGTCAGCTTTCTTTACGTCCGAACCGGATCGACGCCGCATCAAGCGTGGCCGCGCTGAAGAAGAGATTGCACGACTAAGAGGATCATCACCTTTCAGTCCGTCAAAGAGCCGGCCATTCTCTAGCTACGGAATCAACTCATCGTCACCTTTCCGACCGTCTAGCGATAACCAGA